>JANAVB010044814.1:932929-1565531 GCA_029216955.1 Iris pallida
AATTTTCTTAATCTAAATAACGTTAATACCTAACTTTAAAAATATTTTAAAAAAATTATGACAACATCATCTACTTTAGTTTTGACGTCAATCTAAATGATGTTTAAAATTTCTCATATTATCTACATAATCTAAAAGATAATATTGGGTTCTGTATACTCTTGGGTTCAAAATTAACATCTTTTAGATTATGTAGCACGTTATTAGATAATATGTTAATGTTTCTGTTGAGTATGTTTGATTGAATATTTTATTTGTTAAATAAAATGGTATCAATATTTTAAAGATAAAAAATTCCTAATAGTAAAACAATAATTTATTTAATAAATTTGGTTGTATATTTACTCTGATACATAAAATGTTATAAATATTTATAAAACGCGTTGCATACACATCGCGTGTGCCATGACACTAGTATATTAATTATCAAAACTATTAATTATGATACTAATGTAATGGCACATGCGCCGCGTGTGCATATATATATTTTAAAGATATATATTAATTATTAATTATCAAAACTATTAACTATTAATTATTAATTATCAAAACTATTAATAATCAAAAATATTAACTATTAATTATTAATTATCAAAACTATTAATTATTAACTATTAATTTTTAATTATTAAAACTACTAACTATTAAAACTATTAACTATTAATAATTAATTATATTAATTTTTAATTATCAAAACTATTAAAAATTAATAATTAAGTAGTGTCAAAACTATTAACTATTAATTATCAAAACTATTAATTATTTTTATGACACTAGTATCATAATTATATTATTAATTATCAAAACTATTAATTCTTATTTAAAACTAGTAACTATTAATTATCTTTAATTATCAAAACTAATAACTATTAATTGTCAAAACTATTAATTATCTTTATGACACTAGTATCATAATTATATTAATTACCAAAACTATTAATTATATTAATTGTCAGAGAACTCTATGTAGGATATCAAAACTATAATACAACTATATTAATTGCCAGAGAAGTCTCTCTCTTTCTTTCTCTATACACTCTTATTCTTCCTCCAGAGAGTTCTCTTCAAAGAGTGCTCAACCACTCCACTCACCATCGTCAGTCACCATCGCCATTACCCGTTGCCTCCCCTCCACAATCTCATCCTCCTCTTCCTCCTACTCCAGCTCCTCACCACCACCAGATCTAGATGTAGAGGCAACCGAGGAGCCGACGTTGACGCTCAACTCCGCAGACCTGTGGTTCAAATTGGAGTCCATCAAGCCCGTTCAACCTCGGCTCGACCGTGGTTGTCATGCCCCGCTCCCGTATGAGCGATCGTCCTCGCTAAGGCGTGATGTCGCACGAGCCTAGATTGCGCTCGTGCAAGGCGGGTTCCATAACGGCCGATTACAGCGGCTGCGACGGGGTCGTCGCACAGAAGTCCCGTGCAGAGACATTGATTTATAGCAGCGGAATTAAAGAAGAACACATGAACACAAGTCAGTCAAAAGAATCTCTTTATTGATATTGAGTACAAGATTACATTTGTGGGCGCAAGGCCAATTACAAGTCTCTCAGGCTCACTTCTCTTTCGTTTACAAGTCACTCTGCTCTCTCTCTTCTCTCGATACAATACTTGAATCCAGCGAAAGCTTCGGAAGGCGATGTCCATACATTATGTCCTGTATAAGTCTTCAGATCATGCGACCGTACGCTTCGACTCGCCAAGGAACTTCGTGCCTCGACGCATCCAAGCGAGCTCCGCGCCACGAGCTTCTACCTGTGCCTGCACATAAACACTGTGTGGGTGTCAGTACCACTGTACTGGTGGAGTGAGCTTCTCGCCCACCCATACAGAACCAACACGTTATTTTACTTTGTACAGCTTAAACCCTTTGATTGTCTTTCTAGTCTTGCCTTAGGATCAGTTTTAGGACCGGCGCCTTAGCACAATCTTGTGTATCAGAACCATCCCGTGCTTGCAATGTCAACGTTAACTCATACTTTATCTCTAGACCACTTCTTGTGCCAACAACGTTAACCTATCAGGTCGTGTTCGCCTTACGGCCAAATCAGAGATGCAACTACACGAAGGACTCCATTTCCTTGCCTCTAGACCTTTCTCGTGCTTGCATTGTCGACGCACCGACTTATACTTATCTTTCGTGCCAAACTCTGGGACGTAACGACTCGGTCGTGCCATGAACTCGATTCGTGCATCGATAACTCTGAGGCAACGCCTCCTCGCTTAGTCTTGCCTATACTTGTGTTGTGACAACGCGGCCGTACCTCATATTTCGAGGCCGTGCCCAATAACTCAACGTAACTTCACACAACTAGCCCTACGGCCCTTCTCGACTAAACTCGCGACAGCTCAAGCCTAACTCATGCAACTCTATGCCAACAACTTAACACTCGACGCCACACCTCGTACCGAAGCACGTCGCCTTCGCTGTAGCCAAATCTTAGGCTCCGACATTGTGTCCTTTTAACTCATACATATTCAACTCAATCCAAAGGCACACACACGGATGGCCGCCCATGCCGACACAAAACTTACCATGTTAGTTGAAAATAATTTATAATAAGTATTTGTTATGGGATTGGCCTAACCAGCCGCCTTGGACGTAGCCTGGCAGTACGGGACCCTTTCAATGCAGGTAGCGAGCCCCGATGAAAGTCCCCGCCTTACCGATCGCCTTACCAGCGTTGCCTATTACCCAGCTCGGCTACAACCAGTTTCTTCCTAGGCCGAGACGGTCCCGTGGCCTCGGAATTCCGCTCGAAGAAACCACTCCTTGTCGACAAGTTGTCCAAGTTCATAAGGGTTTACATGGTGTATTTTAGGATACCGTTGGGGCTTGTTATGTGATCAATTCATTTACTTGGTTGTTTTACTCTTTCCACTTTTTGTACTTCCTTTGCAGAGCCCCTAACCAGGGTTCCCTCGGCGACTAACCATCGCTTAGACTTAACATTCCTTGAACTCAGGGAACGGCTACTGCATAGCCTTCCAACTTAACTTGAACATAACGTGTTTCCTTAAGTATCGACCGACCGTGGCTAACTTTCCACTGAACCAACCGTGGCTCGTGCCTCTAAACCAACTCGTGTTCTATGCAACGCTATCGCCCAAGTCATACTTCATATGACGGGCCTTGGGGTCGTAGGACTATTTATCTTGACAACCGCAGAATGAGCGGGACAGCACGTAGAATAACTTAGGTCGACCGGCATAACTTTGCCTAACTCACTCAAGCCTAAAACTTAACCCAAGGGACGAGCAAAGGCTATGCCAAGCCTTGCGGGACAGGATCGTGCATGCTTTAGCAAGCATTTGTGCGGGCGACGCCTATGACTTAGGCTAACTCTCAGCTTTTGTACCGCAGACCAACTTTCCTTCTCCCAAGCCACGGGACGAAGGACCGAGTGTCATTTTCAAAGCACGACGTGCACCAACTCTAAGCCGACCGTGGGACGTTTTCCATGTTCTAACTCAATTCCAACCGTCGGGATTATTCCCATAGCTATGTGGATGCGTAGCTTTTATTATCAAGCCTAACTTGTGCAAGTTGAAAACACGATTTATTATGTGAAGGCAAAGATGAGGAGAGCTCACCGAAACTACCCCACCTGAGCGAGCGGTCGCCTTGACCGAGCGAGCCTTCGAGCAGCCGTTGAAAGGCTAAGTCCGAATGCCGTCGGCGTTTCGATTCCTCCGATTGACTTTACGGGACGGGGCACTACATCATACACCACTCAGAACAAGTCTCGTCCTCGAGACTTTCCTGAAGGCAAGCTATCCTACCATTTTTATGGCCAAAACTTAATCGTGCCTGGGCACGAAACTATCGTACGCACTTCGCCTATGCGTTCCTTCGATTTCGAGCCACGCTCGCACTATTATCAATCTTTCCTTTAACACGATTTCAAGATCTCGACACACTCCCATCTTTCAAGCCTTGCTTGAACTCGTCGTATCACTTGGCTGGATCGTGCATGCATTCCAAGCGTCCCCAGAATACCTGCATTCAACCAAGCCGCATGATAGAAAATTTGTCATTCTCACTCGAGTCGCATCGTGCACATACCCAAGCGTCCCTGAAATATATGCATGTCAGCCGAATCTCGTGAGCAGGGTTTCCTATATTCGTGATCCACGCCATCTATCCATTCCAATCCTCAAGATCAATCCTTCCGATTGCTAACACTTGAAACATGGCGTCTCGCCTAACCGCTAGGCTATTTCTTTTCGAGGCTAAGTCAATGTCAGGATTGGAATCATAGTTCCCAAACAATAATGCCAACACTGACCCCAATCCTAGGGTCAAACCAGAGTCGATCATACGGGGTCTTCTACCCAAGCTCGCGTCACTCAGATTTCTAAACATCGAGCACGATCACCTAATTCGCATTACGGCATGCGTTGCGTATATTCGAATCCCTTCAATTCACCAATTCTAACCAATTCATGTATTCGATCACGAGGTCGTCTCGCTCGACAATACGTTGCGCCCCAATCTCACGCGAGTCTGATAATCCGCGGTGGTTCATGAATCACCATACAACGCTCCCGCGGAATAATCATTCTCATCGGGGCGTAACTCTTGTTTGAGTTTAGACTCATTCATTCTCGATACGCGGATTGGACCTACTCGATCCTCAAGTTCAATCGACAAGCACACCAATTCAATCTTAAGTCTATCTTCGCGTCAAACCACAAGTCGAAGCATACAGATTGCCACGCCATGCTAGTTTGATCACCCCCGCTGTATGAATCACCATAACAATGCTCACGCGGAGTGATCATCCTAATCGGCGCGACGCATGTGCGAGGCTGGAGTTGCGCTCGCATAAGACAAGAATATCGATGTTAGGGTTATCGTCGAAGTAAATCCAAGCATTTCATTTTCATTCAAGCCAAGTTTGATAGTCCGACCGTCATTCATTCAACTAGAAAATCCTCGAGCCAAGTTTTATCTTTTCTTCGACACATCTTAACATCCCGATTATAGCATCCATCAGAACAATGACATTTGCACGATCGTCATTCGCCGAGTCAGAGTACCCCCGAGTTATCGCATATCGATCTTTGATACGCTTCAATACCATCGACGACATGCGTAACCTGACGATCTTCTTTTGCAACCAATTTCGAGTCGTGCGACTAATGCTATTGTCCGAGTTGGATATTCCATAATTTTTCTCGATATTCAAGATCAAGTTCGATCGCTATTCCTTAAGCTCGTTTCAAGATCGTTGTTCAAAACTCAAGTCATATTTTATTTGTATCAATCCAATATCGCACGCGCGATCCTCTAAGTTTCCTCGATCAAGACCATTCAATTTCATTCATCGTTCTGAAACGTTTTCTAACTTGCGTTGCTCATTCACAAGAATTGTCCGAACGAGATGCTCGTTCGGGACATTCGAAGTCATGACCAACTAAGCGTGACACGTTCTAAGGCTTTGCGCGATCGCATTGCCTCGCCGATATACTCGTAATCCTCAATATTCACTCGAACAATTTCCAAGACGAACCATACACCACTCGGATTCAAGCCATAGGATCTAGTCCTCAATCACGTTCGCGTCATTCGCTAAGACATCCTTCGGATTCGTTCGACGAATCCCTAGCGTAGTCGCTCGCGTCGTATCGACGTACTAAGTCATTCGCACTATTTCCTCGAAATCCAAATCAATCTCCCGTGTACGCCTAAGCGTTAGTCCGATAGCGTTCCTATCGATAGACACTCCAAGTGCATCTCCGTTTCTGACCGAACGATACTTAATATCGCTCGTGACTCGTTTGCACCAAAATGTCGAGGTGCACGACACGAAACACCACTTAGCCAAAAGGCCGTGTGCATAGCCATCCCGTGCGGACTATATTCGAGTTTGCACGCTCAATTGCTAGGATCGATATTGGACTAATTAGGCATGCACACAACTTGCTAAGGTCGACGTAGGACTATTCGGTTACACGTACGACTTTGCTAACATTAGCACATATTTTCTATCGAGTCATGTTTTGCAACGTTCGGCACAAAGGCCCTATCGACGCATTTGGCAACGGCCTACCGATGCGTTAGATTGAACGCTTGTACGAGCTTTCGAAAATATTTAGACTTATTGTATGGACATGCCGAGGGACATTTGAGAGAGAGCGCACCAACGATAACAACTTACGGAAGCAACAGAGTTTTGCAGAAACATCGAAGTTAAAGAATTCAATTGACGGTCCAAGGACGTAAAGCCGTGCTCTGATACCACTATGTCACGCCCCGCTCCCGTAGGAGCGATCGTCCTCGCTAAGGCGTGATGCCGCATGAGCCTAGATTGCGCTCGTGCAAGGCGGGTTCCATAACGGCCGATTACAGCGGCTGCGACGGGGTCGTCGCACAGAAGTCCCGTGCAGAGACATTGATTTATAGCAGCAGAATTAAAGAAGAACACATGAACACAAGTCATTCAAAAGAATCTCTTTATTGATATTGAGTACAAGATTACATTTGTGGGTGCAAGGCCAATTACAAGTCTTTCAGGCTCACTTATCTCTCGTTTACAAGTCACTCTGCTCTCTCTCTTCTCTCGATACAATACTTGAATCCAGCGAAAGCTTCGGAAGGTGATGTCCATACATTATGTCCTGTATAAGTCTTCAGATCATGCGACCGCACGCTTCGACTCGCCAAGGAACTCCGTGCCTCGACGCATCCAAACGAGCTCCGCGCCACGAGCTTCTACCTGTGCCTGCACATAAATACTGTGTGGGTGTCAGTACCACTGTACTGGTGGAGTGAGCTTCTCGCCCACCCATACAGAACCAACACGTTATTTTACTTTGTGCAGCTTAAACCCTTTGATTGTCTTCCTAGTCTTGCCTTAGGATCAGTTTTAGGACCGGCGCCTTAGCGCAATCTTGTGTATCAGAACCATCCCGTGCTTGCAATGTCAACGTTAACTCATACTTTATCTCTAGACCACTTCTTGTGCCAACAACGTTAACCTATCAGGCCGTGTTCGCCTTACGGCCAAATCAGAGATGCAACTACACGAAGGACTCCATTTCCTTGCCTCTAGACCTTTCTCGTGCTTGCATTGTCGACGCACCGACTTATACTTATCTTTCATGCCAAACTCTGGGACGTAACGACTCGGTCGTGCCATGAACTCGATTCGTGCATCGATAACTCTAAGGCAACGCCTCCTCGCTTAGTCTTGCCTATACTTGTGTTGTGACAACGCGGCCGTGCCTCATATTTCGAGGCCGTGCCCAATAACTCAACGTAACTTCACACAACTAGCCCTATGGCCCTTCTCGACTAAACTCGCGACAGCTAAAGCCTAACTCATGCAACTCTATGCCAACAACTTAACACTCGACGCCACACCTCGTACCGAAGCACGTCGCCTTCGCTGTAGCCAAATCTTAGGCTCCGACATTGTATCCTTTTAACTCATACATATTCAACTCAATCTAAAGGCACACACACGGATGGCCGCCCATGTCGACACAAAACTTACCATGTTAGTTGAAAACAATTTATATTAAGTATTTGTTATGGGATTGGCCTAACCAGCCGCCTTAGACGTAGCCTGGCAGTACGGGACCCTTTCAACGCAGGTAGCGAGCCCCGATGAAAGTCCCCGCCTTACCGATCGCCTTACCAGCATTGCCTATTACCCAGCTCGGCTACAACCAGTTTCTTCCTAGGCCGAGACGGTCCCGTGGCCCCGGAATTCCGCTCGAAGAAACCACTCCTTGTCGACAAGTTGTCCAAGTTCATAAGGGTTTACATGGTGTATTTTAGGATACCGTTGGGGCTTGTTATGTGATCAATTCATTTACTTAGTTGTTTTACTCTTTCCACTTTTTGTACTTCCTTTGCAGAGCCCCTAACCAGGGTTGCCTCGGCGACTAACCATCGCTTAGACTTAACATTCCTTGAACTCAGGGAACGGCTACTGCATAGCCTTCCAACTTAACTTGAACATAACATGTTTCCTTAAGTATCGACCGACCGTGACTAACTTTCCACTGAACCAACCGTGGCTCGTGCCTCTAAACCAACTCGTGTTCTATGCAACGCTATCGCCCAAGTCATACTTCATATGACGGGCCTTGGGGTCGTAGGACTATTTATCTTGACAACCGCAGAATGAGCGGGACAGCACGTAGAATAACTTAGGTCGACCGACATAACTTTGCCTAACTCACTCAAGCCTACAACTTAACCCAAGGGACGAGCAAAGGCTATGCAAGCCTTGCGAGACAGGATCGTGCATGCTTTAGCAAGCATTTGTGCGGGCGACGCCTATGACTTAGGCTAACTCTCAGCTTTTGTACCGCAGACCAACTTTCCTTCTCCCAAGCCACGGGACGAAGGACCGAGTGTCATTTTCAAAGCACAACGTGCACCAACTCTAAGCCGACCGTGGGATGTTTTCCATGTTCTAACTCAATTCCAACCGTCGGGATTATTCCCATAGCTATGTGGATGCGTAGCTTTTATTATCAAGCCTAACTTGTGCAAGTTGAAAACACAATTTATTATGTGAAGGCAAAGATGAGGAGAGTTCACCGAAACTACCCCACCTGAGCGAGCAGTCGCCTTGACCGAGCGAGCCTTCGAGCAGCCGTTGAAAGGCTAAGTCCGAATGCCGTCGGCGTTTCGATTCCTCCGATTGACTTTACGGGACGGGGCACTACAGTGGTCTCCTCCGTGCGGGCTGCGGTCTCGATTGCTCCAACAGTAGCGACAGCCACTCTCGATATTGAGGTCGTGATCGGCGGTCTCCTTCGTGCGGGCCGGGGTCTCGACTGCTCCAACCGCGGTGACAACCACTCGCCGCCGTTAGGGCCGTGGTTGGCGGTCTCATTTTTTTTAAGGAGTGACCTCACTTTTAGAGGAGTTTCCTTTAAAAACTGGGGTAGTGGAAGTGAAGGATTGAAGAGGGGACAGAAATGTTGGAGTCCAGTCTAGATTTGGTAAGACCAAATTTTGGAGCTCAAATATGATAAAAGATTTAATTTGATATGATTTGGAAATCTATATTAAATATCTGATTTAATTAGATTTATAAATTTGTATCAAATATTTAATTGACCATATTTGGACGTCCATAATTGGTGATGGGATATAATCTACACCGTTGGTTGTTGGTGGACGACCAGATCTGATGGTGGACTACTTTTATGATTTTCTAATCATAAAATTAGGTTTCTCATCTTATTTATATGAGGTGAGGGTGGAGGCTATCACTACCAGTTTTTCAAATAAGGGTAAATTTGTCATTTTATAAATTGTTATATATTGTGAATATTTATTTAGGAATATTGTATGTATCTATTTAAATTATTTGGGATTAGTTGGTTGGGTTAGAGACTAGTCTAATTTTTGACTTGTGTTAGTGTGGCCGGTTAGCTTAGACACTAAACTATAGTCCAAAAATTAGCAAGGCATAACTCATAAACCAAGTCATTAGACTAGTTTCATTAGACTAATTATTCGTGACCAATATGTTCATTTAGAGATTAGGTTTTTGTCCAAAATAACCCCAACCCTTCATATTTCATTTAATTAGCCAAATGACAACTTAGAGGGCATATTAGACACTTTGGTTTGACTCTAACCTAAGACAATAGGGGCCGGCCACTTGAGGGACTCCTCCTTCATTTTACTTAATTCATTCTAGCCTCCATTTTCTAAATTTGGAGCTCTTGCCATTTGGAGCCTTTCCACTATTGATTTCTCCCATAATTCCACTCTTTCCTCCACCATTCCTCACATTCTCTCAAGAAGAAGGTTCCTACAAGGAGCTTGGAGCTAGGAGCAAGGAGCAAGGAGGAGAGTCAATTTGCTAAGGAATTTCGTATCGGGTTCGTGTCCATTGGATCGTTCATTGGGAATCCATCTCCCAAGAGGTATAACACCCTCTAACCTTGTCATTTCAATCCTAATTTTGATATTGGACCCATAGGAACTCACCCTTGTATAAGGACAACCCTTAGGAATAGTTTTGAGATTCTATTGAGTCCTCATTTGAAAGTTTGAATAGGTTTTGTGTCACTTTTGGGAGAAATTCGAGGATAACACACCAAGTGTTTGTTGAAATGTTCCATAGGCTAAAATAGACTTGTGGGTAGTGTTTGAGGTAGTATTGTATCCACAAATGGACACAAATAGGATGTGTCTTGATGTATTAGGACACGAAGACAATTTGGGAGTTTATGGACCTTGACACATTAGTGCACACACTATCATGCCAAGTGACACTAGCTTTGACTCACTACTTTGTGTATCCCACAATTTCATACGTACAAATCTATTTGAGAGTGTACATATTGCATTCATATAGATATGCATTCATGAATTGTGTGTGTGACTATATATATATATATATATATATATATATATATATATATATATATATATATATATATATATATATAAATATATATATATATATATATATATATATATATATATATAGAAGTTGTATCTAACCGAGGTTGTGGTTATATGTGTGGATACTGTAGCAGAGGGTAGGAATCTGGGAGGCTCTTTGAGTGCATCCTATATATTGTAAACATATGTACTATAGTAGTATTTACATATATGTATGTATATTACATGTATATCTATGACTAATGTTGACTATCTAAGTAATTAGTATAGGGGATTAGCATTAAACTGATATGAGAGGGATAAGGTGATACTTTGAGAGGGTGCAACCATCAGTTGAACTGATGCAGGGCATTAACAAATAAGGATGGGATGTATGTATCAGTCTAAACTGATATGAGGGAGTGTGGCATCAGTGGACTGTACAGAGAATACAGGAGAGATGTAGACTGAGTTTGAGGGGTGTATTGTATCAGTCAATAAACGATACTTGCATCAGTTATTCAGAGATGGGAAGTCAGTCATTTGACTGACTTGGCTTTAGTCTTGATGCAAGGGATAAATTAACCGATATGAGTACTGTAGCATAAGCAAGGGGAAAGTCGAGCTGTTCTTTTGATGGTTTAATGGAAAGGGGTTCTTGCAAAGCATCATGTTTACTTATGAATATAGTTTATATCTGAGCTCCAAGTTTGAATCCATATGGAAGCAGGACTTTATCAGTAAAGAAAGTGAAAGAGGGATGACTTGGGGCTCTATGTTCAGCTTAGGGACTGATGTATGTGCATCAGTCCATAACTGATCCTTTGTATCAGTTGTCAAGCATATGAAGATGGGGGTTTGGTGAACTAAATGGACTGAAGGGTGATGCTCAGTTCACTGGGACTGTTCCAGAGGGATGTCAGTCTCATTAACTGATCTGGGTATCAGTTAATACAAACTGATCGAACTTGGACTGAAACTTGTTTAACCTTGAAGAATGAACTGGGAAATCAGAGGGTAGGGACAGTCCTCTTCAAATGATAAGTGGGGTTATTAGCCCTAGACCTTGACCATGTGAAATTCAGTTGGGGGAAATTAAGGTATTGGTGAAGAATCATATAAGAAGCTAACTATAGGAGAGGTTTTGCTTATATCTAATATAGATACATCTGTGTATATGTATCCTATAGGTATAATGTATACATCTATATGTAATTGGTTTATATATAGCACTGTTATGAACAAGTAAGGGGTTAATGTATAGGTAGGGAAGAGGTTCAGTTCCTTGGGACTGAACAGGGTGGAGTTCAGTCCAGTTAGGACTGATATAGAATCTATAGGTAGGGTGATAGCGTAGGTAATATATATATATATATATATATATATATATATATATATATATATATATATATATATAACAAAACAGCATTTTATTGAATAATAAGGGTGGCTCTTAGCGAGCAGTACAGGTGCCAGGGTCGAAAACACAAAATGGCCTAGGAATGCAAAGTAGAAAATACAAAAGGTTTAGGGGGTAAATTGCAAATTTTCGAAAAAAGTTCGAAATTTGAAACCGGTTGGACACACGGCCCTAAGGAAGGGATGGGCACACTTCCCTATGCACCGGGGGTGCTGCCCGAGGACACGCAACCCAAAGGGGTGCATGCTGGCTGCAGCAGCTGGCCCGATGGGGCACGCAACACGAGGACGCATCGGCCCCCCCCGCCCTGTCGCTGCACCCGGAGCCGGCGGAGGAGGCCGGCCAGGAGGGGAGGACTTTATTATATATATATATATATATATTTTATTATTATATATATATATATATTTTATATATATATATATATATATATATATATTATATATATATATAATATATATAAGGTAAGACTATATATATATATATATATATATATATATATATATATATATATATATATATAAGGTAAGACTATATAGGGTATTACCTATAAGTAATATACTATAGTTAAGGTAATAGTCTAATGAGCCTACACCTACACTATAAGAGCTACAAAAGCCTAGATACTTAGTGTATGGACGCAATAGCTTGGATATAGACACATACAACCTAGAAATGGCTAGTTGGAGCTAGTTTGACCTAGAGTTGACTTGGTTTGATCAATCGACCTAGAATTTGACTAGTATGACCTGTTTTTAAATCCAAACATGATATTGATTCAATATTCCCTATTTAGGTCTTCGAGGCCCCGTATCGGACGTCGTTGATGATGGAACTAGGGATTCTCAGGACCCTAGTTTGGTGTGCATATTGATTGATAGAATGTTAAACGTATATAAACGTGTTCTAACCCTTCATAGGCAGAAACTAGGGTTCACGAATTATACCTACGGAGGAAAGAAGACAACAGTTCCTAGTAATCTCAAGCAGTCATGACCCCAAGGTCTTCTGCACGTATTCCTTCCTCGGGTTGGACGTTGTGTAGGCGACGATCTTCCAACCTTTTTTTCTCCTTGGCAGCCCTTTCTTTTTCTCTTTACGTGGATCACGAATTTAGAGAAAGCTTCTTAGTTCTAATCATGATTTGGTGGCCAGAGAATAGAGGATATATATAAGACTATGGCAGGGACCATGAGGAAAAATTATGGTTAGGTCTCCTAACGGATCTGGGTGTCATGTGTTCAGCCCGAACACATAACCCATGCCCATTAACAATAGCTCGGTCCACTAATGAGCTATTGTTGCACTACCTTCCTAATTCCAAATTATGATTGTGGGCTCCTTCTATTATATGCTCGTTTGGCTCCCCATGTTAAGATATCAAATGTCCGTCGATCAGATTAAGTTACTGACAACTATATTGATCGACATCTTTTATCCTTAAGTAGTACCACTCAACTTTATTTGTCATGTCGGATATAATCCACCTGTAGGGTTTACATGACAATCCTTATGAGCTCCTTAAGGGGACATCATCAACCCGACGTATCGGGAAATGGATTTCTTTTATAACAACAGCCCATCATACATACAATGTTATTACCCAATTCATAGAGATTGTTGGCCCATAATGAATCTCACTCTTTTATGAGTCAAAGTAATGCACACTGCATATACATGTCTGTTATTATATCCGAATTAAGAGCACAAGCATCCATAATAACAGAGGTGTCTGTTCTCTTATGTACTCAGTATAAAGAGAACAACCTCAAGGGGTCCTGTTCAATACACACAAAGTGTACTAGTGTAAACCTATAGTCAAGATAGACTACTACTGTAACGCCCCAGTCCCAAAATACGTAGGACTAGGAACGTAGACATGCCAGCTGTATATATACGAAGTATACTCCAATATATAAAAACCTCGTATGCATACATAAGCTGTAATATACAGTAGAAACCGTAACGACTAATCTCATCCACAAAATAAAGAAAAATAAAGAATTCATATAATCATCTATGGAAATGTATTTTTACAATATGTTAGGCGGAGACAAATCTACTACCAACAAGCAAGGGACGAAATACATGGAAAATGAAATAAGTTTCACGAGCGAAGCGAAGACGATCCAATTACAATCATCCTCGAAAAAATAGAGATGTCCATGGCTAGAATACCTGCGAAAGACGAGAGCACACACCTGGGAAGATAACCAGGTCCTCAGAGGGACGTAACAAGACACATAATATCATGCCAATAACTGAATAAATAAAGCTCAACAAAAAAGTATATGTGACTACACAAATAAAGGTCCTTAACCATTCTATGTGAAAATGCATTTTGAAGACAACGTTCAACACAAGGGCATTCCGAGACTAGAAATACGGCACGTTAGCGTTTCAACCAAGGCACTAGTGGCATCTAGAGAAAAGTAAATGCACGGTCCATTAGCACTCGAGTGAGAGCTAAGGGGCATCTAGAGGAAAATAAATGCATGGCTACTAGCTCTTGGGTGAGTCACTAACGGCAGCTAGAGGAAAATAAATGCACGAGACATTAGTGTTTCAACCGAGGTACTAGTGGCATCTAGAGGAAAATAAATAAATGCACGGCACACTAGCACTCGGGAGAACCACTAATGGCATCTAGAGGAAAGTAAATGAGTGGAAGCCCCTGCGCCTAATAACTGTCTTCTCCCTCCCTATGTACTATACGTGCTGAATCCACACCACAATGTTTATAATAACCGCTAAGTCTTCTAGACAAATCTATTAGCAGTTATCCTCTAACGCTCGTCCTATACGCATCGATGTACGGTCGGTACGCAAGTCTGAATCTATATGAGACACGTGACATCGTGGCACACATGTGTCGGCCAATACATGCGGCACAAACAAAGGTGGTCCCTTAACTCTAGGCCAAATGCATAACGAAAACTAAGTATAGTAATTTGCAACTACATAAAGTTTTGAAATAAAAATTTATATTTGCTAGAAATAAATAATTATAAAGCATGCATGATATTGAGCAAGAAAAATAAACAGTAAAGGCAAGGTGTCTTGCCTGATGTGACTTCGGTGTGGTACAATATCCATGATGTCCTGCTTGTCCAATAGTCATGGTCGATAAGTAAGGGTTCGAATCCGCGAGAAAATAAAAATATAATCAGTTACCATCAAGATAGACAGATAGTGAAAATTAGCGAAGAAAAGAATTTATACTATTTAAAAAAAATTATAATACCTAAAATATATTTTGGTCGTTTAAAATAGTTTTAGAAAAAAAAATACTTTAAAATCTAAAAAATATTTTAGGCTAAAAATAAAGTTTACCAAAATAAAATTTATAGACAGAGAAACTATATTTTATTATCCCAAATATTCATAAGTAGTTATTTGTAGAAAATCGTTTTAGGTCAAAACTATAATTTACTAATAAAATATTTTATATACAAATTATTGAAATATATAATAATTTGGAAACCGCTTTTCAATTACTCAAATATTTTTTTGATAATACTTAATAATATAGAAAACTTATCTCATGGTTTAGAACTACATTTTTAAAAAAAAATGGAGGGCCAACTATAATTTGTCAACTATTTATTTCAAAAAAAATACTATAGCAATATATCATAGCCCATAAAATAGTTATCTACTATAGATACAACTATAGTAAGGATACAATAGTAGTATTTAGATATTAACAGTAATTTATATCCTCTAAACATACAGTATGTAAGTACTCTTACCAATATAGTCATAATATTAAATAGTAAAATAAAAAAATAACCAAAAAAATTATAAACAAAATAACCAGTACAGTCATTCTCCCATCTTCCTTATGAGGGAGTAGGTAAGAACAAAAATAAAAATCAACTTAAAACAAAGAAAGGAGAAGAAAGAGGAAGAGATGGAGACGAGAGTGAGAGAAAGAGGAGACGTGAAGGAAGAGAGGGGGAGGGTAAACTTGAGAGGGAAGGGGGAAGGGGAGCTCACCGGCGACGGCGGAGGATGGCGTACGCACGACGGATCTAGCACGGCGGCTGACGGTAAGGTACGGGCGGATTCGTGGCAAGGCACGGCCACCTGAGAGGGAGGCGGCGGCACCCACAGGCGCTGGGACGGCGACTGCGGGTTCGCCGACGGTGCTTTGGGATGGCGCGGCGGGGAGGGCCCGATCTCGCGGTGGCAGCGAGGCCGGCGACGACTCGGGCTGTAGACCGCGGGTGAGACGGGAGCGGAGGAGGCGGCGCGCGGTTGCGATCGCCGGGTGGAGCCCGCCGGAATGTACGGTAGCACATGGGTGGCATCACACTACTAAAATATGCTATATTAGCGACATTTTTTAGCGACGAAACAAAATACCGTCGCCAAATATGTAATATAGCGACTCACTCCTATTGACATCGCAAAACGTCGCTGAATAGCGACGTTCAGCGACAGTCGATTAATTACGTCACGGAATAGCAACGTTCAGCGACATATTAATAAATATGTCACCATATATTAAACTGGTTGCGACGTTTAGCGACGTCGACTGTTGACGTCGCTAACTTTTTTACTTAGGGCAAGTACTGTTTCTTTTTTTTCCCCTCACTCGAAAACTCAAAAATTTTAGTATTCCCTCGAGCTCTCGGCGACTCCCTCCCCCCCCGGGCGACTCCCTCCCCCCCCGGCGACCTCCTCCTCGAGCTCCTCCTCCCCTAATCCGAGCTACTCCTCCTCTCCGGTAAACCCTAACCTAACTCCTCCTCCTCCTTCTCTCCCCCCCCCACACACACACAGACACACACACATACACACACGGACACACGGACACACACAAAAGTGGTTGGAGGAACCACTTTTTCCTAATTTTTCTTTAGGAATCAGTTCCTTTTCCAAACATTTTCTTTGGTATTCAAATATAGGAAATGAATTACTTTCCTTTTCTAATGCCATGATTCCGTGAACCAAACATGGCCTTATAGTTTTTGAAGTAAAAAGAGGGCATTATCGACCAAACAAAATACTCAAATAATATTTCTATGAAAACAAAACTATTCTTAAGGGGACCTTGGGTTTTACTTTTCCACAATATTGGAAATATGAAACCTCTCATATTTTCCCCAATTCTATATATACATATACCAAACATAGGTAAGAAATCTAAAATCTATTTTCAATCCTCCAAACTTTGAATCAAAGGCCCCCAACGGGTTGAGCATTATATTACATGTATTATAACACATCTATCGCCGTAGCTAAGGATTCTGAAATTACTTTCAAATATGTTAATTATATGACATAACGTATCAAGTGATGTAGTCAAAATTTTCATCTAGAGATGTGATACAGATATGTCAGAACGATAAATTGTGGGTCCGCAAAATAATGATACTTTGGCGGTCCTAGAATTGGACAAAATTTATGTTGTAGGATAAACTCGTCGTTGTGCATCAATGACGCAAGTCTCGTCGCGATTCGAACAACACACGAAAAAATATTATAAAATTTTAAAAATATCAATATAGTAGAATTTGACGGATACAAGCTAAATTTGTCACACACAGTCCAAGAATTCGAGTACCTTATATTTTCACACGTCGAAAATGATCATATGCGCCTCTCGGTGCAATGGTTCGTGCCGGAATTGCCTGGATCAATGGGACAATACTCAACTTGGGATTTTAATTAAAACAAAAAAGTTTCAAATAGCTCACTTCGAATTTCAGGATGACTAGTCAAATTCGAAGAGTTTCAGGATGATTTATCAAATAAAAACAGAATTGTTACCAAGGTCGAGGTACAACGTGCCTCGCAGAACTTTGGGTAGCAATTGCGGAATAATATTTGTGCATAGTGAGGTTCTCACTCGCTGAATTTTTCTTTTGTGTGTCGTCTCTTTTTTTCTTCCTCCTTTTCTTTTGTGAGTGTGTAGTATAGGCTTGAGTATGTGTCCAGAGGGTGTTCAGTCGAGTGTCAGTCAATCTAGTATACTATTTATTTACCTCTATATCATACTAGGAGACTTATTTAGTACTAGTTGTGGTTGTAATTAGTTGATATTATATTCAAGTCTTGTCAATAATGTCTTTGACTTTGTCATGGGGTCTTAGATATCGGTTGTAGGTGATATTATATATATGGTCTGGCGGTATCGAAACGAATCTAGTGTGTCTGAATGAGATATCGGTTGTAGGTGACATTATATTTATGGGATCTTTGACTTTGTCATGGGGTCTTAGATATCGGTTGTAGGTGACATTATATTCAAGTCTTGAAAATTGATGTTAAGACAATTTTTAACTTGACCCTGGCGATATCGAAACGAATCTAGTGTGTCTGAATGAGATTGACATCAGTAAGAATCGATAGCGTATGTGTACACGTTGGATGCATAAGAACTTATGTGCGATATAGCATGGTTATTAGTAACTGTCCGCTACTAATGTGTGTCCCATAATAAGACATAATATACGAATTTATGCCTATTGGATAATGTGTGTCCATCTTTGCAGAATTATTTCCAAATGGATATGAATTACTACTTGCAGAATCGTTCATGGATATACAATCGTCGTCCTGATGATATGTGTGGTGTGCGGGATGAATACATAGCGGGAGTAGAGCAGTTCCTGCAGTTTGCTAAGGCGTTCCCTCGGTACATAGACGGCACCAAAATTGAGTGTCCGTGTGTGAAATGTTATAACGTGAAATATTATCCAGAAGTGGAAGTGACATATCATTTGTACTCGAAGAGTTTCACGTCTAATTACTATCAGTGGACCGCACACGGAGAACTTGTGTCTTTAGCATCAGAGCCGGAGCCTTATGTTGAGCCGTATATGCATGCGGGACCTAATTTTGTTTCAGATAATCATGCATACGACGACGGGTACGTGAATATGGTTTTCGACGCTACAGGGCCTAGTTTCGTTCATGATGCAGCTGAGGAGGCACCGAATATCGATGCTGCAAAGTTCATAGAGTTGCTGGAGAATGCAAGGACTCCATTGTATCCTGGTTGTGAGGATCATTCACCGTTGGAGGTGGTTACAAGACTGTTGAGCATTAAGTCAGATTTTAACATGTCGTAAGAATGCTACAACCGAGTGTTGGAGTTGATTATAGAGATCTTGCTGGCGGGTGCTAAGTTACCTAAATACTTCTATCGGTCTAAGAGGATGGTGAGATCGCTCTGGATGGGATACGAGAAAATCGATTCTTGTCGCAATGGGTGCATATTGTACTACAAAGATGACAAGGACGCAGATGTGTGCAGATTTTGTGGTGCTGATCGCTATAAGACAACTAGTACAGGAAGGTCTACCGGTGCAAGAAGACCGACCGATTTAATGCACTACTTGCCTTTAACGCCGTGGTTGCAAAGATTATTTATGGTGAAAGAGACGGCCAAAAATATGAGTTGGCACATACGAGAACAGATTGAAGGAGTGTTGGATCACCCATCCGATGGAGAAGCATGGAAGCACTTTGATCAAGTGTATCCTAATTTTGCTTCAGATCTGCGTAATGTCAGGTTGGGGCTATCTTCTGACGGTTTTACTCCTTTTGGTCTTTCAGGATCCCAGTATTCGTGCTGGCCTGTGATTGTCACTCCGTATAACCTACCGCCTTGGATGTGTATGAAGACTCAGTACATGTTTCTAACCGTTATAATTCCTGGTCCGAACAATCCCAAGAGGAACATTGATGTGTACTTACAGCCTTTGATAGATGAGTTGAATCAGTTATGGAAAGTAGGCGCTAACACGTACGATGTTTCCAGGAAGCAGAATTTTTAGATGAAGGCAACCTTATGTGGACCATCAACGACTTTCCGGCCTATGAAATGTTATCTGGATGGAGCACTCATGGCCGTCTTTCATATCCGTATTGCATGGACCGTACTAAGGCTTTCCACTTAAAACATGGAGGAAAACCGTGCTTCTTTGATTGTCATTGATAATTTCTGCCAAAAGATCATCCGTTCAGAAGGAACATGAATGCATTCCGTGCCGGCGTTGTAGAGAAGGGTGATCCACCGCCAAGGTGGTACGGAGCTACGATATGGGAGGAGGTTAGAGATTTTTCAAGTGCTATCGAAGATCCTACAACTGGGTACAAGTGCGATAGATTTGATAGAGATCATAACTGGACAAAGAGGAGCATATTCTGGGATCTGCCATATTGGAGTACCAATCTGATCAGACATAATCTTGATGTCATGCATATTAAGAAGAATGTGTTTGATAACATAATTAATACTATAATGGACGTAAAGGGAAAAACAAAAGACAATCCCAAGGCCAGGTTGGACTTAGAAGAAATATGCAAACGCCCTGCGTTGCATTTGATAGAGGAGAATGAAAACAGTTCCTGCCGAAATCAATTTTCTTACTAGACAAGGAGGATAAAGTGAGACTTTGTCGGTGGATCCAGGGCCTAAAATTTCCAGACGGATATATGTCAAATCTGAGAAGATGTGTCGATCCGAAGAAAAACAAATTAACGAGTATGAAGAGCTTGAGAACTCTGTAATTACCTTTCTGTATATGCACATGAGAATGAGCTTAATTTATTTTTTCGTGGTATTTAGGTCGATCGTCCATACGCAAGACTTGAGAATGAGTCTATTAGAACGCTAGCCATGGGACCAATTTATGCTGCAAAAATATGGCCAAGCTACTGTGTTAATGGGTTTAGGTTCAAGTCAACAACTTGTCCGATCAGAGACAACTTTGTGGATTTTGATTCCACCAAAAACAGTTATTTGTGTATCAGATCTTCGAACTACAAAGATATTGATGCGAAAAATGATTTCTATGGCGTCCTACGGGAGATTATGGAGCTGACATATAGTTATGGAATAAGCCTGCTAAGATTGTGTTATTCAGGTATGATTGGTTCGATCCGATTGAAGGTCAAGGGTGGAAAGTAGAAAAGCACGGTCTTATGGATATAAACTATCGGCGTCGATATCAAGCCTATGAACCATTTGTCCTATCAAGTCAGGCTCAGCTCGTGTACTTCACAAGTTATCCTAAACGGGGAACAATAAGGTCGGACTGGTGGGCAGTATGCAAGACCAAAGCTAGAAATACCTTTGAGGTTGACGATATAGCTTATCAGGAAGATGAACTACCTCTTGTAACAAATATTATAGAAGTAGACATGATGAAAGTTCCTCATTACACATCTAATTGTGTAGAAGAAGTAGAATTATCTGAAGAAGAAGATGTAGATGAAAGTGAAGATGTAGAGGAAGAAGAAGAAGAAAAAGAAGAAGAAGAAGAAGAAGAAGATGATGAGCTAAACGAACTAGATGAATTTTTAAAAGAGGATTAGATATGTATGTTTGTTTTATCATCATATTTGATACTTTAGTGACACTTTTATCATATAATTCTGTGACACTTTAGTGACACCTTTATCATATAAATATGTGACACTATCATATAATATGTATATTTGTTTTATTGTCATATGTTATTATCAGGTATGACTAGACCCGGACGATGCGGAGGATATTATGTTAGGCAGTTCCGTCCGCCTCGGGCTGGGGATGCAGATTTTGTACCCTCATCCTCATCTTCGAGTACGCCAGTGTACCGTTCTATTCCCGGTCCATTGTCGGGACAGGACAGTTCCAGTAGGTTAGCGACTCCTCCCTCGTCGTCTAGCATTCCTGATCCCGCGTCCAGCATTCCTTCCGCGTCCAGCATTCCTTCTGTCGACGGCTCCATGGGGAGAGCTGACGTCGAGCATATGGAGGACGGCGATCAAACTGATCCTGTCCAGCCAGGAGGTAAGAGCGACCCTCCATGCGCTCCCCCGGACGAGACGCGTATGAAGATTTGGACGGACGGGCCTACGAAGTAAGTTAATTAGTTAATATATATTTCTCAAATGATTATATGTATATATATATTCATGAAATTTATTATTGTATAGATATCGGCCTCCTGTAGTACAGAGACAACTAGGGTTATTTCTGAGGCAGAACTATGGTGGGTCTTGGATTAACTACTCAGATGCTCCCGCAGATAGGAAGGCCTTTTGGTTGACCCACTTTAAGGTAAAAAATTTGTTTATTTTTAAATTTTAATAATTATTTGTATATATTATATAACTTTTCTATTTTACTTCTTGTAGAGGACCTATTTCTATCTACCACACCGGGCGACGAAGATCGAGGTCCAATTTTCTGTCGTCGCAAGCAAGCTCATCCGTGATGCGATCCACGACCAGAAGTCTCGTGATCGCTCCGGAAAGTCGATCCATGGTTGTATCACGCCAGAGCAGTGGACTGCGATGAAGGCTAGATTCGCCGAGGCCAGGTACCAGGAGCGGTCTGACAAGGACAAGGTGGCACGGTCGAGCGCCAGTAAGTGGTGTGGTGGCTCCATTTCGATGACGAAGCATTTTCATCGTCTGGTACGTTTGCTATGACGAACATCATTTTATATATAGTTGGATAGAATGTTTAATACTAATAATAGATAATATATTTTAACAGGTAAAAAAGGGTGAGGACCCCAACATGGTGACCGTCTTCCTGGTCACCCATCGGAGGACTGGAGAGTTTATTGACGAGAGGGCGACGCAGGTATATGTATGTTCTATTCTTTATATTAATTTACTATAATTTAGAAAACAGGAAAATAGATATCAATATAGACTTTAGCAAACACTTATACGTTAGCAAACATTGTTCTAGGTCGAGTTTGTTCGGCTACAAGAGGAGACGGCTGCTGCTGCTAGTGCGCCAGCAGAGGGAGGGGCTGGTACTTCCTTCCAGCCGCCTACAGCTCCATCGTCGGACGACCTCTGGATGACCACCATTGGCGGTCTTCAGAAGGGTACGTACTAAGGTGCCTATTTGGCTTCAGAGTCATCCCGAGCCCCCTCTGTCAGTACGCAGTCTCTAGCTTCGCAGGCGTTATCACGAGCTCAGGATATTCGTCGTCCGATCGACGAGCTGCATCGTAAGTTACAGCAGCAGATTTCTGATCACCTTACCGCAGAGTGCGATTCGACCCTCTGATGATCACCGAACGATTTGATGCGATCGAGCGCAGTATACAGGAGTTGATGAGTCTGCAACAGGCTACAACTGCCAGCTTGTACACGCTCACTGAGTCTACGCAGCGCACAGAGCGTAGACAGGTTGTCACCCCCAGTTTCCAGAAACAGGGATATTTTTGTCATTTTTTATTTTAGAATATTTTTGAAATTATTTATTTATTTATAATATTATTTTTGGGTTATTTGAGTCGGGTTCGAATTTCAGCTCAATCCGACTTGAAACGGGGACCCAGGGTAGTTTTGACTCTAGTGGAATCCACACACTAGTTAGGCATGGCTCACATAATATTAATTTTAGTCCATATGATATTAATTTTAGTTAGTAGTTAGACTAATTATTTATGGATATCTTTAGTTTAATTAGAAACTTAAAACTAGACTAATTTGACCTCAACCTTTAACCCATTCTTAATTTAAATCAAATAGGTCAAGTGGGAGCATTTTGGACTTTTCTAATGGGGACACCTCACCCTTTTTGGGCAGCCACCTATGGGGGGATAAGGAGTGAGTCATCATCTCTTCCATTTTATTTTATCCATCCATTTTCTCTCTCATGTTCTTCCCCAAATTTCTAGAGAGCAACCCCATTGATTTCATCTCCAAATCAACTCCTTCTTCCACCAAATCTTCTTCATTTCTCCTCTACTCCATGAAAGGAAGGAGCTAGCCAAGTTTGGGAGGATTCGGAGCTCGTTCGTGTCCTTTTGGAATCTCTACGTGTCGGTGTCGTGTCGGAAGGCTTTTTCCTTTGAATCTATCTCCCGGAAGGTATAATCTCTCCTCTAATCCACCCCAACATGCATATAGGATTATTTTGAACCCATAGGAATGACTCCCATGGTTGTATCTCCATTTGTGTCTATTTCGTGTCTATTTGGATGTCATAGGAGTGTCCTTTGTGTTGTGGTTGTGTCCTAGTGGGAAAATCCCTATTTTGGACACTTGTATGCATAACTATAATGTAGGAATAATTAATTAGTGTTTTAATCTCAGATTTATATATTTAGAGAGTTGTTCCTAATGTGTTCTTTATGGTATCATATTTTATCTTATTCATTTTATATTTAGAATGGTGTGTCTCTTTATATATATATATATATATATATATTTTTTTTTTTTCTCATATATATATATATATATATATATATATATATATATATATATTTGAGTGTCATATATATATATATATATATATATATATATATATATATATATATATATATTTGAGTGTCATATATATATATATATATATATATATATATATATATATATATATATATATATATATATATATATATATATCTTATGGTTGTGTGTGTGACTATATTATTAGGTATCTTGATTATATATTTGTATGTGTGTCTTATATATATATACATAAGTTGTGGGTGTGTCTATTTTAAAATGAGTTCTTAAAATATTTTTCATGTGTATATATTATATTGAGAGTGAGTGGAATGTGCATATATATTTATTTGTGTGTGTGGATAGATGGTTAGAGAGTGAGGAAATGAGCAGGAAAGCAGCAGGAATAAGCAGTAAGCAATAAGCAGTAAGCAGGAATAAGCAGTAAGCAGAAGCAGTGCAGGATATTTTTTTGGAGTTTTTGTGGTCCCAAAACATCCCCTTTTGAACCACCTTAGCCCCAAATACCTACCCCCACTTGTCAACCACATTTAGTACTACGAAACCCCTAAGTTAGAGAGTGTTATTAGTGTGTTAGATGGTTAGTGGAGTAGTGTTTATAGTGGTAGAAAATAAGGTTGGTCATGTTATGTTATATGTCATGTTAAGATATATTGGGGGGTTTGTGGTAGTTGTTTGAGTTGGTTCTTGAGAGTTATTTTAGGAGTAGCATTCTAAGTTAGATGGGGGTTAGATAGATGATGTTTGTGAGGGAGAGTGAGTGTGGTTTAGAAAAAATGGGTTATGTTAGATGTGGTATCTTGATATCTCAAGATTACCTTAAGATAATGTTGGGATGACCAACATGGAAGATAAGATGGATTAGATGTCCAAGAACCCTAGATTTCTTGGTTGGTAAATTCTAGATAGGATAGTATCTAGCTACCCTAAGAAGCCTAGGCTAGTATCCTGAGATCTAGAAGGGTTTCTTTTGTAATGGGCAAGGTATCGGGAATACCTTGTAAGGATAAATATAAGGGGTATTGGGTAATGTAAGGTATTGGGTTTCTAATTGCTAGATGGGATTAGAAATAGGTTGTCTTGGTATATAATGACTAGATGAGGGTAGTTTAGACTAGTCTTGACCCCCGTTGACCAAGAGTTGACTTTTTGACCCAAAGTCAACTTCAAGTCAACACTTGACTTAGAATTGACCGAAACCAAACCAGAGTTGACTGAAGGCAATTGTTAGTCAATATTTGACTTGTTTGACCTAGGGTTGACCCAAGGTTGACTCAGTGTTGACCAGAGTTGACCAAAGTTGACTTTTTGACTAAAAGTCAACTGTAAGTCAATCTTTGACCCCGTTTGACCTAGAGTTGACCCAGGGTTGACTCAGTATTGACCAGAGTTGACCAGAGTTGACTTTTTGACCAAAAGTCAACTATAAGTCAACCCTTGAACCAGATTGACCTAGTTTGACTTGGATTGACTCCCAGTGACCTGGTATGATCTAGTATGAGCCAGTATGACCTAGTGTGACTCAGTCTGACCTAGATTGACCTAGTTTTGACTTAGACTTGCATTCATGACTTGAATTAGCTTCCTTTTTCAGTATTTAGTCCTGTTTGACTCATAGTATCTTATTTTAGGTCTGTGATCACTCTGAGCGTCTGTTCACCCTATCAGCTCAGGACCACATGTGAGTACATTCACTGATAGTTTTCATTGTCTTGATATCTGCTATATCCGATTCAGTTGTAGTGTTATACTCAATTTCCAGTCACGACAGTTCACGGACTAGTATATGTTGGATCATGACATGGAATATTATTCCTAGAGTTACATGGTATATTGGTACATATTCTGTCTTATTTCAGTGTATTGGTATAGACACCGATTTCAAAAGGGGACTTGCTACCCTTTTATGGAATCCCGTGTCATAACGTGTCATGTCCAGATCCATTGTACTATTCAGAGATGGGGGAGTTATTAGTGGTTGTGTGATCAAATTCCCACATGGTTCTATGGTACATATGGTTCATAGCTATACCCTCGCCTCACGACGGGTAAAGCCTTACCCTATACGGTTCATAGCTTTCCATGGTGACTGGCCTTATCGTTCTATGTATACAGGGTTCATAGCCGGTCGGATGGAAAGCCTGAGCATATTTTTCCCAAGCCGATCACATGACACACTAATAATTCAAGGCACCTTTTATATTTATTATCTTCGTGACTAAGTTCTGTTCGGAAGAAGGGTTACAGCCCCGGTCCTTGTTTGGTTTAGGGGTTGTAACTCGGCTTCCGAATAGTTCCCAAATCGCCCTATATACATTCATATCGTCGTCCTTTTTAGTACTCACATCATGATATGTATTTTCAGTTGATTTTGTCTTGTATTTCATTACACTGTCTCTTATAAAATTTGTCAAGTCATATGGAACTGCTGTTGGTGTTTGTACTTACTCATTTTCCTGACATGATACCATTGACATATTACAGATGATTCCGAGGCTGATTGCCCGACCTACTATGGGGTAGAGTCTGACGGAGTAGACTTAGACCGTGGCTTGTTGGTAGAGCCACTAGATTTTGCTCACCCTGAGTAGTATAGCTAGTTAGGTTTGCCTGGCCTGCGAGCCAGCTAGCACTGTCAGTTGTAGTATCTATTATATATATTTTCTGAGACCATGGATATTTGTGTATAGCTCTGACTTGTGAATGTTGGACTCATTTCCTGTTTCATCTATCGTATTTTCCTTTCCATGCTATCTACCTTAGTTTGATATATGTGATTGAGACTGTATTGCTATGTCACCTCCATTCGGAGTGTATATACTGTATAGGTACCTTTATCTGTTTTAGTCGTAGTATTTATAGACCCTATATACAGCGTTCTACCGTCGACACTGCGGCGTAGGCTGGACGTAACCACGTACTCGTGCCCTTCTTCAGGGTGCGGGTCGTGACACGTTTTTGTGGTGGCCCATGCAGGTCTGAGTCACAATTAGTACGATCTCGTAATGGTGCTCGACTTAGAGTGCTAATTACGAGCCTGCGACTAGGACGTAGGATCTAGGGTATGATAGGAGTTACTCAATCACATTTTAGGAAATTTCTGATCTTTTGATTACCATGGCAACTCTTCTTGCATTTGAATTCAATTGTCCTCCTTTGATAATATCTTATCATGTGCCATATTGATCTCTTGGGTTCAATTCATATTCAGGATGACGGTGACTCATTCTCAGGCGGCAGGGCCTAGTACAGTTCCAGAGAGGTCAGATCCGGGAGGTCTTCCACCTCCGGCTACGGGAGTAGCAGTCGAGAGAGTAGTAGCCACAGTCCCTGCCCTTCAGGCAGGAGTAGCAGCGGCAGTTCCCGGAGGTCTTCCACCTCCAGCTGAGGGAGCTGCAGTTCAGGGAGCTGCCACATCATTCCCAGCCCTTCCGGCGGAAGCAGCAGCAGCGACGATTCCAGGAGGTCTTCCATCTCCATCAGCGAGACCGTCCATAGTCATCCCTGACATTCTTCCACCGCCGCCCCAGTTACCGACAGATACTCAGGGGATGATGGCCCTTCTGCAGCAGATGCTGCAGACACAGAGAGCACAGACAGAGGCACAACATCGTCAGGTAGAGGTACTACGACAGACTATGGAGAACTCGCATCAGCAAGCGATGGCAGCAGTGGAGAGAGGTGCACAGACTACAGTTCAGGGAGCACCAGATCAGCAGTAGGGTCAGGGGAGGCCCGGTATACACCTTGATTTCAGGAAGATGAGGCCGAGGGAGTTCAAGGGTACCGAGGGTATCCTATATGCGGATGACTGGCTAGAGGATGTCCAGCAGAGTCTGGAGTTGGCAGAGGTCCCGAGAGGTCTGTGGGTGACATCTGCAGCGAGCCAGTTCTTTGATATAGCACTGACTTGGTACCGTACGGATCCGCATGCGTCAGTGAGAGGTTTGTCTTGGGAGGACTTCAGGAAATTCTTTAAGGAGAAGTTCTACCCAGATGTAGCCTTGACAGATTTGGAGGGACAGTTTGCCAGTCTGGTGCAGGGGAACTCGTCGGTAGACGAGTATGCAGCAGAGTTCTTCCGCCTGAGCAGGTTCACATCTAGTTTGGTCCAGGATGCGGGGTGCAAGGCCCGAAAGTTCCGGAGGGGTCTTGTACATGCAGTGCGCACTCGTACCTCTGGGAGACGTGACGCGACCTTCGAGCAGATCCTGATGGAGGCGCAGATTGTCACGACTCGCTCCCGCTTTTCGGGATACGGGTACGTGGCCAAGTCCAGCCTACGCCGCAGCATCGGCGGTAGTACGCTGTTTGGGCTCAATATAATCTCAAATACAACAAATATCTCTATTTTGCTCATTCACAATAATTATTTTAATTACAATTCCAATAATACATTCAAATTTGCATACAGATATAAATCTACTACATGTGACTATTCTATCTAAAATCTATTGTTGGCCTCCAAGATACCTCTAACTCCATCCTAAGGAACCCAAAGCAAAAGAGCAAGTCATCGAGAATAGTCATCAAGAATCTGTCAACTGAAAAATGGTTATCCAGTCAGGATTGGAACAAGATCACCATAACACTATATTACACAATATATTATACAAGCATGAAGGAACGATAAAAGGGATTTAACTGAAGATAAGTAAAGGCATGACATTGTATGATAAGAAAGTACCTTTGAGATGTGATAACAATATAAAGGTAGACTAAGACATGATGACAATAAGAAGGTAGACTTGACGAAAGAAGAACAAAAGACAATAGGGCAACAATAATTAGGTCACATGTACTGTGTGTTTTAGAATACCAACTTTCAGCATGTAGACGGCTTGGGATATCCGTCAGTCATACGTGTGGTGCATGACTGATATTATGCAATCAATGTATAGGGAGTCTGTATTCAATTCGTTGACCACATGCTTACTTGTTGTATTCCCCCGCCCGACTCACTCACAATACATGTCCACTACGATAAACATTAGCAATACGATAAACTGTAAACGATAGAAAACAATGAGTAAAAGATGAACATGTATATATCCTAACGATTCTAACTCTCATGCACAATAGTAATCATGAGCAATGACAACCATGAACCAAAATGGAGTAATAGTAAAAAGACGATACGAAGATACATGCAGTATAAAATAAAGGAAACATAGGTCATAGTGATACTTGCCTGCTCCGATAGATGATAAAGTCACAAGTCAAGACGTCGTAGCCCGATCTACCCCGACACAAAAATAATCACAAGTTAGATCAATGATTCCCACTCTAAAAATCCTAGAAAGTGGCTAATGGGTTAAACCAATTAATACTATTCTAATACTGGAATAAATCATCTAAAATCCTATTTCAACCTATTTAATTCTGAAATAACAATCTACACACAAATATTTGGTCAAAGAAATTCACGGTTCCAAATTCGGGACTCATGGCACGCAAACCGAGACATATTATTGACTAACTAGTCAAACATTATGAATTCAAAGTTTGAGTATGCAACATGATAGATTTCAGCGCCATGAGTGCACTGGAATCAACCGTGCCACAAAATCATGATTTGGTCAAAAGTTATCGCCATTATGGCTAACCATGACCAAATCGATGAACCGTTGACCAAATCTGACTTCTAGGAATAAAATAAAATACTAGATGAAACTCTAAATTTCTGGAAAAATTATACGTTTTATATCTTGGTGTCAGCTTTCCAAAACTTCAAACGGATCGCAAAACGGAGTTCGGGATTGCTCGGTATCTCGAAAACCGTCCGACGTGTTGATTTTTGGACAACCGACACTCAAATAATTATTCAGAAATTCGAGATCAAAATACCAGAAAACAAATTATATATTCGGAAACCTAACCTCGATACGCTTCTAACAAAAAAAATGGCGCGCCAAAAAGATGTCTAGATCAACGGCAATCCCCCCGCGAAGTCGAAGAACTCCAACCGAACTCTTCCACTAAAAGCTGCTGAATAAAATAGGGTTTCGGAAACCTAATATATATATATATATAGATTAAGTCGGTGGAAATGGCTGAGCGGCTAAAGAGGACACGTGGCAGCATCTGCTGCCAGCCGCCGCTGGATCGAACGGTCCAGGATAATCTGAGCTCGACTCGGCTTAGGATTAGCTCAAGCCGGCTCGGGCTAAACATTGGCTGCGGCTCAGAGACCGAGCGCTCCCGCCCCCTTACACTGCCACGTGGGCCCGCCCTCTCCGCTTCAGCGGCTGACGGGTGGGCCCCCCCGTGAGGCTGACTGGGTATTTGTTAGAAAATAGGGTTTTTAATATTCAGAAAATCAAATAAAAATCAGGAAAAATCCTAAAAATTCCAAATAAATCCCAGAAAATTTCTAAAAATTCCTAGAAAAATATAGAAAATATTTTAAGGGTTCTAGGGACCAAATAAATTATTTGACCTCAAAAATACCCTCGGGTGCTCTCACAGTAAATCCTAGAAGCTTAGAAAATTAATAAAATTATATATAAAATTCTCTAAAAATCTCCATAAAATCCTGAAAATTCTAAAATAGTGAAATAATATACTAGGGACTATCTAGGGGCCCCAGAGACAATATACAACCTAATTTCCTTATATCTAACCTATAGGCTTAGGCAAAAATCTTACGATCCCAAATCAACATCCTAGTAAATAATTGATTTTAACTAAAATTAAAATAAAAAAATCTCCAAAATAGAAAATAAATCTAGGAACCCAAATGCTACAAACTATCCCCCTTAAAATATTTTTGTCCTCAAAAATCAAAACATCACAACTAGTATAGTATAATACTTAACTCTTACAAGCAATAAATTCTTAAGCTAAGTCACGGAGAGAGAATGGCTAGGAACATAAGGGAACTAACAACTAACTAAGCATGCATAATAACTAAAACTAAGGAAGGCTTTCAAGGAAACATATTTAAGTTACCTATGTCTTGGGGTTGAGTCACAGCCACAAATGCTTGTCCTTGACGTTGTACTCCTCCAAACTGCTGTTGCAAAACTGGCTTATGATGCTGCGGGGCATTCTCGCACTTGGTGGTCTGGTGGTCCACAAAGGAGACAAAGTCCTAACCTCTTCCTACAATGGTCCCACTTGTGTCCTTCTCTTCCACAATAATTACACTTAGGCTTGGGTGGGATAGGCTGCTGTTGTGGCTGGGATGATACCACCCTAGTTGGAGGTTGATGCTGGATTTGAAGGGTCTTCTGAAAATTATTAGGACGTTTAGATGATTCTTGATTACTACCATCTCTACCTCTCTTTTGGAAACCTACTTTCTGCCTTAGGATAGATTCTTGACGCCTAGCTGCATTCAAGATAGCTGTATAGGATGTTGGGTCTACTGACGCTGTTAAACTCTGCAACTTGTAATTCAGCCCAGAATGGAACTTCTCCGCCTTCTCTTCTTCTGTAGATACAAGAGTAGGAGCAAAACGACTCAAGCGACTAAATTCTGTATCATATTCGTCCACTGTCATGCTTCCCTGCTCTAGTCGTATGAATTGATCCCGCAGCTCCTTTCGAACAGTGGTGGGGAGGAACATGGTATTGAAGAGGTCCGTAAACTCTTCCCATAACACATTCTTGCCCAACCGTCTTTCTTGTGCTGCCCATCAATGATGTACATTGTCCTTGAGCTGCAACTTCACTGCTTTTATCTATTTCTTCGGTGGCAGCTCCGACGCCTCTAGTAGTGTCTCTATCTCCACTAGCCAGTTCGTGACTTCTATAGATTTCTCCGAGCCAGTAAATGGAGGTGGGTTCATCTTGCAAAACCCATCAATAGTACCCACACGATCTTGTTGTGCTTCTACGCTCATCTCTAGAACATTTGCATGTCTCTGCTGAGTCTCCATCATGCCCTGGAGTAACGTAAGGAGATGAGCTCCATCCACAGTTACTCCTTGGGTTGGGGCTCCTGGTGGTGGGGAAGGAAGATCCTCAGCGCTAACCCTATCTTGTTGATGGTTAGAAGGCTCTATGAACTCGGTACTCTCTGCTGTCGATCCCTCGGGTTCGGGAGTAGCAAAAGGGTTAGCTACCCTTTTCCCCTTACGGATCGCACTGCACCTTGTCTCAACCATTGCGAACTAAAAGGAAAGAAAGGATATGGTTAGAACGGTAGATGCAAACATATCGAAGAATTCTCGGACGGAATCAAGCAGGATGCAAAATAAGATAGAATAAGATTCTATGATAAAACAGACTCATAAGGTTAGAAGTCCTATTTTGTGGATGATATAACCTCCTAACTTCAATCTATTCGCAGGCTCGTAGTAGTACAGCTAACTTAAGCACTACCACGAGTTCGCAGTCTTTTGCGAAATTAGACCTGTATGGGCCACCATAAAAACTTGTCACGACTTGCTCCCGCTTTTCGGGATACGGGTACGTGGCCAAGTCCAGCCTACGCCGTAGCATCGACGGTAGTACGCTGTTTGGGCTCAATATAATCTCAAATACAACAAATATCTCTATTTTGCTCATTCATAATAATTATTTTAATTACAATTCCAATAATACATTCAAATTTGCATACAGATATAAATCCACTACATGTGACTATTCTATCTAAAATCTATGGTTGGCCTCCAAGATACCTCTAACTCCATCCGAAGGAACCCAAAGCAAGAGAGAAAGTCATCAAGAATCGGTCAACTGAAAAATGGTTATCCAGTCAGGATTGGAACAAGATCACCATAACACTATATTACACAATATATTATACAAGCATGAAGGAACGATAAAAGGGATTTAACTGAAGATAAGTAAAGACATGACATTGTATGATAAGAAAGTACCTTTGAGATGTGATAACAATATGAAGGTAGACTAAGACATGATGACAATAAGAAGGTAGACTTGACGAAAGAAGAACAAAAGACAATAGGGCAACAATAATTAGGTCACATGTACTGTGTGTTTTAGAATACCAACTTTCAGCATGTAGACGGCCTGGGATATCCATCTGTCATACGTATGGTGCATGACTGATATTATGCAATCAATGTATAGGGAGTATGTATTCAATTCGTTGACCACATGCTTACTTGTTGTATTCTCCCGCCCGACTCACTCACAATACATGTCCACTACGATAAACATTAGCAATACGATAAACTGTAAATGATAGAAAATAATGAGTAAAAGATGAACATGTATATATCCTAACGATTCTAACTCTCGTGCACAATAGTAATCATGAGCAATGACAACCACGAACCAAAAGGGAGTAATAGTGAAAAGACGACATGAAGATACATGCAGTATAAAATAAAGGAAATATAGGTCATAGTGATACTTGCCTGCTCCGATAGATGATAAAGTCACAAGTCAAGACGTCGTAGCCCGATCTACCCCGACACAAAAATAATCACAAGTTAGATCAATGATTCCCACTCTAAAAATCCTAGAAAGTGGCTAATGGGTTAAACCAATTAATACTATTCTAATCCTGGAATAAATCATCTAAAATCCTATTTTAACCTATTTAATTCTGAAATAACAATCTACACACAAATATTTGGTCAAAGAAATTCACGGTTCCAAATTCGGGACTCGTGACACGCAAACCGAGACATATTATTGACTAACTAGTCAAACATTATGAATTCAAAGTTTGAGTATGCAACATGATAGATTTCAGCACCATGAGTGCACTGGAATCGACCGTGCCACAAAATCATGATTTGGTCAAAAGTTATCGCCATTATGGCTAACCATGACCAAATCGATGAACCGTTGACCAAATCTGACTTCTAGGAATAAAATAAAATACTAGATGAAACTCTAAATTTCTGGAAAAATTATATGTTTTATATCTTGGTGTCAGCTTTCCAAAACTTCAAATGGATCATAAAACGGAGTTTGGGATTGCTCGAAATCTCGAAAACCGTGCGACATGTTGATTTTTGGACAATCGACACTCAAATAATTATTCAGAAATTCGAGATCAAAATACCAGAAAACAAATTATATATTCGGAAACCTAACCTCGATACGCTTCTAACAAAAAAAACAGCGTGCCAAAAGGATGTCTAGATCAACGGCAATCCCCCCGCGAAGTCGAAGAACTCCAATCGAACTCTCCCACTAAAAGCTGCTGAATAAAATAGGGTTTCGGAAACCTAATATATATATATATATAGATTAAGTCGGTGGAAATGGCTGAGCGGCTAAAGAGGACACGTGGCAGCATCTGCTGCCACCCGCCGCTGGATCGAACGGTCCAGGATAATCTGAGCTCGACTTGGCTTAGGATTAGCTCAAGCCGGCTCGGGCTAAACATTGGCTCGGCTCAGAGACCGAGCGCACCCGCCCCCTTACACTGCCACGTGGGCCCACCCTCTCCGCTTCAGCGGCTGACGGGTGGGCCCCCCCGTGAGGCTGACTGGGTATTTGTTAGAAAATAGGGTTTTTAATATTCAGAAAATCAAATAAAAATCAGGAAAAATCCTAAAAATTCTAAATAATTCCCAGAAAATTCCTAAAAATTCCTAGAAAAATCTAGAAAATATTTTAAGGGTTCTAGGGCCCAAATAAATTATTTGACCTCAAAAATACCCTCGGGTGCTCTCACAGTAAATCTTAGAAGCTTAGAAAATTAATAAAATCATATATAAAATTCTCTAAAAATCTCCATAAAATCCTGAAAATTCTAAAATAGTGAAATAATATACTAGGGACTATCTAGGGGCCCCAGAGACAATATACAACCTAATTTTCTTATATCTAACCTATAGCCTTAGGCAAAAATCTTACGATCCCAAATCAACATCCTAGTAAATAATTGATTTTAACTAAAATAAAAATAAAAAAATCTCCAAAATAGAAAATAAAATTTAGGAACCCAAATGCTACACAGATTGCAGAGGAGGACTTCGGCCTCAAGCCGAAGAGGGGCAGTGACGTTCTCGGAGCCAGCTCTAGTGTGGGGCCGACGAAGCGCCCACATTTCCAGCAGAGGCAGTTTCAGCAGCAGCAGCCTTAGTTGCAGTTTCAGCAGGCACCGACGCGTGCCCAGCAGCACCAGGGACAGGGCCGGAGGCAGGACATCCAGTGTGCCTTCTGCAAGAAGATGGGGCACACCCGAAAGACTTGTAGGTTGAAGCTGGGAGTCTGTTTATTCTGTGGAGCTCCAGACCACCAGGTGAAGGACTGTGCGGTCCGTGCAGCCAGACAGGCAGGCCAGGACAGAGTGCAGCAGGCTATAGGAGGCCAGCAGGGGCGAGCTTTCGCCATGACAGTTGAGCCCACTCAGGCAAGTAGCAGAGCATATAGCATGTTCCAGTCTTTCGAATCTCCTTTTCGTATTTACCTTCTTATAAACTGTCTTGAACTTTGATTCTATCTGTTCTTAATCGTTGGATGAAAATTGTTCTTGTGATGTGATTTTCTTCTGAGATAAGTCGTATGGGCTAGGTCGCCTCGATTATGAGATTTAGAATCTTCTAGGGTCATGCTAGCAGGCAGAGTGAGGACATATAGTCGGACTATGGACGTATTTCTCGGGTGTGGGAATTTAATATTTTTGCTGTCAAGCTAGCGGCAATGCGAAAATTTTAAATACCATAATTCTAGAGGTATGTACCGTAGTTGAGGACTGTGATTATCTTAGCCTTGCTCACTGGCATGACGGAGATTCTGAGTATCATGATTATTGGACAGACGCATACGATTATCAGATTGCATAAATTTTCTGTGTTTGCTTCGTTTTAATTTTTGAGGATGAATTCTTTTAAGGTGGATAGACTTGGAGTTCTATTTAAGAGTAATTTCAAATTTTATAATTTTAGTCATTTAATTCCTGCTTTGATTTTTGAGATTTTAAATCATTTTAAATTTTTAGCCATGACTTGTGATTTGACATTTTACTATTGTTTGGTTTTAATTTCGAGGACGAAATTTTTTAAGGTGGATAGATTTGTCACCCCCAGTTTCTAGAAACAGGGGTATTTTTGTCATTTTTCATTTTATAAAATTTTTGAAATTATTTATTTATTTATAATATTATTTTGGGGTTATTTGAGTCGGGTTTGAATTTCAGCTCAATCCGACTTGAAACGGGGACCCGGGATAGTTTTGACTCTAGTGGGACCCACACACTAGTTAGGCATGGCCCACATAATATTAATTTTAGTCCACATGATATTAATTTTAGTTAGTAGTTAGACTAATTATTTATGGATATGTTTAGTTTAATTAGAGACTTAAAACTAGACTAATTTGACCTCAACCTTTAACACATTCTTAATTTAAATCAAATAGGTCAAGTGGGGGCATTTTAGACTTTTCTAATGGTGACGACTCACCCTATTTGGGCAGCCACCTATGGGGGGGGGGGGATAAGGAGTGAGTCATCATCTCTTCCATTTTATTTTATCCATCCATTTTCTCTCTCATGTTCTTCCCCATATTTCTAGAGAGCAACCCCATTGATTTCATCTCCAAATCAACTCCTTCTTCCACCAAATCTTCTTCATTTCTCCTCTACTCCATGAAAGGAAGGAGCTAGCCAAGTTTGGGAGGATTCGGAGCTCGTTCGTGTCCTTTTGGAATCTCTACGTGTCGGTGTCGTGTCGGAAGGCTTTTTCCTTTGAATCTCTCTCCCGGAAGGTATAATCTCTCCTCTAATCCACCCCAACATGCATATAGGATTATTTTGAACCCATAGGAATGACCCCCATGGTTGTATCTCTATTTGTGTCCATTTCGTGTCCATTTGGAGGTCATAGGAGTGTCCTTTGTGTTGTGGTTGTGTCCTAGTGAGAAAATCCTTATTTTGGACACTTGTATGCATAACTATAATGTAGAAATAATTAATTAGTGTTTTAATCACAGATTTATATATTTAGAGAGTTGTTCCTAATGTGTTCTTTATGGTATCATATTTTATCATATTCATTTTATATTTAGAATGGTGTGTCTCTTTATATATATATATAAATATATATATATATATATATAATATATATATATATATATATATATATATATATATATATATATATATATATATATATATATATATATAGACACTAGTTATATATATATATATATATATATATATATATATAGACACTAGTGTCTATATATATATATATATATATATATATATATATATATATATATATATATATATATATATATATATATATAAAATATATATATATATATATATATATATATATATATATATATATATTTGAGTGTCATATATATATATATATATATATATATATATATATATATATCTTATGGTTGTGTGTGTGACTATATTATTGTAGAAGCATGGAATTTCAGAACCAGAAAGTCTATGCGCCAGACTACATGCGCCAGATCTTGGACAAAGTACTTCACAACAAAAATCAACAAATATAGACATTGAAAGAGGACTTTTTATTTAACATATAAAAGTCTATTACATGTCTAAGAAAGACTGTACAAAGGAGAATTTCTATAAATAAAAGATCCTAAGTCTACAGCCGGCAGCCAACATGCGCCCTCAAGTAGGCGCAGCAATCAACATGCGCCCTCAGCCAGACGCATCCCACCATGCGCCCTCAGCAGGGCGCATCCCTTCAGCAGCTCAGTTATGTGCATCCCAGTTATGTGCATCCCTTCAGCAGCCCACTTATGTGCCGCTTTTCCAGCCAGGCTCACCGCCGTCAAAATGCTTCGACTAATGAAACATTTATTGAGCAGAACGAGGGTGGCAATCAACCCTCTAGCCAAGGAAGAAAAAAGAACCACATGCCAACCTGTGGCCAGGGGAGGCTTCGAAAGAGCCTCCAAAGGCCAAGGAAGACCGTAATCGAAACTGCGGCTAAAGGAGCAGCTTTCAACACAACCAGAATGGGCTACACCCATTTTGAAGGAAGAAAGAGCCACCAAAGCCGCAACACCACCATTCCGATCTACGGCTCTTCCTGTGCAACGAAGACGAGGCTCGAGCATCCCTATCTTTGGATGCAACATGCACCTTCCGCCTGCCTCAGAAGCCCTCGACTCCGACTTTTGGATGTAACAGTCACCTTCAAGTGCATCAATGAATACATTGCGTCGCATCTTCACCCTCGGGAGCATCTCATCAACAGAATGCATCCGAGTAAATGAATTCATGTCGGAAGGACGTGAGAGAACGAGAAGCAAACCCTCTCTCCATGCCACTATTTATAGGCCGGGCAAATCAAACCCATGCGCCAAGTGGATGGCTCTCCGAATTCTGTACAATAAATTTACATTAAATGGATGAACCGGACGCTTCGAATTCAGCTAAGTCAAAACGGCTATTTAAAGCACTCGAAGAACGTAACAGTCGTACCATTAAAGATGTGTCACGAAGCGGATGCGCCGGCCAGACCGCGCATCACACAGACGCGTCCTTCCAACATCAAGCGCATCACGCAGACGTACCTTTCAGTACCAAGCGCATCACAGGGGATGCGCCCTCATGAGCCCCCATACGCCTAGTGGAACGCCAATCAACGCGCCCACTCGGCTGTCCATCGAATGTCAAAAACATTAAATGCCGAACTGACAGAGTTGGCAGCACGCCTTCCGAAGTCTGAACAGTCGGCAGCTTTTTCAGAAGACGAAGCATCACCAACGTCAGCGTCATCATTACCTTCCTCCGACTGCTACTGCCACGAGGCCACCCAATCATCTCGTACGCGCCTCCGTAGCCATGTGCCCAAATCTGCATGTGCCTCAAAAGCCATACGTCTCAGACTTTCTCTCTGATCCCTAAAGACAGAAGTAAAGTCACTACCGAAGCTCTGCATGCGCCTCAAAAGCCATGCGCCCCAGACTTCTCCCTGATCCCAAAAGACAGGAGTAAAGTCACTACTGAAGCTCTGCTTGCGCCTCAAAAGACATGCGCCCTGAATGGTTCGTGACTCCTAAAGGTTACGAGCCAAAGTCTCCTCATGCGCCCAATCTCAGGCGCATCCTGCCAGATCATTCTCCACCAAATCCGAGATCTCCGAGCCATGGGTCGATGACACGTGTCCTTTGACTCGACTCACCCAAGATCTCAGCAACAGAAAGATCTTCTTCTCTGCTACGTGCCGGCTCACAATAGCAACATGAATAAGTCAACCCCTCGATCAGGGCGCATCGTCCATGCGCCTCCATCAGCAATCAACACATGGCGTCCCCGTGCAGGCGCATCCTATATGCGTGCATGAGCAGCCAGCCTGCAAAGCTATAAATAGAGGGATTATTTCCTTCTTTCACACACACATACCGACCTACACAACGAACACACAGAGACTTTGCACCACCAGAGAGGCAGATACAGACACTCAATGTCTTCCTCCTCTCAGCAAGCTCCAGCACCCAGAGCAATCCAGACCTTCAGAGAACCGATAACCGTCGTCAGATCGTCAACGGAGTCAACGCATTACCACTCACTCCATCGGCACAAGGAACCCAGATAAACAAAAGTGTACTCCTAGGACTACATCTAAGTCCTATATTGTAACACTGTTCTGTTTGTATTGAAATTTCCAATCAAAGAATTTTAATGGCAAACAAGCTGGCGACTCTGCTGGGGACCTCTTTCTCCTCCACCGAGAAAGCTGTGTCACAATCCGACGACGTGAAGGTGGGCTCCTCCCACAAGACGCTGGTCGTATGCCTCAATCAACAGGCGTATGAGGAGTTCATCTCTGAAGGAAGTGCGAGTCCTTCGAAGCGGCTGCCGAAGCCGAAGAAGACCCGCCGAGTCTGGGTGCGCAAGGTCGACGCCTCAGGCACTACCACCGAAGGGGATGCGCCAATCCAGCCTTCCCTTCCTGCTGACGTCCTCAGCAACCAAGATGCGTCCACTGGTGCAGCACATCTTTCGGGGAAACGTGCGGCTAACCACATTCCACAGCCATCTCCCTCTCAGGCGAGGAAGATGCGTCGACGGAGCGGGGGCGCAGTCAATGCCCCGCGTATCACCTCTGATGTGCCACAGAAGGTCTCTGTCTTTGACAGACCCACTCGCTGTAATGGCGAGGAGAATTTGGATTCTAAGTACTATACGCCCCTGCGGTCTGGTACGAAGAAATCTAAGGTAGCACGGGCCATACGCCCCAAACGTGCTATGCCAGCAACAAGCCAGAAGCATGTACTCATAATCATGCGTGCTGCTGATGACAAGTTGTACAAGGTCGACTCGAGTGCTGCGGCGCCAAAAATGAGCCGACCTTCAAAGTCTTTGTCTCACTTGGGCGCATCTACTGCATGCACAACAAGTCGAGTAAGGCAAATTCAGTGGTCTTGAACTCCCGCGCCTCCTCTGGTTGTGCGTTTGAGGTCCGTTTAAGTCACTCCAAATGCTGTGGTTCCCCCACTACTGATCGGGATGCCTGTTTTGTATTAGATCAGGGGGCGCAGCACTCACTTGACCACCCCGGCACTTGGCCTTGCCATGCGTCTGAAGGGGTACGAAGGTGGCACTCTCCTCCAACGATCTGCGCAACATGATCACTCATAAGCGCCGATCAGGAGAGTCGACTGACAAGCACGATGCGCCTCTCACGGGGCATACTTGTGCTGTGGTCACCATCAAATGCTGTTGCAAAGCGGCAGTCTCACCAAGGCAGTCGGTGTTCCAGCGGCTGCAATCCTCGACACCCCTCCGACGTCGCCTCGGGAAGAAGGTGTCAACAGAAGAAGAACCAATGGTTGCTTCATGCAACGTGATCTCCAACTCCTCGTCAGTCCGAAAGGCGACTGGCAGTTTCTCTTCCTCGTCCAAAAGCCAGCCGAGGAAAACCAAGACAGCTGTCTCGTCCTCCGGAGTGTTCGAAGGCACTCGAGGGAGAAAGAAGATCTTGGAGGAAGCTGGGGGTAGTCAGACCCTTGTTGAGCCTCCTTCCGAAGACGAGTGTGTCCAAAGCACACCTGGGGCAGATCCTCGAGGCGGAGTCAGCCTTCCAGAAGTCCCTGAAGACGAGGATATCCCCCAGAACATAGCTGGGGGTAGTCTAGCATCTACGGACCCGAGTTTCGGAGACGAAGAGGCACTTCAAGACGGAGCTGAGGGTAATCAGGCCCTTGCAGATGCGCCCGTGGTGAATGTTCTCCCGAACATAGCCGGGGGTAGCCAAGACGAGGCTCCAGGAGAGGCAACTCCCCCATAAGAGAGTGAGGCCGAGAGTGAAGCCTCAACCCATCCATCCACTCCCGGCCGTGTCATGACAGTAAACGTGACTGGGGCTGATATCGAGTCTGATGCGCCGCCAACAGACCTCGTCCAGCGCATGGATACCCTGGAGGGAGGACTCAAAACCCTCTCTGCCTCCATACAAACACTGACTCAAGCAGTGTTTGAGATACGGTCAGCATTGGCCAGGACACCTTCTGCTGGTCCCGACCCAGGGGCCAATGGAGAATCGAGTGTACCCCTTCAACGGGTATCCTCGAACATAGATCGCCGTGAAGCACCTCGGACATCGGAGCCCTTAAGTGCTCAACTCCCGGTTGTACCACCTTCCCCGACTCCCAGCTCCACAGAAGACGTGGTCGAGATGATCAGGGACTTGCGCGAACGCTTTGAGTCCAAGACAAGACAAGAGGAGTGCCAAAAGATGGGCATCCCCCAACCTTATCCCCTCGAATGGAATAAGGTGGTTTATCCTCCTAAGTATAAACCACAAACACTGACGCCATACGACGGGAAGGACTCTCCGCGTCGCTACCTGACGTATTTCCAGTCTCAGACGGGACATCTTCCGAAGGAGGACGCACTACTTACCAGCATATTTGTTGGGGCACTGAAAGGGGTGGCGTACGACTGGTACTGCAGCTTCCCCGACAATTCAATATCTTCCTTCGACGACCTGACGTGCCTCTTTCTCGACCGTTTCTACGACGGCGAGAAGGACATGACAATGGCGTCCCTTATAGAGATACGCCAGAAGGAGAAGGAAATAGTTCGAGTGTTCATCGAACGCTTTCGACAGGCCTGCTTCAGACTGCCCCCGGGCATGCCAGAACATGCACTCCTCTCCTCCTGCAGCATGAACATGCTGCCTGTAGTCAAGCTCTAGCTCAACTCTACTCCTCCTCCCGACTGGAGCTCCTTGATCATTGAAGCAGAAGCCGCAGAGAAAAAGGCAGCCAATGCTCGTCTTTTGGGAGTTAGTTTCCCTGCCTTCGAGGATAAGGGAAAAGGGCCTGCAGCCAACAACCCCGGACGAGAAACAAAGGGGAAACATGCATTGACTGTCAATGCCTCAAAAGGTGCATCAGCACCTACTCAGAAGCCTCCACTTGCACCAAGGCTAAAGGAGGTGTATTCGTTCAACGACGAAGACACCCTACAACTCTTTGAGATATTGAAGCAGGGTGACAAGATCAAGCTTCCGGATCCAAAGCGTCTCGATGAGGTTGGGAAAGTGGACAACCCGAGGTATTGTCACTACCATTGGTTTGTCGGACACCCAACCAAGGACTGCTACGTCCTCAAGAATTACATCCAGCGCATGATCAACGCGGATGTAATCTCCGTCGACTATGAAGAGAAGACGGTGTCAGCCAACGTAGTGTCACTCCAGTTTGGCACCTTGCCGCCAATTACAACACAGGATGGCGTCGTCCCCATCCCCAAGGCGACAATGGAGGTGGTTAACTTACCACCTACCCGTGACAACGTGAGTGGACTCATCCCACTCACCACATCTCGGGGAGAGATCCTATGGGTTCACCCCGATCTCGTCTCCGAGGTGACTCAACAGGAGGTACGCCCTACCTCCAAATCCAAAGGCAGGAATATCAAGTCTTGCCGCACGGTCTCTTTCTCAGCAGAAGAGGCACTTCCTGTGCAGACGCGTTCACAACAGAACGTCCAACCCGACGAAGCTGCCGTCGCGGTGGTGCCTCCTAGCACCGTCCCTGCTGTCCAGGATGAGGGCCCGTCTAAGCCCTCAGCAGCCAATAAGCAGAAGCAGATAGAGGCCCACTTCGATAGGCCTCTACGAAAAAAGAATGCTTCGGGGCTAGCCAAGCCCCACAACTTCGACATACTGGCGCAACTGGCCAGTACTTCTGCCCGCCTATCTCTGTTCGAGCTCCTTCGTCTTTCCAAAGACTCCCGAGAAGCTCTCTGCGAAGCTCTGAAGGATGCTGAATCCTTTCTCAGTCAGGTCAAGCAGCCTGAAGATCTTCCGACTATGTACAAGCACTGTCACTGTGAGGAGGAGGTTATCCCCAATATAACCTTCACCCAACAGGACATGCTGCTCAAGCACAATCGACACAACATGTCGCTGTATTATACAGGATACATCGGTTCAGTCAAGGTGAAGCGGATTCAGATCGATCTAGGGTCTTCCTTCAGCATCATCCCGAAGACACTGCTCTCGACACTGGGGATTCCAATGTACCGACTGGCGCCCTCCAACACAATAATCAGTGGCTTCAACGCCAGCAAAAGTGAACCACTGGGCAAAATATGACTAAAGTACCACATCGGTAACCTCAGAACTGAGGTCACTTGTTATGTCGTTGACGTCGAAGTCAACTACAACCTTCTGTTGGGTCGCCCATGGCTGCATGAGTACATGGTGGTGCCATCTACGCTCCACCAATGTATGAAGTATGTGTCCACCAACAACGTCATTCGTACGGAGTTCGCGGACATCGACCCTTTCAAAGGAATTGAAGCCTACTTCACCGATGCCGACTTATACAAGTCACCTGACGAGGAGGAAGCCAATGATGCTGACGACGAAGCAGAAATGGCAGCAGAGCCGGACATGGAGCCTGAGGTCACTCCCGACGCTCTTTTGAAGATCCGACTCAAAGGCAAACCACCTCAGAAGTTGCCTCCCATAAGCATTAAGCTACCCGGAAAAGCACCAGCCGCTCCTGAAGCTTTCCTGAAGATACGGCCCAAGGAAAAGCTGTCTCAAACATCGGCTCCCCTCGTGGCAAAACTACAGGGGAAGGCGCCAATCACCGGAGGCACAGTGGAGGCACCTTTGAAGGTCCGCCTCAAAGGCAAGCCCCCGCCATCCAAGCTGCCAGAAAAGGCCCGCATAGTCCTCTCGGACTCCAAAACCAATGCTGTGGTGGACTCTCCCGATCCTACTCCAGTACTTACAGATGAAGAGTTGGGAGAATACATCTCGGCTGATGTAGATGTCCCTTCTCTGGACAATGTAATCTCGTGGGATAAAACCTTATATTTTATCAATAACAGAGTGTCTTTTAATTATTCTAGTCTTCCACATTGGAATGCCATGTATACATTAGATAACGCTCTACGGTCGTTGCAAACACAAATAACGACCGTCCATCATGTAAATCGAGTAGTCCCGTCCCAAGGGGTCTGTTACATAGTCCCACCACGGAGTCGAGACGAAGAATCTGTCATCTTCGGTATGGTTGAGCGTCATCAAGACCTCCCGCCACTCGAGCCAGAACCAGATGCCGGCAGAATGCAACTCTATCGGTACACGGACAAGGCAAAGTACCTCATCCAAAGATGGGTTACGACCTAAAAAGCGACAAAGGCCTGAACTACGACAAAGGTCGACGTCTCCCTCTCCGGCTTCCAACACCCAAAGGAAAGCCGCAGGATTATTACAATTGAACTCGACGAGGGGTAGGCTATGTCACGCCACCGTCAACTCCAGAGAGTTCAGACGCAAAAGAATCAGAACATTCTCACTCGTCTGAAGCATCAACGTGGGATTCTGATACCAGTATCGGATCTGTCTTCAAGAGAGTGCTGTCAGCTAACATGACGTCTGCACAATCTCAAGAAGAAGAAGGCGAAGACCAAGCACCAGAATTCTTCGAAGAAGAACCCTGGGCTCAACGCCTGGGACAACAATGGGAGTCTCGTTTTGAATTACGTGAACCTTCCACCGAAGATGCAGTCGAGCAGATCGACCTTGGGGATGGATCTTCTTCCAAACCCATCTTCGTCAGCAAAAGCCTAAAAGGAGAAGACCGAGAATCTTTAATCCAGCTGGCTAACGAGTATATCGACGTCTTTGCCTGGAGCTACGAAGATATGCCAGAACTTGATCCTCAGATCGTGATGCATAGGCTGAACATCTTACCTGATGCCAAGCCTATCAAACAACAACAGCGACGCTTCCGTCCGGACATCATGAACGCTATTGATCAGGAGGTGGACAAACTCTTGACCAGCGGCTTCATCCGTGAAGAGCAACACCCAGATTGGGTAGCCAACGTCGTCCCCGTCACCAAGAAGAATGGGAAGATACGAGTCTGTATCGACTTCAGAGACCTCAACTCTGCTTGCCCAAAGGACAAATTCCTGCTTCCAATCACCGACGTGATGATCGACAACACATGTGGCTTCGAGCGCATGTCCTTCATGGACGGGTATTCGGGCTACAACCAGATCAAGATGTTCCCGGACGACGCAAAATACACGTCATTCAGGACTCTAAAGGGCGTTTTCTGCTACACAGTGATGCCCTTCGGCTTGAAGAACGCTGGTACGACATACCAACGAGCTATGAGCACCATTTTCCGTCAATATCTTCGTAAGACAGTCGAATGCTATGTCGACGACATTGCAGTCAAGAGCCGTCTCAAAGGAGATCACCTGTAAGACCTCAAGACAGTCTTCGATCTCATGTGGGTGCATCAACTCAAGATGAACCCCGCTAAATCCTTCCTTGGGGTTTCTAGCGAAAAGTTCTTGGGCTTCATCATCACGGCAAAAGGCATTCATGTCGATCCTGAGAAGACCAAATCTATCCTTGATATGGACCCTCCGAAGAACCTTCGAGAACTTCAAGGTCTACAGGGACGTCTGGCATACATCCGGAGGTTTATAGCAAACCTTTCCGGCAAATGTCAACCCTTCAGCCAGCTCATGAAGAAGGGAGTCTCTTACGTCTGGACAGAGGAATGCCAAAAGGCTTTCGACGACATCAAAGCCTACCTGACGAGCCTACCAGTCCTGGTGGCACCTGTCGCCGGCAAACCATTCCTCCTCTACGTCCGTGCCATGTATCATTCCCTCGGCGCCCTGCTAGCTCAGAACAGCGACACAGGCTATGAGCAAGCAATCTACTACCTCAGTCGAACTCTGATTGGGGCCGAACTCTGGTACAACCCCGTTAAGAAAGAGTGCTTGGCTTTGGTATTTGTCATTCAAAAGACTCGACATTATGTCTCGGGACAGACAATTCATGTCATTTCTCGAGTCAATCCGCTCAGAGTCTTCATGACGAAGCCAAGATCATTGAACTCCCGACTAGCTACATGGGCGATCTTGCTAACGCCATACAACATGGTGTTCGTTCCATAAAAAGCTGTTAAGGGTCAAGCTCTGGCCGACTTTTTAGCTGCACACCCCATCCCAGAGTCCTCAAGGCTCTATGAAGACATCCCGGATGAGGTCCAAGAATCAAAAGTCACCGAAGAAGGCTCCGTCTGGCGGATGTTTTTCGATGGCGCTTCAAGAACAGGCCCCAAAGGCCAAATCGTCGCAGGAGTGGGGGTGGTATTAGTCTCCCCAGATCAGCTGGTCATCCAGCGTGCTTACTCCCTTTCGAAGTCGTGCTCCAACAACGTTGCCGAGTACAACGCGCTCATTATGGGACTCCAGCTAGCGCAACAGCTGGGGGTGAATCATCTGGAAGCCTACGGCGACTCAAAACTCGTCGTAAACCAGATCAGAGGGCAGTATGAGGTTCGTCATGAAGACCTAATCCCTTACCATGAAGTTGTATTGAACATCGTTTCAACCTTCACCGGGTTCTTCATCGAACACGTACCTCGCCTACAAAATCTAGAGGCTGATGCTCTGGCCGGCCTCGCAGCCTCCTTGGCGGCACCCCTCAGGACTCAACACTACGTCACGGTAGTGGATCGAGACCTGGTCTGCCCTAAAAATAATCTGTGCTCACAAGTGGCCCATGCCATGTCAACAAGTGCTGGTGTTAACGTCCGAGATTGGAGATTCCTGTTCATCGACTTTGCTGTCTACGGAATCCTTCCAGAGGACCCGAAAGAAGCCGTCTCAGTCCGGAGACGCTCTCTTCGATTCTACTACGATACGACTACTAAAATACCGTACCGACGCTCCTACGATGGACTTCTCCTTCGATGTTTGTCTAACGAAAAAGCAGCCGAAGCCCTTCGATAAGCTCATGATAGAACCTGCGGGGCCCATCAACCTGGCCCTAAGTTGCAGGACCGACTGCGACGTATGGGCTACTACTGGCCAACCATGGCCACTGACGCTGTCGAATATGCTAAAAAGTGCCATGCGTGCCAGCTTCACGCAGACTTCATTCACACACCGTCAGAACCACTATATCCTATAGTCGCCTCCTGGCCCTTTGAAGCTTGGGGCATGGACATTGTGGGACCGATCACCCCTGCTTCATCGAGAGGACACCGCTTCATCCTAGCAATCACTGACTACTTCTCAAAATGGGCAGAAGCAGTTCCACTGGCAGAAGTGAAAAGCTCCAGGGTGATTAGCTTCATCATGCACCACGTCATCTACCATTTCGGGGTACCCCGAAGGATCATCTACGATAATGGTCCTCAGTTTATCAGCTATATTTTCAGCAGATTCTTTGATAAGAATCGTATTCAAAACGTGGCATCAACCGCCTACAATCCGACAGTAAACGGATTGGCCGAGGCGTTCAACAAAAATATCGTCAGGCTACTCGAAAAGGTCGTGTCATCTAACAAACACGACTGGAACGAAAAGCTCGACGAATGCATTTGGGCCTACCGCACAACGGTACGGACCCCGACAGGCAACACACCATTCTCCTTGGTCTACGGGAGCGAAGCGGTACTGCCTCTCGAGAGTCAGATACCCTAACTCCGCGTAGCAATCACAAACCAACTCACAGAAGAAGACAATCAACGTCGTCGTCTGCGAGAACTGGAGGCACTTGACGAAAAGCGTCTCCTAGCTCAACAGCGTATCGAACTCTACCAAGCCCGTATATCACAGGCTTTCAACAAGAAGGTCAAGCAGAGGACTTTCCAAGTTGGCGACCTAGTTCTGGCAGTCAGAAGACCGATGGTGTTGACTCACAAGACACCAGGAAAGTTCGAGCCCAAGTGGGAAGGACCTTTTATCATAGAGACGGTATACTCAAACGGTGCTTACCGCCTCACCAAACCCAATGGAGACTTGTTCATGATGCCCATCAACGGCAAGTTCCTAAAGAAGTACTACTCTTGACATCTTTTCAGACATGTACTTCCACTCCATAAAATTATACGCTTCCGGAGCCCAGCTGTTCCGTGGCATCCTTCAGTAGAAGAACAACCACATCCACATCACCTCTGAGTTGTTCCCCTACGCCCTATAAGGCGAAATCTTACACCCCGTAAGACTACGCTATCCTTCATGTTTACCACGTCCACATTACCTCTGAGTAAACATCCCGTACAGACAACCCCCGCATTGCCGTACATTGATCGCAGAACTTCCACGTCTACATTACCTCTGAGTAGTTCCGCGTATCCCCCAGAGTCATTCCTACCACGTCCATAACACCTCTGAGTAGGAAGATTCTATCATTTGAACCCCATTTTTGCCACGTCCACATCACCTCTGAGAAAACATGAGGGTTCTCTCAAACTTATTATCTGTACCTAAAACCAAGATACGCAAAAGATAATAGGTCCACACAAATCATCAAAGTTCATGACAAGCAAAAATGAACACATCACAGAAAATGGTGTACTTTTTTATTTCTAAAAAAAGGGAGAGTAAAGGATTACACTATCCCCAGTAAGAGTTGCAAATACAAAAAAAAGAGCAGAGACTACAAGCCCTAAATATCCCCAGAGTTGGCTGAAAGCTCTGCAATTCGGCATTTCAAGTTTGCCGCCCGAGTCTCCACAGTCGCCAAGACTCGACGTTCAGCTTCTTGACGCATCGCTTCAACAGCCTCAGCAGAAGTTTCATTCTCGTGCTTCTCATCAAGCTGCTGTCTCTGCTGAGCCAGGATAAGAGCCCGATGAGTGAAAGCTGCTACCTCCTTCTTGAAGGCTACGTGTTCAGCCTGGACACGTTCGGCGTCCAATAGGAGTCGGGCCCGCTGGTCCTCAAGGCGACGGATCTGGGCGTCAATCTCCGCGATATTGGCATCCAACGCAGCTCGCGTCTCCACTGTCTCCTACATAGACTGAGATAACCGCTCCATTGCAGCTTCAGTCTCAGCCACTTCGCATTCCCAGACACTCACAGTGGCCTAGTAGAAAGACAGTCTCGGCGAACAGCTTCTCCTTTTCCGCATCTATCAGGACGGAGAGGTCATTTCGCTGGATGCATCATAATTCAGAAAGCCGCTGGTCCAACTCAGCCACCGTGGCTTCCAGAATGACGGCCATATGATCGTGGTCCTGGTGAAGACGGATCAGGTTGATATGAGGCAGTGCCAGAGTTCTTGCTGTCGCAAAGCTCCCATTGGCATCCATCACTGCAGATACCCCCCTCTGCAGCATTTTATATACTGCCTCAACGATGAATTTCACATATTCATCTGCGTCCGCCATCACTTGTGACGTCATAGCAGGGGTTGGAGGAGCTACTCCAGTTGGCGGACCGGAAGAAGACCCGTCGACCTCAACTTGCGAGGCTGGAACCTCGGTATCAATAGGCTCTTCATCAACAGGGGCTGGACTACTATTCCGAGGAGCCAAGGGAGCAGAAGAAGCCGGCACTGGTGTCGAGATAGTACCCCAAGTGGAAGGAGCAACAGAGGGTTCCATCACACCCTTATCCTTCCCAAACTTGGAAGTACCACTGACGTCAGTGACCACCTCTCCAGTCCCCAACGTGCTATCGGCAGCCAATACCTTCCCTGGCAGAACGGAGAGATCAACACTTGTCTCCTGACCCGTCCCAGGAGTCGGGACAGTCAGACGAGTCTCTTCATCAAATCCCTCTACAGGGACAAGATCTGTCGCTACCTCCTGGTTGGTAGCCACCTCAGCTTCCGCCGATGAGTCTGGGGTAGGGCTCGGCAATGCTGCAGCCGACCCTCCATCATCATGACAAGGAGGGGAATTAACCCCCTACTCTGTTCCAACCATCTCTGTTGCCCCCGCAACAGGCTCTTGCCACTCTGGAGCACCGTCATCCGAAGATGACGAACTCCACTCTACTTCATCACCAGGAAGCTGCGTGTCTGCTGGACCCTCGGCATCTGAGGCCCCCGCGGTGGCCTTAATCATCTCGGAAGCTGCTACATCCTCAGCTTCCCTTCTGACATAATCTGGGGATACTGGAATCTCCACGACAACAACATCCTCCGGATTCTCTTTCATGGGAGATATCATAGTCGGCGGGATGCACACTTCAGACGAGCCCGCCATCTCCTTTGGCCTGCTCCCACCAGATTTTGGAGTACGAGGCCTTCTTTTTAGCGGCTCCTATAAAAAGGGGAAGCATTGATTACATGAAATGTTGAACCCAAACCAGACTATGCGGTACATCCTTACCTCTGCAGATGCTGAATCCGATGACACCGTCGGTGACGATGCCTTCTTCGGCTTCTTCGACGCAGGAGATCCAGCCCCTGCATCTGCACGTCGTTTCGATCGATCAACCGAAGGTTCGGCCTGACCCCATAGGGATACGGCAGGGGCACCTTGATGACCCACCTCTGGTGGACGGTACGATCGAGCCCTAGCCGATACATGCCCGGTCACCGCTAACGGGGTGCCTGCAACAAGACTTGTCTCCCTATCATACCCGGTAGACGCGGCAGCCATAACACAGTAAAACTTGGCGGCCGAGTAATGAATGGGCGGCCGCCGGTTCTGGATGGGCAGCATAAAGCGAGCTCCGGTATATCCTGCATTGTAGTAATGCCAAGCTCGTGTACCATCCAACAAACTTCCAGCATACCCCAGGGTGATACTGGGATTGTCCAACATCAACTGCGCATAATCGAATTATCGTGCAAAGCGGCTCGGTAAATTCGGTTCCAGGAAGTACTGATTCCTATTCCGGTACACCAGATGGGATGGCCGAATACTTTGCAACCAGCGAAATCCCCATGGAGGCAGAGCGATGGCGTCTTCACCCGAATCCCTTAAGTCTTCGTTGGCCTCAAAACCCAAGAAGATTGGACCAACTTTGGTGATCTCCCATCCCTGAAGATGGGATAAAACCCTTCTACAAACAAGGACGCCAGTGTACGACCAACTCCTCTGGTGGAAACGGCGGAGGAATGCATCTCCGGCCCTGTAGTCTTCTTCTGAACCCAGACTCATTACGTTGGGATGGTGTAAAATTAACCACCCCATCAAATAGTGAAACGACAGTTCAGCGCGCGGGAAGTTATTTTTTCGACCACGGTCATGAATCATATTTCCTGCGAACTCGCGTAAACCTCGCAGCAGGTTACATACCATTGCGGGGAGTAGAGCCAAGCATCGGCCAAAGACCAACTTCACAGCTGGCAGGACTAAGTTTCGGGTCACCCTCTCTACAGAGCCGGATCCGCCCGGGAAGACGTAATCCCGAAGCCAAACCATAAGATATGCGACCAATACTGCTTTCGACGACATCCGATGAGCAAGATGCCAGAAACAGCTGTAGGAGCGTTCATCCGACTGCTGGTCCTCGTTCTTCCGGGGATTCTTCTCACCTAACCTGCTCATCTCAGAGAGCACTTCGCTACGAGAGAGCGCTGGCAGAGTGGAGAACTGCGAGGGATCCCCCTTATCTTGCCTAAAGATATAATCTCTCCAAGCGGTCACATGAGGCTGTGACCCGCTCTTATCCCTTCTCTGTATATAGTAATGATGACTCTCCACTTCCTTAAAGACGGCCATCATCTCCTCAGCCTTGTCCCCCAGGACTTGAAACTCTTCGTTGGTCAGAAAGTACTCTTCATAGGGTTCCGATCCCCAAGGGAGCTTTGATACCTCATACATCTCATGAAGTACGAGCCCTAACTCCCCCACCGGAGTAATAAAGGTCCCTGTATGGATATCAAACATCTCCAAGAGTACGAAGAACATATGCCTGTTAATGTCAACACCTGCCTGGGTAGCACGAATCGCGGCAGTCAGCCCAATCTCTCGGAGCTCAGTCCGAAATCGCGACAAAACCCAGAGTGTCAGTTTATCCCATTTGGAAACGTAATGACACCAACCCTCTACCTGAAACTCTCCTTTCGGGTATGAGCGTTCCATCAACAGCATACGATGTACAAAATTTAAGGCACTATAAGCAAATGTATTGAGGGGAACATCACAGTAAATGCTCCCAAGACCTAGAGTCTGCCAGGTGAAAGAAGACCCAGACCGCATTGCGGTCAAAGTATCTCTCTGATCGGAGGTAGAATCAATTTTGATGATGCCAGTCACCGCCCCCCTGAGAGGGAGTAAGATCCCAAGACATTCTCCTCTTGGAAGCAAAACGACAGAAGGCCGTCAAAGGCCATTGACGTTCAAGTTGCTTAACAGTCATATGCACTCCCTTCGCTGTAAAAAACCAGTCTTCCTTGACCTTCAACACCGTTGCTTCAGTAGAAGTAAGGCGGTCCCCAAACAGGAACTCAGGCTTCAAGAAGGTCACTTTATCAGATGTGGAAGATTTCAAAACACCACGCTCCATCATTCGTTTGAGGAACCCATACTGCTGTTTCCGGATTTGAGTCATTCTCTCGGGATGCTGATCCAGCATAATAGCGGCTTGAGCAGGGTTTATCACTTTCTCGTTATAATCTACTCCCGTCTGGCAGAAGCCAGCGTCCATAAGCACTTCATTCAAGAGTGGGATAGGCATCGACACTAGCAAAGATTCAAAAAATGTTAGAAATAACAAAAGAATTTGAGTCTCATCAAAAGCGCATAGCGCGTCTGAAAAAGAAGCTTCGGCGCATCATCGGGGTGTAAACCCATGCGCATCAGCAGCGGAGCTTCGGCGCGTTATCAGGGTGTGAACCCATGCACGTCAGCAGTGCTTCGGCGCATCATCAGGGTCTAAACCCATGCGCATCAGCGGTAGTGCTTTGGCGCATCATCAGGGTCTAAACCCATGTGCGTCAGCAGTAGAGCCTCGGCACATCTTTATGGCTTAAACCCATGTGCGTCGGCGGGGTAAAACCTCGGCACGGACAGAAGTCTATGCGCGTCGGCAGCAGAGAGTTAGGGCACACCAACTCAGTCGCATGATCTAAGGATCGTCTGAACAAAGAAAGTAGTGGAAGAGACGACACCCACCCGTCACAGCGGGTCGAACGTCGGCCGGAGTCACAATGGTGACAGGAGCATCCTCTTCGGCATACTCCGCCGGCTCCTTTCCCTTGCCAGCACCGCCGCGAGGAGTCTTGGGAGCCATTCTTTGAGAGAAGAAAAGTTAGAGTTTTTGAAGAAGAACTCTAAAGAAAGCAAAAGCAAGGAGAAGAAGAACTCTCTCTCTCCATCTCTCGCCTATTTATAGGGCTTGGTCGCACGCGTGAACCGATGATGTGCCGTCGCCTCGGGTTCTGTGAAAAGATAACCACAAATAAAACCAAAAAGATCATCATTAATCTTTTTCGGTTATCGAGATATCATCATTTGCATTAACTGAGCGGAGCATACTCCCCATCACTGATGCGCGGAGTATCTATGCGCCCCGACGGTCATGTGCCTCCACTACCATGCTTTTTATTCAAAGTATTCTAAAACTTATCCAAAAATTTTGAAAACTTTGAAGGGGGTCTTGTAGAAGCATGGAATTTCAGAACTAGAAAGTTTATGCGCCAGATTACATGCGCCAGATCTTGGACAAAGTACTTCACAGCAAAAAGCAACAGATATAGACATTGAAAGAGGACTTTTTATTTAACATATAAAAGTCTATTACATGCCTAAGAAAGACTGTACAAAGGAAAATTTCTACAAAGAAAAGATCCTAACTCTACAGCCGGCAGCCAACATGCACCCTCAAGTAGGCACAACAATCAACATGCGCCCTCAGCCAGGCGCATCCCACCATGCGCCCTCAGCAGGGCGCATCCCTTCAGCAGCTCAGTTATGTGCATCCCAGTTTTGTGCATCCCTTCAACAACCCACTTATGTGCCGCTCTTCCAGCCAGGCTCACCGCTGTCAAAATGCATCGACTAATGAAACATTTATTGAGCAGAACGAGGGTGGCAATCAACCCTCTAGCCAAGGAAGGGAAAAGAACCACAAGCCAACCTGTGGCTAGAGGAGGCTTCGAAAGAGCCTCCAAAGGCCAAGGAAGACCGTGATCTAAACTGCGGCTAAAGGAGCAGCTTTCAACACAACCAGAATGGGCTACACCCATTTTGAAGGAAGAAAGAGCCACCAAAGCTGCAGCACCGCCATTCCGATCTACGGCTCTTCCTGCACAACGAAGACGAGGCTCGAGCATCCCTATCTTTGGATGCAACAGGCACCTTCCGCCTGCCTCAGAAGCCCTCGACTCCGACTTTTGGATGTAACAGTCACCTTCAAGTGCATCAATGAAGACATTGCGTCGCATCTTCACCCTCGGGAGCATCTCATCAACAGAATGCATCCGAGTAAATGAATTCATGTCGGAAGGACGTGAGAGAACGAGAAGTAAACCCTCTCTCTATGCCACTATTTATAGGCCGGGCAAATCAAACCCATGCGCCAAGTGGATGGCTCTCCGAATTTCGTGCAATAAATTTGCATTAAATGGATGAACCGGACGCTTCGAATTCAGCTAAGTCAAAACGGCTATTTAAAGCACTCGAAGAACGTAACAGTCGTACCATTAAAGACGTGTCATGAAGCGGATGCGCCGGCCAGACCGCGTATCACACAGACGCGCCCTTCCAACATCAAGCGCATCACACAGACACGCCTTTCAGTACCAAGCGCATCACAGGGGATGCGCCCTCATGAGCCCCCATACGCCTAGTGGAACGCCAATCAACGCGCCCACTCGGCTGTCCATCGAATGACAAAAATATTAAATGTCGAACTGACAGAGTTGGCAGCACGCCTTCCGAAGTCTGAACAGTCGGCAGCTTTTTCAGAAGACGAAGCATCGCCAACGTCAGCGTCATCATTACCTCCCTCCGACGGCTATTGCCACGTGGCCACCCAACCATCTCGCATGCGCCTCCGCAGCCATGCGCCCAAATCCGCATGTGCCTCAAAAGCCATACGTCTCAGACTATCTCTCTGATCCCTAAAGACAGAAGTAAAGTCACTACCGAAGCTCTGCATGTGCCTCAAAAGCCATGCGCCCCAGACTTCTCCCTGATCCCAAAAGACAGGAGTAAAGTCACTACTGAAGCTCTGCATGCGCCTCAAAAGCCATGCGCCCAGAATGGTTCGTGACTCCTAAAGGTTACGAGCCAAAGTCTTCTCATGCGCCCAATCTCAGGCGCATCCTACCAGATCATTCCCCGCCAAATCTGAGATCTCCGAGCCATGGGTCGATGACACGTGTCCTTTGACTCGACTCACCCAAGATCTCAGCAACAGAAAGATCTTCTTCTCTGCTACATGTCGGCTCACAACAGCAACATGAAGAAGTCAACCCCTCGATCAGGGCGCATCGTCCATGCGCCTCCATCAGCAATCAACACGTGGCGTCTCCGCGTACAGGTGCATCCTACATGCGCGCATGAGCAGCCAGCCTGCAAAGCTATAAATAGAGGGATCATTTCCTTCTTTCACACACACATATCGACCTACACAACAAACACACAGAGACTTCGTACCACCAGAGAGGCAGATACAGACTCTCAACGTCTTCCTCCTCTCAGCAAGCTCCAGCACCCAGAGCAATCCAGACCTTTAGAGAACCGATAACCGTCGTCAGATCGTCAACGGAGTCAACGCATTACCACTCACTCCATCGGCACAAGGAACCCAGATAAACAAAAGTGTACTCCTAGGACTACATCTAAGTCCTATATTGTAACACTGTTCTGTTTGTATTGAAATTTGCAATCAAAGAATTTTAATGGCAAACAATTATTAGGTATCTTGATTATATATTTGTTTGTGTGTCTTATATATATATATATATATATAAAACACACATACAAATATATATATATATATATATATATATTTGTATGTGTGTCTTATATATATATATATATATATATATATATATATATATATATATATATATATATATATATATATATATATATATACATAAGTTGTGGGTGTGTCTATTTTAAAATGAGTTCTTAAAATATTTTTCATGTGTATATATTATAATGAGAGTGTCAATATATATATATATATATATATATATATATATATATATATATATATATATATATATATATATATATATATATATATATATATATTATTTTTTTGTGAGTGGAATGTGCATATATATTTATTTGTGTGTGTGGATAGATGGTTAGAGAGTGAGGGAATGAGCAGGAAAGCAGCAGGAATAAGCAGTAAGCAATAAGCAGTAAGCAGGAATAAGCAGTAAGCAAAAGCAGTGCAGGATGGTTTTTTGGAGTTTTTGTGGTCCCGAAACATCCCCTTTTGAACCACCTTAGCCCCAAATACCTACCCCCACTTGTCAACCACATTTAGTACTACGAAACCCCTAAGTTAGAGAGTGTTATTAGTGTGTTAGATGGTTAGTAGAGTAGTGTTTATAGTGGTAGAAAATAAGGTTGGTCATGTTATGTTATATGTCATGTTAAGATACATTAGGGGGTTTGTGGTAGTTGTTTGAGTTGGTTCTTGAGAGTTATTTTAGGAGTAGCATTCTAAGTTAGGTGAGGGTTAGGTAGATGATGTTTGTGAGGGAGAGTGAGTGTGGTTTAGAAGAAATGGATTATGTTAGATGTGGTATCTTGATATCTCAAGATTACCTTAAGGTAATGTTGGGATGACCAACATGAAAGATAAGATGGATTAGATGCCCAAGAACCCTAGATTTTTTGGTTGGTAAACCCTAGATAGGATAGTATCTAGCTACCCTAAGAAGCCTAGGCTAGTATCCTGAGATCTAGAAGGGTTTCCTTTGTAATGGGTAAGGTATCGGGAATACCTTGTAAGGGTAAATATAAGGGGTATTGGGTAATGTAAGGTATTGGGTTTCTAATTGCTAGATGGGATTAGAAATAGGTTGTCTTGGTATATAATGACTAGATGAGGGTAGTTTAGGCTAGTCTTGACCCCCGTTGACCAAGAGTTGACTTTTTGACCCAAAGTCAACTTCAAGTCAACACTTGACTTAGAATTGACCGAAACCAAACCAGAGTTGACCAGTTGACTGAAAGGCAACTGTTAGTCAACATTTGACTTGTTTGACCTAGAGTTGACCCAGGGTTGACTCAGTGTTGACCAGAGTTGACCAAAGTTGACTTTTTAACCAAAAGTCAACTGTAAGTTAACCTTTGACCCCGTTTGACCTAGAGTTGACCCAGGGTTGACTCAGTATTGACCAGAGTTGACCAGAGTTGACTTTTTGACCAAAAGTTAACCCTTGAACCAGATTGACCTAGTTTGACTTGGATTGACTCCCAGTGACCTGGTATGACCTAGTATGAGCCAGTATGACCTAGTGTGACTCAGTCTGACCTAGATTGACCAAGTTTTGACTTAGACTTGCATTCATGACTTGAATTAGCTTCCTTTTTCAGTATTTAGTCCTGTTTGACTCATAGTATCTTATTTTAGGTCTGTAATCACTCTGAGCGTCTGTTCACCCTATCAGCTCAGGACCACAGGCGAGTACATTCACTGATAGTTTTCATTGTCTTGATATCTGCTATATCCGATTCAGTTGTAGTGTTATACTCGATTTCCAGTCACGACAGTTCATAGACTAGTATATGTTAGATCATGACATGGGATGTTATTCCTAGAGTTACATGGTATATTGGTACATATTCTGTCTTATTTCAGTGCATTGGTATAGACACCGATTTCAAAAGGGGACTTGCTACCCTCTTATGGAATCTCGTGTCATAACGTGTCATGTTCAGATCCATTATACTATTCGGGGATGGAGGAGTTATTAGTGGTTGTGTGATCAAATTCCTACATGGTTCTATGGTACATATGGTTCATAGCTATACCCTCGCCTCACGACCGGTAAAGCCTTACCCTATACGGTTCATAGCTTTCCATGGTGACTGGCCTTATCGTTCTATTGTATACAGGATTTATAGCCGGTCGGATGGAAAGCCTGAGCATATTTTTCCCAAGCCGATCACATGACACAGTAATAATTCAAGGCACCTTTTATATTTATTATCTTGGTGACTAAGTTCTGTTCGGGAGAAGGGTTACAGCCCCGGTCCTTGTTTGGTTTAGGGGTTGTAACTCGGCTTCCGAATAGTTTCCAAGTCGCCCTATATACATTCATATCGTCGTTCTTTTCAGTACTCACATCATGATATGTATTTCCAGTTGATTTTGTCTTGTATTTCATTACACTGTCTCTTATAGAATTTGTCAATTCATATGGAACTGCTGTTGGTGTTTGTACTTGCTCATTTTCCTGACAGGATACCGTTGACATATTATAGATGATTCCGAGGCTGATTGCCCGACCTACTATGGGGTAGAGTCTGACGGAGTAGACTTAGACCGTGGCTTGTTGGTAGAGCCACTAGATTTTGCTCACCCTGAGTAGTATAGCTAGTTAGGTTTGCCTGGCCTGCGAGCCAGCTAGCACTGTCAGTTGTAGTATCTATTATATACATTTTCTGAGACAATGGATGTTTGTGTATAGCTCTGACTTGTGAATCTTGGACTCATTTCCTGTTTCATCTATCGTATTTTCCTTTCCATACTATCTACCTTAGTTTGATATATGTGATTGAGACTGTATTGCTATGTCACCTCCATTCGGAGTGTATATACTGTACAGGTACCTTTATCTGTTTTAGTCTTAGTATTTATAGACCCTATATACAGCGTTCTACCGTCGATACTGCGGCGTAGGCTGGACGTAACCACGTGCTCGTGCCCCTCTTCAGGGTGCGGGTCGTAACACAGGTCGAGCTGGAGGGACGCAGAGGACCATGTCTGCCTCACTCACTCAGGTATCAGCTTCGATTAAGGAGAGTACTCAGAGGATGGTGAGTACCCTTGCTGCGTATGGTGAGCGACTACGAGAGTTAGAGCAGATACGTCCTTCCGGTCCATCGACGACGCCGACTCCAGATATTGCACTGCCTCCTACTGCCCCTACGGTGCAGCTCACACAGGAGAAGTATGAGTACATGCTATCCCAGATGCGCGGCAGGGGTCCTCAGTGATCTAGTAGATTTTTTTTATCATCTTTGTATGTATTGGTCCTATGGGCCCATTAACCGTTCTGTACACTGATTTTCATTGTTATTTGACTCTCTTGGACATGTATGTTTGTTGGACATGTATGTTTGTGATATTTAATTTGTTGGTATTTTTATTGAGTACATGTATAATATTTAGTTGTAGACTGTTATGATGGGAGACTGTTATTCATCTATTAGTTGTAGACTGTTATGATGGGAGACTGTTAATTATATATGATGATATCTGCGATGGGGATGACAAATATACCTACGCTGGGTTATAAGCGATGATCTGATATACAAATGAGGTGCTGCCCAAATTTTAAAAAAAATATAATGTGTATTTTTGTGATGATGTGTATCTGTGTTTACAGTGTGTGTGAAGTACAGTGTTCGGAACCATCGATAGTTTCGATTACTGTTGTATGTTTTATCTTGGACAGAAAGGGCAACTGTTCAGGGTGTACTTCTGAGAGCTTCATTTTCACATCCTTCACTCTCTCGGGACGTCGTACAGGATCCCGAGAAGGACGTGAAGAGGAAGCTCTGAGAAGTGCACCCTGAACTGTTGCTCTTTCTATCCAAGATAAAACATAGAACAGTAAGCGAAATTGTCGATGGTTCGAACACTGCACTTCACACACACTGTAAACACAGACACACAGCATAACAAAAATATGGATTATATTTTTTTAAATTTTCTTTAGTATTTTGCAACGGATATCGACGGATCTGCGACGTATAGCGACGTATGGGGACGTCACTATACGTCGCTAATTAGCGGCATTACGTCGCTGTACGTCGCTATTATGCTGACGTGGTAGACATGCCATGTCATCACATAAATAGAAATAAACGTCGCTAAGTAGTCGCACTACGTCGCTAGTTTTGCGACGTAAAGTTTTCGTCGTACTACGTCGCTAACTTTACGACGACCCAGCGACACGGCAGTGACGTCGCAAACAGCGACGTAGAGCGACGAATTTGTCATCTGCGACTAGCTTTAAAGCGACCTTCATTTTCTGTCGCTAAAGTCGTTGCTAATTACGATTAGCGACGTATTTTCCATAATTAGCGACGTATCTGGACGTCGGTAATCTGCCATATTTTAATAGTGTCACTCGGCTCCTGGAGATGTGGAAGAGGCGACACGGCTTGGATGGTTAGCCGACGTTGGGGCGGCGCACGTGGAAGTCGATGGCGGGGAAGTCGACGCTGCTCGACAGGAAGGTGAGGCTTTTCCTATTTTGTCTTGTTACGATGGTGGTGGTCGGGTGCGGCCACAAAGAGATTGGGTGGTGGTCGATCGGGAAAAGTTCAAAGATTTTGTCGGGATGATTTGTCGGAGAATGTTCGACACGAAGATGGTAGAACATGTATATGTAAATATGGAATAAGACGGGGAGGGGACACGGACACGATGCACATTTTTGTGGAGAATTTGTGGATGTGAGAAATTTATGGAGGAGTACCTGCCTATTTATAGGATGTAGAAATTCTCAGTTGGATAAAGATTGGACCCAAATTTATTATTTAAATCAAATTTGGGTTTGATCTACATAAAGTTTAAATTGTAGACAAAATCCAATAATATCTAAATCTTTATTCAATTTATTTAATAAATCTTTAAACCGATCTTAAAATAACTAGTTGAAAATTTTTGACTTTTTAAATATTCAAAATATACTATAATATAAATTTTGAAAATTGAAATCAATATTTAAATATTGATAGTGAATACTTAAAATTATCTTTTTATTAAATTAGGATAAAATAATTTCGAAAGTGTAATAAATATTAAATAATTACTAAATCTCGAAAATTCAAAATATATACATGAATTGAATTTCATGTACGCGCTTGCCGATAATATCAATAAAAAGAATAATTTTCTCAACTACTTATTTTGTACAATAAATTAAGAATGTCAAAAATTGATATTTGGAAATCTCGACGCGCCATTTTCCAATATTTTAAGTAATTAAAATCATCGCCACATATTATTTTGAAAACTATATTACATAAATAAAATCGAAAATATTTTCTAAAAGTATGTACGCTCGCACCTATTCGCACTCGACAAGCAATTACGAAAAACAATATTTTGTGCGCGACGTACAATACGACTACGCGACGTACAATACGAAAATTTTAAAATTAGTACCAAATTTAATAAAATAAAAAATAGTAAAAATTTAGGGGTTTTACATCCTACCCAACTTAAAAGAATTTTGTCTTCGAAATTAAGAGGGGGTAAAAAGACACAAGGAGGTATCGGTGGGGAACAATCAATTATAAGGCTCAACAAAATCATGTCGTAAGAAGTTGCGATCTAGATCATAGAAAAATAATACGGGTATGGTCGTGGGTAGTGAATGAGGGTCATGAGTTTTAAGCAACAATTAAAAAGTTAAGGGTTAAAGTTAGTCATGATAACATGCAAGGAGTAATATGGTATCAAGAGGATAAATGGGAGACCTAAAAGATATGTTTTGATAGTAGGTTGAGGGTACGATTTAAGAGAGCGAATTAGGCTTACTCCTGAAATAAGCGAATTGAGGGTCATGGTAGAAAATATAGGGCCGAGAAGGAGGACGAGGAGTTTAGGATGAAGACATAGCAACATTTGAGTGGTGATGGTCATAATTGATAGGAAAGCTAGAGGAAGTTCTAGCACACGCCTTTGTCCTTCTAAAATGGTTGAAGGCGAAAGCAATAAGGAGTGCAAGGACGATATTATCGATTACGAATACGTGGTTCAAAGGCGGCCATATAAATTTCAAAAGAATCGTCAAGGCAGTCGTGGATGGAATTCTAAGGGGAAAGTTCAACTACATCCCATCCACGTAGATTGATATATGAAAAAGGCGAACCAAAGTGCACTCGGTTGATCAGACCATCAGCACCGGTTCTAATTAAACACTATGTTAGTGAGCGGCCGCTCAATAGCATATGCCTCGATCAAGCTTGATAAGGATTAGCTTGCAAATACTAGGCTATATTAGCATCATTAGTTTAGATAGTAAAACATAGGCATGAGGGTAGATAAAATAAGAACCAATATGAATAGTCTAAGAGTCATGAGAATCTAAGTCTTGTTTATTCCTATACTATCATTCTACGGTTTTATTGACCAAGGCTTGGTTGACCAAATGGGTTAAATTCTTCTAGTCTCTATAGTCTAGATAATACTATTTGTATTCTCTTTAGCGGTCAAGGGTGTGTCAGGCTGTGGGGTATTCTACCCAAGTTAAAAGAATTAAGCTAAGGGTGTTTGGGACATCTAACTAGTAGGGTCAATCTCTAGCAAGCACGAAGGAAAGATAAGGATAATGATAGAAGGAATCAAGCATGATGCTACCGATGAGTCGAACGGTAGTTCGAATATGGAATCGAAGGAAGAGGTCAGTATGTGGATGGGATCCTAGACTTCTAATCCTATACGCAGGCTCGCTTGGTACGGTAAAGTAACCAAACAATTTATCTTGACATGCATGGGCCACCACAAAAACATTTAACGCCCCAGTCCTAAAATACATAGGACTAGGAACGTAGACATGCCAGCTGTATACATACGAAGTATACTCCAATATATGAAAACCTCGTATGCATACATAAGCTGTAATATGCAGTAGAAACCATAACGACTAATCTCATCCACAAAATAAAGGAAAATAAAGAATTCATATAATTATCTATGGAAATGTATTTGTACAATAAGTTGGGCGGAGACAAATCCACTACCAACAAGCAAGGGACGAAATACATGGAAAATGAAATAAGTTTGGTGAGCGAAGTGAATACGATCCAATTACAATCATCCTCGAAGAAATAGAGATGTCCATGGCTAGAATACCTGCGAAAAATGAGAGCACACACCTGGAGAGATAACCAGGTCCTCAGAGGGACGTAACAAGACACATAATATCATGCTAATAACTGAATAAATAAAGCTCAACAGAAAAGTAGATGTGACTACACAAATAAAGGTCCTTAACCATTCTATGTGAAAATGTATTTTGAAGACAACGTTCCACACAAGGGCTTTCCGAGACTAGAAATACGGCACGTTAGCGTTTCAACCAAGGCACTAGTGGCATCTAGAGAAAAGTAAATGTACGGCCCATTAGCACTCGAGTGAGAGCTAAGGGACATCTAGAGGAAAATAAATACACGACCACTAGCTCTTGGGTGAGTCACTAACGGCAGCTAGAGGAAAATAAATGCACGACACATTAGTGTTTCAACCGAAGTACTAGTGGCATCTAGAGGAAAATAAATAAATGCACGTCACACTACACTCGGGAGAACCACTAATGGTATCTAGAGGAAAGTAAATAAGTGGAAGCCCCTGCGCCTAATAACTGTCTTCTCCCTCCCTATGTACTACACGTGCTGAATCCACACCACGATGTTTATAATAACCGCTAAGTCTTCTAGACAAATCTATTAGCAGTTATCCCCTAACGCTCGTCCTATACGTACCGATGTACGGTCGGTACGCATGTCTGAATCTATATGAGACTCGTGACATCGTGGCACACAGGTGTCGGACAATGCATGCGGCACAAACAAAGGTGGTCCCTTAACTCTAGGCCAAATGCATAACGAAAACTAAGTATAGTAATTTGCAACTACATAAAGTTTTAAAATAATAATTTATATTTGCTATAAATAAATAATTATAAAGCATGTATGATATTGAGCAAGAAAAATAAACAGTAAAGCCAAGCTGTCTTGCCTGATGTGACTCCGGTGTGGTACAATATCCATGATGTCCTGCTTGTCCAATAGTCATGGTCGATGAGTAAGGGTTCGAATCCGTGAGAAAATATGAATATAATCAGTTACCATCAAGATAGACAGATAGTGAGAATAGCGATGAAAAGTATTTGTACTATTTTTAGAAAAATTTTATAATACCTAAAATATATTTTGGTCGTTTAAAATAGTTTTAGAAAAAAATACTTTAAAATCTAAAAACTATTTTAGGCTAAAAACAAAGTTTACCAAAATAAAATTTATAGACAGAAAAACTATATTTTATTATCCCAAATATTTATAAGTAGTTATTTGTAGAAAATCGTTTTAGGTCAAAACTATAATTTACTAATAAAATATTTTATATACAAATTATTGAAAATATATAATAATTTGGAAACCGCTTTTCAATTACTCAAATATTTTTTTGATAATACTTAATAATATAGAATACTTATCTCATGGTTTAGAACTACATTTTTAAAAAAATGGAGGGCCAACTATAATTTGTCAACTATTTATTTCAAAAAAAAATACTATAGCAATATATCATAGCCCATAAAATAGTTATCTACTATAGATACAACTATAGTAAGGATACAGTAGTATTATTTAGATATTAACAGTAATTTATATCCTCTAAACATACAGTATGTAAGTACTCTTACCAATATAGTCATAATATTAAATAGTAAAATAAAAAATAACCAAAAAAATAATAAACAAAATAACCAGTACAGTCGTTCTTCCATCTTCCTTATGAGGGAGTATGTAAGAACAAAAATAAAAATCAACTTAAAGCAAAGAAAGGAGAAGAAAGAGGAAGAGAGGGAGACAAGAGTGGAAGGAAGAGGAGAAATGAAGGGAGAGAGGGGGAGGGTGAACACGAAAGGGAAGGGGGAAGGGAGCTCACTGGCGACGACGGACGATGGCGTACGCACGACGGATATAGCGCGGCGGCTGACAGTAAGGTGCGGGCGGATTCGTGGCAAGGTGCGACCACCTGAGAGGGAGGTGGCGGCACCCACAGGCCTTGGGACGGCGACTGCGGGTTCGTCGACGGTGCTTCGGGATGGTGCGGCGGGGAGGGCCCGATCTCGCGGTGCAGCGAGGTCGGCGAACTCGGCGAGGAGCCGGCGACGACTCGGGCTGGAGACCGCGGGTGAGACGGAAGCGGAGGAGGCGGTGCGCGGTTGCGATCGCCAGGTGGAGCCCGCCGGAACGTACGGTAGCGCGTGGGTGGCATCACTCGGCTCCTGGAGACTCGGAAGAGGCGACACGGCTCGGATGGTTAGCCGGCGTTGGGGCGGTGCATGGGGACGTCGATGGCGGCGGAAGTCGACGCTGCTCGACAGGAAGGTGAGGCTTTTCCTATTTTGTCTTGTTACGATGGTGGTGGTCGGGTGCGGCCACAGAGAGATTGGGTGGTGGTCGATCGGGAAAAGTTCAAAGAATGTGTCGGGATGATTTGTCGGGAAATGTCCGACACGAAGATGGTGGAACATGTATATGTAAATATGGAATAAGACGGGAAGGGGACATGGACACGATGAACATTTTTGTGGAGAATTTATGGATGTGGAGAATTTTTGGAGGAGTACCTGCCTATTTATAGGATGTAGGAATTCTCAGTTGGATAAGGATTGGACACAAATTTATTATTTAAATCAAATTTGGGTTTGATCTACATAAAGTTTAAATTGTAGACAAAATCCAATAATATCTAAATCTTTATTCAATTTATTTAATAAATCTTTCAACCGATCTTAAAATAACTAGTTTAAAAATTTTGACTTTTTAAATATTCAAAAATATACTATAATATAAATTTTGAAAATTGAAATCAATATTTAAATATTAATAGTGAATACTTAAAATTATCTTTTTATTAAATTAGGATAAAATAATTTTGAAAGTGTAATAAATATTAAATAATTACTAAATCTCGAAAATTCAAACTATATACATGAATTGAATTTCATGTACGCGCTTGCCGATAACATCCATAAAAAGAATAATTTTCTCAACTACTGCTTATTTTGTACAATAAATTAAGAATGTCAAAAATTGATATTTGGAAATCTCGACTGGCCATTTTCCAATATTTTAAGTAATTAAAATCATCGCCACATATTATTTTGAAAACTATATTACATAAATAAAATCGAAAATGTTTTCTAAAAGTATGTACGCTCACACATATTCGCACTCGACGAGCAATTACGAAAAACAATATTTTGTGCACGCCGTACAATACGACTACACGACGTACAATACAAAAATTTTAAAATTAGTAACAAATTTAATAAAATAAATAAATAGTAAAATATTAGGGGTTTTACAAATACCATATTACACTACAACCTTTCCAATAGATTATCCAAGTCCATCTAGGTTGTAAACCATTTATATATTCCATAGGGAACTGATAATATGATCTTCTGTATGACACCACACACCATATTATCTACAATATAAAGTATTAGACACTTACATCAACACTTGTAACAAATACAATATGCAAACATTGTCCATATGATTCTCATTCAAAATTTAAGGAAATAAAGTTAATACAAAAGTGATGCTTTTAGTATATAACTCTAACAGTTGATATTTCACACCAGTTTGCAGGCGAGTACATTCTCTGATAATTTTTCATTTATGATATTTTCTATGTTTTTTGTATTTAGTGTTGATATCTGTAGGGTGTGAAAATTATAACACGCTGACATAAGACTCAGCTCAAGTCATACGCTCAAGGCCACATGCTCAGTCAAGGCCATACGCTCATCTAAAGGCTGTACGCTCGGTGAATATTTTAATATTTCTTGAGATGACAGCACATCATGTATTTAATAAAGGATGAATCTGACACTTCGTCTTTCGTGCAAAGACAGCTGCCCCATGAAGACTAGCCGTCGTATAGGTTTTCGAGAAAAGATTTTGTCTCTTACGAGGACAGCTCAGCAGCCATCATAAATAAAGAGTCATCATTACTGTCATTTCTGACAGTCTGTCATCATATCTGCAGCACGACGCTCAAGAAATATTTGTCAGTATTTGAAGATATGGCGTATTTGAGAAGATTGAGAAACAGCCACGTATCTACTCCCTCAATGCATACGGCTTCTTGCCATCCAAGTGAGCGTATGGACTCCATACGACTCTTTCCAACTAAGTGAGCGTATGGACTCTATACGACTCCTTCCAACCAAGTGAGCGTATGGACTCCATACGACTCTTCCCAACTAAGTGAGCGTATGGACTCTATACGACTCCTTCCAACTAAGTGAGCGTATGGACCCCATACGACTCCTTCCAACTAAGTGAGCGTATGGACTTTATGCGACTCCTTCCAACTAAGTGAGCGTATGGACTCTATACGACTCCTTCCAACTAAGTGAGCGTATGGACCCCATACGACTCCTTCCAACTAAGTGAGCGTATGGACCCCATACGACTCCTTCCAACTAAGTGAGCGTATGGACCCCATACGACTCCTTCTCAGCCAAGTAAGCGTATGGACTCCATACGACTCCTTCCCAATCAAGTGAGCGTATCAGCTTTATATGATCCAAGTCAGCGTATGCAAGACATGTGCCTTCAAAAGCTAGCGTATGACTCTTCTTTAAAGACAGCGTATCACAGCAAAGGAATCCAGGATGACTTTTAATGTACAGTCAACACACGTTCTCACGTGTCCTGTACTCAGTTACTCAGTTATTCAGAAGTTATGCAACGTGGCATCCATGCCACCATTCTCTCCTAGATATATTCCACTATTCTCAGCCGCACTCCAAGGTGTCTTCACCAGAATTCGCCACACGTCCCTGCAGTTATGCATACGTCAAGTAACTGACTGAGCGTATGCTTCAGAACAGTTATCCAGAACTCTATAAAAGAGAGTTTCTTTATCTTCATCAGAAGACGGTCAAATTTCAGAGAGAACAGAGAGATTGCCCAGTTGCTATCTAAGTTCTTCGAAGTTTGAGTTTTCTTCATCGCATCGTCCAAGGGATAAAGTAATCGTCTTCTAGATTAGATTCCTACAGTTGTAATTTTCTCAGATACAAAATAAATAAAGTAAATTTATTTATGGAAAACAAATTGGCGACTCTGCTGGGGAAAGCTGTCTCCTCCAACGAGATAGCAACAACTCAATGTGATACTTCGTCGATCGGCTCGACGAAGAAGACGATGGTTGTACAATTCGACCAATCTGCTTACGAAGAAATGCTCAAGGCGAAGGAGGACCGAACTGCTTCCTCCGCTCTTCCTGCTGCCAAGAAGAAGGGACGCTCTGTCTATGTCCCTAAGTCTTCTTCAACAGCCCGAGACGCTTCTGTCACTTCTCACGCTGACAAGAACACGTCTTCAACTTCCACGAAGCACACTTCGGCTTCTCTGAACACGGCAACAGTGGCTTCTCCTAGTCACGCTGAAAAAGTTGGTTCTTTAACCAAGTCAGTGTGTCCAATTAAAACCATTTTTGGACATGTCAAAGTCTCTTTCCCCTCTACTCTTACGACAGCAGTCGGCTCTTTAGCCATTAATGACTCTGTACGTATGGCAGTCAAAGGGTAGCGTACGGCAAAGGCAGCGTATGCTAAGCCAAAGCCAGCGTATGCTAATAAAAAGGCAGCGTATGACCAGAAGTCCAAACTGAAGTCGGCGTATGCTAACAGATACAGTCCTTTGACTGTTTCTCAAAATCAAGCTGGGGGTTCTCTTCCACAGAACAAACAAATGATTCCCCGTCAACTTGCACATCTTGTGCCAACCAAGGAGAAAGACTCTTTAGTCAACTCCTCTACTCCTAAGGTCTTTATCTCTGGAGTTAATTTGACTAGTACTCTTACTAGATCAAACAAAGGAAAACGCTTTTTGGCTAATTCCTCTAAAGATGGATTATTACCGACTCCCTGTCGGAATAATACCCATCTTCCTTCTCTCAAAATTTCTTGATCTGAGAAAGGTAAATTACAAGTATCCAAGACTGATACCAAAGTCAGATCTCCTACGGATCTTCGTAACAAGCTTCATCAGAATCGTCTCGGTTCCACTGAGACAAGTATATTAGACCCTGATGCAGAATATGCCAAAAACTATGTGGCTCAAATTAATCAGTCTTTATACACTCAAGAACCGAGAAGACAGAAGAACAAAAGACAAGTTTCTACACAGAAACTATCTTCAAGTACTTTCCAATCTGTTCCTACAGATCTCCGAGAGTATTTGCAAAATAAACGGAGAATTGACACTCCATCAGGTTATGATATTGCTCATATTTGCCATGAAAAGCATGGTTGCAACTTCCAACCTCGAGTTGTGATTCAATGTTGTTGTTCACCAAAAAGACGATCTATTTTCGAACGGATTCAATATGAACCAATATTGGATGAAGATGAACCTCTTTATGCTTCTGTCAACATGACCTCCAGAAATATTAGGGGTAGTATACGATCTGATGCTATATCAGATTCTGAAGATAGAGTTTATCTCGGCACCCGATCCAGGACCGAAGCCTTGGCCAGAGTCTCTTCTTCTTCTCATCCAAGTGGTAATCCGGAGATCACAGAGGACTTCCTTGGAGAATCCAATTTTCCAGTATTGATTCCCGTAAATAGCCCCGTGAAAGATACTGACTCACACAGTGATGATTCAGAACAGACTGTTTCATCATCTATTCCTCGAACGATTACCACTTACATGGCAGAGGGCAATCATGAACCTTCAACTAGCACCGAAGCTCATGAACAAAGGATTTCTTCTTTAGAACAACAGTTGCGAGCTATGGCAGATACATTGAATGCTATGCACACTCTTATGCAAGCTCAGCATCAAACTCAGCAAGTCCAACATACAGCCCCTCCAGTTGTATTAAATACTCATGTTGTTCCAAACCCGGAACCCTCTACTATTCCGGGGGTACAATCTAATGTTCCTGTACAACCCACTCCAAGTCAGTCTGGAGCTGGGGGTGGTACATATGCTGCAGTCCCTCCTCCCAATTACACTCAACAAGTTACAACTCCACAATCCTCCAAAATTGTTACTGAAGAGTTAAGAAATCTCCGAACTCAATTTGAGGCATTCAAACAGAAGGATGGTTTGCAAAGGTTAGGTATCAAGCAACCTTACCCGATAGAATGGAAGCAAGTATCATATCCTCCTAAATACAAGCCTCCGACTATCTCTTTCTTTGATGGAACAACCTCCCCAAGTCAGTTCATTAATTACTTTGAGGTAATGACTGATCAACTACAACCAAGTGACACCCTCCTTACTCGGGTGTTTGTTGGGTGTCTCAAAGGAACGGCTTATGAATGGTATAGAAGTCTCCCTAATGGGTGCATTACCTCATTTGCTGGTTTCAAGCAAATGTTTCTTGAACGGTTTTATGAAGGGCTCAATGACATGACCATGTCAGCCCTCATAAGAATTAAACAGAAAAATAATGAAACCACCGAGGACTTCATTGAAAGATTCAGAAGAGAAGCCCTCAAAATGCCTCTCGGAACTCCCGATGCTGTTACTATCGACACTTGCAAGTCGAATCTCTTACCAATCATCAGCATGTGGATAGGGTCCACTCAGTTCCAAGATTGGCCTTCTTTTATTGTCAGTGCCAAGGCTGCTAAAGTCAGTGCTGAGACCTTCAAGGGTCTGGGGGTACAAATGGCTCCCAAGGAATCAAATCAGAGTGCTAGCAATAATACTCGACCCAACAGTCGCAAAGGGAAAGAAGCTCTTGAAGTTAATCTCCAAAGCAGTAGTCAAGAGGTAAAGACTACTCAAGCTACCCCAGCTCCAACAAATCAACAACAGAGACCTCCTCGGCCGAAGGATGAATATTCTTTCGACGATGACGATGTTCAGGGTATCTTTGAATGCTTGCTCAAAGGTAACAAGATTCAATTGCCAGAAATCAAATAGCCTGATGAAGCCAATAAGACAGATCATCCAAAATACTGTCCATATCATAGAATGCTGGGTCATACAATCCGGTCTTGCTATGTATTAAAAGGAAAGATCCAAAAGATGATTAAATCAGGAGCTGTGACACTGACACCCAAAGACAAGACGGTCACAGCAAATGTAATTTCTATGCAGTTCGGTGACTTCCCTTCTTTAATGGTAGAAAGTGGGATTGTTCCTATCCCCAAAGCAACTCTCGAAGTTGTGAACATCCCACCAGCACAGAATGAAGGACTTGTTCCTGTCACAACTAAGAAGGGAGAGATCATGTGGATTCACTCGGATTTAATGACGGAGTTTGAGACGTCTTCCTCTTCTCCTCGGAAGACTCCCTCATCTAAAAAGAAGCTCGGGAAGACTAAGTCATGCAATGTGACTTCTAGTTTCACACCCGATTTTTATCTAACCTCTACTTTCATCTTGGCAGGAAATTCACTCCCTACGGAGATAAAATATGTACCTCAATCTGAAGATAGGTACAAGCCTGCATTTCATCTATACAGTTCACAATCTCGTGAATTAATGGCAAAGATAGGTTATGATCTAGCCATTGCTCCTGGTTTGAACTCAGGCAAAGGACTCCGAGCACCTTTAGCCATCACTATGAGGCATAATCAATCTCGTATTGGCCTTGGTTTCTGGAATGAAGCTATCATCAAGCATAAAAGAACCAAGAGCAAGATAAAGAATTGCAACATGGTTTTTATAGACCCTGAACCGGAATCTGAAGTCGAAGTTCATGCTGGAACTCGGTCAGGAAAAATATATATGAAAGATTATATTGACGTTCCTGAAGAAATTTCTGATGTTCTTCCGGTTACAGCTCCAACACCGGTCTCTACTGAAAAGCCTTCAAATATTCCTGTTGAGACAGTTCCTTCCAAACCAACAACAGCTGGCAAAGGCAAACAACAAGTCCGCCTCGATAAACCATTAAAGAAGTCATCTACTACAGGACTTGAAAAGCCTTATAATTTTGATATATTGGCTCAACTAGCCAATACACCAGCTAAATTATCAATCTTCGAGCTCTTACGCCTCTCTAAAGAGACTCGAGAAACTCTGAGTGAAGCACTGCTGCAAGCAGAAACCTGCCTAACTCTCCTCAAGAAGTTAGAAACAGAACCTGTTTCTCATTGCCATAATGTATTGGAATTTATTCCAAACATTACCTTTACGCAGGACGATATGCTGCTAGAGGATAATCGACATGACCGTCCTTTATATCATACAGGATATATCGATTCTATGAAGGTTGATCGTCTACTGATTGATCCAGGATCCGCTCTCAGTATTATACCAAAGGCTATGCTAGATGCACTGAAGATACCTGTGCATAGTCTTTCCAGCACTATCACTACCATCTTGGGATTCAATTAGGGAAAAAGTGAGCCTTTGGGCAAGATTCGCCTCAAATTTCAAATAGACGATCTTCGCACTAAAGTTACTTTTTACATCATCGACAATCATGGTTGCTCATACAATGCTCTATTGGGGAGACCATTCTTGCATGAACATAATATCGTTCCTTCGACTCTTCATCAGTGCTTCAAATATGTTGATGATAATGGAGAAGTTCAAAAGGAGGTTGCAAATCTCTATCCATTCAAAGGAGTCGAAGCTTACTTCAATGACGCTCGCATGTACAAAGATGAATACTCAAAAGTCTTGCAAGCTATGGACAATGACGATGAGATATCAAAAGTCGACACTTTTGTTATTCCTGTAAAAGGGCGTATCACTCCTCCGCAGTCTGTTAAATCATCCGAAGAAGGCTCACTGATAATTCCTGTCAGTGGACGTACTACTGTGTCGTCTTTCCAAGCTCCACAAAGTTCGCTGATAATTCCTGTCAGTGGACTTACCACTCCCCCTCCACCTTCTCAGACTAGACCAGATACTCTAGTCATTCCAGTCAGTGGACGTACTACTTATCCACGATCTTCTTCAAGGGAGCTCACCTCTTCTGAGCCTTTTGTTATCGATCTTAATCGAAACAAAACTTCTGATCGCTCTTCCTCTCCACCTTTTGTCATTAATTTGACTAAGTCTGATAAGACTCAGCCTTCTGTTGTAAATACAGTATCTAATATTAATGAAGCATCTCCTTTGCAGTATATTGATGTCTGTAATCATGTACAAAGTTATTTACAATTGCTAAATAGCTTAAAGCCACTAACTATAGGAGTTATTCAAACTCTTCATACAGACGTATCATTGGAGTCCATACAAAAATTATACTTTGTGGTCCCTATTAGAAAGAAGGGAGAAAATCCAATATTCTTCTATAAAGGACCCCAGAATCCTCCTAATCTGGAAGAAGATGACACAAACGACGATACTGGAAGGTTACAACTGCGTCGCTACAGTCAGTAATCCAAAAATATCATCAAGAATATGTGTTATGACTTCAGAACCAGCCTCAATAATGGAAAAGGAAGAAGAATGCCCGTTCGAATTCCTCCATTAAAATACGGAAGGAAAAAAATGTGGTTTAGGTTACATTGCTCCTACTTCCTTTATCAACATAGTCCATGAAGATTCAAAATCCGATGAAGACGAACGATCTGAGTCTTCCGATTCCCTCTCTTGGGATTCTGACACGAGTGTTTTCCATAAATAAATTCCTTTATTTATTGTGTATCTGGGAAAATTACAACTGTGGGAATCTGATCTAGAAGACGATCACTTTATCCCTTGGACTATGCGAAGAAGAAAAGCTCTCAAAATTTTGACAGTAGATAACTATGTATCCGTACAATAAATGAGAAAAAGAACTCTATTTATAGAGTCAAAAATAATAACTGAAAAGATAACTGTCTTCACAGCCTGTGCTTAGTTGAAAATCATGCAGGATTTAACATACGCAAGACTGTGAGCAGTTACTGGACGTGGCCTGTAACTGTTGGACACATGGCGATCATGCATGAGTCGTGTGCAAGTTACAGGACTCGCAGGCGAGAGATCAGTGGCATGGCTGCCACGTACTCCAATTTGATGAAATCTATGCAGACTTGTTGAAGACGAAATCCACGCAGACTCGGGGTAGAAAGCTTCAAAATCCACGCAAACTTGGGGCAAGAAGCTTCAGAATCCATACAGACTTGGTGAAGACGAAATCCACGCAGACTCGGGGTAGAAAGCTTCAAAATTCACGCAAACTTGGGGCAAGAAGCTTCAGAATCTACGCAGACTTTAATGAAGAAAACTTCAGAATCCACGCAGACTTGAGGAAGAAAACTTCAGAATACACGCAGATTTGGGATAGAACTGCCAGCTGTCTTGATTCAGCGTGCCTCGACTGACACAAAATCTCTGGTAGTGATTGCTTTTGTCAGTCACACTAAATGACAAGAAGCTCTTTTGGTACGCCAACTTGACGAAGGTTGAGTCTTGCTGAAGAAGATTTCGAAAATCACGCAATAGACGGCTGTGATCTCTCGAATTCTGTGCATACATGGCATATGAAGAGACATTTTTCGACTGTTGTGCTGTCAGTCATAATTACTCTCTGACAAATGATGAGCTGTCTCCCCAGCGTGATTTGTAAATATTGTCTGGATCAACTGAGCGTGACTTTTGACTCTGTCCTGATCAACTCAGCGTGACTGTCATTTTTAAAGGCCTACAAGACCCCCTTCAAAGTTTTCGAAAAATTGAAAAGACTTCAAAATTTTCGAAATACTTTGAAAATAAGATGATAAAATGAAATCAGTCACGCTGAGATGACTTCAAATTTTTCGGAAGTCAGAAAGTCTTCGAAGTTCTTTGAGAATATCCAAATGAACTTATTAAATGTTATGATGACTCTTCATTTTTCGAGACTGATTACATCCAGTTTATGGTGGAATATGAACCGCCGGCGAGCTCTGTTATATAAACAGGGAGAGGATTCACTTAATCTTCATCTTACGTCAACATGACACCAAAAGAGAAAGCTGAGGAAGAAGCACGCAAGTTGGGCTTTTGTTCCCATGGTGACCCCACTTTTGGAGGTGAAGAGCCAGAGCCCCTTGTCTTCGAACTCAAAAATGATCCCTTGCAACTAGCCAAGAATTTCTTGAGCTATTTTGGCTTAGATGGCTCGTTCTCTTCTGATGGGTGCAGCCTTGTAGAGCAGCATGAAATGTTGAAGGCTCTATTACACCGCATGGGGGTTAAGAGCGTAGAAGAACTGGGCACTAAGCTCAGCCGTTCTGGGAAATAGAGCGTGCCTTTCATGCTCTTATTGCACTCTTTTTGTTTTGTCTTTTGTAAGGCCATCAGTGCCTGTCTTGAAGAATGTAGTACAACTTTTGCATTGAACAGCATGCATTAATGAAGAATGTTAATTAGCACTCTTTGACTGTTTCCAATGTTGCGTTGTCTTCCAAAGCACACGTGTCATTCATTCCATGGTTTATGAGCGTTATTTACACGAATCTTTTCCAAGAATAGACTTGTACTTTGTCCTTTAAATAGGCAGCTGAGTTTCAAAGATACTCATCTCTCATTCTTCTTCTTCTTGAGAACGAAATTTTTGAGAGATTTCATTCTCAAACAGGAAAGCAATGCCTTCTAATGTTCGATTTCTGCATACTGTATCAAACATGAGTTTGTCAATCCTTAGCACCAAACTTGAAGGTAAGTCCAGTATAGTATGCGTACTATTTTTGCTGTTGAAGATAGGCTTTATGTTTCTGATTTGAACAATATACGCCTGTCTCTGTTTGATAAATGCACGCTGAATGATTTCTGTTGATACTTTCTGCAGAAACTTGGCTGAAAATTTTCTTCAGAACTGGCATTGGGGATGTGGATGCTGTGGAGAATATCCTGCTGACATCTACATCAGGGAGCTCATACGCTTTTGACGCATAAATCAGACAACTCAGAACTCTTCGTGGGATAGAAGGGTCTTCCTCAGATGGTAGGAAGAGCCTTTATACACGAGAGTTGGATAGTGGAGTCAACTCTACCCCGAGAAATCGGGTAGTAGAGTTCCTTTCACGGGAGAACTAGGAATTGTATCCCAAGGTTTGGATACATTCCTATCTTCCTTGAGAGGTTACCCCCAATCCACCAGTTGTATTGGCAGCAATACGTTTTCGTGTTGCCCTACTCCGTGGTTCTCCTCTCGTCTGAGAGATAAGACCAGAGTTTGATTCCTGCTGGACACCCAGGAATTGCCACAAACAACGAGATTGTCAGAGAAGATCCAAGAAGAAATAGATCTCAGTTGTATATAGAATAAAAATCCAAGATTTGTAATAGATTTCCATTATGATTTGTAAGAAAGTCTAAGAAAATGTAATAGACTTTTTGTGGTGAAAATGAGAATGGAAATGATAATTCTTCTATGCTCAAAGATTTGTATTTGTGGATGAATTATGGACATGATAGATAATAAAATCTTCTTTTCTGTTTTAGAGTATATGATATTATCAGAGGTATTATGGACGTGATAATATGTAGGAACTCAAAAGAAAATAGATTGATTTCTATGCAGAGGTCAAAAATGACAAATGAGCAAGTAGATTCGGAATTGATTCAGAGGTTATGAAAACATGATCAATAACGAATCCCCACTTTAATAAATTGATAGAAGATCATGAACGGACGAAATAAATGAACGGAAGAATCGTCGGATGAATGCAATTAATGGATGGATGAACCGTCGGATGAACGTGACGTTTTATTATTTGTAGAACTTTTGCCTATAAATATAGCAGAAATTTGACAAGAACGAACACTTCTTCTTTCAAACATAAAAATGTCGTCTGAAGAAGCATTCAAGAAAACTGGTATTGCCTCAAAAGTTCAGAAAGGCACTGAAGAACACCCTGCTGATCCAGTTCAATCGAAGAAGACGGAAGCAGGCGAAGGTTCGTCTGCACCCAAGCCACCAAGTTCCTCGTGGGTTCTAGCAAGGAGGTTCTCGACTCTTTTGCTGATCACGTCTTCGAGAAGGACGGCAGTGGCCCATATCCAAATGTAGAAAAGGATGATAGTGATCTTCTTTAATATCATGTATCATCATTCATGATAAAAATAAAATAAAATTTTTATTTCTAAACATGAAACTGTCTGATGATTACAAGCATTTACATTTATACATAGTACTTTTTAAGTAGTTTGCCATTAATAGGCATCAAAACTTTTCGACCATCCAATCCTGAGAGTTGATAAGCTCCATTTGAGAAAACTTTGCTCACAATATAGGGTCCTTTCCACTTTGCGTCAAATTTGCCCTTGCTCATATGAGTCATAGTCATAGGACGTCTGACAGTTAGAACAAGTTCTCCTTTTTGATACGCCCGAATTCTGACTTTCTTATTAAAAGCTCTTGAAATTCTAGCTTGATAGAATTCAATATTCTGTTGAGCAGATAATCGCTTTTCATCCAGAGCTTCTAATTCTTGAAGTCGAAGACGATCATTATTTTCTGCAGTGAGTTCATTAGTGATTGTTATCCTTAAAGAAGGAATTTGAATCTCTAATGGAAGAACGGCTTCGCAACCATACACCAGAGAGAAGGGTGTACATTTAGTAGCATTACGAACTGTAGTACAATAAGCCCACAAACATTCACCGAGCTTCTCACTCCAATTACGTTTGTTAGTAGAGACAAACTTCTTTAGGAGTTTGATGATGGTCTTGTTGAAAGCTTCTGCTAATCTGTTAGCTGCCGGATTATATGCGGTAGAAGCCACATTGTTGATCCGGTGATCGTCACAGAATCGAGTAAACTTCTGACTGACGAACTGTGGTCCGTTATCATGAATAATACGTCGAGGAACACCAAATCTGTAGATGACGTGGTGCTTAATAAAGCAAATGACATTGGACGTCTTAACTTCAGACAAAGGAATGGCTTCGGCCCATTTGGAGAAGTAATCGGTTATTGCAAGAATAAACCGATGACCCTTGGATGACGGCGGATTGATCGGACCAATAATGTCCATGCCCCAAGCTTCGAAGGGCCATGATGCTGCCGTCGGATGTAGAAATTCTGAAGGTTGATGAATAAAATCCGCATGGATTTGACAGACTTTACACTTCTTTGCGTATTCAATGGCATCAAATACCATAGTAGGCCAATAATAACCCATACGTCGAATACGGTCTTAAAGTTTTGGTCCAGGCTGATGTGCTCCACAAATTCCATCATGTGCTTCGCGAATGATTTGTTGAGCCTCGTCACCGGCAACACATCGGAGAAGTAAACCATCATAGGCTCGACGATATAAGGTCTTTGTTGTATGATTGTAATAGAATCTGAGTGATCGTCGTCTGATAGATGCTACTTCATTCGGATCATCTGGAAGAATATCATACAATACAAAATCTAAGAAAGGAAGTCTCCAATCTTTATCCGTATTCTGATTCTCGGCCGAGTTGCTGAAGATGAATTCCATACTGGAATCAGAAGAAGATGACATCGATTTACGACTGAGTCCAAATCCTCTTGTTGTATTGACATCATGAGATGTTGATTCTTCAATATCAACTGGAAGTCCTAGGGTCAGATTGTTTTCGAGATGAAATAATTCTCGATTGCGAATAACAATCACTTGTTGACGTCTGATTGGAATAGACAACACCGCCGCAAGATTGGCAAGAGCATCAGCTTCTGTGTTACATGCTCGTCTAACATGTTCAATGAAGAATTCTTCAAACGAAAAAGCTATAGATATAGCTGATCTATGATAAGGAACCAAATCTTGATTGCGAACTTCATAAGTACCCCTTATCTGATTGATAATAAATTTAGAGTCTCCGTACGCTTCCAAATGTTGAATATTCAGATGTTTAGCGAGTTGAAGACCAATAAGCAATGCATTGTATTCAGCTACGTTGTTTGAACATGGCTGATCAAGAGAATAGGCTCTTTGGATAGCAAGACCTTCTGGCGATACAAGAACGATTCCAACTCCAGCGACAATATCACCATTAGGACCAATTCTTGAAGCTCCATCAAAGAATAGACGCCAAGTAGGATCTTCTTCAGTAATTTAGTTTGAATCTAGGACTTCATCTGGAATTTCGTCATAGAGTTTTGAATCTTCTGGAATTGAATGAGCAGCCAGAAAATTAGCTAAAGCTTGTCCTTTGACTGACTTCTGAGGAATATAATGTATGTCATACTGTACAAGTAGGATTCTCCAGTTAGCTAATCGAGAATTCAAAACACTGGGTTTCTTCATCATGATCCGTATAGGATTGATCCTGGAGATGACATGAATAGTCTGGCCAATGATATAGTGTCGTGTCTTTTGAATATCGAACATCAAGGCTAGACATTCTTTTTCGACCGGTGAATATCGAGGTTCAGCTCCAGTCATAGTACCACTGAGATAGTAGATGGCTTGTTCATGACCATTTTGATTCTTTTGAGCGAGTAATGCACCCAATGAATGACTCATTGCTCGAGTATATAGGAGAAATAGAATTCCTGAAACGGAAGATACCAATACTGGAGGGTTCATCAGATATTGTTTTACATCATCGAATGCTTTCTGACATTCATCATTCCAGACAAAAGAAACACCTTTCTTTATAAGTTTGTTGAATGGTCAGCAGCATCTTGATAAATTAGAGATGAATCTCCTGATATAAGTGATCCTTCCTTGAAATCCTCGTAGCTCTTTTAAGGTGCGTGGAGGACGCATCTCTTGGATGGCTTTGATCTTTTCGGGATCCACGTGTATACCTTTAGAGGTAATGACGAAGCCGAGAAATTTACCACTAGAGACGCCTAAGAAGGACTTAGTAGGGTTCATCTTTAATTGATGCTTACGCATTAGATCAAATATAGTCTTCAAATCTTGGATATGATCCTCCTTTTATCGACTTTTGACTGCAATATCATCAACATAGCATTTGACTATTTTCCGCAAATGTTCACGGAATATAGTGCTCATAGCTCGTTGATAAGTTGCTCCTGCATTCTTGAGACCGAATGGCATAACTGTATAACAGTATGTACCGATCGGCGTTCTGAAAGAAGTGTGCTTCTCGTCATCTGGAAACATTTTAATCTGATTGTATCCAGAATACCCGTCCATGAATGACATCCGCTCAAATCCACAGGTATTATCAATCATGACATCAGTGATTGGTAGAGGGAATTCGTCTTTAGGGCATGCCGCATTGAGATCGCGAAAGTCTATGCATACTCTGATCTTGCCAGTCTTTTTAAGGACAGGAAGTATGTTAGCCATCCAATCGGGATATTGTTCCTCTCTAATAAACCCGGAGGTTATGAGTTTATTGACTTCAGCTTCAATTGCATCCATAATGTCTGGACGAAATCGTCGCTGTTGTTGTTTGACCGGTTTAACATTCGGTAAGATATTGAGCTTGTGAGTTGCAATTTGTGGATCAAGTCCTGGCATATCTTCATAACTCCAAGCGAAGACATCGATGTAGTCACGAATGAGTTTGATCATATCTTGCTTATCAGTTTCAGAAAGACTTTCACTGATGAATATTGGTTTGGGAGATCCCTCTTCACCAACATCTATTTGAACAAGTTTGTCTTCAGTTGGAGGTTCTTTTTGCTCGAAACGAAACTCCCATTGATTATCTAATCTTTGGGCCCATTGTTCCGATTCAGGTGAGATTTTAAACTCTTCTTCGTCTTCATCACTTTCTTCAGAATAGTCAATGGAAACCATGTTGGAAGACAGAAGGTTGCAGTTGAAGTCACCGATACTTGTATCAGAATCCCAAGAAGTGGTACTAGAAGAATTAGATCTCTTATCTTCGTCAGACTCGGGATCTTCATGGATAATATTGATAAAAGGAGTAGGAGCTATATAGCCCAGTCCGCATTTCATCCTTCCATATTTCAGAGGAGGAATACGAACAGGCATTTTTCTTCCCTTTCCACTATTGAGGCCAGTCCTGAAGTCACAGCCCATATTTTTGATGATGTCTTTAGATTGCTGACTATAACGACGTAGTTGTAATCTTCCAGTGTCATCATTTTTGTCTTCATCTTCTAAATCAGAAGGACTTTGGGGCCCTTTATAGAAGAATATTGGAATGTCTCCTGGCTTTCTGCTGGGAACTAGAAAGTATGAAGATTGTACAGGTTCTAGGGATACATCTGTATGAACAGTCTGTACAACCCCTATGGTTATTGCGTTCAAGTCATCTAACAAATGTAAATAACTATGAACATAATTACACACATCAGCATACTACAAAGATGGAGACTTTTTATTAAATATAAAAGCAGCAGTATTTACATTGGGAGAAAGCTGAGCCTTAGAGATTTTAGCCAAGTCAATGACTAAAAGGGGAGAAGAAGAACGAGAAGAAGCGTTGTTTCGATTAAGATCGTTAACAAATGGCTCAGAAGAGGTGAGCTCCCTTGAAGCTTGAGATGGAAGAATAATCCGCCCTCCAACTGGAATTAGCAGAGTATCCTGTTTCATATGTGGAGATACAGGAATTACAGTACGCCCACTGACAGGAATAATCATTGTGTCTTGAGCAAACGACTGAGGTAACGGAGAAATCCGTCCACTCACCGGAATGATGAGAGAACCTTCTTCAGAGAGTTTGGAAGATTGTTGCTGAATAGTTCGACCTTTAACAGGGATTATTAAGGTCTCACTTTGTGAATCCTCTTTCTCCATAGCTTGTATAACCCTTGTATACTCTTCTTTGTACATCCGGGAATCATTGAAATAAGCTTCAACCCCATGGAAGGGATTTATATCAGCAACTTCTTTTTGTACTCTTCCATTGCTGTCAATGTATTTAAAACACTGATGAAGAGTAGAAGGCACCACATTATTTTCATGAAGAAAGGGCCTCCCCAGAAGAAGATTATAGGATCCCACGATCTCGATCACATAGAAAGTGACTTTGGATCTGAAATCGCCTATCTGAAGCTTCAGATGAATCTTTCCCAAAGGCTCACTTCGGCTTTGATTGAATCCCAGGATAGTAGTAACCGTCTTGGAGAGTTTGTGAAGAGGGATTTTTAGTTCATCCAATAAACTCTTTGGCATGATGCTTATAGCAGACCATGGATCAATGAGGATACGATCTATCTTCATTGTATCGATATAACCGGTGTAGTAAAGAGGCCGATCTTGTCGATTATCCTCCAGTAGCATGTCGTCTTGTGTAAAGGTGATATTTGGGATAATCTCCAATACACTGTTGCAATGTAAGCAAGTGGCAGGTTCTGCATCTGGCTTCTTCAATTGTGTAAGACAAGAGTCAGCTTGTAGAAGTGCTTCACTTAATGTCTTCCGAGTCTCTTGGAAAGACGTAGAAGTTCAAAGAGGGAATTCTAGCTGGAGTATTAGCAAGCTGAGCTAAAATGTCGAAATTATAAGGCTTCTGAAGTCCAAAAGGAGAGGACTTCTTGATTGGCTTATCAAACCGAGCCTATTGTTTGTCTTTCTCCAGAGCTGTAGGCTTGGGAGGAACAGGTTCAGTGGATGATTCTTCTTCAGGAGGAACATTAGAAGCATCTTTATCAGCTGGAGGGATATCAAGAGGATCCTCAGGATTTTGGAATAATCCTTTAGATAAGGTTTCCCCGTTCGAGTAGCACTAACAAGTGCTTCTTCTTTCTCTTTTGGCTCTGTGTCAGGAATAGATCCAAGAGAAGTCATATGACATGATTTAATCTTTCCAGCCTTCTTGGACTTTTGAGAAGTAGTCTTTTGAGGAGAAGGCGATTCAAAATCTGCCACTAGATCAGGATGGATCCACATGATTTCTCCAGTTTCCAAAGTGATTGGCACTAATCCTTCAGACCGTGGAGGAGGAAGATTCACTATGTCAAGAGTTGTCTTGGGAATAGGAACGATCCCACTTTCAAGGAGTTGAGAAGGGAAATCTCCAAATTGCATAGAGATAACATTGGAGGTGACGGTCTTCTCTTTTGGAGTAAGAGAGATAGCTCCAGATTTAATCATTTCTTGGATCTTTCCTTTCAGTACATAACATGTACGAATTGTATGACCCAGCATTCTGTGATATGGACAGTATTTGGGATGATCTATTTTACCAGCTTCATCAGGTTTCTTGATCTCAGGTAATTGTATCTTATTACCTTTCAGCAGACATTTAAAGATACCAAGGACATCGTAGTCATCGAAAGAATATTCTTCTTTGGGGCGAGGTGTTCTTGGTTGTTGAGTTGTAGGAGAGGTTTGAACAGTTGATGCATCTTTGCTATGAAAATTAACTTCAAGAGTTTCTTTTCCCTTGCGAGCATTATTTTTATTGTTAGTACCTTGACCTGTTTCTTTAGGAGTCATCTGCACTCCTAAACCTTTAAAGGTTTCAGCACTAATTTCTGCGGCCTTGGCACTAACTATGAAAGAAGGCTAGTCTTGGAATTGAGTGGATCCTGTCCACATGCTAATGATTGGCAACAAGTTTGATTTGCATGTGTCGATGGTAACAGCATCAGGAGTTCCAAGAGACATCTTCAGGGCTTCTCTTCGAAACCGTTCAATGTACTCTTCTGTAGTTTCATTACTTTTCTGTTTGATTCTAATAAGAGCAGACATAGTCATGTCATTGAGCCCTTCATAGAACCGTTCAAGAAACATCTGTTTGAAACCAGAAAATGAGGTAATGCTCCCATCTGGGAGACTTCTATACCATTCATAAGCCGTTTCCTTGAGACATCCAACAAACACCTGAGTAAGGAGGGCGTCGCTTGGTTGCAGCTGATCAGTCATCACTTCAAAGTGATTAATGAACTGACTTGGAGAAGTGGTTCCATCATAGAATGAGATAGTGGGAGGCTTGTATTTAGGAGGATACGATACTTGCTTCCATTCTATCGGATAAGGTTGTTTGATGCCTAACCTTTGTAAACCATCTTTCTGTTTGAATGCCTCGAATTGAGTTTTAAGATTCCTCAATTCTTCATTAACAATTCCAGAAGATTGTGGAGTTGTAACTTATAGAGAATAGTTGGGAGGAGGAACAGCATTGTAAGCACTACCCCCAGCTCCAGAGAGACTAGGGTTTGGTTGAGCTGGTCCAGGAGTATTAGATTGTACTGCTGGAGGAACTTGTACTGGACTCATATCAGTGTCAGTTGGTATGGCATCTGGTACAGTCTGTCGATTTTGCATCTGTGTTGCCATGAGTTCATACATCGACTTCATAGTATCAGCCATAGACTTCATTTGTTGTTCCAAAGAAGCAATTCTTTGATCTTGAGGAGTCAAGAAAGAAGAAGGTTCATCAGTATTCCCATCAACCATATAAGTCGTGACTGTACGAGGAATTATTGATGAACTGGTAGATGTTGTTTGTTCTGAATCATTGCTCTGTGCATCAAAGTCAATTATAGGAGAACTACCCCCAGTAGGAAGAGGTGGGTAGTTAGATTCTCCAAGGAATTCAGAATCATCTTCAGAGATCAAATTTCTTTGACTAGAGGCCAGGACTCTTGCTCTGGTATTTCTGTATACTCCATCTGGACTATCAACTCTACCCCCAGCATCCCGAGAGGTCATATTGGCAGAAGCAAACAAAGGCTCATCTTCATCAGGCATAGGTTCACACTGAATCCGATTGAAGACAGATTGTCGTTTTGTTTGACATCTGCATTGCATTGTGATTCTTGGCTGGAAGTCATATTCATGATTACCATGGTTTTGAACCATTGATTGACATCTGCACTGAATTATGACTCTTGGATAGAAGTCACATTCACCATGATCTTTTGTCATAGAATTACTCCTTCTCTTCTGTTGAAGATGTTCTCGTAAATCTGTTTGTGAAGATTGAGGAATATATTTCCTGTTCTTGGGACTTGACGGCTCTTGATTATATAGAGAATGATTAATATGAGCCACATAGTTTCTTGCATACTCTGTATCTGGATCTCTTATCCTTGTTTCCAACTGGTATAGTTTCTTAACACCAGAAGTGTTCAGTTTTGTTCTTAGATCAGTTGTAGGTAACACATGGAGTTTTCCTTCCATTGATCTGGATATTTGTAGAGAAGGAAGAGTTGAACCATCCCTTTGATTAGGAGTTGGTAACAGACCCTCTTTTATGGACAAATTCTGTGCCCAATTTGAAGAAGTCATAGAAGAAGACATTAAGGAATGTTTCTTCTTAGACTCATTCAAGTTTTGAGACATAGAATGTCCAGAAGGAAGAGTAGTCAAAAGACCATCTCCTTTTCTTTGACTAACAAAATTGTCAGTCAAAGCTGTTCCTGAAGTAAAAACTACAGGAGCAGAAGAAACAACTAAAGAGTTATTTCTTTTCGAAGGGACTTTGTGTGGAAGACCACCCCCAGTTCTGGTAGAACTTGGCAAAGAGGAAGAGATAGCTAAAGAGCTATTCTTCTTAGATGAAATACACGCTGAAACAGGCTTGGTTAAAGAACCAGTGCTGTTGGCGTGACTTTTGACTTTGGAATCAACTTTGGAGATACACACTGGAACAGATTTGGCTAAGGAGCCAGTACTGTTAGCGTGATCTTTGATTGCTGTCATCTTCGAGCGCACAAGAGTGTGCGTGCTTGCAGTAGAGTTCTTGCCAGTGTTAGGAGCAGACACTGTGGCAGAGACTTCACCATTGGCTGCCAACTGATTCTTAGGGACATAGATAGAGTGTCCCTTCGACTTGGCAGTGATGATGGAGGCTGTAGTGGGCTTACCACTCTTAGTCCGCTGCATTTCTTCATAGGTGAGTTGATCGAATTGGATCGTCATCACCTTCTTCGTCGAGCCGATTGACGAAGTATCGCATTGAGTTGTTGCCATCTCAGAAGAGGAGATGGTTTTCCCCAGCAGAGTCGCCAATTTATTTTCCATAAATAAATTCCTTTATTTATTGTGTATCTGGGAAAATTACAACTGTGGGAATCTGATCTAGAAGACGATCACTTTATCCCTTGGACTATGCGAAGAAGAAAAGCTCTCAAAATTTTGACAGTAGATAACTATGTATCCGTACAATAAATGAGAAAAAGAACTCTATTTATAGAGTCAAAAATAATAACTGAAAAGATAACTGTCTTCACAGCCTGTGCTTAGTTGAAAATCATGCAGGATTTAACATACGCAAGACTGTGAGCAGTTACTGGACGTGGCATGTAACTGTTGGACACATGGCGATCATGCATTAGTCGTGTGCAAGTTACAGGACACGCAGGCGAGAGATCAGTGGCATGGCTACCACGTACTCCAATTTGATGAAATCCACGCAGACTTGTTGAAGACGAAATCCATGCAGACTCGGGGTAGAAAGCTTCAAAATCCACGCAAACTTGGGGCAAGAAGCTTCAAAATCCATGCAGACTTGGTGAAGATGAAATCCACGCAGACTCAGGGTAGAAAGCTTCAAAATCCACGCAAACTTGGGGCAAGAAGCTTCAGAATCTACGCAGACTTTGATGAAGAAAACTTCAGAATCCACGCAGACTTGAGGAAGAAAACTTCAGAATACACGCAGATTTGGGATAGAACTGCCAGCTGTCTTGATTCAGCGTGCCTTGAATGACACAAAATCTCTGGTAGTGATTGCTTTTGTCAGTCATACTAAATGACAAGAAGCTCTTTTGGTACGCCAACTTGACGAAGGTTGAGTCTTGCTGAAGAAGATTTCGAAAATCACGCAATAGACGGCTGTGATCTCTCGAATTCTGTGCATACGTGGCATACGAAGAGACATTCTTCGACTGTTGTACTGTCAGTCATAATTACTCTCTGACAAATGATGAGCTGTCTCCCTAGCGTGATTTGTAAATATTGTCTGGATCAACTGAGCGTGACTTTTGACTCTGTCCTGATCAACTCAGCGTGACTGTCATTTTTAAAGGCCTACAACGAGTATTGGCGATCTCCATCGCTCTATTTTATCCATCAATATGGTCTCTGTTGATGGCCCGCAAGAAAATGATGAAGATGAGGATGATTTTGAAATATCTCCTGAATCAGAACAATGGGCTCAAAGATTAGATAATCAATGGGAATTCAGGTTCGAGCAGAGGGAACCTCCTACTGAAGATAAACTGATCCAAATTGATGTTGGTGAAGAAGGGTCCCCTAAACCAATATTCATCAGTGAAAGTCTTTTAGAAACAGACAAGCAAGACATGATCAAGCTTATTCATGATTATATCGATGTCTTCGCTTGGAGTTATGAGGATATGCCGGGACTAGATCCAAAGATTGCAATGCACAAACTTAATATCATGCCAAATGCTAAACCAGTCAAACAACAACAGCGACGATTTTGCCCAGACATTATGGATGCAATTGAAGCTGAAGTCAACAAGCTTATGGCTTCCGGATTTATTCGAGAGGAACAACATCCTGAATGGGTGGCTAACATCGTTCCTGTCCTTAAAAAGACTGGCAAGACCCGAGTCTGTATAGACTTTCACGATCTCAATACAGCTTGTCCTAAAGACGAGTTTTCTCTTCCAATTACAGATGTCATGATCGACAACACATGTGGTTTCGAACGGATGTCATTCATGGATGGGTATTCGGGATATAATCAAATCAAAATATTTCCAGATGATGAAAAACACACTTCCTTCAGAAAACCGATCGGTACATACTGTTATACAGTGATGCCGTTTGGTCTCAAAAATGCAGGAGCAACATATCAGCGAGCAATGAGCACTATATTCCGCGAACATCTCCGAAAAATAGTCGAATGCTATGTTGATGATATTGCAGTCAAAAGTCGACGAAAGGAGGATCATATCCAAGATTTGAAGACTATCTTTGATTTAATGCGTCAGCATCAACTTAAAATGAACCCTACTAAGTCCTTCCTGGGCGTCTCTAGTGGTAAATTTCTTGGCTTCGTCATTACCGCTAAAGGTATACACGTGGATCCCGAGAAGATCAAAGCCATTCAAGAGATGCGTCCTCCACGCACCTTAAAAGAGCTACGAGGATTTCAAGGAAGTATCGCTTATATCAGGAGATTCATTTCTAACTTATCAGGACGCTGCAGACCATTCAACAAACTTCTGAAGAAAGGTGTATCTTTCGTCTGGAACGAAGAATGTCAAAAAGCATTTGACGATATCAAACAGTATCTCATGAACCCTCCAGTTTTGGTACCTCCCGTCTCGGGAATACCATTCCTTCTATATGTTCGAGCCATGGATTATTCTCTTGGTGCATTACTCGCCCAGAAAAATAAAGATGGCCATGAACATGCTATTTATTATCTCAGTCGCACAATGACAGGCGCTGAACCGCGTTATTCTCCAATCGAGAAAGAATACTTAGCATTAATGTTTGCTGTTCAAAAAACGCGACATTATATTATCGGTCAAACGATTCACGTCATTTCTAGAGTGAATCCCATCAGGATTATGATGAAGAAACCCGGTATTCTCAACTCCAGACTAGCTAATTGGGGAATCTTGTTAGCTCAATACGATATGCATTATATTCCTCAGAAGTCAGTTAAAGGACAGGCTCTTACTAATTTTCTGGCAGCTCATGCGATTCCAGAAGATTCTAAATTATATGATGAGATCCCAGATGAAGTTTTAGATTCAAATCTGTTTCTGAAAAAATTCCTACCTGGCGTCTATTCTTTGATGGAGCATCTAGAATAGGTCTTAACGGCGATATTGTCGCCGGAGTTGGGATTGTTCTTGTATCCCCAGAAGGACTAACTATTCAGAGGGCTTATTCTCTGGATCAATTATGTTCAAACAATGTAGCCGAATACAATGCATTGCTCATCGGTCTTCAACTTGCTAAACATCTAGATATTCAATATTTGGAAGTTTATGGAGACTCCAAGCTTATTGTCAATCAGATCAGAGGAACGTATGAAGTTCGTCATCAAGATTTGATACCTTATCATCGAGCAGCACTCTCTATGGCCTCCTTCTTTGAAGGTTTCTTTATTGAACATGTTCGACGAGCCTATAATGCAGAAGCTGATGATTTGGCTAATCTTGCTGCTGTATTAGCCATACCAATCAGACGTCAGCAAGTGATAGTGGTTTATAACCGAGAACTATTCTGTGTTGAGAATAATCTGGCTTTGGCTTTTCCCCATAATCCTCATAAAGATTCTCTTAACCTTGATGTTGGATTAAAGTTTGACAAAGTGTCCTCGTCTTCTTCTGATTACTCTGCTGGGGAAAGCTGTCTCCTCCAACGAGATAGCAACAACTCAATGCGATACTTCGTCGATCGGCTCGACGAAGAAGACGATGGTCGTACAATTCGACCAATCTGCTTACGAAGAAATGCTCAAGGCGAAGGAGGGCCGAACTGCTTCCTCCGCTCTTCCTGCTGCCAAGAAGAAGGGACGCTCTGTCTATGTCCCTAAGTCTTCTTCAACAGCCCGAGATGCTTCTGTCACTTCTCACGCTGACAAGAACACGTCTTCAACTTCCACGAAGCACACTTCGGTTTCTCTGAACACGGCAACAGTGGCTTCTCCTAGTCACGCTGACAAAGTTGGTTCTTTAACCAAGTCACCGTGTCCAAGGAAAACCATCTCTGGACATGTCAAAGTCTCTTCCCCCTCTACTCTTACGACAGCAGTCGGCTCTTTAGCCATTGATGACTCTGTACGTATGGCAGTCAAAGGGCAGCGTACGGCAAAGGCAGCGTATGCTAAGCCAACGCCAGCGTATGCTAATAAAAAGGCAGCGTATGACCAGAAGTCCAAACTGAAGTCGGCGTATGCTAATAGATACAGTCTTTTGACTGATTCTCAAAATCAAGCTGGGGGTTCTCTTCCACAGAACATACAAATGATTCCCCCTAAACTTGCACATCTTGTGCCAACCAAGGAGAAAGACTCTTTAGTCAACTCCTCTATCCTAAGGTCTTTACCTCTGGAGTTAATTTGACTAGTACTCTTACTAGATCAAACAAAGGAAAACGCTTTTTGGCTAATTCCTCTAAAGATGGATTATTACCGACTCCCTGTCGGAATAATACCCATCTTCCTTTTCTTAAAATTTCTCGATCTGAGAAAGGCAAATTACAAGTATCCAAGACTGATACCAAAGTCAGATCTCCTACGGATCTTCGTAACAAGCTTCATCAGAATCGTTTCGGTTCCACTGAGACAAGTATATTAGACCCTGATGCAGAATATGCCAAAAACTATGTGGCTCAAATTAATCAGTCTTTATATACTCAAGAACCGAGAAGACAGATGAACAAAAGACAAGTTTCTACACAGAAACTATCTTCAAGTACTTCCCAATCTGTTCCTACAGATCTTCGGGAGTATTTGCAAAATAAACGGAGAATTGACACTCCATCAGGTTATGATATTGCTCATATTTGCCATGAAAAGCATGGTTGCAACTTCCAACCTCGAGTTGTGATTCAATATTGTTGTTCACCAAAAAGACGATCTGTTTTCGAACGGATTCAATATGAACCAATATTGGATGAAGATGAACCTCTTTATGCTTCTGTCAACATGACCTCCAGAAATATTGGGGGTAGCATACGATCTGATGCTATATCAGATTCTGAAGATGGAGTTTATCTCGGCACCCGATCTAGGACCGGAGCCTTGGCCAGAGTCTCTTCTTCTTCTCATCCAAGTGGTAATCCGGAGATCACAGAAGACTTCCTTGGAGAATCCAACTTTCCAGTATTGATTCCCGTAAATAGCCTCGGGAAAGATACTGACTCATACAGTGATGATTCAGAACAGACTGTTTCATCATCTATTCCTCGAACGATTACAACTTACATGGCAGAGGACAATCATGAACCTTCAACTAGCACCGAAGCTCATGAACAAAGGATTTCTTCCTTAGAACAACAGTTGCGAGCTATGGCTGATACATTGAATGCTATGTACACTCTTATGCAAGCTTAACATCAAACTCAGCAAGTCCAACATACAGCCCCTCCAGTTGTATTAAATACTCCTGTTGTTCCAAACCCGGAACCCTCTACTATTCCGGAGGTACAATCTAATGTTCCTGTACAACCCACTCCAAGTCAGTCTGGAGCTGGGGGTGGTACATATGCTGCAGTCCCTCCTCCCAATTACACTCAACAAGTTACAATTCCACAATCCTCCAGAATTGTTACTGAAGAGTTAAGAAATCTTCGAACTCAATTTGAGGCATTCAAACAGAAGGATGGTTTGCAAATGTTAGGTATCAAGCAACCTTACCCGATAGAATGGAAGCAAGTATCATATCCTCCTAAATACAAGCCTCCGACTATCTCTTTCTTTGATGGGACAACCTCCCCAAGTCAGTTCATTAATCACTTTGAGGTAATGACTGATCAACTGCAACCAAGTGACGCCCTCCTTACTCGGGTGTTTGTTGGGTGTCTCAAAGGAACGGCTTATGAATGGTATAGAAGTCTCCCTGATGGGTGCATTACCTCATTTGCCGGTTTCAAGCAAATGTTTCTTGAACGGTTCTATGAAGGGCTCAATGACATGACCATGTCAGCCCTCATAAGAATTAAACAGAAAAATAATGAAACCACCGAGGACTTCATTGAAAGATTCAGAAGAGAAGCCCTCAAAATGCCTCTCGGAACTCCCGATGCTGTTACTATCGACACTTGCAAGTCGAATCTCTTACCAATCATCAGCATGTGGACAGGGTCCACTCAGTTCCAAGATTGGCCTTCTTTCATTGTCAGTGCCAAGGCTGCTGAAGTCAGTGCTGAGACCTTCAAGGGTCTGGGGGTACAAATGGCTCCCAAGGAATCAAATCAGAGTGCTAGCAATAATACTCGACCCAACAGTCGCAAAGGGAAAGAAGCTCTTGAAGTTAATCTCCAAAGCAGCAGTCAAGAGGTAAAGACTACTCAAGCTACCCCAGCTTCAACAAATCAACAACAGAGACCTCCTCGGCCGAAGGAAGAATATTCTTTCGACGATGACGATGTTTAGGGTATCTTTGAATGCTTGCTCAAAGGTAACAAGATTCAATTGCCAGAAATCAAAAAGCCTGATGAAGCCAATAAGACAGATCATCCAAAATACTGTCCATATCATAGAATGCTGGGTCGTACAATCCGGTCTTGCTATGTATTAAAAGGAAAGATCCAAGAGATAATTAAATCAGGAGCTGTGACACTGACACCCAAAGACAAGACGGTCACAGCAAATGTAATTTCTATGCAGTTTGGTGACTTCCCTCCTTTAATGGTGGAAAGTGGGATTGTTCCTATCCCCAAAGCAACTCTCGAAGTTGTGAACATCCTACCAGCACAGAATGAAGGACTTGTTCCTGTCACAACTAAGAAGGGAGAGATCATGTGGATTCACCCGGATTTAATGACGGAGTTTGAGACGTCTTTCTCTTCTCCTCGAAAGACTCCCTCATCTAAAAAGAAGCTCGGGAAGACTAAGTCATGCAATGTGACTTCTAGTTTCACACCCGATTTTTATCTAACCTCTACTTTCATCTTGGCAGGAAATTCACTCCCTACGGAGATAAAATCTGTACCTCAATCTGAAGATAGGTACAAGCCTGCATTTCATCTATACAGTTCATAATCTCGTGAATTAATGGCGAAGATGGGTTATGATCTAGCCATTACTCCTGGTTTGAACTCAGGCAAAGGACTCCGAACACCTTTAGCCATCACTATGAGGCATAATCAATCTCGTATTGGCCTTGGTTTCTGGAATGAAGCTATCATCAAGCATAAAAGAACCAAGAGCAAGATAAAGAATTGCAACATGGTTTTTATAGACCCTGAACCGGAATCTGAAGTCGAAGTTCATGCTGGAACTCGGTCAGGAAAAATATATCTGAAAGATTATGTTGACGTTCCTGAAGAAATTTCTGATGTTCTTCCGGTTACAGCTCCAACACCAGTCTCTACTGAAGAGCCTTAAAATGTTTCTGTTGAGACAGTTCCTTCCAAACCAACAACACCTGACAAAGGCAAACAACAAGTCCGCTTCGACAAACCATTGAAGAAGTCATCTCCTACAGGACTTGAAAAGCCTTATAATTTTGATATATTGGCTCAACTAGCCAATACACCAGCTAAATTATCAATCTTCGAGCTCTTACGCCTCTCTAAAGAGACTCGAGAAACTCTAAGTGAAGCACTGCTGCAAGTAGAAACCTGCCTAACTCTCCTCAAGAAGTTGGAAACAGAACCTGTTTCTCATTGCCATAATGTATTGGAATTTATTCCAAATATTACCTTTACGCAGGACGATATGCTGCTAGAGGATAATCGACATGACCGTCCTTTATATCATACAGGATATATCGATTCTATGAAGGTTGATCGTCTACTAATTGATCCAGGATCCGCTCTCAGTATTATGCCAAAGGCTATGCTAGATGCACTGAAGATACCTGTGCATAGTCTTTCCAGCACTATCACTACCATCTTGGGATTCAATCAGGGAAAAAGTGAGCCTTTGGGCAAGATTCGCCTCAAATTTCAAATAGGCGATCTTCGTACTAAAGTTACTTTTTACATCATCGACAATCATGGTTGCTCATACAATGCTCTATTGGGGAGACCATTCTTGGATGAACATAATATCGTTCCTTCGACTCTTCATCAGTGCTTCAAATATGTTGATGATAATGGAGAAGTTCAAAAGGAGGTTACAGATCTCTGTCCATTCAAAGGAGTCGAAGCTTACTTCAATGACGCTCGCATGTACAAAGATGAATACTCAAAAGTCTTGCAAGCTATGGATAATGACGATGAGATATCAAAAGTCGACACTTTTGTTATTCCTGTAAAAGGGCGTAACACTCCTCCGCAGTCTGTTAAATCATCCGAAGAAGGCTCACTGATAATTCCTATCAGTGGACGTACTACTTCATCACCTGCCCAGGCTCCACAAGGCTCACTGATAATTCCTGTCAGTGGACGTACTACTTCGTCGTCTTCCCAAGCTCCACAAAGTTCGCTGATAATTCCTGTCAGTGGACTTACCACTCCCCCTCCACCTTCTCAGACTAGACCAGATACTCTAGTCATTCCAGTCAGTGGACGTACTACTTATCCACGATCTTCTTCAAGGGAGCTCACCTCTTCTGAGCCTTTTGTTATCGATCTTAATCGAAACAAAACTTCTGATCGCTCTTCCTCTCCCCCTTTTGTCATTAATTTGACTAAGTCTGATAAGACTCAGCCTTCTGTTGTAAATACAGTATCTAATATTAATGAAGCATCTCCTTTGCAGTATATTGATGTCTGTAATCATGTACAAAGTTATTTACAATTGCTAGATAGCTTAAAGCCACTAACTATAGGAGTTATTCAAACTCTTCATACAGACGCATCATTGGAGTCCATACAAAAATCATACTTTGTGGTCCCTATTAGAAAGAAGGGAGAAAATCCAATATTCTTCTATAAAGGACCCCAGAATCCTTCTAATCTAGAAGAAGATGACACAAACGACGATACTGGAAGGTTACAACTGCGTCGCTACAGTCAGCAATCCAAAAATATCATCAAGAATATGGGTTATGACTTCAGAACCAGCCTCAATAATGGAAAAGGAAGAAGAATGCCCGTTCGAATTCCTCTATTAAAATACGGAAGGACAAAATGTGGTTTAGGTTACATTGCTCCTACTTCCTTTATCAACATAGTCCATGAAGATTCAAAATCCGATGAAGACGAACGATCTGAGTCTTCCGATTCCCTCTCTTGGGATTCTGACACGAGTATTGGCGATCTCCATCGCTTTATCCATCAATATGGTCTCTGTTGATGGCCCGCAAGAAAATGATGAAGATGAGGATGATTTTGAAATATCTTCTGAATCAGAATAATGGGCTCAAAGATTAGATAATCAATAGGAATTCAGGTTCGAGCAGAGGGAACCTCTTACTGAAGATAAACTGATCCAAATTGATGTTGGTGAAGAAGGGTCCCCTAAACCAATATTCATCAGTGAAAGTCTTTCAGAAACAGATAAGTAAGACATGATCAAGCTTATTCATGATTATATCGACGTCTTTGCTTGGAGTTATGAGGATATGCCGGAACTAGATCCAAAGATTGCAATGCACAAACTTAATATCATGACAAATGCTAAACCAGTCAAACAACAACAGCGACGATTTCGTCCAGACATTATGGATACAATTGAAGCTGAAGTCAACAAGCTTATGGCTTCCGAATTTATTCGAGAGGAACAACATCCTGAATGGGTGGCTAATATCGTTCTTGTCCTTAAAAAGACTGGCAAGATCCGAGTCTGTATAGACTTTCGCGATCTCAATGCAGCTTGTCCTAAAGACGAGTTTTCTCTTCCAATTACAGATGTCATGATCGACAACACATGTGCTTTCGAACGGATGTCATTCATGGATGGGTATTCGGGATATAATCAAATCAAAATGTTTCCAGATGATGAAAAAAACACATCCTTCAGAACACCGATCGGAACATACTGTTATACAGTAATGCCGTTTGGTCTCAAAAATGCAGGAGCAACATATCAGCGAGCAATGAGCACTATATTTCGCGAACATCTCCGAAAAATAGTCGAATGCTATGTTGATGATATTGCAGTCAAAAGTCGACGAAAGGAGGATCATATCCAAGATTTAAAGACTATCTTTGATTTAATGCGTCAGCATCAACTTAAAATGAACCCTACTAAGTCCTTCCTGGGCGTCTCTAGTGGTAAATTTCTCGGCTTCGTCATTACCGCTAAAGGTATACACCTGGATCCCGAGAAGATCAAAGCCATTCAAGAGATGCGTCCTCCACGCACCTTAAAAGAGCTACGAGGATTTCAAGGAAGAATCGCTTATATCAGGAGATTCATTTCTAACTTATCAGGACGCTGCAGACCATTCAACAAACTTCTGAAGAAAGGTGTATCTTTCGTCTGGAACGAAGAATGTCAAAAAGCATTTGACGATATCAAACAGTATCTCATGAACCCTCCAGTTTTGGTACCTCCCGTCTCGGGAATACCATTCCTTCTATATGTTCGAGCCATGGATCATTCTCTTGGTGCATTACTCGCCCAGAAAAATAAAAATGGCCATGAACAGGCTATTTATTATCTCAGTCGCACAATGACAGGCGCTGAACCGCGTTATTCTCCAATCGAGAAAGAATGCTTAGCATTAATGTTTGCTGTTCAGAAAATGCGACATTATATTATCGGTCAAACGATTCACGTCATTTCTAGAGTGAATCCCATCAGGATTATGATGAAGAAACCCGATATTCTCAACTCCAGACTAGCTAATTGGGGAATCTTGTTAGCTCAATACGATATGCATTATATTCCTCAGAAGTCAGTTAAAGGACAGGCTCTTGCTGATTTTCTGGCAGCTCATGCGATTCCAGAAGATTCTAAATTATATGATGAGATCCCAGATGAAGTTTTGGATTCAAATCTGGTTTCTGAAGAAATTCCTACCTGGCGTCTATTCTTTGATGGAGCATCTAGAATAGGTCCTAACGGCGATATTGTCGTCGGAGTTGGGATTGTTCTTGTATCCCCAGAAGGACTAACTATTTAGAGGGCTTCTTCTCTGGATCAATCATGTTCAAACAGTGTAGCCGAATACAATGCATTGCTCATCGGTCTTCAACTTGCTAAACATCTAGATATTCAATATTTGGAAGTTTATGGAGACTCCAAGCTTATTGTCAATCAGATCAGAGGAACGTATGAAGTTCGTCATCAAGATTTGATACCTTATCATCGAGCAGCACTCTCTATGGCCTCCTTCTTTGAAGGTTTCTTTATTGAACATGTTCGACGAACCTATAATGCAGAAGCTAATGCTTTGGCTAATCTTGCTGCTGTATTAGCCATACCAATCAGACGTCAGCAAGTGATAGTGGTTTATAACCGAGAACTATTCTGTGTTGAGAATAATCTGGCTTTGGCTTTTTCCCATAATCCTCATGAAGATTCTCTTAACCTTGATGCTGGATTAAAGTTTGACAAAGTGTCATCGTCTTCTTCTGATTCTACTACGGAATATGTCTTTTCTAATGAAACAGAAGCCATAACTGGAGACTGGAGACGCCCGTTTTTAGACTTTGTATTATATGACATACTTCCCGATAATCCGAGTGAAGCAGCGTCTATTCGGCGTAGATCTCTCGGATTCTATTATAATCATAGAACGAAGACACTATATCGTCGGGCCTACGACGGTCTTCTCCTTCGATGCATCGCTGGTGAAGAAGCACAACAGATAATCCGTGAAGCACATGATGGTGTTTGCGGAGCTCATCAACCAGGTCCTAAACTTCAAGATCGTATCCGACGTATGGGTTATTATTGGCCCACGATGGTGGCTGACGCCATTCAATATGCTCGGAAATGTAAAGCCTGTCAAATTCATGCAGACTTTACCCATCAACCGTCAGAATTCTTACACCCAACAGCGACATCATGGCTCGTTGAAGCTTGGGGCATGGACGTCATTGGTCCCATCAACCCACCATCATCAAGAGGACATCGGTTTATTCTAGCAATAACCGATTACTTTTCCAAATGGACTGAAGCCATCCCGTTGTCTGAAGTCAAAACTTCTAGTGTTATCAACTTCGTCAAGCATCATATCATCTATCGATTTGGTGTTCCTCGGCGAATTATCCATGATAATGGACCGCAGTTCGTCAGTAAAAAATTTACTCGATTCTGCGATGATCATCGGATCAATAATTTAGCTTCTACAGCATATAATCCAGCAGCTAATGGATTGGCAGAAGCTTTCAAAAAAACGATCATCAAACTCTTGAAAAAGTTCGTTTCTTCCAACAAACGCAACTGGAGCGAGAAGCTTGGTGAATGTTTATGGGCCTACCGCACCACAGTTCGTAATGCAACCGGATGTACGCCTTTCTCTTTAGTATATGGGTGTGAAGCTGTTCTTCCCCTCGATATCCAGATTCCTTCTCTGAGAATTGCAATCTCCAATGAACTTACAACAGAAAACAATGATCGTCTTCGACTTCAAGAATTGGAAGCTCTAGATGAAAAACGATTGTATGCTCAACAAAATATCGAGCTGTATCAGGCCCGAATCTCGAAAGCTTTTATCCGAAAAGTCAAAGTCAGAGCATATCAGAAGGGAGAACTGGTCCTTACTGTCAGACGTCCTATGACCATGACACATATGAGCAAAGGCAAATTTGATGCGAAATGGGAAGGCCCATTCGTAGTAAACAAAGTCTTCTCTAACGGAGCATACCAGCTTGCCTCTATAGATGGAAAAGTCATGATGATGCCTATCAATGGCAAATTCTTAAAGAAATATTATGTATAATATTTTCATCATTCCCCAGCAAATATAAAATTCTTCTCTACAAAAGTTATCTCGATATCGTTATCCCCAGAGGAAACCGATATTCTACCATGTATCATTTTCCCAGAGAATTTGATATCTTGTCTTATTAGATCCCCAGTGGACTTAATAAAGATCTTGTATAGAAAATCATGTCCATATTACCTCTGAATTTTCTATCTCAGTATGTATCATATTTTATATTCTCTGAAAATGATATCTCGTCTTTTCATTTCCGAGTCCAAAGATCATGGAAAATAGAATCCAAAGATATCTTTATATCTTAATTCTGTTTTCTCTAATCAGTATTAAACTAAAATTATCTTTGGTTTAGTATCATGATAGAGTTACAAAGTTTATTTGTATATTCTATTATTGAAATATGTCATGTATTATTTACCTCTGAACATGTTTTCTACAAAAATATCATCCACAGAATTGAAATCAAGCCAAGATATTCATTTCAATCAAAATCAGAACATTGATTATAAATGAGTATCAAAACTTCAATACATGATAAATGTAAAAGATCTATTTAGGAGGAGTAATTATCTCCTGAATACGAATGATTACATTATTTATCTTTTCCTCATGAGCTTTCTTGATTCGCTCTGCTGTTTCAGCTCCAATCATCCGTTGGTCATATTCTACAATAATAGAGCTACGGTGATTGGTCTCCTCAATCTGATTGGTTTGCATCAATTCTCGCTCTTGCTGTAAAAGTTTACAGCGTTCAGCTTCAGATTTACGATCAGTAGCAATCTCTGATTGTTCCTTTTCTACGGAGACAATTTGCTCCTGAATACGAGCTAGCTCTTCCCTCAACTTTCTAAGCTCATCAACCAGAGCCCTAAATAGGGGATAGTTACAGTTCATCATCATCATCCTCACCATAGAGAGGCTTCAATAGGCGTTCACTTCGTCGAACGCGCTCATTGGTAGTCTTCTTAGCAGCGGCGGCGGTGGGCTGAGATGACTCCGCAGGAGCCTTCCCCTTTCCCTTCGCAGCAGCATCAACCTTGGGTGCCATTGATAAAGCTTGAGTCGAAGAAGAAGAAGAAGTTGAGTCTTAAGTTTCTTTTTCTCTCTCGAAGATGAATGCAAAAGTAAAGAAATAAATTAGGTCTTGGAAGACCTATTTATAGAAGAAAAGAAGAAGTTCAAACGGCGGATATACTTTAAACAAAATCCCTAAAGATTTGCACTGATATTGAGGAAGATAACAAACTTATGCCAGCGTGTCAGGACTTATTCCCACTTTAAGTTCAAAGTAATTTCGAACTTTTGAAATTCATAAAGTTCGAAAACTTTGAAGGGGGTCTTGTAGGGTGTGAAAATTATGACACGCTGACATAAGACTCAGCCCAAGTCATACGCTCAAGGCCACATGCTCAGTCAAGGCCATACGCTCATCTAAAGGCCGTACGCTCGGTGAATATTTTAATATTTCTTGAGATGACAGCACAGCATTTATTTAATAAAGGATGAATCTGACACTTCATCTTTCGTGCAAAGACAGCTGCCCCATGAAGACTAGCCGTCGTATAGGTTTTCGAGAAAAGATTTTGTCTCTTACGAGGACAGCTCAGCAGCCATCATAAATAAAGAGTCATCATTACTGTCATTTCTGATAGTCTGTCATCATATCTGCAGCACGACGCTCAAGAAATATTTGTCAGTATTTGAAGATATGGCGTATTTGAGAAGATTGAGAAACAGCCACGTATCTACTCCCTCAATGCATACGGCTTCTTGCCATCCAAGTGAGCATATGGACTCCATACGACTCTTCCCAACTAAGTGAGCGTATGGACTCTATACGACTCCTTCCAACCAAGTGAGCGTATGGACTCCATACGACTCTTCCCAACTAAGTGAGCGTATGGACTCTATACGACTCCTTCCAACTAAGTGAGCGTATGGACCCCATACGACTCCTTCCAACTAAGTGAGCGTATGGACTTTATGCGTCTCCTTCGATGCATCGCTGGTGAAGAAGCACAACAGATAATCTGTGAAGCACATGATGGTGTTTGCGGAGCTCATCAACCAGGTCCTAAACTTCAAGATCGTATCCGACGTATGGGTTATTATTGGCCCACGATGGTGGCTGACGCCATTCAATATGCTCAGAAATGTAAAGCCTGTCAAATTCATGCAGATTTTATCCATCAACCGTCAGAGTTCTTACACCCAACAGCGGCATCATGGCCCTTTGAAGCTTGGGGCATGGATGTCATTGGTCCCATCAATCCACCATCATCAAGAGGACATCGGTTTATTCTAGCAATAACCGATTACTTTTCCAAATGGGCTGAAGCCATCCCGTTGTCTGAAGTCAAAACTTCTAGTGTTATCAACTTCGTCAAGCATCATGTCATCTATCGATTTGGTGTTCCTCGGCGTATTATCCATGAAAATGGACCACAGTTCGTCAGTAAGAAATTTACTCGATTCTGCGATGATCATCGGATCAATAATTTAGCTTCTACAGCATATAATCCAGCAGCTAATGGATTGGCAGAAGCTTTCAATAAAACGATCATCAAACTCTTGAAAAAGTTCGTTTCTTCCAACAAACGCAACTGGAGCGAGAAGCTTGGTGAATGTTTATGGGCCTACCACACCACAGTTCGCAATGCAACCGGATGTACGCCTTTCTCTTTAGTATATGGGTGTGAAGCTGTTCTTCCCCTCGAGATCCAGATTCCTTCTTTGAGAATTGCAATCTCCAATGAACTTACAATAGAAAATAATGATCATCTTCGACTTCAAGAATTGGAAGCTCTAGATGAAAAATGATTGTATGCTCAACAAAATATCGAGCTGTATCAGGCTCGAATCTCAAAAGCTTTTAACCGGAAAGTCAAAGTCAGAGCATATCAGAAGGGAGAACTGGTCCTTACTGTCAGACGTCCTATGACCATGACACATATGAGCAAAGGCAAATTTGATGCGAAATGGGAAGGCCCATTCGTAGTAAACAAAGTCTTCTCTAACGGAGCATACCAGCTTGCCTCTATGGATGGGAAAGTCATGATGATGCTTATCAATGGCAAATTCTTAAAGAAATATTATGTATAATATTTTCATCATTCCCCAGCAAATATAAATTCTTCTCTACAAAAGTTATCTCGATATCGTTATCCCCAGAGGAAACCGATATTCTACCATGTATCATTTTCCCAGAGAATTTGATATCTTGTCTTATTAGATCCCCAGTGGACTTAATAAAGATCTTGTATAGAAAATCATGTCCATATTACCTCTGAATTTTCTGTCTCAGTATGTATCATATTTTCTATTCTCTGAAAATGAAATCTCGTCTTTTGATTTTCGAGTCCAAAGATCATGGAAAATAGAATCCAAAGATATCTTTATATCTGAATTCTGTTTTCTCTAATCAGTATTAAACTAAAATTATCTTTGGTTTAGTATCATGATAGAGTTACAAAGTTTATTTGTATATTCTATTATTGAAATATGTCATGTATTATTTACCTCTGAACATGTTTTCTACAAAAATATCATCCACGGAATTGAAATCAAGCCAAGATATTCATTTCAATCAAAATCAGAATATTGATTACAAATGGGTATCAAAACTTCAATACATGATAAATGTAAAAGATCTATTTAGGAGGAGTAATTATCTCCTGAATACGAACGATTACATTATTTATCTTTTCCTCATGAGCTTTCTTGATTCGTTCTGCTGTTTCAGCTCCAATCATCCGTTGGTCATATTCCACAATAATACAGCTACGGCGATTGGTCTCCTCAATCTGATTGGTTTGCATCAATTCTCGCTCTTGCTGTAAAAGTTTACAGCGTTCAGCTTTAGATTTACGATCAGTAGCAATCTCGGATTGTTCCTTTTCTACGGAGACAATTTGCTCCTGAATACGAGCTAGCTCTTCCCTCAACTTTCTAAGCTCATCAACCAGAGCCCTAAATAGGGGATAGTTACAGTTCATCATCATCATCCTCACCATAGAGAGGCTTCAATGGGCGTTCACTTCGTCGAACGCGCTCATTGGTAGTCTTCTTAGCAGCGGCGGCGGCGGGCTGAGATGACTCCGCAGGAGCCTTCCCCTTTCCCTTCGCAGCAGCATCAACCTTGGGTGCCATTGATAAAGCTTGAGTCGAAGAAGAAGAAGAAGTTGAGTCTTGAGTTTCTTTTTCTCTCTCGAAGATGAATGCAAAAGTAAAGAAATAAATTAGGTCTTGGAAGACCTATTTATAGAAGAAAAGAAGAAGTTCAAACGGCGGATATACTTTAAACAAAATCCCTAAAGATTTGCACTGATATTGAGGAAGATAACAAACTTATGCCAGCGTGTCAGGACTTATTCCCACTTTAAGTTCAAAGTAATTTCAAACTTTTGAAATTCATAAAGTTCAAAAACTTTGAAGGAGATCTTGTAGGGTATGAAAATTATGACACGCTGACATAAGACTCAGCCCAAGTCATACGCTCAAGGCCACATGCTCAGTCAAGGCCATACGCTCATCTAAAGGCCGTACGCTCGGTAAATATTTTAATATTTCTTGAGATGACAGCACAGCATGAATTTAATAAAGGATGAATCTGACACTTCGTCTTTCGTGCAAAGACAGCTGCCCCATGAAGACTAGCCGTCGTATAGGTTTTCGAGAAAAGATTTTGTCTCTTACGAGGACAGCTCAGCAGCCATCATAAATAAAGAGTCATCATTACTGTCATTTCTGACAGTCTGTCATCATATCTGCAGCACGATGCTCAAGAAATATTTGTCAGTATTTGAAGATATGGCGTATTTGAGAAGATTGAGAAACAGCCACGTATCTACTCCCTCAATGTATACGGCTTCTTGCCATCCAAGTGAGCGTATGGACTCCATATGACTCTTTCCAACTAAGTGAGCGTATGGACTCTATACGACTCCTTCCAACCAAGTGAGCGTATGGACTCCATACGACTCTTCCCAACTAAGTGAGCGTATGGACTCTATACGACTCCTTCCAACTAAGTGAGCGTATGGACCCCATACGACTCCTTCCAACTAAGTGAGCGTATGGACTTTATGCGACTCCTTCCAACTAAGTGAGCGTATGGACTCTATACGACTCCTTCCAACTAAGTGAGCGTATGGACCCCATACGACTCCTTCCAACTAAGTGAGCGTATGGACCCCATACGACTCCTTCCAACTAAGTGAGCGTATGGACCCCATACGACTCCTTCTCAGCCAAGTAAGCGTATGGACTCCATACGACTCCTTCCCAATCAAGTGAGCGTATCAGCTTTATATGATCCAAGTCAGCATATGCAAGACATGTGCCTTCAAAAGCTAGCGTATGACTCTTCTTTAAAGACAGCGTATCACAGCAAAGGAATCCAGGATGACTTTTAATGTACAGTCAACACACGTTCTCACGTGTCCTGTACTCAGTTACTCAGTTATTCAGAAGTTATGCAACGTGGCATCCATGCCACCAATCTCTCTTAGATATATTCCACTACTCTCAACCGTACTCCAAGGTGTCTTCACCAGAATTCGCCACGCGTCCCTGCAGTTATGCACACGTCAAGTAACTGACTGAGCGTATGCTTCAGAACAGTTATCAAGAACTCTATAAAAGAGAGTTTCTTCATCTTCATCAGAAGACGGTCAAATTTTAGAGAGAACAGAGAGATTGCCCAGTTGCTATCCAAGTTCTTCGAAGTTCGAGTTTTCTTTATCGCATCGTCCAAGGGATAAAGTAATCGTCTTCTAGATTAGATTCCTACAGTTGTAATTTTCTCAGATACAAAATAAATAAAGTAAATTTATTTATGGAAAACAATATCCATGATTTTTGACACATTGGTCACACGGATTGGTATTTATGGATCCCGTCATGAGATGTTATTCCTTGTTTACCTTGGTGTATCTTGTGCAAGCCTCGTTGTAGTTCTTGTGCAATATATAGACACCGATTTTCGAGAAGACTTGCTACATTCTCTTAGAATTCCGTGTCATAACGTGTCATAGATGGATCCACTCTACCTGCTGTCGGAGGCGGGAGAATATTAGTCTAGATGTGTGGTCATTACCCTCCTTGTGCATGTGTAGATTCTTGTGAGTGCTAATCATACAATTCATGTATGATTAACCAGGCCTGTAGACCTTGTGCAAGTTTTCAAGCCGGCCACATGTCAAAGCTAATATTCACTCACGTAGATAGTTTTTTATTGACTCTTGTACATGATATGACGAGTTCCTTACTCTTTCTCTAGTTTACTGCTTTATCCTTGCCATGCTACTTTCATGTAGATTCAATTTGCTCTTATTTATTCTCTCTATTTACTGTTTCATAGCACTTGTTATTTATTAGAAACTGTTGTTGGAAATATGCTCGTTCTATCCTAACTGGATATATTTTCAGACGATGGTGATGACAAGTGTACCACCTACTACGGTCCTCATAACGTAGTGGGCATAGACCAGGAGACCCTAGTCCAGCAGGGGTTAGTTCTAGTTGAGGAGGCTCTAGCAGTGACTCAGTTAGACTAGGTTTTGACGGGACTGTCTCCAGCTTATTCAGTATGCTTGTTTATTATTTTAGACCTGCATAACTAAATCATGATTTAGACTCTGGTTATGTATTAGATACTTTGCACTCTGAGTTTATGTCTTTATCTCTATCCTTTATCGTACCATATATTCTTTCTGCTAGATTTGTGATTGAGGTTTGTATATTATTGTTATCCTTTGTTCGGAGATGAGCTGTATTGACATGTTATCATGTTATTGTTAGATAGTAGACCTAGACAACGTTATACCGCCGATTCTACAGCGTAGGCTGGGCGCTGTTATGCATTCGTGCCCTTATATCAGGTATGGGTCATGACAGAGGCATAAAGGGAAGGCACAAAGTGGAGATTCGGTGTGCTCATCCACAAGGAAATCTAAAAGAAAGTCTGTATTTTGCTCTTAGGACTTTGTCATCCAAGACAGAAGAAAAAAGAAGATCTAATCGAGGAGTCATCAACTTCTTTTAGGAAGATTGCTACGGGTTGGTGATTGATCTTAATTGTAATCTTCTATTTTTTTTTCTTGAGAGTGGTGAGGGGGTTGAACCTATTAGGGCAAAGGGTTCAACATGAGTTCTGTCAATCTTATAATTTCATCTAAGTTATTAAAGGTTATGATTTGTCTAGGTGACGTACATCACCGCCATATATTGTCTTCATCTTGTGCTTGGTTTTTGTTAGACAGGGGGTTGGTTTTGATCAGGTGGGTTGGCAAACGCTTTCGTATGTGTCCAACAATTGGTATCAGAGCTATGGAGGTTCTAGAAACCATGCCTATGGAGAAGATGAACACTCATATGATCACCCTCACAGGAGAAAATTGGGCAATTTGGAAGCCAAGGATGGATGATCTACTTTAGTGCAAGGACTTGTATGGTCCGTTGGAGGGCGACAATGCAAAGCCAACAGACAAAGCTGCTAAAGACTAGAAACGACTGGATCAAAAGGCTGTTGAATTCATCCAACAATGGTTGTACGACTCGGTGTTTCACCACATATCTATGGAGAGTTCGGCAAAAGCATTGTGGGAGAAGCTGCATTCGCTGTAAGAAAGGAAGACGTTTGGCAACAAGGCATTTCTTATTCGCCAACTCGTTAACTCGAAGTACACGGAGGGTGCCTCGGTGGCACAACATCTGAACGAGGTTTATGATATCATCAATCAGCTGTCTACGATAAAACTGCGATAAAAATGGTGATTGATGATGAGCTTCATGCCCTACTGCTTTTGAGTTCTCTGCCGAAAAGCTTAGAGATGTTGGTGGTACAGATGAGCAAATATGTACCAGATAGAGTTGTCACGATGGAGGAAGTCAAAAGTAGCTTGTTGAATGAGGAGGTCCAACGCAAGCAAGTAGAATCGTCGCAGGAGTGCGCTTTGGTGGCTTCCTATGGAAAGTAAAGACCTAAGTCACAAGCGAGGACATGAGGGAGTTCTCAAGATCTTGCGATTGTGGACCGCAAGGAGGACTGCTATCATTAAGGCGAAAGGAATCATATCAAGAGGAACTGCATGAATATCAAAGTTGAGAAGGCCAAAGGCAAGGACGATCAGGAGGATCTTACGGCGTTTGGAGATATCATATCGCAGCGACCGATACAGAGGAACCTTGTGGCATGTTTCACGATGGCGACTAGGTCTTGGACACGGGACATCGTATCACGCCACTCCATATAGGAGGATCTTTACGTCATACCGCGGTGGCAGGTTTGGACGTATGAAGATGGACGATATGAGCCCTTAACCCAAAATTTTATATATTTTTATATTTTATTATCAGTACTGTTATTATTAATATTATTATAGTTGGTTGTCCTTATGATTAATGAAGACATGACCATATAATAGGAAAGGTGAGTTATGTAAATCCTTAATAGAAATAGGGAAGTTCTGCAAAAACAAATGTATTAGGGGCCTTAGCGCAAATCACCCAATTCAAATATTAGTTCATAAACGAACTCCTGAGACAGGCTTCCATATTTGAATTCTTAATTCAAATCACAGAAGATTTGCTGCAATCCACAAGTATGATCAGAAGTAACCCCAAATCAGTTTTATATTCGAATTATTCTATCTATTCCCCTCTCTGTTCTAATCTAAAACACTATATATATATATATATTTTTTTCTATATATATATATATATATATATATATATATATATATATATATATATATATATATATATATATATATATATATATATATATATATAAGCAAAGGAAGAGGCAGCCGACCTCCCCTCTACGAACCCTAAGAGAACTACCCATCTTTGCAAACCTGTGGACCTCCATCCCGAGACCGTCTGCACACCACCATCAACCTGCAGGACTCCTCATCGAGGTAAGAAACCAAAACCTCCTTCCTAGTATGTAGCATCATATGTTTGCTAATTTTCCTAAGTAGAGCAGGTACAAACATGTAGTATCAAAAATGGGTACCCCCTGTACTCGTAAAAGGTTGGGTATTGTAGAGGCCTCATAGAGGTTCAAATCATGGGCTCGAGTGGACATCTGTAGACACCTAATGTTGCCTAGGAACTGGGAATACAAGGATGCCTGTAGAGTATCTGTGTAATAGAAGGATGGTAAACCCATGTGACAGTTAGCTAAAGTCAAATATGAGAGGCCTTGTTATCAGAACAGAGTGGGCACTTGTGGTGCCATAGGTCCCTTAGTATCAGACTTAAAACGTCTCTATTAACTAGTGAGCATCTAAGGATATCTAACTAAGATACTTTGAGTAGAGACATTTACCTACATGATGTGAACATAGGATACCATGCCTCTATGGCAAGTACAACATATATGGAAGACCCCGGGCAACTCCCACAGGGATTTATGTGTACTCTCATAACTCCTTAGACTTAAATGCAGCCACCTGACCCTATAGACTAGATGGACTACTAGAGTATCATACCTAACCCCCGTACCCATGTGCCATTGACACATATAGTATTGGTCATGAAGATAGGAGTAGGACACCTATTGGTCATAAGGGGGGATGGTTTCAGTCAAGCATATAGTAGGTTCCTTCCTGATATTATAGTCATGCAATCCATATCCTATAAAGACTACTCTGAGCTCTTCTCATCTAGTGTATAAGGACAGATGTATACTATACTACTCAATTAGTTTGGAGTATGGGCAAGGTTACAACATAGGAAGTGCCTATGTGACCTGGAGGAAGAACCACTGGGATAATCATGCTGGTACCAACACCTAGTATAGGTATTAGCCTCATTAATGCATAGGAAGGTCTACACAGTGGCATGAGTTATCCATTAGATATTGATACTGAACCCTACTCATAACCAAATTGATAGTGGCATGAACCCCCTTGTTACCATGGAATTTGGTAAGAGAATCTGCTTTACCTTAAATAGACTGACAGGATACCGTCATAGACTCTTCCTAGTATCCATTAAATGCTATGGTGTGTGTGCTATATTCAGGCTTGTATATTAATTTAGAAGCAATTACTATCTCTTTCTCTATTAGCAGATGTCAAATGCCATGCTTGTATGTCCTCAAAATCAAGTTGCATCTATCAAATAGGCAGAGAATTCTCAACTGCGCACCCTTCAAATGGACTGCGCAGGAAACAGATTGCGCTACAAATCGAACGCGCGAACTGAACTGCGCTACCACCAGAGCGCGCTACGCTGACGTGGCAATGCCATCATTACCTGACAAAGATCGGTTCTTCTGACAGCCTGACAGCCCGAAAAACGAGAAGATTGTTCGTTTCTTGTACAGCACAGCGCTCGAGAACAGCTATACAACTTCAGCGCAATCTGCCATTCCAACCTCAGTGCAGTTTGACCAAGCCTGAATCCCAGCGCTTTTTAGTGACTAGAAGGAAGCGCAGTCTGAAGCTAGCGCTATTCGGTTAGCACAATTCATCGAATAACTGACATTTATTACGTGGCTTACATGCCATCAATTGCTCGCCACGTGGCAACCGTCTGTACACGACCAAGCACATTTCAATCAAACAATGCCACCCATCTGAATACAGTTAGCCCACGATCGAGCAACTGTCCAATAGGCCAGCGTAGTTTGCAGTCTGCACAGTCTGTCGCCAGCGCAGTTCATCATGCGCAGTCCAGAATAACTACAAATTAGTTATTTCTAGAACTCTATAAATAGAGTTTCAAATCCTTCATTAAAGGGATCAGATCATTATTATCATCAGAGATCAGGAGTTCTTGTCCAAGTGCTGCTACATTCTTCAGAGGCTATCGTCTTCAAAGTTCACATCGTCCAAGCGATAAAACGATCGTCTTCAGATCGGATTCCTATAGTTGTACTTTCCTAGAATTCAATTGTAATCTTCTTACAAAGTTTGTGAAATAAAGACTTTTGTTTTTGCAAACAAAATGGCGACTCTGCTGGAGACGACTTTCTTCTCCGACAAGGAAGTGACAACTCAATGTGATGTTGCGTCTATCGGAAAAATGCAGAAGACGTTGGTTGTGAAGGTCAACCAGACTGTCTATGAAACGATGATCAACTCTGGGGCGACTCGTTGTACTGTGGCCTCTGCCAAGAATAGGGTCTGTTCAGTGTGGACTCCGAAGTCCTCTGCACAATCCTCTGTGCAGTCATCTGCGCAACCTGCTGTCTCTGCTGCCAAGAAACCAGTAGCCTCTTATGTCCTTGCGTTAAACATCACCTGCGCTGCCAAAGCACAAACTAGAGCTCATACTGTCCATGCGCAGTGTACTGCTCCTCTTGCTGTAGCGCAATCCACAACCTATGCTGCTTTGGCAAAATCTAAAACCCCTCTTCCTCTGGCGCAAATGGCGAAGTCTTTCCCTCCTGCGCAATCCACTGCTCCTTCAAACAGAGCGCAACTCAAGCCCTCTGTTGCCAAAGCTTCACTTGTTGCTTCCTCTAAAACACAAGTTGCACCTCCTGCTTATTCTATGGCCAAGGAACCCTCGGTCATCATCTCCAGAGGGCAAGTTGCTGCTTCTTCAATTCCTGCGCAACCCACAGGGGGTAGTCTTTTGACTGTTCCTCCTCCGTCTCAGCATAAACAGAAAGGCCCTTTGGTCTTTTCTCGATCTTTCGCAGTTCAGAACTCGGAAAACAACAGAGGGAAACGCTCTTTAGCCAACCCTTCGTCACAAAATAAAGAAAAAGGTCCTTTGGTCTTTTCTCAGTCTTCTCCGATTTTTACTACAGAAGATCCATCTGAATGTGCCTCGGCACTGAACAGTACAAAAACTTTTCCTGCTCAAGGGAAGAACATTGATCAAAGAGGCATCTTGTCTACTCCAGTTGCACATTTCCAAGATCTTCCAACTCTTCGGATGTCCCGCTCAAAGCAGGGAAAATTACTGGTGTCTCAGACAGAAACCCTTGGGGGTGAGTTTGCTGATCTACGGGTTTATCTCAATAGACCTTGGTCTATATCAACTTCGACGAAACGCAAGCAGCCAATGCCGAAGATGAACCTGCATCAGATGCAAACTTCTAGGATGAAAAATCCTGACACCTATGCTAACGAAGTGAGTACTTCCCTGTATACTCATGGGACAAAACATCTGAAGAGCCGAAACCATGTTCCGAATGTTATCAAAGAATACGTCCCTCAAACTTCTTCTCGTACCGTCATTGTTCCTGACCTCCGAGAGCACCTCAAGCAAAAGCGAGACAATATCTCAACACCTCCAGTTCAACCACTTGAACGCTATTGTAATCACAAGGTTGTCATCAAGTATTGTTGCCAGACAACAAAACGATTTGTTTTCGATCGTCTGAATTTTGCAACTTCTGAACCAATGTCAGAAGACGAAGACGAAGACGAAGTATTGTATGCTTCCGTCAACATGGCTTCTCGAGACACTGGGGGTAGAAAGTGCTCCAAATACGGCAAGCCTCGCAGGCCCAGCTAGCGGTACTTAGATTTACTCCAAGAATCTTCTGAAGGAGTATTTCGACACACCCGATCCCAAATTCGAGACACAATCGGTCATATGAATCTCCTCCAAGATCCCTCTGGTCATCTCCCTATTTCTTATTCAGGAGATGATTCCTTCTCTGATTATGATGCATACGGTGAAAGCTCTGAACAGACAGTATCTTCTACTGTGCCCAGAGAAGTGTCAGCCTACGTTGTTACTGAAGATTCAGATGCTTCTAGTTCGGTAAATCAAGAACAACAAATAGCTGCACTGGAGGATAAGCTGAAGACCATGGCTGAAATGGTCGTAAGTATGCATTCTATCATCGTGGCCCAACATACAGTACCACCGACTGCACCTGCTGCAAGTCCTGAGGTTATGGCATCGTCGGTGCCTGTCAATACAGGTCTGGGGGTACCGTCCCCTCCTGTAGTCTCAATACCTATTCAAGTTACACCTAGTCATTCAGGGGCTGGGGGTAGTGCTTACTATGCTGTTCCTCCTCCTAATACGGTAAGCCAGTCCATTACTCTTCCATCCTCGAGAGATGCTAATAAGGCTATAAAACTTCTACGAACTCAGTTCGAGGCCTTCAAAGAGAAAGATGGTCTGCAGAGGCTGGGAATCAAACAACCTTATCCGGTTGAATGGAAGGAAGTCCCATTCCCTCCAAAGTACAAGATTTCTATGATCATGCTGTTTGACGGTAGCACTTCTCTGAGTCAGTTCATTAACCACTTTGAGGTAATGACTGTTCAGCTCCAGCCAAGTGATGCCCTTCTTACTAGAATTTTTGTCGGTTGCTTAGCCGACACGGCATATGACTGGTACCGCAGCCTACCTGATGGCTCTATCACTTCATTTGTTGGAATCAAGCAAATGTTCCTGGAACGCTTCTACGAGGGTATCAACGATATGACTATATCCACCCTCAATAAGATCAAGCAAAGACATAATGAAACTACTGAGAGTTTCATTGAACGATTCTGCCGAGAAACACTTAAAATGCCTCCCGGAACCCCATCGGTTGTAACGATAGACACTTGTAAATCAAACTTATTGCCTATCATTAGCATGTGGATAGGGTCAACATAGTTCCATGACTGGCCATCATTCATTGTCAACACTAAAACAGCTGAGGTGAGTGCCGAGAAGTTCAAGCAGTTGGGGGTACATATGTCTAACCCTGATCGAGATGAATCTTCTGCATCCGGTGGCGATAATCGCCAGAATAACCGTAAAAACAAAGAAACTTTGAATATCAATCTCAAGAACAAGGAATCCTTGGCTGTTAACGTGGCTCAACCCACATCTATCTCTACTTCTTCTGCACCTCCACCAAAGGAACCTTGCCCAAAAATAGAGTATTCTTTTGATGAAAATGATACAGCGAGCATCTTTGACTGTCTGCTGAAGAGCAATAAATTGCAACTTCCTGATCCGAAGAAGCCTGATAAAGTTGGTAAGACTGACCATCCTAAGTACTGTGTTTATCACAGGTTCATAGGACATCCTACTCGGGCATGCTATGTGCTCAAAGGCAAGATTCAAGAGCTAGTCAACGTCGGTGTCATCACTCTCCAGCAAGATTAGAAGACTGTTACCACGAACATGGTCTCCGTACAGTTCGGTAACTTCCTACCACAGATGATACAGCATGGTGTCATTCCTATCCCCAAGGTCACTTTTAAGATCGAGAATCTCCCTCCTCCACGGAGTGAAGGTCTCGTTCCTTTATCCCTTGATAATGGTGAGATGATATGGATCCACCCTGACCTTGTTGCAGACTTCGAGGCTCCTTCCTAGTCTAAGAAAAAAGACCGCTCCAAGGGCAGAACAAAGATCTGCAATATGGTATCTTTTGACCCCATAGTTGAAGAGGAAATCCTACTGGGCACCAGGTCAGGAAAAGCCTATTTACGGGAATTTCCCGAAACTCAGGAGGATCCTGCTTCATCCTTCGAGGCTGTTCCAGTACAGCCTGTCTCTACAGAGGACATCCCTTCTGCATCCTTATCGGTTGTAGAACCCATTCCTCCTAAACTGGCAGCAGCCGACAAAGGCAAACAACAAGTCCGCTTCGACAAAGTTTTGAAGAAGTCATCTCCCTCTGGACTTGAAAAACCATATAACTTTGACATATTGGCTCAACTGGCCAACACACCGGCTAGGCTGTCCATCTTCGAGCTCTTACGCCTCTCTAAAGAGACTCGAGAAACACTGAGTGAGGCTTTGATGCAGGCAGACACTTGCCTAACTCTTCGTAAGAAACCTGAGGCAGAACCTGTCTCTTGTGTCCATTGTCACAGTGTGCTAGAATTAATTCCAAATATTACCTTCACACAAGATGACATGTTAATGGAAGACAATCGACATGACCGCCCTCTCTACTTTACGGGATATGTCGACTCCATGAAGGTCGATCGTATTCTGATAGATCCAGGGTCAGTACTCAGCATCATGCCTAAGACTATGTTGGATGCTCTGAAGATTCCAGTGTATAGCCTCTCTGGCACTATCACCACCATTCTAGGATTCAATCAGGGAAGAAGTGAACCTTTAGGCAAGATTCGCCTAAAACTCCAAATCGGCAATCTTCGCATGAAGGTGACCTTCTATATTATAGATAACCATGGTTGTTCCTACAATGCTCTTCTGGGGAGACCATTCCTGCATGAACACAACATTGTTCCTTCTACTCTCCATCAATGATTCAAATATGTTGATGACAAAGGAGAAGTCCAAAAAGAAGTTGCGGATCTCTACCCGTTTAAAGGCATTGAAGCATATTACAACGACGCTCGCATGTACAAAGAAAAATTCATGAAGGTGGTATTAGCCATAGACGGTGAAGAAGAACAAGAAGCAGTGCCTAGTGACACTCTCATCATACCTGTCAAAGGACGTGTCTATCATCCTCAATCCTTCAAACCACTAGCTATTCATCTGCCAGTCCAGAAGCAATCGACTAGTGATAATCAAGATCAAACAGAGCTCACCTCTTCTGAGCCATTGGTTATCGACCTCCGTCGTAACAAAGATCAAAGGGAGCTCACCTCTTCTGAGCTATTTGTTATCGACCTCCGTCGTAACAAAGATCAAAGGGAGCTCACCTCTTCTGAGCCGCTTGTTATCGACCTCCGTCGCAACAAGTCCAATCCTCCTCGCTCTTCTTCTCCTCCTCTTGTAATCGATCTGACTAAGCCTGCTAAGGCTAAAGGTCCTATTGTAAATATGGATGTACAAATCAATGAAAACGTATCTACTTTCCAGTATACTGATGCCATTTATCATACTAAATGCTATTTAGATATGCTAGACAGCTTTCAGTCATTTACAATAGGAGTCGTACAATCCCTTCAGACGGAAGTCTTATTTGAACATCCAGATGACTCATATTTTGTTGTCCCTTCTCTCGAAAGAGAGGTGAGAGTCCAATACTTTTTAGTAAAGGGCCAGAACAAAAATTCAGCTATACAGATGATAACAAAAATAACGATATGGGACGTCTCCAACTTCGTCGTTATAGTCAACAATCAAAAGACATCATCCGAAAGATGGGTTATGACTTCAAGAATGGCCTCAATTACGGTAAGGGTAGACGAACTCCTATCTGTACGGTTGTTCCGAAAGGAAAGTCAGAGATGTATTACAGCAGGATGAAAAGAGGTCTCGGATATACTTCACCTCCAGTTTTATCTCCAGTAGCCTCCGAGTCTGATAGTGAGGAGCGCTCTAACTCTTCTGATTCCAGATCTTAGGATTTTGACACCAGCATCGGTCAAGTTTATCGATTGATCATATCTTCTAACATGATCTCCGCTGAACTCCCGGAAGGTTATAACGAGGATATCGAAGAAAATCCCGAAACAGATCCTTGGGCTCGACGAATGGATACCCAATGGAAACTCCGATTTGAACAACGGGAACCTCCTACCGAAGATCAATCGGTTCAAATTGGCATAGGAAAAGACGGGTCACCTCGTCCAATATTTATCAGCAAGAACCTTCCAGAGGCGGATAAGCAAGAATTAATTCTTTTGATTTGAGAATATATTGATGTCTTTGCTTGGAGTTATGAAGACATGCTAGGTTTAGATCCCAAAATTGCCACTCATAAACTGAATATTTTGCCTAAAGCAAAGCCAGTTAAACAGTAGCAGAGGCGGTTCAAGCCAGAAATGATGGACGCAATTGATGATGAAGTCAAAAAGCTTATAGCTTGTGGCTTTATTCGAGAAGAACAACATCCAGATTGGGTAGCCAACGTTGTTCCAGTCTTGAAGAAAACTGGCAAAGTTCGAGTTTGTATCGACTTCCGGAATCTTAATGAAGCCTATCCAAAAGATGAGTTTCCTCTCCCTATTACAGACGTCATGATCGACAACACTTGTGGGTTCGAAAGGATATCCTTCATGGATGGATTCTCCGGATACAATCAGATTCAGATGAATCCTGAAGATGAAAAACACACTTCTTTTCGTACTCCTCGTAGAGTTTACTGCTACACAGTGATGCCGTTTGGTCTCAAGAACGCTGGTGCAACTTACCAACGAGCTATGAGTACCATCTTTCGAGATCATCTGCACAAGACTGTCGAATGCTACGTTGACGATATTGTTGTCAAGAGTCGTCTAAAGGAAGATCACATCCAAGATTTAAGAACTATCTTCAATCTAATACGCCAACATCAGTTGAAAATGAATCCTACCAAGTCATTCTTGGGTGTCTCTAGTGGAAAATTTCTCGACTTCGTCATTACCTCTAAGGGTATACACGTGGATCCCGAGAAGATCAAAGCCATTCAAAAGATGCGTCCTCTACGCAACTTAAAAGAGCTACGAGGATTCCAAAGTCGACTTGCGTACATCAGGAGATTCATTTCAAATATGTCTGGACGCTGTAGACCATTTACCCAGTTAATGAAGAAGGGTGTATCTTTCATTTGGACTGAAGAATGTCAACGAGCATTTGATGATATAAAGCAATATCTCATGAACCCACCAGTCTTGGTGCCACCAATTTCAGGCATACCATTCTTAATGTATGTTCGTGCTATGGATCATTCATTGGGTGCTTTACTTGCCCAGAAGAACAAAAAAGGCCATGAACAAGCCATCTACTATCTTAGTCGTACTATGATTGGTGCTGAACACCGTTATAGCCCGGTTGTCACGACCCGCACCCACTGTTAGGGTACGAGAACGTAACAACGCCCAGCCTACGCCGCAGTGTCGGCGGTAGAATGCTGTCCTAGGTCACATCATCTAACAATATAATGCTAAGCAGATACAGTCTCAATCACATTTAAGGTAGAGCATGATAAGGTTAGATAAAACATAAAATCCAAAGAGATACGGAAGATAGAAGTCTAAGTGTCTAAGATACAAAAACCCAGAAATACATCTCAAAACTTAAATACAGTAATCCACAAAGTAAATACAACTCCAGACAAATGAAATAACTATCTAAACAACCTCTAAGGTGTCTCCTCTAGGCTAGCAGGCAACCTCCAAGCTATCTGTAAAATTTATCAACAGGTCCAGTCAGGACAGGAACGAGCACATCTCATCTAGAAAACCCAAGTAAATGACAAAGAACTATAAAGCAGTTATAGGCAGTTATATTGATGAAAATGGCAGTTTATATTCAGGTGATGGTAAGAAAGACAGATAAGGTGCAAGGAAAGTAAATAACTAAACAAGAGAGGAATCATAGCAATAAAGTCTGTAAAAATAGAACTAGCTGAACCAGGGTAATATGATATGAAGTCCAGACAACAATGTAGACCAGTGTAACTCTAATGTAAGTCCAGTACAAGATGAATCTAATACAAGATGAATCCAGTAAGGGACGATTCCAGTTATAGTGATCAATGATTCCAGGGTGAGTCCAGCCTATACTCTAACAGTGTGTTTTAAAATACCGAGATCGACATATAAACGGCTGTGGGTAATCCGACACACCTCTCACTGATCAGGCGAGAGATGGCTATCATTCCAGTAGATTCCAGTAGGGGTAATTCCAGTAATGGGGTATGTCTACATGTCTTACTCTAGTATTTTCCCTCCCAGCAAGTGAATCCAGAATTCTGACACAATGATTCAAGATGAGTCCAGCCAAAATATAATGATACTAGTAAATAATTCCAGTAAATGATTCCAGTAAATGATTCCAGCAGGTGATTCCAGTAATAGAAGTCGGAAATGATGATACCAGTAATAGAGGCCAGAAAATAAATGTGTGTCGTATACATGAATCCAGTAATATCCACACGTGTTGTAACAGAGAATCGCATACAACTAACTAGAACTGAAATACAGTAATTGACAAATAAATGAAAGAACTATCAGAGAATGTACTCGCCTGATAACCTGAACAGCTGATAAGTACAGGGGGTCCAACTGAAGCCACAGAGTCCTATTTAAAGCAACACAGGTTACAAGGTGTCTGGCTCCTAATTAGAACAGCAAAAGTCACAACATGTCCAGAAGGGTAATATAAAGCACTAAAATGCATTCTACATGAATCTAGGTCAAACTAGGCCAAAGTCAATCCTTGGTCAACTCTGGTCAACTGCACTAGTCAAACTAGGTCAAACTAGGTCATGTCCTAACCCAGTAAGTCTTACTAGGCCTAACCAAGACTATCCTAGCAAGCACACATCAATACAAGGCTATACAAGCCAACATACACTCAACTCTATATAGCATGCAATTATTCAATACTCAAATAGGCAAGAATTCACATTGGATATACACTAGGTAATCTATTACTTTAAGCTATATATGTCTACACATATATACACATGCATATATTGGTATTCAATATTAGGTCTATAATTATGGCATTTCAAATGGTTATATAAACTTATATATTACAACACAATATGCTAACATATATATAATATACATACATAGGTAAGTTAACTATATTCATAAATACTTATTTAAGAGGCTATGTGTGTGTATGTGAACATGGCAAAGGGGAAAGTGAGGGTTAAATGGACATACATAGTGTATACATATCAAAGAGTGTCAAAGTGTAAGTGAACAATGTGTCAAGTGTGATAGTGTCAACATAGTGTAAGGGGGTACATGAGGTAATATAGGATTTGTGTTAACATAGAATATTATATCTCATTAACTTGTATATTACATACATTACATCTATTATTACATTACATTCATGCTTGCATTCATTCATCATTCATTTATTCTCTTGCACCACTATATGCACCATACATTACATACTATAGAACCTATATATTCATTACAAGCCATACTTATACATGCTTATATTAGATAGGATACTTATACCTCATACATCATTTATTTAAACATTTATTCATGCTTGCATTCTCTATTTAATTACATAATGTATATACATTAACATGGGTTAAAATCAAATAGAACATTATATTACACACAAGGGTGCACAAAATGCATATGCCGAATAGTAACTCCTACTAATAATCAATACTGTACCATCTCAGCATGAATTAAAATTTAGGATTAAAGTATGTTATAGATCTATGTGTTAGCTTTCCGAAACTTTAAACGGATCGCATTTTCGTTTTCGGAAACTCCCGGAATCGCGAAAACACCGAGAACGCGTTTATCTTTCGTACAGCTGACACTCAAATAATTCTCCAGAAAGTTACAGAAAGAATTAGGCCTATTAATACATGTTTTTGGAAAGCTAACTTCAATACGCTTCTTTTAAAAAAATGGAAGATTAAACCGAGCTTTGAGCTAGAAGTTATGACATTTCTAAGTTAGGGCTGAAATTAAAAACGTGGATAAAAATCATGACGGATTTAGGTAGTTTGAGACAAAAGAACACAAGTATATAACATAATATATCAAGAACTCACTCTCTACACTAATATGTATATATGAGACACTATAGAACACATCTCCAATACAAAAATATGAGATTAAACATGTAATAATTCATTCATACATAACAACAACACATAGTGTGTCCAAATTTGGGATTTTTCCACATGGACACAACCACAACACAAAGGACACTCCTATGACCTCCAAATGGACACGAAATGGACACAAATGGAGATACAACTATGGGGTCATTCCTATGGGTTCAAAATAGACCTATATGCATGAGGAAATGAAAAGGAGAAGGAATTTATACCTCCCGATAGATCGAATCGAAGAAAAGTCTTCCCGGAGCGACACCGACACGTAGAGATTCCAAAATGACACAAACGAGCTCCGAATCCTCCCAAACTTGGGTAGCTTCCTCCTTGGCTAGAATGGAGAAGGAAAGAAGAAGATTTGGTGGTGAAATATAATAATTTGGTAGAGAAATTGCTAGGGATTGCTCTCTAGAAATTTGGGAAAGAACAAGAGAGAGAAAAATAGATGGATAATGACAAATGGGAGGCTCAACCCTATCCTTATTGTGGCTGGCCATAAAGGTGGTTTTGTCCTATTAGAAAAAGTCCAAAAGCCCCTTTTCTAGTCTATTTACTAATACATTGGTAAGGGGTTAAGTCGGAGGTAGTTTGGTCAATCCTAAAACACTAATCCATATTAATACTAACCAAAATAATTAGTCTAGTCACTAACTAAAATATTTCTATCATGTGGACTAAAATTAATATCATGTGGGCCATGTCTAACTAGTGTGTGGGTCCCACTAGAGTCAAACTACCCCCGGTCCCCGTTTCAAGTCGAATTGAGTTGAAATTCGAACCCGACTCAAATAACCCCAAAACAATATCATAAATAATAAAATAATATCAAAATAATTCAAAGATGTCAAATGCAAAAATATCCTTAGGCCAAAAATGACATTAAAATATCATAATCACATGGTTAGGCTCTAGGTCAAACAGTCTCCAAGGTTTCACTAGCAAAACGTCAAAACCACGAGTCATTAATTTAAATAATTTTAAAATAATTTAAAATCACCAAAAATCATATCATGAATTAAATATTATTATTAAAATAATTATAAACACAAAATTTCAAAATTACCCTCATTTGGAAAACTGGGTGCTACAACTCTACCCACCTTAGAAAAATTTCGTCCTCGAAATTAAAATGTCCATACTCCCTCTAGGTCAAACCCCCACAATCAAAGTCCCAGATTAAAACAAATCATGTGATCAAAATGACGACATACAGGGTCATGCATACGGTTGTAGTGAAAGTCTCATCTAGGTATACTAGTCATGCTAACCGAAACGGTCATAGGGTATCAAAACATACAAGCAATTTAGGGTGCTAAACTAGAGAAATTATAGAAACAACAAACCATCAAAACTGTAAGGCGGTCTACCATCCTATATGAAACTGGTACTTATCAAAACAAAATAAAGGCAACTACCAATTATCTAAAAAAGGGTACAAAAAATCAAATTCAAAAATTAAGGAATTGAAAATCACTTGCATTGAAATCTAAATCACAATATATATATATATACAGAGAGAGCGTTAGAGAGGAAAAACTAGCATTATGTAATGTTATGTGGTTTGTGTGTGTATGGGTGTATGTGAAATATACATAAAATTGTATATGAGCTATCATGTTACACTACTCATGGCATATGGGTTAACAACCTATAATACACAACCTATTTAATCATAACATGCATGGCTAACCATAAACATCTATAAGAGGTAGAGATTTAGTTGTGTATATACATATATTATAACATGTATGCCTAAGCTCTATATATATCTATACAAGTATGTGATCATAACATAGAGAGGAAATGTTAGGTTACATGACAGCGTATACTAAGTTAGGGTGTGTGTGTCTCCTTGTACAGGGTTATAGCTTAGTATTGAAAGGTTAAACCCAGTTTTAGTTCAGCATTTACTTACAAAATCTGAAAATAAGCTAACATTTAAACCAGTGTAATATTAACATAATGCAGTCTCAGATTTTACAAATTTAACATAACTTAACCAATTTCTCTAAAAATTGAAACTCTGCAGATATCATACATGTGCAGTTATGTAGACAAAACTAATAACATGAAATTTATATTTAAATTACGAATTTAAACTGGAAAAGCAGAAAACCAGAAATATTGGGGTTTTGAAAATTTTAACATTAACAACATATTAATATGTATTTAGATAGGTAGAAAATCAAGTGTAGCATGCATACGTATCAGACAAGTGTCCACTATGTAAATATACTCATATATTCTCATGTCCAAAAAAAAAATTTAATTCTACGTTAAGACCAACATTTAGATTCCTACCAAGATCGCAAAATAGGTGATTGACGAAATCAAGGCAGTTTTATTATTATTATTCAATACTAGAATAATAGAAAGAAGGAAATAACGATAAAAGTTGTTTGCTTATTTGCCTAAAAGAAGGAACCATTTTGAAACCAGAGCTAATACCAAATCCAAGATAAAGTCTAGCAAAATCATCGATTCATTGTATTAAGAAGAAACTCATAGCAAGAAGTTACACAAGCTACTCCTAAGTTAAATAATTAGAAGCAAAACAAAGCAAAACAAATAATAATTCTTTTTGAAGGACTGCATCAAAGTAGAGAAAATATGATTGAAAATATTTAAGGTGCAATCTGATAATCATATGCGTCTATCCAAAATCATGGTACTCTAAATCCCCGTCATACTAGTAAGCAAGACTACGATAATCATAGAGTCCTTGACTTATGCACATACCTCTAGAATCGTGGTATTTAACATTTTCGCGGTGCCGCTAGCTTGGCTGCAAAAACCTTAAATTCCCACACCCGAGAAATATATCCAGAGTCAGACTATATGTCCTCACCATGCTGGCTAATGTGACTATAGAAGACTAGATTCCATAACATAGATGACCTAACCCATATAATTTCATCTTGTCAAAAAAAAATAAATTAAATCAACAATGAATACCCATAAATCAAATCAAATTTATCAACGAACTTCAAAATTCAAAATGAACAAAAATCTATCAAAATACAACTCGGATGCAACAGCTATCATCAAGATTCAAAATTCGACAATCATTCATCAAAATCAATGAATACAACTCAAATTCAACCATAATCCATCAAAATCAAATTTAACAACAGTAAGTAAAAAATAAATCAAATCAAGGGAAAAAAAAGAGTTCTCAAATCGAAGTTAAAATAAGATTCTCAAGGGTCATTCCGGAAATCTCTCAAGGGTTCCTAACTGTGATTGAGTACCTTCAAGATATATCCTATTCCTACTGCAGGCTGTAGTGGTACTCAAGTTCGAATACCACTACATAAACTCGACCTGCATGGGCCACCACTAAAAACGTGTCACGACCCGCACCCACTGTTAGGGTACGAGAACGTAACAACGCCCAGCCTACGCCTCAGTGTCGGCGGTAGAACGCTGTCCTAGGTCACATCATCTAACAATATAATGCTAAGCAGATACAGTCTCAATCACATTTAAGGTAGAGCATGATAAGGTTAGATAAAACATAAAATCCAAAGAGATACGGGAGATAGAAGTCTAAGTGTCTAAGATACAAAAACCCAGAAATACATCTCAAAACTTAAATACAGTAATCCACAAAGTAAATACAACTCCAGACAAATGAAATAACTATCTAAACAACCTCTAAGGTGTCTCCTCTAGGCTAGCAGGCAACCTCCAAGCTATCAGTAAAATTTATCAACAGGTCCAGTCAGGACAGGAACGAGCACATCTCATCTAGAAAACCCAAGTAAATGACAAAGAACTATAAAGCAGTTATAGGCAGTTGTATTGATGAAAATGGCAGTTTATATTCAGATGATGGTAAAAAAAACAGATAAGGTACAAGGAAAGTAAATAACTAAACAAGAGAGGAATCATAGCAATGAAGTCTGTAAAAATAGAACTAGCTGAACCAGGGTAATATGATATGAAGTCCAGACAACAATGTAGACCAGTATAACTCCAATGTAAGTCCAGTACAAGATGAATCTAATACAAGATGAATCCAGTAAGGGACGATTCCAGTTATAGTGATCAATGATTCCAGGGTGAGTCCAGCCTATACTCTAACAGTATGTTTTAAAATACCGAGATCGACATGTAAACGGCTGTGGGTAAACCGGCACACCTCTCACTGATCAGGCGAGAGATGGCTATCATTCCAGTAGATTCCAGTAGGGGTAATTCCAGTAATGGGGTATGTCTACATGTCTTACTCTAGTATTTCCCCTCCCAGCAAGTGAATCCAGAATTCTGACATAATAATTCAAGATGAGTCCAGCCAAAATATAATGATACTAGTAAATGATTCCAGTAAATGATTCCAGTAAATGATTCCAGCAGGTGATTCCAGTAATAGAAGTCGGAAATGATGATACCAGTAATAGAGGCCAAAAAATAAATGTGTGTCGTATACATGAATCCAGTAATATACACGCGTGTTGTAACAGAGAATCGCATGCAACTAACTAGAACTGAAATACAGTAATTGACAAATAAATGAAAGAACTATCAGAGAATGTACTCGCCTGATAACCTGAACAGCTGATAATTACAGGGGGTCCAACTGAAGCCACAGAGTCCTATTTAAAGTAACACAGGTTACAAGGTGTCTGGCTCCTAATTAGAACAGCAAAAGTCACAACATGTCTAGAAGGGTAATATAAAGCACTAAAATGCATTCTACATGAATCTAGGTCAAACTAGGCCAAAGTCAATCCTTGGTCAACTCTGGTCAACTGCACTAGTCAAACTAGGTCAAACTAGGTCATGTCCTAACCCAGTAAGTCTTACTAGGCCTAACCAAGACTATCCTAGCAAGCACACATCAATACAAGGCTATACAAGCCAACATACACCCAACTCTATATAGCATGCAATTATTCAATACTCAAATAGGCAAGAATTCACATTGGATATACACTAGGTAATCTATTACTTTAAGCTATATATGTCTACACATATATACACATGCATATATTGGTATTCAATATTAGGTCTATAATCATGGCATTTCAAATGGTTATATAAACTTATATATTACAACACAATATGCTAACATATATATAATATACATACATAGCTAAGTTAACTATATTCATAAATACTTATTTAAGAGGCTATGTGTGTGTATGTGAACATGGCAAAGGGGAAAGTGAGGGTTAAATAGACATACATAGTGTATACATATCAAAGAGTGTCAAAGTGTAAGTGAACAATGTGTCAAGTGTGATAGTGTCAACATAGTGTAAGGGGGTACATGAGGTAATATAGGATTTGTGTTAACATAGAATATTACATCTCATTAACTTGTATATTGCGTACATTACATCTATTATTACATTACATTCATGCTTGCATTCATTCATCATTCATTTATTCTCTTGCACCACTATATGCACCATACATTACATACTATGGAACCTATATATTTATTACAAGCCATACTTATACATGCTTATATTAGATAGGATACTTATACCTTATACATCATTTATTTAACCATTTATTCATGCTTGCATTCTTAATTTAATTACATAATGTATATACATTAACATGGGTTAAAATCAAATAGAACATTATATTACACACAAGGGTGCACAAAATGCATATGCCGAATAGTAACTCCTACTAATAATCAATACTGTACCATCTCAGCATGAATTAAAATTTAGGATTAAAGTATGTTATAGATCTATGTGTTAGCTTTCCGAAACTTTAAACGGATCGCGTTTTCGTTTCCGAAAACTCCCGAAATCGCGAAAACATCGAGAACGCATTTGTCTTTCGTACAGCTGACACTCAAATAATTCTCCAGAAAGTTACAGAAAGAATTAGGCCTATTAATACATGTTTTTGGAAAGCTAACTTCAATACGCTTCTTTTAAAAAAAAATGGGAGATTAAACCGAGCTTTGAGCTAGAAGTTATGATATTTCTAAGTTAGGGCTGAAATTAAAAACGTGGATAAAAATTATGACGGATTTAGGTAGTTTGAGACAAAAGAACACAAGTATATAACATAATATATCAAGAACTCACTCTCTACACTAATATGTATATATGAGACACTATAGAACACATCACCAATACAAAAATATGAGATTAAACATGTAATAATTCATTCATACATAACAACAACACATAGTGTGTCCAAATTTGGGATTTTCCCACATGGACACAACCACAACACAAAGGACACTCCTATGACCTCCAAATGGACACGAAATGGACACAAATGGAGATACAACTATAGGGTCATTCCTATGGGTTCAAAATAGACCTATATGCATGAGGAAATGAAAAGGAGAAGAAATTTATACCTCCCGGTAGATCGAATCGAAGAAAAGTCTTCCCGGAGCGACACCGACACGTAGAGATTCCAAAAGGACACGAACGAGCTCCGAATCCTCCCAAACTTGGGTAGCTTCCTCCTTGGCTAGAATGGAGAAGGAAAGAAGAAGATTTGGTGGTGAAATGTAATGATTTGGTGGAGAAATTGCTAGGGATTGCTCTCTAGAAATTTGGGGAAGAACAAGAGAGAGAAAAATAGATGGATAATGACAAATGGGAGGCTCAACCCTATCCTTATTGTGGCTGGCCATAAAGGTGGTTTTGTTCTATTAGAAAAAGTCCAAAAGCCCATTTTCTAGTCTATTTACTAATACATTGGTAAGGGGTTAAGTCGGAGGTAGTTTGGTCAATCCTAAAACACTAATCCATATTAATACTAACCAAAATAATTAGTCTAGTCACTAACTAAAATATTTCTATCATGTGGAATAAAATTAATATCATGTGGGCCATGCCTAACTAGTGTGTGGGTCCCACTAGAGTCAAACTACCCCCGGTCCCCGTTTCAAGTCGAATTGAGTTGAAATTCGAACCCGACTCAAATAACCCCAAAACAATATCATAAATAATAAAATAATATCAAAATAATTCAAAGATGTCAAATGCAAAAATATCCTTAGGCCAAAAATGACATTAAAATATCATAATCACATGGTTAGGCTCTAGGTCAAACAGTCTCCAAGGTTTCACTAGCAAAACGTCAAAACCACAAGTCATTAATTTAAATAATTTTAAAATAATTTAAAATTACCAAAAATCATATCATGAATTAAATATTATTATTAAAAGAATTATAAACACAAAATTTCAAAATTACCCTCATTTGGGAAACTGGGTGCTACACCGGTTGAGAAAGAATGCCTAGCTCTTATGTTCGCTGTTCAAAAGATTCGACATTATATCATCGGCCAAACCATTCACGTCATTTTTCGAGTTAATCCCCTTCGGGTACTGATGAAGAAGCCTAGTACACTCAATTCTCGACTGACTACATGGGCCATTTTATTAGCCCAATATGACATGGTTTATGTTCCACAAAAATCTGTTAAGGGTCAAGAACTGGCTGACTTTTTAGCAGCTCATCCTGTTTCGGAAACATCTAAGGTTTATTATGAGATTCCAGACGAAACATTGGAATCAAACATGATCTCTAAAGAATTTTCTACTTGGCGTCTGTTCTTCAACGGAGCATCCCGGATCGGGCCAAAAGGGACCGTTGTTGCAGGAGTTGGGATTGTACTGGTCTCTCCAGAAGGATTAGCTATCTAAAGAGCATATTCCTTAGATCAGCCATGCTCTAACAATATGGCTGAATACAATGCCTTGCTTATCGGACTCCAGTTAGCTAAACAATTGGAGGTCGAATATTTTGAAGTCTATGGCGATTCTAAACTGGTTGTTAATCAGATTAGAGGAACATACGAAGTCCGCCATCAAGATCTAGTGCCCTATCATGAAGCTGCAATTTATATGGCTACATCATTCAAGGCCTTTTTCATTGAATATGTTCGACGAGCTTGCAACACTGAGGCAGATGCTTTAGCTAATCTCGCGGCAGTCTTAGCAATTCCTGTCAAAAGACAACAAGTGGTTGTTATTTCCAATAGAGAGTTGTTCTGTGTGGAAAATAATCGTAACATCGAGTTCATTAATCTCGTTGAAATCAATGTTATCGATGAAGATTGGAGAGCTCCTTTTATTGACTTCATAGTTCATGACATACTTCTTGAAGATCCTAAGGAGGCTACGAGTATTCGCCGACGATCTCTTCGATTCTACTACAATCAGACCACCAAGACTCTCTATCGGCGGACTTATGATGGCCTACTCTTGCGCTGTCTTGCTGGTGATGAAGCGAAGCAAGTATTGCGTGAAGCTCATGATGGTGTTTACGGAGCACATCAACCCGACCCTAAACTACAAGATCGTATCCGACGAATGGGTTATTATTGGCCTTCTATGGTGTCTGATGCCATCGAATATGCAAGAAAATATCGAGCCTGTCAAATCCATGCAGATTTCATCCATCAACCGTCGGAATTCCTTCATCCAACTGCTGCTTCCTGGCCTTTTAAAGCTTGGGGCATGGATATTATAGGTCCTATCAATCCTCCTTCTTTTAAAGGACATCGGTTTATACTAGCCATAACGGATTATTTCTTCAAGTGGGCCGAAGCTATACCTTTGGCTGAAGTCAAAACTAACAGCGTCATCAATTTCGTCAAACATCATGTTATCTACAGATTTGGTGTACCTCGACGAATCATTCATGACAATGGACCTCAGTTTATCAGTCAAAAGTTCACAAGGTTCTGTGACGATCATCGGATCGACAATGTCTCGTCGACAGCTTACAACCCTGCTGCTAATGGCTTGGCTGAAGCCTTCAACAAAACTATCATCAAGCTCCTTAAGAAGTTTGTGTCTACTAACAAACAAAACTGGAGTGAAAAGCTTGGAGAATGTCTATGGGCCTACCGCACTACGGTCCGTAACCCCATAGGCTGTACACCTTTCTCTCTGGTGTACGGTTGCGAAGCAGTTCTGCCTTTGGAACTTCAAATTCTTTCCTTGAGGATTGTCATCGCTAACGAACTTACTGCGGAGAACAGTAATCTTCTTCGACTTCAAGAACTAGAGGCGCTCGACGAGAAACGACTATTGGCTCAACAACACATAGAGTTATATCAAGCCCATATCTCAAAGACTTTTAACCGCAAAGTGAAAGTCAGAGCCTTTCAGAAAGGAGAACTCGTTCTTACAGTCAGACGTCCCATGACTATGACTCACATGAGCAAAGGCAAGTTCGATACAAAATGGGAAGGGCCTTATATCGTGAATAAAGTCTTCTCAAATGGAGCTTATCAACTCACAGAGCTAGATGGTCGAGTTGCAATGATGCCCATCAATGGCAAGTTTTTTAAGAAATATTATGTATGAATGTAAAAAGGATTTCTTGTAAATATGATCAGACAGTTCATAAATAAAGTTTGATTTTATTTCATCATAAACGATGTTACATAATGTCAAGGACGAGAATCACTATCATCCTTCTCAAAGACAGGACGAGGACCACTACCGTCCTTTTCAAAAACATAGTCGAGCCGAGGACATCCTTGTCCGATTTTACTAGAAATGTGCCAGCAGCCATCCTCATGGCCTCCTCTTCTTCAGTCTTCCCTGGCTCAACTAGGAAGTCCAAGATATCTCTTGGTGGCTTGGATGCAGACGAACCTTCGCCCGCTTCCATCTGCTTTGGCTGGTTTGGTTCGGCTGAACGTTCCTCCGTGATTTCTTCAACCTTCGGGACAATCTCAGCCTTCTTGGATGCATCTTCAGACGACATTTTTGTGTTGAAAAATGAAAGTGATCATTCCATTTAAATTTCTGTTCTATTTATAGGCAAAGATTCTTGAAACATCGAAGCGACGCGTTCTTCGTAATATTCATTTCATTCATTCGACGGTTCACCCGTTCATTACATTCATTCAACGGTTAATCCGTTCATTACATTCATCTGACGGTTCATCCGTTCATTACATTCATTCGACGGTTCATCCGTTCATTACATTCATCTGACGGTTCACCCGTTTATTCTATTCATCTGGCGGTTCATCCGTTCATCCCGACGATTCATTTTCGTTCATACATTTTGACGGTTCATCCGTTCATCCCGACGATTCATATCGTTCACACATTTTGACGATTCATCCGTTCACTCACATCAGCGACTTGTCACATATTTATTACCTCTGATTAAGTTGTCTACCAAAATAATGATATTCAACAAATTATATTCTGCCATGTCCATATTACCTCTGAGCAGATATAATGAATATAATTATTTTCTAAATTAAGAAATATATTATGTCCTCAACCTCTGAATATATTTTCTATCGCTATTATTTATATCCGTAATAGGATATGCAATAAATAATAGAGCCACAAAAATAATGTCTTTTCATTGATCAAAATAAAATGCATTACAAAAAAGACATATAACAAAGGAGAAAGTACAAAAGATTTTTTTTCACTCAATCGATGGGGTCATTAGACTAGCTATCTGCTGCTTCAAGGTCTGAAGTCGTTCTTCACGAGAATCTAGTACCTACTTTCTAGCTTCCTCCATTCTAGATTTATCGTCAAATGTCGGCAAGGTCACTAGTCGGCGAGCGATTTCATCTTGATGAGACGTGACAAACTCATTCTTCTCATGGGTTAGAATGTCTAGTTGCTGAACTGCAGCTTGATGCTGTGTAGTCTCTTCCTCAAGAGCAAGTTGAACGATTCTCAACTCTTCCTGAAGTCGAGCAAACTCAGCATTCAGTTCAGCAACCTTTTTTTCTTTCTCCCCAGCAGCAGATGCTAATATCTCTATCTGGGAGTCATACTCTGAAGACTTTGTAACGAAAGTGTCCAAGAAAATCTTGAAATCAACTTTCGTAACATCGGCTTCTCGAGTCATCCTTTCAAACTCAGCATTCACCAGGGGCTCTACCTCCCTCCGTTTAAGATCTTTGTAAATCGTAATTGATTTCTCCAGCTCATCCAGTATATGTTCAAGATAGGCAGCTTGAGTTTCATCACCCTGGCTTCGGATAGCGCCGATCAGATAAGTAGTTGGACTTCTGACGGTGATGAAACCAACGTTCTCTTTCTCCATTACCCTTTCTACTAAGGGTCCTAATGAAGTGAAGAAGAGGTTGGTGAAGGAACCAACTATAAATTTATTGGTAGCCGCTGCACTGGGTGTAGCAGCTACTCCTATAGAAGTTAAAGCAGCAGAGGCCTGTAAAGGCGGAAGTTCGGCTTCTGGAACATGGGACGAAGTCTCTCTGGACAAGGGAGCCATAGTGGAGCTAGTTGCCCCTCCCAGATTTTTCTCTACAAAATCAAATTAACATCATCAGCTTGCCGTCATTAGCGATTATCAAAAAGGATCAAAAATAAGGGTAAGCTTACCATTGCTGGGTTTAGTGACCAAATTGTCATTTGTTGGCATAGGATGCAGCCTCGCAGAAGTAGCTTCAGACATCACTGCCTGACTACTTCCTGCTTCAGAGCCGCCTGATAAATGACGGCTGCTGCTAGCTATCGCTTTTGTCTGCACTATATCAGTGCATACTGGAGAAATTGGAGAAGGTTGAATTTCTGCATGAATAAAAGTTAAGATGTCAGTCATTTGATCTATAAAAGAAGATTATCAATATCAGCCAATACCTCTTGGTTCAGTGACAGTAGCTTCCTCCAGTGCTACGTCATTAACAGTGTTCTTTTCTTAGGATACATGGGCATCGCCATCCTCTTCCAGATTCAGATTGTCATCCTCTGTAGATGTTTCTTCATCATCTGCACCCTCTTCTCGTGCCTTTTTGCTATCACTTACGTCGACTGGATCTATATCATTATTGAAGCCGAAGTCACAGTCTTCCAGGGCCTCGATCATCAATCAATCTTCTTCAGCCCGACGCGATCGTGGTGTAGCTGGAAGAGGGGCAGTTTTCGTTGCAAGTGTAGGAGATTGTACTACTTCGACAGAAGATCTTGATTCATTGATTGGGGTTGGAGCTGCAGTTGCTTCTCTTGCTTCTGCAGCCCCATCCTTTATCTCTGCGGTCTCCTCTCTTGTCTCTGCAACCTGGTCTCCTTTCTCTGTACTGGAAGCTTCCTTCCTGGGCTCGGGAGCAGGTGTCGGAGAAGGCATCATAACCCCGGCGACAGCACTGATCAAGGCCGATGTATGAGCAGATCTAGGGGGAGTGGTTACTTTCTTTCTGAAAGCTAATTTTGTCCTGCATAGAGGTTCTTCTGGGACCTCATGTCTGCTACATGTGTTTTTCTTTGAATGAAAGTAGGGGTTGTTGCCTCTTCTCTATGAACCGACTCGGCCTGTTGCCGAGACTGCGAGCGAGTAGTGACTCATTCTGAAGAGTCTACAGCGGCTTTCTTCTTTGAGACATGAGAAGATGTTTCTTCTGCCTTCCTCTTCTTCTCCTTGGTCGGAGATCTTACAACTTTCAGAGAGACACGTAATGGTTCGTAGACTTCTTCGGGGAAGTTGGCTTCCCTCGAAGCTTCTAGAGGCGCATCAGCTGGCTCGTGCTCTTCATCATTACCAGGAAGTACCATAACAGGTGCTCCTTTCTTAAATCGAGTTGCCATCGCAAAGCTGTCTGCTAGATTGAAGTTCTCAGCAAAAGTATTTGCTGATGTGTAAAAGATCGAGTAAGTATACAGCATGCGAGGGCCACGATCGCTTTTTGTCGGCATCGAGAATGTCTTCTTCGTGTCACGGGCATTGTAATATGCCCAAGCCCGAGCTCCATTAATTAAAAAACCTTTTCCTTGTAGGCATGTAATAGCATTACCTACATGAAATTGGTCATAACCGAATTGGCGTACAAATCGGCTAGGGAGATAAGGCTCGAGATAACATTCATCCTCGAACCGGTATACCAAGTATGATGGACGAATTGTCCTCAGCCAGTCGAAAGCTGTTTGGCCTAACGGCTGCATCCTCATAGAGTCGACGAGGTTTGTTGACATATGCTCATAACCACCTGGAGGGGGAACACAATAAAAGTTCTATCCCTTGCCGAGATTCAGCATTCGCCGGCAGTCTTTCAAAGTGGTGTAAATCCACTTATATCCCGAAAATCTTCTTAAAAAGCTACCGCCCACTGCCCCCCATGTTAGGATTCATCAAAGAAGGATGGTGTAAAAGCAGCCATCCAAATAGATAGGTGTATGGCAGTTCCAGCCGAGAAAAACTTCCTTTCTCGCCTTTTCCTCGAATCATCGAATCAACGAAAAGGCGGAGGCCGGCATTCACCCTACATGTTATTGCTGACAGCATATCCATCCGGTAGTCGAAAACCAGACGGACAGCAGCAAATAGTACACCACGATGGAAGCGGTCGACTGCACTGGCTCCAGGAACGACATATCGTCGAAGCCAGTAAGTGAGGAAACCTGCCAGCTGGGCTTCCTTCGACATCGGCCTGTAGCCCATCCTCATGTAGCTTTCAATGATGTCGTCTTTCTTAAAAGGAGGATATTGAAGATCATCCTCAATTTTGATATCCATATCACCATGCGTCTCCATCAGCTCTATCACTTTCGCTATTGCTAAGTGGTCTGAAGAAGTTGGGACGGCAGTTCTCACGTTCTTTTGTCTTTTTCTCAATAATGTGATTGAGGAAAAGATAGGGCAACCATTTGGTGGAATAACAGGTGCCGGCTGTGCCACTCTTGTAGTATAAAGAACAGATCTTGTAGTGACATAGTAATTCTTCAAAGACAGCTACCATATCAGCATTCTCCTGGCGTAGTCTGTCCAACTCATCGTTTGTCGGAACAAACTCTTCATAGGGGATATCCCCCATTGGCAGGTGAGAGATATACTTCATCTCGTGCAAAGCTAATCCAATCTCTCCACGTGGCATCATAAAAGTCCCAGTCCTATAGTTGTATCTCTCCACCAATACGAGGAATAGATGAGGATTGGGAGGGAAGCTGTAAACAGTGGCGTACACTGCTTGGTACAGATCAATCTCCTTGAGCCGAGCTTCAAATTAGACCAATTTCCAATTGGTTATACAGATCCATCTCTTATTATCCGGATTCACAAGACCTGTCAGTCACAGATCATGGTCCGGATACCTTCCCTCTACCTTCACAAACTCATTTGTCAATATCGGAGTTCTCACTGGGAGCAGCAGGAAAGAATCTTCTGACGGGATACAACCGGGTTTTAATCCTCTGAGTAAAGAGCTATGACGCTCAGAGGAACTGTAGAACATATCTTTGTGGTCTGGTCCCTTCTTAACACAGATATTTCCCGCTCGGGCTTGCTGTAGCAGAGTTATGTCCCATTCCATTCTTCTGGGATAACCCACAAAAGCATATCGGGACAAAGGAAGGCATCTGGAGATCTCTGGCAGAAGTATTGTCTTCTCACCCCTCTAAAAAATCCTCTGTTCCATGCGAGGTCTCGGCTGAGAATTCTTGTCAAGAGCCTCACCAAACAAGAATAGGGGCTTCTTATGGTGACATTGTCCGCAGTTTGAAGAGGCTGTCCGTTCATCAGACACAGTAAAGTGTCATTATCTTGTGCAGTAAGGATAGCCTGTCGAGAGGACGGTAAGGCATATTGAGAAAATAACACATACGAGAGATCTTCCTTGTATTCAGGTTCAGACAGGGATCCTGCAAAAACCTCATAGTTGGGAACTTCCCTGAGGTTAACCGCATCAATAAAGAAGGCAAAGATCAGTTGTCACGCCCCGCTCCCGTAGGAGAGATCATCCTCGCTAAGGCGTGATGCCGCACGGGCCTAGGTTGCGCCCGTGCAAGGCCAAGTCCAGAAATGGCCGATTTGAGCTAGGCCACAGAGTCGCACAGAGTGTCCCCATTGCAGCGGAAAGTAAATGAACACAAATAGAAGCGAATTCGAACTCTTTATTGATATTCAAGAAGTTTACAAGCGGCGCTAGGCCGATATTACAAGTCGCTCAAGCTCTCTCTCTGAAACATAAAAGGCGTGCCAAGTGGCTTACAAGATAGAATGATTCATGGCGATGTTCCAATACATTATGTCCTATATATGGCGCACCAGCTCCTTACAACGCTCCAAGGCTCGAGAGATAGCTTCGCACCTTAGTACGTTCGAGGGAAGCTCCGCACCCGATGACGTCTCCTGCATCCTGCAAGCAGACTGTGGGGTTATCAGTACATTGTTATACACTGGTGGGGAGGCTAGCTCGCCTACAATGCTATCATTACCAAACACGTTCTATTTTCTTTTGTGCATCTCTATCATTCATTGTCTTTCTAATCTTGCCTTAGGATCATTTTCATGGCATATCTCATAGCCTATCTCGTGTTGCCGAATACAAGTGTCGCATGGAAATACATGCACGACTTACCCATACTTACCGTCCGGCCTTCCCTGTCCAAAGTAAACCAAGTTAGACAACAGTTCATTTATTTTAACTTAACATGATTCACGTAAGCATTCAATGTCAAGGGCGTGTTCCTGCCTCAGATTCTAGCGCATCGTAGGCGTGTGTTTTTTTAACTCGTTTGCATAAAGTACTCTTTGTCATTTGGTGTGATACATTTCAAGCCATTCAGTAGGCGCTTGTTCATTTAACTTAGACTACTTTGATTTTAATGTAAGCACTTGCATGTGGATAGCCACCAGCAAAGCCCACTTAATCTATATGCATCGGTCGCTGACATCATAAGCCATTTGGACATATTCTCCCTTGGTATTTCTTAACTTAGCGTAGGGTGATGGCTGGTACACCCCGTTAAGTCTCTTGAAATATCCTGCACTTACGTCTCCCGGTGCCCAAGCCCGCACCCAGATAGCCCGTAATCCCCGTTTTGATTCCGCCTAGGTCGGCCACGGTTTTCCTCCTATCGCCCATACCGCAGAATCCTTCCTCATGACGGCCACGGTATTCCCCCCATCGCCCATGCCGTTTGTCCACGACCATTTCGTATTGTCTTGTCATTTTAACTTAACAGCTATCTCCGAGTCGTAGGCTAACCCTTAGCCATAATGCGTTATCGACCAGGTTGGCGTCCGTGCAGCACGGGTAGCGAGCCCCGTTGCACGTGCCCGTCACACCTGTCGCTAACCATTCTTTTCTTTCTTATCTTTCATGTGTTCTTTCTTTTCCTTCTTTCTTTCACTTGTTCGTTCTTTCATTGATTCATTCACGTATTAATTAATTCATGCATTCATTCGTTGATTCATTCATTCATTCGTTACGCAACTCCCAGTATGGGAGTCGCCTTGGCGACCCATCGGTCCCATAGTCTTTCAATGTTGCTATACTATACTTGGAACGACTATGTTGATAGTCTTTCCATTTTATTTTTGTAAACCATTTATTGTTTCATTATTGAACGCATAAGGGACTTGAACGTAGCTTGTGCCTTAGCACGAGCGTGGAGCGCGGTACGAGAGTTCACATTTTCCAAGTTCCTTTCCATATTCTATACAAGCATACAAGATGGGATTATTCCCTTAGCTAGGTGCGTTGAGTCATTTATTAGCATGTACGGTATTATCGCCTAGCGATTCTAGCATTAGTGTCCATATTTTTAGGTGTCTAGGCTAAGCAAAGACGGGTTCATCGGAGCCACCCACCTTAGCGATGTTCGCATCGGTCGAGCGATACTCCGAGCGCGCCTTTGAAACTCTAAGTTTGGATTCATCTTGACGGGCCGATGTAAGCCTTGCATCGATTCTTCATCAGGTCGATGCCAACTCTTCGGGTCGACGACTCGTTTGAGTCGTTGCACTTGCCGTTTGAATCGACGTTCCGCTAGGGCGGAGCGGGTCATTACATAATACACCACTCAAAATAAGTCTCGTCCTCGAGACTTCCTGAGTGCAGGTCATCCTACCATTTCTTAACTCGTGTCATCATGTTTTCTTAGACAATCCCTATCGAATGGCTTTACCGCTCGATGGCACCGAACTATACTCGATACCTTTCCAACTCCCGTGTCTGTATACATTTTGGTCGATTTTTATTGAATAACTTTTCATTCATTTCAGAGTTGATGTTTCTTCAACTTGATTGCTATTTCGACGTGTCATGGGACTGAAATGGTCGTACGAGGCACGTTGTAATTCGTTTATACGAGGGTCGTAGGATGAGGCAAACTCACTTTCGTTTATCTCGGTCATTGAGATGACCCGATTCGCTTTTCAAGCGTTCTTGTCCACGAAATCAGTATGATTTCTTCTTAGCGGGGTCGACCAAGTCTAAGTAATTTTTGTCCAATTCAAGACTAAGTATTGCACTATCGTCGAGCATATCTTCCTATCAATGGTTCAACTAGTTATACCAACTTTTACTTTCACGATATCGATTCCATATCATTCGCTTGTTTAGGGTCAATCTTGGTGTCGTTCACGCACACTCAGCTCACACGTTTCTTCGATTCCGAGCCACGCTCGTACTAGTATCATTCCTTTCTTTTAACACGATTCCAAGTTCTCGACACTCTTCCATTCCTCAAGTCTCGTTTGGAATTCAATGTGTCACTTGGTTAGATCGTGTACGCATTCCAGGCGTCCCCAAAATACATACATTCACCAAACCGCATGATAGAGAATTCATCATTCTCACTCAAGTCGTATCGTGCACATACTCCGGCGTCCCTGAAATATATGCATGTCAGCCGAGTCTCGTGAGCAGGGTTTCCTATATTCGTGATTCATGCTATCCATCCATGCCAATCCTCAAGATCAATATTTCGATTGCTAAAAATTGAAACAGGGCGTCTCGCCTAACCGCTAGGCTATTTCTTTTCGAGGCTAAGTCAATGTCAGGATTGGAATCATAGTTCTCCAACAATAATGCCAACACTGACCTCAATCCTAGGGTCAAACCAAAGTCGATAGTACGGGGGGTTTTCTACCCAATCTCACGTCACTCAAATTTTTAAACATCAAGCACGATCACCTATTCGCATCAATGTATTCGTTGTGCATATTCGAATCCATTCAAATCACCCAATCGACATACTTCACATATCCATTCTAACCAATTCATGTATTCGATCACGAGGTCATCCAGCTCGACAATACATTGCGTCCCAATCTCACGCGAGTCCGATCATCCACGGTGTGTCACGACCCGCACCCGGATATATGGGTACGAATATGTGGGCCACGCCCAGCCTACGCCGCGGTATCGGCGGTAGAGCGCTGTCAAGTATACTAAACTAACTACAACATCTAAAGATCCGTAACTAGAAATGTACTCATGTCACATCACGAAAACTAAGGAAGATAATGACAAGAAATAATAACAATAATAACAATATCACTAGAACAATTAGAATCTACAATGATTATAAGACAGAAAAATAAAGAAGGAACAACAAGACTAACTAAGGATAACTACCAGGCAACTCACATAGAAGAATAGTGAGATCCACCTCAGCTAGCAACATCATGAGTCCAATACTGAGGGCACACTACTCCTAAAATTTTGTCAACATATCCAGTCAGGATGGAACGAGCACAAATGTCAAATAACAGTTCTAATTAGACGATATTGAACATGTAGCAGTAAATAGAGAGAATATACAAGAAATCATGAAATGTACATGTGAGTATCATGGCAAGGTAAGCTGTAAATCTAGAGCTAGAACAAGGCAAGTAAAACTGATCATGGCATGTAAAAGAATCAAGAATCATATATCTAGGTGTGTGAGTACTAGCTACAATATGTGGCCGGCTTGGGTCTGCACAAGGTCTACTGATCAGCCAATCCTACGTGGAGTGTAGGATTGGTAGCATTCAAGGTCTACAAGAATAACAAGATGGATAATGACCACACATCTACAATAATACTCCCCGTCCCCGACTAGTATAGTGGATCCAACCATGACACATCATGATACGCGATTCTCCGAGAGGGTAGCTAGCCTTCGCAGGAATCGTGTCTATACAATGCACAAGGAACAAGAAAGACTTGCACAAGATATACCAAGAAAAGCGAGGAATAACATCTCATGACGGGATCCAGAGACATACCAATCCGTGTGAACAATGTGTCAAGAGAACAAGGATATCTACACTAAATACAAGAAACATAGACGATATCATAAGACAAAAATATTATCAGAGAATGTACTCGCCTGTGATCTGGTGGAATATGTCAACTGGTCCAAGAACAGTGCCTCGAGGACCTATAGGTGGAATACTGTATCAATATAAGGGTTTGGAAGTAAAATCAAGTCATACTAAGTCAAACTAGGTCAAGACAAGTCAAGCAATCAAACTAGGTCAATCTAAGTCAATGGTCGACTTACAGTTGACTTTTGGTCAACTGGTCAACTTCGGTCAAGTTCTGGTCAATCTTAGGCTACGGTTGACTTCCGGTTGACTTTTGGTCAAAAAAGTCAACGATGCTCAACCAAGGTCAAAACTAGTCTAACCTAGGTCAAATGTTGACTCTACTTCGACGTTCAGTCAAAGTAGTCAACCATGGTCAAACTGGGTCAAAGCTAGTCTCTATAAACATCTACAAGGTCAACTTATGAATTTCAGTGATTTAGAAATTACTGAAATCGACGAGTCTCTAAAATAACCCAAAAGGAGAAAATATTATAATAATAGGATGACACAAAAAGGGAAAAAATCTACAGTTGTTGTCGGATGATGAAACTAACATCACCAACGGGTCCAGAATGGTCGAAATAGCTAGAATAGCCTACCCAAAAGTCCAATTTGAACACAGGGGCAAAAACGATAATTTCGGGCCAAAATGATGTCCGTCGTTGGACACACTTTGCACCGAAAAATGTGCTGAAAAAAGTGCACAAAACCTAACAAATTATATGTCCACGAATCTAGAATGACGATACGAACCCAACGGTATATCCAGAATTGGATTCCGTTGACCCGATCTCAAATTGGTCCGTTGACCAGGACATTGAAATTCCGATTTGTACGAAAAAATGTGTCGGAGCTAATGTCCTCAAAACTCAGCAAATTATATGTCAACGAGTCCAGAATGACGATACGAACACAACGGTATATCCAGAATTAGATTCCGATGAGCCGAACTCAAAATGACCCGTTGTCCCGGATATTGGTATCCGACTGGCACCGAAATGCGTGCCGGAACCAATGTCCACTAAAACCTAGCAAATTATATGTCAACGAGTCCAGAATGATGATACGAACTCAACGGTATATCCAGAATTAGATTCCGATGAGCCGATCTCAAAGTGACCCGTTGACTCATAAAGTGGGACCCGCTTTACACCAAAATGCGTGCCAGGGCCCACGTTCTCCAAATCAAGCAAACTTTATACGAACCCGCGAAGTTGGCGTCACGAAACTGTCCAAAAATAGTTTAATTAAAATGTCAACTTGGTGGTCAGTTTTCATATAGCAAAGGACGAAATTAACGGGCAAAATTTGAGAGGGATGAAGGGGTATATACCAAGATTGTGATGGAGCGAAGAAATTGCCGATCCAACGGTCGGATTCTCCAGAAAATCGGTACGAAGTTGCTGCGACGAAACACAAATTCTGAAATTCGTCCGCGCGTGCGTAGACGGGATTCCGTGCAAAATGCACGAATCGTCTGTTTCTTACGTCGTGGAGGACGACGACCGCCCGGGGGGTCGCCCAGCCTCGCACACGGCTAGGGGGGTCGCCGGCGGCCGCGGCGGCACGCGGTTGGCCAGAATGGCCGCTGCCGCGTGCGCCACTGCAACTGCTACTGCACAGCCTGCTGCTGCTGCGTGCTGCACTGTTGGAGCTGCGGCTGCTGCCTCGCGGTGGCACGTGCGGTGGTGCAGCCAGGCGGCGGCGGTGGCAGCCCAGCAAGGGAAGGAAGGAGGAGGAGATGAGAAGAGGTGGTGGTGGTGATCATGGTGATGGTGATGAATGATGAAGAGTGGTAGTGGTAGTAGTGTTAGAATAAGAAGAAGAAGAAGAAAAAGTGAAGAAGAAGAAGAAGTAAGGAGGGAGGGGGTTACTGTTCAGCCGAAGCATGGGGGGGAAATGTGTTGATGATGTGAAGAGAGAGGGGGATGTGATGGTGTGTAAGAAGAGAGAGAGAGTTAGATATTAATGTGTGTTTGTGTGTATATAATATATAAAGGAGTGAGAGAGATATATATTCTCCACAAGATAAGGAGAGAGGGAAATAGGGCCGGCCACATGAGAGTGGGGGTTGTGGGAGTGAGTGTCATGTAGGAATGGAGGGTTGGGATTGGTTGGGGAAATCAATGGTTAGGATCAATTAGGGGTTAAAGCATTATTTAGGAATTTAAATCATTAGAGTTGTACATTGAATATTTGAAGAGGAAACACTAAGTATTTAATATTTTGTAGGAGAATGAGAGTGTGGGTGTCCATGAGGGGTAACATGTAGCTTGGGTTGGGTTTAGTTGAGATGGGTAGGGTCAAAACGGACAGGGTGGAATAATTGAATTTAAATATGGATTTATAATCATGGGTAAATAAATAACATGTGGGGACTCAAATAAATGGGACACAAGTGGCAAACGGGTAGTAGGCTTCATGTGGGCCATGTCCATATTTGGGGTCGACTAGGTTGGGTCGACGTCGGGTCCCGAAATTAAATTGAAAATTAAATCGGGTTTTACGGTAGATAATTAATTGGCCTAAATTGACCCAAAAGTTGTACGAAGAAAATGAAGCACAAGATGGAGTGTCTGAGTGGGACACGAAGGTCAGGGGTGAAGAGCGTCTCAAGTAGATCAGGCATAACAAGTTGGTTCTGAGAAAACGACTGGTCTGGTGCTCCTAAATTAAAAGTCACGGTAACGTACAAACGATGATCAAGGAAAAGAGTGGGAAATCAATTATTAATTAAATGGTCTAAATTGACCCGAACTTGCACGAAGCAAAAAGAGTACAAGAGGACAAGTTGGAACGGGACATGATATATCAACGTGAAGGTAATCTCGTCTACTTCAAACTTCAAGAAGAAAGTTTTTAGAGACTGGCATCCCTGATGCTCTAGAAATCCAAGTCACGGTAAAGAGCATTAAATCAAATAATAAACAAATAATAATATCTATTGAAATAATTGATTTATAAAATTAAAAAAAATAAGCCCTAAATTCAGGGGCTTACACGGTGGTTCATGAATCACCATGCAACGCTCCCGTGGAATAATCATTCCATCTTGTAAGCCACTTGGCACGCCTTTTATGTTTCAGAGAGAGAGAGCTTGAGCGACTTTTAATATCGGCCTAGCACCGCTTGTAAACTTCTTGAATATCAATAAAGAGTTCGAATTTGCTTCTACTTGTGTTCATTTACTTTTCGCTGCAATGGGGACACTCTGTGCGACTCTATGGCCTAGCTCAAATCGACCGTTTCTGGACTTGGCCTTGCACGGGCGCAACCTAGGCCCGTGCGGCATCACGCCTTAGCGAGGACGATCGCTCCTACGGGAGCAGGGCGTGACATCAGTATATGCAAAATTAAAAAGTTTCTTCAAAAGATTATCAATTTGTGCTGTGTGAGACAAACTATCAGATTGCGCCAGCACAGTCAACTTGCGCAAGTTATCAGATTGCGCCAGCACAGTCAACTTGCGCAAGTTATCAGATTACGCTAACACAGTCACCATGCGCAAGTTATCAGGTTGTGCCAGCATAGCCAACGTGCGCAAGACGTCAGGTTGCGCTAACATACTTGCACAAGACATCAATTTACGCTGGCACAACCGACTTGTGCAAATCGATGGATTACGCCGAACATTTTGTCAACGCTTTCCAACCGATTGTACAATAATATAGTTTTCATAAAAATGAAAACTATTGTACATACAGCCGAAATCCTAAACAGGATGGCGCAAATACCATCAATCTCTAAAAAAAGAGAGGTATGAAGGTCTGAAAACATCAAAAACCCTAAAAAGGGGTTTCGATAGTTCGTCTACCTTGAAGCGCTGGATGACCCGTCTCGTGACGAGATACTCGAGGTGCAGCACGAGTCGAGGATTCGGCGGGGGCCTTTCCCTTTTCGGCAGCTGATCGCTTGGACGCCATTTCTGTCGTCGACGAAAGAAAGAAGAAGAAGTCGGAGTAGGGGAGGAGCTTCTGTCTCTGAGAATTTAAAAGCAACTAAAGGTTGAAAGAAAGAAAAATAAAGCTATTTATAGTTTCAGAAGTGTAACAGTCACCCCCAATTGCGCCACAAAAGACAGAGCTAATTCTTCCAAACGCGCAATCAAAGCGCAACTTGCGCAACTTGATTTTAAATTTGAAATTCAAAGTATTTTGAAACTTTGAATATTTTAAATTTTGAAAACTTTGAAGGGGTCTTGTATGTCCTCAAAATCAAGTTGCATCTATCAAATAGGCAGAGAATTCTCAACTGCGCACCCTTCAAATGGACTGCGCAGGAAACAGATTGTGCTACAAATCGAACGCACGAACTGAACTGCACTACCACCAGAGCGCGCTACGCTGACGTGGCAATGCCATCATTACCTGACAAAGATCGGATCTTCTGACAGCCTGACAGCCCGAAAAACGAGAAGACTGTTTGTTTCTTGTGCAGCACAGCGCTCGAGAACAGCTGTACAACTTTAGCGCAATCTGCCAGTCCAACCTCAGTGCAGTTTGACCAAGCCTGAATCCCAGTGCTTTTCAGTGACTAGAAGGAAGCGCAGTCTGAAGCTAGCGCTATTCAGTTAGCGCAATTCATCGAATAACTGACATTTATTACGTGGCTTACATGCCATCAATTGCTCGTCACGTGGCAACCGTCTATACACGACCAAGCGTATTTTAATTAAAAAATGCCACGCGTCTGAATATAGTTAGCCCACGATCGAGCAACTGTCCAATAGGCCAGCGCAGTTTGCAGTCTGCGCAGTCTGTCGCCAGCGCAGTTCATCATGCACAATCCAGAATAACTACAAATTATTTATTTCTAGAACTCTATAAATAGAATTTCAAATCCTTCATTAAAGGGATCAGATCATTATTATCATCAGAGATCAGGATTTCTTGTCCAAGTGTTGCTGCATTCTTCAGAGGCTATCGTCTTCAAAGTTTACATTGTCCAAGGGATAAAGCGATCGTCTTCAGATCGGATTCCTATAGTTGTACTTTCCCAGAATTCAATTATAATCTTCTTACAAAGTTTGTGAAATAAATACTTTTGTTTTCGCAAATAATGCTATGTTATACATTTTGTTACTATAACAATTTCCTTTTTTTCCCTTAAATTGGTGTGGTCACTAGATAAACTGTCCACATTAGTAGCGTAATATCAGGGAACATGTTCAGCCAGGATACATTGCACATGGCCCTGTCCAGCTTACACGACTTGTTCTACTGGGCTAGCCCCATTATTCCATGTCCATTTATGTCCCAAGACTAGTATTGAATTCCCTCAATACGACCCCAGAGTTTTTCTCCTGCCCCTTTCTATTGCTGCCATAAATCACAAGAGGAGCCACTAGTATGCCACATCCCTGCATCAGGGATATCCCAAGGCTCAGGTATAGCCAGACAAGTACCAAGACCAGTAGAACCTTGTATCATTTGACCTCAGTGTGTGCTAGTACAGAAATTCACCATCAGGGAGTATTGAACACTGTGAAACAATGGTGTTCCAGTAAGGAATACCTTGGTATTTAGACAGATTCATGTGGGACCAGTGTCAACATCTAGTAGCATGGGGTAGGGTTCATAGGAGAGTTTGTGGACCTGTGTGACTTTGAAGATATAGGCACGAGTGTTGATACTTCTTAGTGTATCTTGGGATACAAGCAACTTGACAGATTAGTATCCCGTATACCACCAGCCAACCTTGTCCAACTGCTATGAGACACCTCACCATGTACCTCAAACATGTGGTCTTCACCTACAGATTGTAGTAGCAGTTGACACCCCAGTAGCAGTGGCAGTTGAACATGGGACACCATGTCCCCATGTCATATCAGCCATAGACAATTTGAGTAAAATATTAGGGAGCCAATGCCATTGTAGGTAGCACCTGTGTAAGCAAAACTTTTGGTTGTAGGACAATTGGATTATGGAACTCATGACTTGTCCTGGAGGTTCACCTCAGAGCCCTAAGGCCAGGAGCAACCTGGGTGTACCAAGAACAAGGATAACAGTAGCTAGACTCTGTCATATAGATACAACCTTGAATGGTTCTCATAAGTGCCATTTTGATGTATAAACTTTATGTGCAATGTACAACAGGTAAAAGAGTGAAATCAAACACAGCTTGGGCACATACGTAGGTGTCAGTGATTGGGTAATACCTGGGCAATTAGGAAATTTTGATGTATACTCACACATAGAAAGGAACATGGAAATAGGGGATGGTAGGTAACACAAGTATAGGACCCTGTATCAAATTGGATGAACCACAAGTATCCTAGTTAGGGAAATCATAAAGGTTGGTACCAGGGTAGCAAGGGGTGTTAGCCATAGATATGGAAGTCAGTAGGTGTGTCTAGGAGAGTGTCCTATACAAGCTATGAACATATAGATGAGTGTGTAGGCAAAGGGGCTGGTTTCAGTTGTAAGGCCAAGATAGAGTATCATATAGGAATTCAAGTACAATAGAGAGGCAAGGGGCCTAACGTATCATTGGGAGTTACAGTCATGTAGAAGTGGTTTTGTATAGGCAACATAACACAGGACAAGTAATGAAAGACATCAGTTAAAAAGGTCAATATGTACTTATGTGATTGGAGTACCAGTCCTTAGTAGGTAGGCTTATCCCAAGGATATAAGAGAACTCGAAGAACAGTCCAAAATACCTATTTGTTACCCAGTCCAGTTTCCTTTAAGATCAGATGACTGATACTCTTGTAGGTATCAACCTCCTTCAATATATACATATATATATTCTGACACAAGATCTGTCCTGCTCTGTCTTCCCTATGGAATGTTGTATCAGTCTATTATGGGGGTCGAACCTTACCTGGGTCCTGGCCTTCCTCATTTATTATCAACCCCTTTTATCTATAACAGGCTTATAGTATCAGTCATGTGTAGAAACGCCATCCCAATGTATCAGTAGATATGCATACATATAACTAGAAGAAGGGTATGTGCCTATGACCTAAATGAGAACCACATGGGATGTAGACAAGTATAACCAGAACAAGGGTAGTGACTCTCATGAATGAGGTACCAAATAGAAAGGGGTTAGTAGCAATCACCTGGATTCTGTTGACAGTAGTTATCAACTCATGAGTACAATCAAGAGAAGGATGTGGTAGCCACTGATTTAGTTAAGGAGCTTGAAGGAACACAAGGACAGTCCCATCACAGAACCCTAATAAAACCATGACTAACCAAATACACAAACTCTCCATAAGAGCCAAACTAGAAGACTAACAAATGAATATATATATATATATATATATATATATATATATATATATATATATATATATATATATATATATATATATATACTAGTATTACTTTGATTCATGTTGACATTAGGTATATGGTATAAAACAGGTTACTTGGATTCTGACTCAGCGCTCGACTCATACTCGCAGCTCAGGACCACAGGAAAGTGCATATACTGATTTTTACCGTTTCTGATAGTTTTCTCTACCTGTTATTCATATGTCTTGTTTCTTGTTGACACGATCGTCACACGAGGATTAGTACCATGGATTTTATTATACATCTTGATTATCTCTTATGTTTACCCTACTTACGATTGATTCCATGAGTACTAGCTGGGCGGAGAAATATTATAGTAGACGTGTGAACAATCCATTCTATCCTATGAGTCTATTCTTGAATAATAGCAGCTACACACAACATGTGCAGGGTGTCGGATTTACCCCTTAGCTTTTCACACATCGAAACTGATATTTTAATGCACTTAGATAGTTAAAATTCTAATTTATTTCATTTTGTTCTTCATACCTGCCATGTTACCATAGTTACATATTGCTTCTTTGTAGCTATTTCCCGAATTACATACTCTTCACACTATGATGCTATTTACTTTCTAGTTTCATTCTCATATGTTATATACATGTTTAGCGATTCTATTGTGTCTCGAATAGCTGTCATATGTGTACTTGTTCTATTTCTGAATGAAAAACTAATATTTTAGGTGATGAGTTAGAGGAGTTATGTTCCACTTATTATGAGCAGACTAAGGATCCTGATCTGAGAATGCAGGAGGACTTGGATGCGGGGCTACCCTCCGCAGGAGATATAACTAGATATTATTCTATGGAGCACGAGTGCCTCCATAAACTCTTTTATTTATTGTACTTCACCTTTATTTTATGGATTATAAGAGTTGAGTAGTAGACATCCATTTTAGAATATTTTGTTCTTCTGAGATTATTTTTATCTATCATATTTTGGTCTCTATCTTGGAGATTATTCAAATCAGTCATTTTCTTCACTCTCACTGTAATTATTTGTGTATATCTTGTTGTTGTGGACTGGTTTGTAGATTTTGGTTGTGTTATGGAAATCTATAAACTGTATGGTTGTATTTGATAAAATATGGAGATGACTAGACAGCGTTCTACCGCTGATACTGCGGCGTAGGCTGGACGTACCCACGGCTCGTACCCAAACAGTAGGTACGGGTCGTGACAGATGTCAAGGGGACGAATGCATTTGTAGGCATCAGTGATGTGCACTTGACGACAGAGTTTGGTGAGGAGCTCGTCCTCAGGGGTGTGCGAAATGTACCGAGTTTGTACTACAACTTAGTTTCGGTAGAGAGACTGGCAGATGATGGCTGTCGCAGTCTGGTTGGGGACAAAGATTGGATATTTACGAAGGATTCCCAACAGCTGGCTCGGAGAGATTTGTGTTGTGGCATGTACAGGGTCAAGCCACTGAGCTATACAGACATGCCATAGACACCGGATAGAGGCTCGAGGGGTGTTCGACATGAGGTGGATCATCGAGAACTTGCCGAGGAGGGCTTTTAGATACTTTAAGGGATACGGAGGATTCGGTTCGTCGAGACAAAGCGACGGATGGTGATGAGTCAAAGATTAAGGGTCAGTCTGTCAGTCCCATGACAGCTGGTCGGTCTCCAGGTGGGGGTTGCTCTACGGGTCCAGCTTTGACAACAGGTGGTTTGCCAAAGCTTCACGGAGCGACATCGGTTTTAGTAGTTCGAAGCCAAGAAGGAGATCAAGGTTTGTAGTAAACTCAATCTGAGGCAGGAGCTCTTTCACACACAGTTCAGGGAGATATGGGTCATCAATGACATGCACAATGCATGATGTTCTGTTCGAGGACGCATATATATGGGGGAGCTTCAAGTTTGGACACGAAGGTAGGCAGGTTCAGGAGTTCAAATATTGGGAGAACCGTACCATCCGCTTGGTTGGGCCAGCCAAGGGTGAAGAAGCTCGTCGAAACGCTAACACTTTCCAGTGGAAGACAGAAGTCAGGGACATGCATCCGAGACTTACGACGAGGCTGATTGTCAGGGATTTTGGTCTTGATCGTGTCATTGATATCGACAGGATCCCAGTGGTACAGGAAGTGCTACGCATGGCATCTAACGTCGATGTGACGGTCGAGGAACTGGAGACAAAGGAAGATACAAAGCAGCTTGGGGGATCGGAGATCAATGGCATGGGGGAGCAGGAACTCTGTCGCGGGACGACGGGCATGGAGTCTAGTTGAGGAGTCATGGGGTCAACACCCTCTCATCAGACTGGAGGAGAAGATTGTTTGTGTCACGTCCCGATCCCAGAGGATCAAAAACTAGCCACTGGGCGTGATGTCGTATAAGTCTAGATTATACTTGTACAAGGCAAAACCATTACAGTTCATAGTATTTTTTAGAAAACAATGACAGCACAGCCAAACCGAGCAGATAAATTGAAGTCACAACGAGATATAAAGAAATGTATCACTTTGTTGATAATAGATTACAAGACTTGAAGTCGAATACAGAGTTTACAACAGATTACATAACTCTTGAATAGGCAACTGAATATATATTTGCCATTTAAGCATTACAACCAAACATATCGACTTTGCTTACAATCTCACTGGTTCATCTGAGTTACACTGTTCTATACTTTATGTCCTGTACAACAGAAGACATCATCTTGTAAGAAGAGCTTCTGTGCACCCATCCGATTCATCGATGCCAAGCATTGATCAACGATTTCTTCCATGCACAAGCACCTGTAATAATGCCCACAAACGTGGGTCAGTACATCATCTATGTACTGACGAGCGGTGCTGGCCCAACTCATCTAAGAAGACAACACTAAGTAATCATGTTATAGAATATTATTAAAAGTGGTCTTTCTTGTTGCCTTAGGGTCAATTAGTAGTTCATATCCGACAGAAGTAAAGCATGCATGTATTCATAGACAGCATAATGTAAAGTAATATGGTATCACCCTTTGATGATTTCTTACCCACAGTCATGTAGCCATTCCTGTACATTTATAATACTTACTCAACCTGCACAAGACATTGTTAGAAACAATATCATATTATCATAATTATCACCATTCAGGTGATTCTTTCTAACATCCGACATCATTTTCTGTAATTGAGTAATAACTTATCCTTCCTACATAAGACATCATTAGCACTGGACCTATCTATATGAAGGTCACTGACTACATGCCATCTTGGACTTATGGTTAGACGGCTCCCCTCCGGAAGGTTCCCAAATCACCGTGCTACTATTTCAGCACTGTGCTACTATTTCAGCACGAGGTTTCCCCCAGGACGAATCGGTTTCGAGGCCTCGAGATACCGTTCGAGGAACCACCTTGTCGACAAGTTGTCCATGACCATACAAATATACACAACTTATCTATGAAGAGTATATATAATGCATGATAAAAAAAACTAAGTAAATAAGCCATCTTTCTCAATAAGCCCTCATTCTCATTCGTATTGCCATCTTGCCTAGAGCCAATGCTCACATTATCATCTGTCCAATCCAGGGTCTTAGTGTAATCAACATTCTACATCGGCGGCATGATAATAGAATGCTGATTACTCAATCCATTTTCCACATCTTTGATACCATATATCTTTCCAACCAAAACTCAAATGTATTTACCGCCCAATTCTTGGAACTTAGCATCTGTTTTAGCATACGTTCATCAAGCTGAGGCTCGACATACTCACCGTCTATGTATTTAGAACTTTTGCTTCACCTGTCATGTATTTCGTTTTAAAGCACGCAAGCATGCAGTTCATGAAATGATTCGAAGTACACAATTCATAAAATAATACGCAACAACTTTTGGATCATGTGATTAATTATCTTTCATTATCTTTCTGGTTTCCATGCAAGATCATATTTAGCAACTCAAGAAAAGCATAACATACTATCCTTTTATTAAGTGTGAAGCTAAACACTACCAAAATATACTCAATTAGTGACGGATATTTAGCGACGGATTCCGGTGTTTGCATAAGAGGTACCGTCTATGACGACGAGCCAGACTTTGACTATTATGGAGTGCTTCGGGATATTGTAGATTTACAATATACTGGCCCATATGATACGCATATTGTGATGTTCAAATGTGAGTGGTTCGATACGACACCAAATATCGGTTGGAGAATCGATAAACAATTTGGATTCGTCGATATAAATCATCGCAGTAGGTATAGAGGGTCCGATACATTTGTGATAGCAAATCAGGCTGTTCAAGTCTACTATACAAGCTACCCAAGGCGTCGTAGAGATCGATTTGACTGGTGGGCAGTATGCAAGATTAAATCTAGAAATACATTCAATGTTGGAGACCCAGCATACCAAGAGGACCAGATTGAAAAGTCCCAATACTTGGGACAACACTCAGATATAATGGATGTTGAAGATATTGTTGAAGAAAATAGAGGAGAGGAAGATGTTGATACACAAGACTTAGCTGTCAACCAGGGGAGAAAGAGGCGTCTTGTCCCAAATTTTGAGGCAGAAGAAGAAGAAGAAGAAGAAGAAGAAGAAGAAGAAGAAGAAGAAGAAGAAGAAGACGAAAAAGAAGAAGAAAAAGAAGAAGAAGAAGAAGAAGAATTTGATGGGGATGAGGATACATATGAAATCGACGATGAAGATAAGGATGAGGATGAGGATGAGGAGGATGATGATGAAGACGAGGCCGAGGATGAGAACGACGACGATGATTAGGTTAAATATTGTTGTATATTAAAAACACTTCCAATTACGTGAATTAAGTTTGACCTCATAAAAGCAATTACGTGAATTCATGTTTTTTTCATTCGAATATTTACTTATTGCAGATGGCACTCCTAGTCTTTTTCGTCGCGGCGGCACGTCTCCCTACTGGTGGTATGTATATTTTAGTTTAGTTTTTTTTATATCTATTTACACTTTTATATTGTTAATTATGTTTATGTGTTCTATTTACAGGTCATGATGGCTGGCCGTGGTCGTGGTGCTGGTCGTGGTGGTGGTGGTGGTGGTGCGGGTCGTGGTCGTGGTCGTACTGGTGCTGGTGGTCGTGGTCGCATTCAAAGTTCCCGGGATGTGACCCCATCGAGCGAGCCCGACCCGGAGAGTATTCCGGGCACAGACGCATCCCGTCCTCGATCGACCACTTCATCGAGGCATGAGTTCGGATCTGCTAGCAGATCCGTTCCGCTATCGGAACCACCAGCAGCGGATCCACCAGGGGATGCCCCAGTTACTGTACAGTGGGCCCCGGAGTACCCCCATACTCGGTTCTATTCGGTTACTGGGGAGTACATACGCGGACCCGCAGACCTCCGACGGTACCAGAGAGGCCGAGAGGCGAGTTCCGACGAGAGCTATGGCCCGCGGGGACCTCGTAAGTAAATTTAAGTTAATTTATTAAATTTCTTTCATTTATTCCAGTTAATAATCCAGTCGTTTCTTCTTTGTAGGTTTTTTCCGTTTAATGTTGGCAGGGCCCTTGGAGAAATTATCAGGGCTAACTTCCACGGTCCCTACCTCAACTTTTCGTCGGTGCCCCCAATCGTGCAGTACGTCTGGCTCGACGAGTTGAAGGTATATATCTATATCTTTTGGTTAAGTCTATGTGATTCTTTAATCAACCATTTTTTAAATTATGTGATAATTGATTTTCTATGTTAGACAACGTACTGGTGGCCCCCCATCGCGAGGAGGGGATCCGCAGGACCTACAGAAGCGCTTGCTCGAAGAAGATACGGGATATGATTCATGACCTAAAAATGGGGCATACGAGGCCGAATTGGATCCTGTAGGAGTATTATGAGGACCTCTTAGGCATGATGGATAGCCATGCGTACAAGGAGAAATCGGAGAAGGCGAAGGTGAACCGATCTGCCGCGGGCCTTCATACGGGGGGATCAAGGTCCCACGCAGCGACACTTGTAGATCTGGTGAGCAACCGTAAATTTATTTCACTATCGAATTAGGTATTATTAATTAAAGGAGTTAATTAGTTTCTACGAAAATTTCGTATGCAGGCCCAACGGGCGATGAAGGAGGGAAGGACGCCAGAATCGGTCACCATGCACGACGTGTTCCAGCATACGCACAAAAGACGGAAGGACGGGAGCTTCGTCGACGAGAGGGCCAAGGAGACTGATGTAAGTACTTATGTTTATGAGATTAACATTAGAATTAAAAGTATTCGGACTATAACTTAGGTAAACTTAGGATTCACACTTAACTTAGTGAAACATAGGATTTAGATTACAACTTAGGTAAATCTTATAATATAAACACATTCATTTGATAGGCTGCGTATCGTGAGGCCCTTAGTCGGGCTCAGTTAACCGACACCGAGGATGTCGGTGAAACGACGTCCTTCCGGACGCCCTCTTCTTTGGCCGCTCGGAACGACTTGTTCGTAGATACCGTCGGCGGCTTTAAGAAAGGGTTCCTGTACGGAGTCGGCTCCCTAGGGCTATTGCATATGGCGACGCAGAGATTTCCACCGACACCGCCTCCTTCCGTGGCCCGGGCAGACGATGATGTTAGGTCGCAGCTTACGCAGCTGCACGAGGCGGTGTCGTCCTTGCGGGAGCAATTTGCCACGTACTTTCCGCCTGCGTCTGCTGCTGCCGGTCCGTCTGCTGCCGGTACGTCTGCTGATGGTGCTCGTCCGTCTTCTACTGGTCCGTCGACTGCAGGTGTCGGTCCGTCTTCCGTGGGCCATCTTTCTTTCAACCCTGATGCCCCTGTGGTACCGCCTACGACTGTGACGTCACTCCTGGATCTCATGTCCGCAGAGCAGCTACGCCGACTTCCGAGCAGTGTCTACGACGGCTTGCCTCTGTACCTTATGGAGGAGTATATTCGTCGGTCGCATATGGGATTACCACCACCGGACAATCGACCTCCTCCTTCTTAAAATGTTGTATTAAGAAAATTTGGATTATTTGTGAGAGCTTTGGATTAATTGTGCTATAATCGGCTTATAGCACCGAATATTATGTTACTCTTTAAGATAATTGATATTTATTTTCTATTAATTTGGTTTGGTCTGTGATTCTTGGATAATTGGTGTGCATTAAATTCGTATGTGCATATTTGGTCTATGTGATTCTTGGATAATTGGTGTGCATTATATATTGGGTCTGTGTGATTGTTGGATAATTGGTGTGCATTATATATTGGTTTGGTTTATGCATATATTTGTGAACAGGGAAAGTGCTGTAATTTTTTTTCCCAAAAAACTCAGTTAGCGACGGACAAGTGACCGTTTAGCGACGGATAATCCCAGTTGTCGACGGTTCGTCGACGGATTAGCCGTCGCTATCTGGAGTTTCTAAAGTATTTCCAGGTAGCGACGGATGCTCGACGGATTATCCGTCGGCAAGGTTCTGGTGGTATAAACTTCGACGGAATAGCGACGGCCTGTCCGTCGCCAGGGCGACTGATAATCAGCCGCTACGTAGTCGCTCGCTTTAGTGACTGCTTTGCGACGGACTATCCGTCGACATGGTTCTGGAAATGCCTGACATTTCTAGAACCATGGCGACGGATAATCAGTCAGTAATCCGTCGCTGTGGTGACGTCGTAGCGACGGATTAGCGACTACTCTTTCGTCGCCATGATACTGGAAATGCCAAGCATTTCCAGAACCTGATCGACGGATAGTCCGTCAGCACGCCGTCGCTAATCCGTCATACGTTACCGACGAATACCGACGGATGACCGACAGAACGATACGCTCTGATACGCTGTTACGACGGGTTACCGACGGAATTTTACGTCGCTATTGTCTGCACAGTTCAGTACTTAATAGTTAAAATGGACGACAGTCCGTCGAAAATGCGTCGCTAATGCTTCGTATTGTGACGTCGACAATCCATCGCTATTCCGTCGTTTGACGACAACTTAGCGACGGACCGTTATTAGCGACGAGCTGATTGCCGACGGATGTTTTGGGACAAAATCCGTCGGTCATCGGTCGCTATTCGTAATTACCGTCAGTTTAGTGACAGATGGGGCCGTCGCTAAAACGATAAATTTTGGTAGTGAAAGGATCTTCGAAGGGTTCAACACTACTCACATTCATAAGACGATTCCTGCCATGATCGCATAGCCTTCTAAGCGATCCTTCAAAATATTCCTAAGTCCAACAAGGCTTCATCGAAGCAACCAGCCATCATAATGCATCTTACGGGTCGAGGCACTACAGTTTGAGTCCAGTCTGGATTTGGTAAGAGCAAATTTTGGAGCCCAAATATGGTAAAAGATTTAATTTGATATGATTTAAAGATCTACATTAAATATCTGATTTAATTAGATTTACAAATTTGTATCAAATATTTAATTTGACCATATTTGGATGTTCATAATTGGTGATGGGATAATCTACACCGTTGTTTGTTGGTGGACGACCAGATCTAATGGTGGACTACTTTTAGGGTACTTTTCTAACCCTAAAATTAGGTTTCTTATCTTATTTATATGAGGTAAGGGTGGAAGCACAAAGGAAAGGCACAAAGTGGAGATTCGTGGTGCTCGTCCATAAGAAAATCTATGAGAAAGTCTGTACTTTGCTCTTAGGACTTCGCCATTCAAGACAGAAGGAAGAAGAAGATCTATCGAGTAGTCGTCGATTTCAGTTAGGGAGATTGCTACGGGTTGGTGAGTGATCACAATATAATATTCTGTTTTTCTTCTTGAGAGTGGTGAGGGGGTTGAACCTATTAGGACAAAGGGTTCAACGTGAGTTCTGTCAATCTTGTAATTTTATCCGAGTTATTAAATGTTGGGATTTGTCCAGGTGACTTACGTCACCGCCATCTTCATCTTGTGCTTGGTGTCCATTAGAGGAGGGTTTGTTTTGATCAGGTTGGCAAACGCTTTCGCACGTGCTCAACAAGAAACTGCATACATCAAATCAAGTGAAAAAACTCACTTTCTATTTTGGTAACCAAACACCTGAAGTCACCGAAGTTCCTCCCGAATGCAAGAAATTCTTGCAATTTCACCCTAGTTTCTTCAAACCAAACAAGCCCTTAGTACACAAAATACTATATAGCTGAGAGCTCTATATTACAGAGATGAAAATTTTTGGAATTAATTCATAGAAAATTATATTATCATGTTTGGTGAATATATAAATATTTTTGGGTGTATATAGTTTATATATTATTTTTTATTCATCATTATATATATTTAATAGTTGTAAATATTTATTTAGTGACTTTTTATAGTGTAATAGGTTAAGATGATATCTTAATATTTACAAAAACATGGTTTAAGTTTTATTGACATCATAATTCTTTTTTTATCTAAAAATTTATTTTTTGAGATTCCATCGGTATTGAAGCTTACCCAAATCAGCTTGACGTGCAACAGGCCAACCCGAAATTTTTTTAATAACAAAAAAAGAAAGAAAATTTTAAAAAACTAAAAAAAGGTTATTTTATATAAAAAAAGAAAAAAAAAAATGAAAAACCACAAAAAAAAAAGGTTTACAAAAGAAGGGAAAGAAAAAAAAACCTTTAAAAAAAGTATAGGAAAGAAAATAAAACGACATGAGGATTTTTTTTTAGACAAAAAAAAAAGTAAAAAAATTGAAAATCATTTCTTTTGAAAAACAAAAAGAGTACTATTCTTTTAAGAAAATGGAGAAACAAAAAGGGATAGCATTTAGAAAAAATCCCCCCAAAAAGAAAAAATAATGAAAACATAAAAAAAGTAATTTTTCATAAAAGCAAAAAAGAAGAAGAAGGAATGAATGAAAAAACTAAAAAAAAAGTTTCTTTAAAAGGAAAAAAAAAGAAAAAATATGAGCTTTTTTTTATAAAATTCGAAATCAAAAAATGAAAAAAATGAAAAAATGAAAAAAGAAAAGAAAAAGATGGAAAAACTTTAGAAAAGGTATAGAAGAAACGAAAAAATAAATTTTTAAGTGTGGGCAAGAATCCACCACAGTTCCCAAAAAAAACTACATATGTTGACTAAAGTAAAAAAAAAATGTAGCATTTCAAATTGTTCCTCAACTGCGAACCTTGATATATAACTACAAGTGGCCGGGCCACTACATGCAGTACATGAGAGACGAGGAACAAATTATCAAGGTTGGGTTTGAACTTTTGATATGAACTTGTGCTCTATCACATTGTATTCTTGTCAAATTTTGATTGAATTCTTTACTCACAATAGAATTTTGTGCCCGACTGCTTAACAAGACAATCCAAGCCCATTTCCGGAGGAATGAAACGAAAAGAAAGGTAAATCCAAAAGTTATTTTTTCCACAGTCGTGATATGACAGAGAGTTACACCTCTTGGACTTCCCCCTCTGCCTTATAAAAGAATGGATAGACAGTAGACGAAGAGAACTACTTTGGAAGTCAAGTTTCAGAAAATAGCCTCGTCTTTCTTGTAATTTCTAGTGGCCATGACAACAATTTAATTTTGTGTCTCCATTTCTGCTGTGTTAACTTTTTTTTGTTTTTTTTGGTTCTGTAGGACTGTCAGGAAAAAAGTTAAAAAAATGGAAGAGAACTTGGGTGGCTGCAAGGAGTGTGATGAACATCGTTACTGGGGACATTTGGATCTCACCAAGTTTCACTTTGCTAAGGTCATGGAGCATGGCTTCTCTCAGTGCATGGTGAGCATGCTAATTTTTTTTTTTTTAATATATATTTCCTTAGCGGTTGAACTTTGGTGTTGCATTTTAGAAGATGCTTGTTTTTGAGTCGCGGAAACCACCTCTTCATGTACTTGTCCATTTTGTCCTTGAGCGGAATGCATGGCACTTAAAAGGCTTAATACTTTTCATACAAATTGTTTCTTTATAGTATCGGCAATTTGAATGGTGTTCCTTAAACTGCATATCCAAAAGGTAGCACCTACCAGAGCCAATGCAACCACATATATTTAATTTGTGGCATAAAAATCTCGAGCTCCTAGCTAGCTACCGTGACTAAGAAATTTGGCTCCGACATAGAAGGTTGACACAGTAGGACGCACTCGGTCATAAAAACTGTCAAAACTTGGAAAAAAATTTATGCTCACTAGTTGATCCCAGTGATAACAGAAGAAGGATTGGATGATGATGATGGACTTATTATGTATGGGGTTGGTATCCCTATTATGTTCAGCATGTATAGGGAATAAATTTGAGCAATCCCCAAACACAAAAGATTTAAGATGGAAACCCTAGACGGGGGAAAACCACGACACAGAAAGTACACTATTGTGGGGAAGAGAACAAATTACTATTGTCCTCTATGTATAACCTCACAATTATATAGAATAAGGAAACAAGAATTCCTAATCCTAACAAGAAATAAGGATTCATATTCCTAATAAGGAAACTAGGATTCATTATATAGAATAAGGAAACAGAAAGTACACACACTGAGGTGCGTCAACTAGTGAAAGACGGAAGTGCCTGGCTAGTTGAGTATTGGCAGCCTTTGCATATGACATATGCTTAATCTCTCCAACATGCATCTTACCAATGCAGCTCTCTTGTGACAAAAAGAGTCTATGATGCTTGTAGTTCCTCTTGTTCTCTAACCAAAACCGATCAAAACGCTTGTACCCACTGCCTTGCTGACTGCTTCAATCTATAAAGGGACTTTCAAAATCTATAGACGTTATCCTCCTTGTCGTGAAATGTGAACCCCTCTGGTTGGCTCATCAAAATGCCCTCTTACGAACCATGAAGAAACGTCATCTTCACACCTAGTTGTTTGACTATCATAATGTGCTACCGTTATGCTTAATCTCGGATCCGTGGGCCCTGGCAATCGCCCTGGCTGCACGGGCCAGGTCCGGCCCTGCATGCATCGAGCCCTCTTCAATAAGTATGGTTCATATATATATTGCCACACTATTCTATTGTGAAGTCTCTTTTATAGTACGATGATGCCCGATGCTTCCATCCTTGTAAAACTTGTAGAACTCGTTAGTACAGAATTCTATACTATTGTCTGTATGAAGGTGCTTGATCTTCATTCCCATCTAATTCTCTAGTAGTACCTCCCATTGATTGAAGATCTAGAATACATCATTCTTTTACTTCAAGATGAACACCCAAACCATCCTTGAGTAATCATCGATCAATGAGAGAAAGTATCTTGCGCGACCCTTCGATGGAACAGATGAAGGACCCCCGACATCCGAGAGGACGTAGTTTAGCGTCGTCTTGGTCCGATGAATCACCGTTGTAAACTGAGTTCGACATTGTTTGTCGAATATACAATGCTCACAAAGGCAGATCGTCACCGTCTTGTGGCTGTCGAGCAAGCCTTTCCAGGTGGCAGTATCCTGACGATGACATTATACATCCTGATACGAATTATGCTAATTTCGAGTTTTTGTCCATTAAAATGTTTCCACCGTACATCGTATCATATGTGGTCAGACACACATGATAAAAGCACCCTAAATCCAACACCCATTAGTCTAATGATCTCTCATGATCTATAACTGAAAGGACCATATCGTCCTCGTTGAAGACTCGGCCTTTGCCACACCGACAACTGATGGACTACTCTACTCTCTCTTTGCTTTATTCTCTTTCTTTTTCTCCTTCTACAAGTATATTTCATGTCCTTCCTCTAACGAAAATAGATCTAGTCGTCATTGTCTTTGAATTTTGATTCGTAATTCTCCATTTGGTTATTACTTCTCTTTAAGGTCTCACCTCTGAGCTTTTGCTACAAAACCCTAGTCTTGACTGTTGTCATTAGTTTCAGATACCTTATTATGATGGAGTTTCCTAGTATGTAGAGTTGATCTAACATATTCTAACAATATAATATTATTTCCAATAATGTATGAATTTACGGACTTTTTAAAAGACGGTGGTAAAGAACATTGTAAAAATTAGGATATCATCCCTGCCTTCAAAAATTATCTCGAAGTCCTTGAGTTCTATTAAGATAGTGTTCAAATAGTCCAAATGCTCCTCGAGAGATGTACCTTCCTTCATCTGTAGAGAAAATAGGTTACTTCAGGTAATCTTGTTGGTTATAGACTTTGTCATGTACCAATTCTCCAACTTCAACTAAAGAGATTATGTCATTTCCTCGTCTGCGACTTCGAAGAGTATCTCATCTGCCAGACACAACTCAATAGTTGCATGAGCCTTTACCTCTTGCTTGTCAAAATCCTCCTGAGAAATCGCCGCCGGTTTCTTGGTGGATAGAAGAGTTCCTACTCTTCGTTGCTTCAACAAAGCGCACATCTTGATGCGCCATAGACTGAAGCTATTCTTCCCGCACGAACTTTTCGATTTAGGATTGTGCAACGTCATCTCATCTAAAGCGGAATCTGAATCCAAAGCACTGATACCAGTTTGTTACATATAGAACAATTAGATGACACGCGCGAAAATAAAATTGAGCAATCGCAGACACAAAAGAATTAAGTTGGAAACTATGAACGGGAGAAAACTATTGACAAAGCAGAAAATTCACTATTATGGAGAAGAGAAGAGATGAGGATATTTCTCTACAGATCAGAGAGGGAATATTTATAACCTCCAAGTTACAAAGAATAACAAGGATTCCTAATCCTTGTAAGAAACAAAGATTCATATTTCTTGGAAGAAACAATGATTCCTATTCCTAAGAAGAAAATTAGGATTAATAATCCTAATAACCGACGGGATTCAAGACATGACTAGCTCGTAGGTATATACGCCATTGTGTGATAGCGAGAGTCGCTTCAAAAAAGATGGAGTTTCCAATATGAAGATGTGATGTTACAACTTCATGGGCCATTTCCTTGTGTGGTTAATCTATGGCTATGCAAATAATCTCCAATACTTCATACTTTGGTCTCATCTTCTTTTTGTACATGATTGTAGGTAGTTCCAAACAAGTTTGTGAAGAATTTCAAGGGGGAACTGTCTTGTGATCTTGATCTGAAGGGCCCCAGTGGCAACCTATGGCATATCAAACTGAAGAAGGTCAAAACTGATTTAGTTTTCAAAGATGGCTGGAGAGAATTTGTTGAAGATCACCATATAGAGGAGGGTGACTTATTGGTGTTCAAATATGATGAGAATTTACGTTGCAGTGTCCTCATATTCGATCCGAGCGGTTGCGAGAGAGAAGCTGCTCACTTTTCTACTGTTCGTAAGAGGTCTCAAGCCAACAAAGGGTGTCGTCAAGAGCAAGACGGCATGAACACTCCTCGTGATGTTTATTCATCAGGGGTATCAGCTCCTGGCCAGTCTGCCCCATTTGCAGCAAATGTTGCCAATGCACCTCCAAGATCCTCAGCAGTTCATCACAAGAGAAAAGCTCGAGACAGTGAGCTCTTGTTTTATTAAGCTTTGTGTTGTTTTGCATTAAGATTCCCCTTTTAAAACTTTCCATTGTTCCATGGTACAGAGAAATACAAGGAATCCAGGATCTCCCTTAATTACAAACAATATATTATTAGATATGTACAATATAGTATAAGATGTGTATTGTTACATATACATGGCTTTCAATCTATTTTTAGACAGGTAAAGAATATTATTTTTAGATAGGTAAAGAATATTATTAGAGAGATAAAACTAGATTATACCTAGCCTATATATATTGAGGCTTTGCCTAACAGTTGCTACTTTGTCTTCTCTCTACTTTGGTTGAAGCAACTGAAGAGATCCAAAGTTCTCCCTTCTTCTTCCTCTCTACAGGCTAATACCTTCCTCAAAATCTAGCTTCTTCACATTGATCAATCTGCATTGATCTCCATGGGTTTTGTAATCCTAAGATGATATGAGGATTAAGTTTTTCTTAATCTAGCAAAGTTATAGATAGAAGAAGAAGACCTGAAGTTGAAGTTTCAAATCTAGTAAGCACCTTCCGCAGGATCTCTAGAAAGATTATAGAGGCTGAAGATGACTTCTATGGATGATACTGATCAATCTCAAGTGTTTGAGAAGTACAAGGCGAGACTGGTGGCAAAACGATTCATACAAACATATGGAGTCGACTGTATGGAGAAATTTGCACTAATAGCAAAGTTGAACACTATTAAGGTATTACCCTCCCCTGTTGCAAAATTATCTTTTACACAAATGCGGAAACCATGACACGAAGAAAACCTTACGGATGACAAAAATAACGAAATAGAAATAGCAACACAAGAACACTCAGAATTACGTGGTTCGATCAAGAGAGACCTACTCCACGGGACAAGTGGAGAATACTTTATTAATCAGAAAAAAAAAACTTTACATAGAATCACAATTGTATACTGTAGAAATGAGTCTAATTTCTCAGATGATATTATTGAGGGCTACTGCCTACTACTTATAGAGGGTCCAACCCCTCTTCATATTACATCTAACCGATGTGGGACTAAAGTCCCTTATTTACTCTCAACACTCCCCCTCAAGATGGGCGATAGATATTAATCATCCCCATCTTGTTACATAGCTTTGACAGACTCAATGAACTAAGACCCTTAGTCAGACAGTCTGCCACTTGTTCTTCTGAGCGAACATAGTCAATCTTCAGTATCCCTTGTTCCAGCTTTTCCTTGATGAAGAATCGATCGATCTCGATGTGCTTCGTTCTGTCGTGCTGAACCGGATTGTTTGCTATATTATCGCAGCTTGACTATCGCTCAGAAGGTGCAATGGTGTCCCCTTGTCTAGCTTCAACTCTGTCAGCAGCGCCTTTACCCATAGCAATTCTGATACTCCTAGAGCCATTGCTCTGTATTCTGCTTCAGCTGTCGACCGTGCTACCACTGACTGTTTCTTGCTTCTCCATGAAACCAGGTTTCCTCCTACAAAAACACAGTACCCTGTGGTAGACCTTCTGTCGTCTATGCAGTTTGTCCAGTCTGCATCGCAGTATCCCTCAACATCGGTGCATCCATTCTTCTTGAACCACAGTCCTTTTTCCGGCGTCCCTTTCAGATATCTTAGAATCTGAAATACTGCATCCATATGACCCGTTCTTGGATCATGCATATAGCGGCTTACAACACTTACTGCAAATGAGATATCAGGGCGAGTATGTCCTAGATAAATCAGTCTGCCTACTAGCCTTTGATACCTTTCGCGATCAACAGGCTTTTCTGCTTCTGCTCCCATCTTGCACTTTTGGTCAATTGGAGTGACTGCTGCTCGGCATCCTAGCATTCCTGTCTCTTTCAGCAGATCTAGTGCATATTTTCTTTGTGAGAGAACAATTCCTTGTTCACCATCACACACCTCGATACCCAAAAAGTATCTCATCTCTCCCAGGTCCTTCACCTCAAACTCTTTGGCGAGTTTCATCTTCAGCTTAGTGATCTCAACTACATCGTCACCTGTGATTACTATATCATCTACATATACAACAAGTATAGTAATGTGGCCCCTTGCATGCTAGAGGAAGACAGTATGATCTGCATTTGTCTGATGGTACCCCATGCCAGTGACAGCCCTTCTGAATCTGTCAAACCAGGCTCGAGGAGATTGCTTCAACCCGTACAGCGACTTCTTCAGTTTGCACACTTTTTCATGTGACGTTCCTTCACCTGAATCTGACACAGAGTAGCACCCCGGAGGAGTCTCCATGTATACTTCTTCTTGTAGGTCTCCATGAAGAAATGCGTTCTTTACGTCTAACTGGTGTAGCTTCCACCCATAGTTTGCTGCAATGGAGACCAGCGTTCTTACGGTACTCATCTTCGCTACTGGGGCAAAAGTCTCATCATAGTCGATACCATATGTCTGGGTATAGCCTTTTGCAACCAGTCTCGCCTTGTATCGTTCAACTTTTCCTTCTGGTGTCTCCTTCACTGTGTAAATCCATTTGCATCCCACAACTTTCTTCCCTTCAGGTAATGGCACCAGCTCCCATGTCTTATTTTTCTCTAGTGCCCCAAGTTCTTCCATCATTGCGGCTTTCCATCTTGGGTCCTTCTTTGCTTCCTGCCAATTCTTAGGTAAAGAAGTGGAGTCTAACGAAGTGAGGAATGTTTGATAAGTCGGAGAAATATTAGAATAAGATAGGTAGTTGGCGATATCATGTTCATAATCTTTATAACGAATAGGAGCCTTTCCCGCATTAATGTGAGAAGACCTCCTTAAGGGAGCAATGGATGGTGGGAAAAGCATACCATCCGAATCGGAGAGATCCGCTTCCGAATCCGAGCGATCCGGTGCGGGAGTAACATCTTCAGGAGTCGGGGCAGGAGTAGACGAGGGACTTGGCACTATAGGCACAGGGCACGGCACAGTACTGGACCTCTGCTGTCTTCTTCTGTAAACTTGGAGCTCCTTTTCCCTTGTCTGCTTCTCTCCCTGCGTAATGTACGTATTGTCTTCGTCATCCTCCGTATCAGTATCATTGATGCTTTCTCCCCCTTTCTTCCAGTGTGTCATGACAGGACAAGGTACCGATCCGACAACTACATTTGGGCGTACTACCTCCCCCTCACGTCCAACATCTGCTGTGTGAGGCGTGTTCCCAAACGCAGAACCTTCGTCCGAACCATAATAAGGTTCCAGCTCTCTGAATGTAACGTCCATGCTTACAAACAGCTTCCGTTCAACCGGACTCCAGCATACGTAACCCTTCTGTGTCCCGGTGTACCCAACAAAGACACACTTAACTGCTCGAGGATCCAGCTTACCAATGCCAGGCCTGTTATAGTGGACGAAGCATACGCAACCAAATACTTTCGGAGGAACGGTGTACGCAGTTGTCCCCGTGAGCATTTCCAAAGACGTCTTCCAGTTCAGTAATTGAGAGGGCATCCTGTTGATGAGATAAGAGGCTGTCAAGACAGCCTGCCCCCACAAAAATTTAGGGACATTCATAGCCAGCATCATTGTCCGAGCTACCTCCAGCATGTGCCTATTCTTTCGTTCGGCAACACCATTTTGAGCCGGTGTATATGCACAAGAGGTTTGATACAGTATACCATGAGAGGATAAATACGCAGCAAACCTCTTATGGGAATATTCCGTCCCATTATCCGACCGGAAACACTTAATACGAGCATTATACTGTGTCTTTATCCGTTGATGGAGGCTTTAAAATGCCTCAAAAACATCACTTTTATTCTTCAGCAGGTAGACCCACGTTACGCGGGTAGAGCAGTCAATAAAAGTAACAAACCATCTATAACCGTTAACACCGTTTGTAGGACAAGGGCCCCACACATCGGAATCAATCATATCAAAAACAGCAGAACATCGATGCCCAGAACTCACATAGAAGCTTCTGTTATATTTTTCCAACTCACAAGCATCACAAACTAACAACTCTTTATTTGCTTTTTGATATAAGGACAGATACAGTCGACTAATAACGGGAAAAGAATGTCCTACACGCTGATGGTGGAGGAGCAGCTCGGCTTCGACACTTCGACTTCGGACTTTCGGTTGTGCGTCTGCAACCAAAGATGCCAGTGCTCTATCCAGACCGTTCCTGTCCAAGTACCATAGACCCTTATGCCATGTGCCAGTGCCTAGTCGTCTCCCCATTCCCTTCTCCTGAAAAGTTACCTTAGGAATATCAAAGGAAACAATACAGTTTAGATCCTTGATAATGGCGCTAATGGATATAAGATTGACAGGAAAGGAAGGTGCATGTAAGACATTAGATAGAGTGATAGAAGGAGTGCAATCAACAATGCCTTTATCCGTAACAGGCCTGGAGGTACCATCAGCAGTCTGAATGCTTTCTGGCGGCGTTAGAGTAGAGTATTCCCGGAACTCACGTCGGGACCCCGTGACATGGCAAGATGCCCCAGAGTCCATAATCCAAGCTGGCTGAGAGACAGATGCAAGAGCACGCGGAGGTATACCGGTACTGGTTTGGGAGAAGTAAGTGCAGTAATCTCCTGTAGTGGACGGCACCCCAGGAATGACTTGTCGTTCACCAGAACCAAGCTTTGAGCCGCGCATCTTCTCGAGAACTTCTCTCTCAAATGGAGTGATGTCCGCCAGCTGATTGTCCCCACCTTCATCTGCCAGATGCGTCTTGTTGCCTCCAGAGTAAGTGCCCCTTCCACCACTGTAGCTGCCTCGACCACCTCGTCGTCCACCGCGACCACGTCCCCGACCATTCGAGGGAGTCCGTGTCGGTTTTGGGCAAAAGCGGATGTAATGCCCTGTGTCACCACAGTTGTGGCAAACGCCTCCCGTAGAAGGAGGCTGTGTGAAAGTGACAAGAGCAGATGTGTCAACTCCGGCCTGCTCCCCCTGGAAGATACCCTTGGTAGGCATCAGCTTCAACCGTGCTTCTTCTTGTGCCATGGCAGCTATGGCGTCTTCTAATGTCGGCAGCTGCGGTTGTGCGAGAAGTACATTCCTCCGTTGCTCAAATGCAGGGTTGAGCCCCTTCAAAAACTTCATCATCCGTTGCCGCGAGATATAATCCAGAAATTTCTGGAAATGTTTTGCAAAAGCCGGTTCAACCTGAGCATCCTCCATGCCAAGAGGATCATAATGGTCAAGATCAGACCAGTACTTCTTCAACAAGGCAGCGTACTCAGAGATGGTACGATCGTCTTGGATTACCCGATCGAGCTCATCCTGCAGTTGGAAGACTCGCATGGGGTTACCCGAACCGGAGTACATGTCTTTCAATGTTCTCCAGATATCAGCAGCTCCCTCCATTGCTTCAACGTTACCCGACACTTGGTCGGTCAAAAAGGCTGTCAACCAACCAGCCACGACATTGTTGACAATGTCCCATACAGCAAACTCCTTCGAGGAGTGATCGACAGGGGCCTTGGTGTGGCCATCTACATAACCAACCAAGCTACGTCCTTTCAGCATCCGCATCGCCTGCCGCGACTATTTCAAGTAGTTGGTCGTGCCTTCCAACTTCGTCTCCAGCTTGTCCAACTTCCCCATTTTGTACGGTGACGGATCCACATCAGTATGGGTCACGCGTGGGGTTGCCTCCGGTAATCTCTTGGTCAGGAGATCCTCGACCAGGGCCTTCATTTCTTCTGCTGTCAGCTTCCCATAGATGGAATCCATGACTTCTTCAACTGCAATCAGTGAGGTGTTGTTGTTTCCTGAGTCGTCTTCTTGTGAGTCGTCTTCGTCTTAGTCAGCTATCGGGGGGAAACAACAAAACGAGATCCCTCACTGATATGTCGTAGTTTATACGACCAACTAGAACCGCGTCATGATAACGCGTTCGGACGACTCAAGGGTAACCAACGTAGTTGTGCCTCCTTGCATGAGACAAACTAGAGGTATACCAATCGTACAGAAACGATTGTAAAGACAACGTTTCTGAGATACGAAAATCTAAAGAGATTTTATATTCGTAGTAGAGCTTCTAAAAAGAAGGTACTGATTCTCGAGGCAACTACAGAAATCTTCTAAAGAGAAGGAAATCTTTTTTCTTTTTTTTTGACGGCTAGGATTAGGGTTAGGGTTTGGATGGGGCTGCTAGAGCTAGGGTTAGGGTTTCCATTGCAAGAGAGGCTAGGGTTAGGAGGGGGGGCGGGAGGGTGCTGGCGGGTGGCGGGAGGGGGGAAGGGTGCTGGTCGTGGGAGGGAGGGGGGGTCGCTGCTGCTCCGGGGGGGGGGGGTCGGGGGGGGGGGGGCGCTGCTCCGGGGGGGGGGGAGGGGTGGGGGGGGGCGCTGCTCCGGGGGGGGAGGGGTGGGGGGGGGGCGCTGCTCCGGGGGGGGGGAGGGGTGGGGGGGGGCGCTGCTCCGGGGGGGGTAATACCTTAATAGAGACTTAGGTTTCTCAAAAATTAACCTAGATTAGGAACAATCATAGTTGTCAAAATTGCCAACTTTAGATTTGATCCGCTCATAAATCTGAGCAGATCTCGACCCAACTGTATGTCGTTGGTATTTCAATTTTTACATCACAAAACTTAGAGAAACTCTTTAGATGTTTTTTTTATACTTTTAAGTATGCTGGTGGCATACCAGTGGCACACTCACTGTTTTTCTAACTATGTCGACTCCTTTCGGACTTCTTCAAATCCTCGGACAGCGTCCGTAGCGTCTGTATCGAACACCAGCTGTATCTAACAATCTCAATCTTGGCAAGATGTTCCTCTAGCCACTTTATGAGAAATACTTCGTGCTCTCTTTATCCCTTTGCTCCGACATTTGATATTTTCTTCCACTAGCATGGTTTTTAACTAGAACCACAAAATTATACCGCTCAAAATCTTGTCCAAGATTGGATACAACCACTGACAGTATATTGTACCAGAAATCGAGAAACTATTACTGCCACGATCTTTACCCCAAAATTGCGAAATTATCATGACCTTCTACCAAGGCCGAGAACTCTCCTTTAACCAAAGTACTTGAATTGAAGCCAAGGTTGACTTGAACTTCTCAATTGGAATTGCCTTGCTTAGCATGTCCGTAGGGTTAACCTTAGTGCAAATCTTCAAAGATCAATCTCCTTATTGCACCATTCCCTCATTTTGTAATACCGTACGTCAATATGTTTGATCCGATTGTGGTATACTGAATTTTTGGTGAGGTGAATCACAGAACCCTAGAACCTGTATCTTTTTGAACCAAAACTATTAACCAGACCTCGTAATCACATAGCCTCCTTGGGCACCTCGACTGTCACTATATATTTTGACTGCATAGTGGAAAGCACCACAATATCTTGAAGCAGATAATCTAAGTAAGTGTACACATAGCTTGTAGTTGACTTTCTTTTGTCCAAATCACTAGCGTAATCAGCATCAACATAATCGTGCAGCTGGCTTGATTCGTGCTCTGGCTTGTGAAATAGCAAATCGAGATCTTTTGAGCCTATTCGATACTGAAGTATCCAATGGCTTCCTAATGAAGCCTTCCTGGATTTGACATGAACTGTCTCACTAAAATGACTTCATACGAAATATCGAAATGAGTGCACACCATAGCATACATCAACAAACCCACAAAACTCACATACACAACCCGAGACATCTTCACCTCCTCCTCCTATGAATTCAGGCACTGCTTGGAGGATAACTTGAAATGATCGATGATTGGGTGCTCACATGTCTAGAGTTCTCTATGCTGAATTACTCCAGCACCTTCTATATGTATTTCCTTTGGGACAACCATAGATTTTTAGCCCTCCTGTCTCGATAAATCTCCACCCCAAGGTTCTTCTTTGCTCCACCTAAGTCCTTAGTGACAAACTCTATACTCAATGAAGCTTTGATTCCTTTATATTTGCCATACATTTGGAAGCAATCAACATGTTGTCGACATAAAAGAGGAGGTATATCGACGATCCATCCTTGAGCCTCCTTGAGTAGACGTAGCTGTCATACTCACATCTGGTAAAGTTGGTCTTCTATATAAAAGAATCAAAATGCTTGTCCCATTGTCTAGCAAATTGCTTCAACCCGTATAGAGACCGCTTAAGCTCACACACATTGTCTTCCTTGCATGACTCTATAAATCTTTCAGACCGCCTTATGAAATTATCTCTTCCAGTTTTTCGTGAAAAAAATATCGTCTTGACATCCAATTACTCGAGTTCCATATTCTCAGTAGCTACTGATGCCAACAACACCCGAATAGACAAATGCTTCATTACCGGCGAATATCTCGTTGTAGTAAATTTCCTTTCTTTGAGCATACCCTTTTGTAACTAACCGTGCCTTGTATCCTTCATTATCGTCTTCCTGAATACCCATTTGCATCCAATAGCCCTTTTGTCTTTTGGCAGCTCTACCAAATTCCACGTACTATTCTTTCGAAGTGACTCTATTTCCTCTATCATGGCAATGGCCCTAACGATCAATGTCCTCTTGTCCAATGGCCCCTTTATAATCACTTGGATCCCATGTTTTGTAACTAAACCAAATGCAACCAAATCTATGAAGCCATATCGTACGAGTACTCTGTGTGTACGCTATGATCACCCCAACTATATACTATATAGTATGGGAGTCTTTATAGGGTTGGTCCTCATCCTCCATCTCTGTAAACTGCTAGTCTTCCATAAAATAGGCTGTATAAGTGCTTCTGAGTCCGTATCTGTTTGAGTGACAAAAACCTCCACTGAGTTATTAACGTCTATTGTGCCATTAGCCCCTTTTACATTTTCGCCGACATTTTTCAACATAGAAACTTCATTGATGATCACGTTGTGGCTCATGACACCTTTTTTCTTTTATGGATTCCATAACTTGTAGCCATATTTTGTAGTATCAGACGATACTGATCCGATACTGTCGATACCAATACGATTTGACATGTCATGATCCAATATCGATCGATACCGACCGATATCGACATCGGGTGGTCTCTAAGAAAATTAAATGAAAAAGACTAATCAACAAGGATGTAAAAACATATTACGGTTGTAAAAGCATGTAAATTAAGAAAACTTATTTATCACAAGTAAATCAATCGACAAGTGTGACTACTATTTTATTTAATTTCAAAACTGCTTGAAAGTACTTAAATTATTCCTAAATGTCTAAAATATTTTTTCTAATTTTTTTTATAATTATTTGTTTTGCGATACCAAAAAATCTGATACTTTGACCTGAACCCGCCGATCTTGATACTCATAAGAAGTATCTGATACCGATTTCGATACTGAAACCTTGCTTGTAGCCTTTGACTCCCTATTTGAATTCCAAGACTTTGACTTTGACTCCAGCTTAGTTATGTTCTTCTGATTCAAAAGTGAGTAGGTAGGGTAGCCAAACACCCGAACACTCGTAATGTGTCATAACTGGTTGGCTCTTCTCTCCATATCTCTTCAGGGATCTGAAAATTAATGGCAGTAGATGGTAACATGTTGACCAAATAACAAGGACAATTAACTGCTTATGCTTATAAGTCGTCCGAAAAAGCTGGACTGCAAGCGCATGCTCATGGTTCTGTGTAGTAGTATTATGTTCATCCTCTTCACTACATTGTTTTGTTGAACATCCTGTAATTATCCATTTTCTCTGTATGTCATGATCTTGAAACTATATGGAGGTGTACTCTCCTCTATTGTTTGTCTGCAAAACTTTACCGTTCTTCTTTTTTGCTTCTCTATGGCAATTTTCCACTCTCAGAACCTGGTAAATAGTTCAGACGTGTTTTATTAAATAAACACATACCCAAGGTAGTCAAAGACGCATGACGCACTCGAGGCACAAAGAGTTCATATCGTCCGAGGCGCAAGACGTGGGTCTGAACGAAGCGAGACACAAATATAAAAAATAATAAAAATATACATACATAAATAAATAAATTACTAATGTAAGAAATAAAAATAAATAACATATTAAAACTAACAAAAATATGTCAAAACATAACCAAGTGAACTAGCAAAGCAACACTAGCAGTCAACAACTAACAAGAATTTGTATTCTTCCTACCACGTTATTAGTAAATTTTAGTTTTTCCAGTTACAACTATAGCCAACTTTGACAACCGTAGAAATGACTACCTCCCTCTCACTTGTATGTGGTAAGGTTATCTCTTTTCCTTAAAGTTTTTGAAAAAAATACAAACACAAGACGTGTCTAGGCTCGCCTTTTCTTGGTTGCACCTTGCTGAAAGGTACGCATTGGGTGCGTTTAGGGAAGTGCGCCTCGCGTAGTGAGGTGCGAGGCGTGCCGTTGACTACCATGCACAGATCTTCAGTGAGAAGTCACTTATGAAGGTGACGTAGTACTTGACACCTCCCTTGGAACAAATTGGTGATAGTCCCCATACATCTGAATGGATATAGTCGAGGACTCCATCGGTCATGTGAACTGCAGGCTTGAAATGAACTTTATTTTGCTTCCCCATCATATATAACATGCAGAATTCTAACTTGCACTCCTTCAAGTCCTTTAAAAACTCTCTTTTTTGCAACTTACGTAGCTTTCTCTCACTCGTGTAGCCTAGACTTAAATTCTATAGCTTAACGGTATCCTACACCTCTTTATTTTTCCCGACTACTACACCATCTGTGACTTTTCTACCGTCCAACTGATACAAGTTTGATAACAATCCGTGTCCCTTCATGACCACCAGGTTGCCTTTCACTATCTTCACACTACCAAAATTTATCGTTTTAGCGACGGCCACATCCGTCGCTAAACCGACGGTAATTACCATTAGCGACTGATAACCGACGGATTTTGGCCAAAATAATCCGTCGGCAATCAGCTCGTCGCTAATAACGTTCCGTCGCTAAGTTGTCGTCACGATAACGGAATAGCGACGGATTTCTGACGTCACAATACGAAGCATTAGCGACACTTTCCCGACGGATTTCCGTCCATTTCAACTATTAAGTATTGAACTGTGTAGGCAATAGCGACGTAAATTTCCGTCGGTAACCCGTCGTAACAGCGTATCAGATCGTATCGGTCCGTCGCTAATCCGTCGGTATACGTCGGTAATTAACGACGGATTTGCGACGGTGTTCTGACGGACTATCCGTCGATCAGGTTCTGGAAATGTTTGGCATTTCCAGCACCATGGCGACGGAATAGTAGTCGCGGACCCGTCGCTACCGCGATGCCACAGCGACGGATTGCTGACTGATTATCCGATAATCAGCCGCTAATCCGTCGCCAGATACAGCGACGGATTGCTGACTGATTATCAGTCGCCCTGGCGATGGCCTTTCCGTCGCTGTTCCGTCGAAGCTTATACCACCCGAACGTTGCCGACGGATGATCCGTCGATAACCCGTCGCTGACTGCAAACAGTTTAAAAACTCCAGGTAGCGACGGATTATCCGTCGAAAACCCGTCGGCAACTGGGAATATCTGTCGCTAAACGGTCACTAGTCCGTCGCTAACTGGGTTTTTTGGGAAAAAAAATTGGCAGCACTTTCCCTGTTCACAAATATATGCATAAACCAAACCAATATATAATGCACACCAATTATCCAACAATCACACAGACCAAATATATAATGCACACCAATTATCCAAGAATCACATAGACCAAATATGCACATACGACCAATTATCCAAGAATCACAGACCAAACCAAATTAATAGAAAATAAATATTAATTATCCTAAAGAGTAACATAATATCCGGTGCTATAAGCCGATTATAGCACAATTAGTTCAAAGCTCTCACAAATAATCCAAATTTTCTTAATACAACATTTTAAGAAGGAGGAGGTCGATTGTCCGTTCCCGTATTCGACCGACGCATATACTCCTCCACAAGGTACGGAGGCAAGGCGTCGTAGACAGTGCTCGGAAGTCGGGGAAGCTGCTCTGCGGACATGAGATCCAGGAGTGCCGTCACAGCCGTAGGCGGTAGCACAGGGGTTCAGGGTTGAAAGAAAGATGGCCCACGGAAGACGGACCGACACCTGCAGTCGACGGACCAGTAGAAGACGGACGAGCACCATCAGCAGACGTACCGGCAGCAGCAGACGCCCCGGCAGCAGCAGACGCAGGCGGAAAGTGCGTGGAAAATTGCTCCCGCAAGGACGACACCGCCTCGTGCAGCTGCGTAAGCTGCGACCTAACATCATCGTCTGCCCGGGCCACGGGAGGAGGCGGTGTCGGTGGAAATCTCTGCGTCACCATATGCAATGGTCCTAGGGAGCCGACTCCGTACAGGTACCATTTCTTAAAGCCGTCGACGGTATCTACGAACAAGTCGTTCCGAGCGGCCAAAGAAGAGGGCGTCCGGAAGGGCGTCGTTTCACCGACATCCTCGGTGTCAGTTAACTGAGCCCGACTAAGGGCCTCACGATACGCAGCCTATCAAATGAATGTGTTTATATTATAAGATTTACCTAAGTTGTAATCTAAATCCTATGTTTCACTAAGTTAAGTGTGAATCCTAAGTTTACCTAAGTTATAGTCCGAATACTTTTAATTCTAACGTTAATCTCATAAACATAAGTACTTACATCAGTCTCCTTGGCCCTCTCGTCGACGAAGCTCCCATCCTTCCGTCTTTTGTGCGTATGCTGGAAGACGTCGTGCATGGTGACCGATTCTGGCACCCTTCCCTCCTTCACCGCCCGTTGGGTCTGCATACGAAATTTGCGTAGAAACTAATTAACTCCTTTAATTAATAATACCTAATTCGATAGTGAAATAAATTTACGGTTGCTCACCAGATCTGCAAGTGTCGCTGCGTGAGACCTTGATCCCCCCGTATGAAGGCCCGCGGCAGATCGGTTCACCTTCGCCTTCTCCGATTTCTCCTTGTATGCAGGGTTATCCATCATGCCTAAGAGGTCCTCATAATAGTCCTGCCGGATCCAATTCGGCCTCGTATGCCCCATCTTTAGGTCATGAATCATATCCCGTATCTTCTTCGAGCATGCGCTTCGGTAGGTCCTGCGGATCCCCTCTTCGCGATGGGGGGGCCACCAGTACGTTCTCTAATACAGAAAATCAATTATCACGTAATTTACAAAATGGTTGATTAAAGAATCACATAGACTTAACCAAAAAAATATAGATATATACCCTCAACTCGTCGAGCCAGACGTACTGCTCGGTTGGGGGCACCGACGTAAAGTTGAGGTAAGGACCGTGGAAGTTAGCCCTGATAATTTCTCCAAGGGCCCTGCCAACATTAAACGGAAAAAACCTACAAAGAAGAAACGACTGGATTATTAACTTGAATAAATGAAAGAAATTTAATAAATTAACTTAAATTTACTTACGAGGTCCCCGCGGGCCATAGCTCTCGTCGGAACTCGCCTCTCGGCCTCTCTGGTGCCGTCGGAGGATCCGTGGGTCCGCGTATGTACTCCCCAGTAACCGGATGGAACCGAGTATGGGGGTACTCCGGGGCCCACTGTGCAGTAACTGGGGCATCCCCTGGTGGATCCACTGCTGGTGGTTCCGATAGCGGATCGGATCCGCTAGCAGATCCGGACTGATGCCTCGATGAAGTGGTCGATCGAGGGCGGGATGCGTCTGTACCCGGGGTACTCTCCGGGTCGGGCTCGCTCGATGGGGTCACATCCCGGGAACTCTGAATGCGACCACGACCACCAGTACCAGTACGACCACGACCACGACCCGCACCACCACCACCACCACCACCACGACCAGCACCACGACCACGGCCAGCCATCATGACCTGTAAATAGAACACATAAACATAATTAACAATATGAAAGTGTAAATGGATATAAAAAACTAAACTAAAATATACATACCACCAGTAGGGAGACGAGTGCCGCCGCGACGAAAAAGACTAGGAGTGCCATCTGCAATAAGTAAATAATCGAATGAAAAAAATATGAATTCACGTAATTGCTTTTATGAGGTCAAACTTAATTCACGTAATTGGAAGTGTTTTTACTATACAACAATATTTAACCTAATCATCGTCTTCGTTCTCATCCTCGGCCTCGTCTTCATCATCATCCTCCTCATCCTCATCCTCATCCTTATCTTCATCGTCGATTTCATCTGTATCCTCATCCCCATCAAATTCTTCTTCTTCTTCTTCTTCTTCTTCTTCTTCTTCTTCTGCCTCAAAATTTGGGACAAGATGCCTCTTTCTCCCCTGGTTGACAGCTAAGTCTTGTGTATCAACCTCTTCCTCCCCTCTATTTTCCTCAACAATATCTTCAACATCCATTGTATCTGAGTGTTGTCCCAAGTATTGGGACTTTTCGATCTGGTCCTCTTGGTATGCTGGGTCTCCAACGTTGAATGTATTTCTAGATTTAATCTTGCATACTGCCCACCAGTCAAATCGATCTCTACGACGCCTTGGGTAGCTTGTATAGTAGACTTGAACAGCCTGATTTGCTATTGCAAATGTATCGGACCCTCTATACCTCCTGCGATGATTTATATCGACGAATCCAAATTGTTTATCGATTCTCCAACCGATATTTGGTGTCGTATCGAACCACTCACATTTGAACATCACAATATGCATATCATATGGGCCAGTTTATTGTAAATCTACAATATCCCGAAGCACTCCATTATAGTCAAAGTCCGGCTCGTCGTCATAGACGGTACCTCTTATGCAAATACCGGAATCCTTGGTATTGATGCCGTCATTGATAAATTCGACATTTATAGCATTCTGAGTTGACTTAAACCTGAAGCCATTAACGACATAGCCTGGCCAAGTCTTTATTTGCTTCTTTGGTCCCAGTGCCAGATAACGAACACTCTCATGAGTGAGTGTTATTTCAGGCAATAAAACCTGTAAACAAATATTTATAATTTAAATGTTTCAGATTATATATTAATAATGTCAATTATAATCACAGTTACTTACGTATTTGCGAAACCATGACGGAAATGTACAATCAACCTCTCTTTGAAGTCCCTCATCGGTAATATCGGGTCTCCTCATTTTGATTTCATCTCTAAATACACTATTAGAGAAAATAAGAATATATAAGTGTAGTCACTTACTTCATCAAATTCGAGATTATAACGAGTGCAAGTGTACTGACTTACTTCTCCAAATCTCTCACTTCTTGTATGTCACAGTTTAACAAGACATATCGGTGAGCGGCATCATACTCGTCGTCTGTCAACCACCGTCTTTTACTAGCCCCAACAGGCTTGCCCCTTACATTGAATATTCCTCCATCCTCAACGTCCTCGTCATTCCTTTGAGGTCTATTTCGATTTGTTTTAACATGAGTATCGAAATAAATGGAGCAGAAGTTTGAAACCTCTTCGATAAGATATGCTTCGCATATCGAAGCCTCTATATGAGCTTTGTTGCCAACTTTCTTCTTTAGATGGTGTAGGTATCTAGAGAGACAAATTATCTTGAGAATTAAGAAAGAATTTTAAAATAAATAGAAATTCAGCTTAAATTATATCGATATTTATGTACCTTTCAAATGGGTACATCCATCGATAATGAACAGATGCACCGACACGGGCTTCGTATGCTAGATGAATCGGTAGATGTTCCATGCTGTCGAAGAAGCCAGGAGAAAATATTTTCTCCAACTTGCAAATTGTTAAGATAATCTTCTCCTCAAGTTCAACCATGTGTTGCACAGTCAACTTAGTTGAACAAATATCCCTAAAAAATATTGATAGTTCGGCCAACGGAACCCATACAGCAGAAGGCAACAACTCTTTCAAAGCAATGGGCAGTAATCTTTCCATAAACACGTGGCAGTCATGACTCTTCATTCCCGTTAGCTTGCGTTCATTGAGGTCAACGCATCTAGACAAATTCGACACATAGCCATCGGAAAATCTTAAAGTAGATACCCACTTGCAGATTATTAATCTATCTTCTTTGCTCAATGTGTATTGTGCTATCGGCTTACTTAATTGTCCAACAGCTCCCCTTTGTATCAAGTTCAGATAAGGACGCTTGCATATCTCGGCAATGTCTTGTCTTGCTTTTGGATTGTCCTTCGTCTTTCCTTTAATGTCCATGACGGTATTGAAGACATTATCGAATACATTCTTTTCGATATGCATAACATCAAGATTATGCCTTATAAGATTATCTTTCCAATAAGGCAAGTCCCAGAAGATACTCCGTTTGGTCCAGTTATGGGTTTGTCCGAACCCATCGACACGATTGTTCGATGGATTTTCCATTACAGTGGGAAAATCCTTTACATCTTCCCAAATATCGTATCCCGACAATCTGGTAGGCGGATGAGAAAATTCTTGTTTTTCAGCTCTGAATGCGTCCTTGTTCTTTCTCCAAGGATGACTCGCGGGCAGAAATTGACGATGACAATCAAAGAAAGAAGTTTTTCCTCCATGCTTAAGGCGGAACGCCTTACTATTTTGCATGCATATCGGACAAGACAGGGTGCCGTGAGTACCCCATCCCGACAGCATACCGTATGCGGGAAAATCATTGATTGTCCACATCAGTGAAGCTCTCATCTGAAAGTTCTGTTTCCTGGAAATATCATACGTCGTGACGCCGATCTCCCACAGCTGTTTTAGCTCATCCACCAACGGCTGTAAATATATATCGATATTCTTCGTCGGATTTTTGGGACCCGGTATCAAGAACATATAAGGAGTCTTCATACACATCCATGGTGGCAGATTGTAAGGGGTCAGAATGACCGGCCAGCAGGAGTATTGAGATCCCGACTGCCCGAAAGGGGCGAATCCATCAGAACATAGCCCCATGCGTACATTTCTGGGCTCTGCAGCAAAATCCGGATGGCGAAAATCAAAATATTTCCACGCCTCTCCATCCGAAGGATGTGACAATTCTCCATCGTCCTTTGTGCGTTCTTCGTTGTGCCACGTCATGTGTTCTGCTGTATTCTGAGACATATACATCCTCTGCAAGCGCTTCGTGATCGACAAGTAATGCATATACTTGTAAGGACGTCGTTTTCTAGTTGACTTTCCTTTTCCCCTGACTTCCTTGTAACGATCCGTATTACAGAAGCGGCAACTTTCTACATCCTCGTTCTCCTTGTAGTACAACATGCAACCGTTGCGACAACAATCTATCTTGTCGTACCCCAGTCCCAGTTGTCGGACCATCATCTTCGACTTGTAGAAGTTTTTTGGAAGCTCTTTTGATTCCTTCGGTAACACCTCCTTCATTAGTTGTGTAATCCGATCATAGCAAGTTTGTGGCAAGTTAAAATCGGACTTTATGTTCAACAACCGCATCGTCACTGACAGTACGGAATGTGGATCACAACCAGGATATAAAGAAGTTTCAGCATCCTGAAACATATCATAGAACTCCTTCGCCTCGGGATTAGGATCCTCCGGATCAAAATTAGGCCCTGCCGCGTCGTACATCATATCTCGTGCAAGGTTTTGCACGTCTCCATAATCAACGGAGCATTCGTCGTCATCGACGACAAAATCCGCTACAGCATTATCATCAAAAGCATAAGTAGCAGCATTCGCAACCTGTCTTTCGGCATATAGTTCACCTTGCGATGACCACAGGTCGTAATCACGTACGAAACCCTTACGGGTCAAATGATCTCTTACACTCACCACTTCTTCGTAACGTCTATTACGACAATTACGACATGGACACTTGATTTTGTTACCGTCCATAAACTGAGCTTTGCTCATGGCATACTTAAGAAACACTTCCACGCCTGCCTGAAAATCGTCACTCACACCTATTCTGCTCTCGTGTTGTCGTTTGTACATCCATGTACGATCAACGAAATAACGATCCATCACAGATTAGATGTAAAAATCTGTATAGTAAGACAAACTAAACAGAATTAGTATATAATCATGTAACTGGTGGATCCGCTAGTATTGTAGCTCGAGAAGAGAAAAATATAAATACAGTTGTTACTAGTAGTTCGATACCGATAGTGCGATACCGATACCGATACCGATAGTGCGATACCGATACCGATACCGATAGTTCGATACCGATAGTTCGATACCGATACTGCGATACCGATACCGATAGTGCGATACCGATACCGATACCGATACCGATAGTTCGATACCGATAGCATGGTTTAAAGTATCGGCCGATACCGATCCGATACGGCCGATACCGATACGGTTTGGCATGTTCCGATCCGATACCGACCGATACCGACTATGGGGGTCTTTGTTCCGGTCAATTCGGCAAAACCAATCGGTAAGGGTGACTACTATTTCATATAATTTCAAAACTACTAAGAAATAACGCTGAAATACTTAAAATTATGCCTAAATGTATAAAATATATGTTTTTAAATGTAAATAATTTATTAATAATTATTTGTTTTCCGATACCAAAGTCCGATACTCCGATACGATACCGCCGATACTACCGATATCGCCGATACCAATACTCATAGGAATAGTCCGAAACCGATTCCGATACCGATTGTGAACCTTGATCGATAGTGCGATACCGATACCGATACCGATACCGATACCGATAGTGCGATACCGATACCAAACTAAGTCAATCTATCTATTTCTAAATTGCAAGAGTCCACTTCTAGGATATGGGAGCTATATCCTAAATATCTAGTCTAAATTAACTTGGTTAGGATACTAGAGTGTCCTTATTATCTAGCAAGCACTACCTTAGTCTAGTCACACTAGCATTAATTACCTATAATTCCTACCATGTCTACAATCACACATTACACCCCAAGCCGTCCTGCATGCTAATTATAATAGGCACATATATATATGTATATCACAGTTAGATGTATAGACCATGAACCCAAACACTGACTTATGCAGATGAAGAACTCGCACTGTCCTTGACACAGTGAACATATACACCATGAACCCAAACGCCATATTCACATTTACTAATCCAAACACCACCAAACTAATGGATAACACCCAATATGGATAACACATTATTTAGCCAATATATAAATTAGATGAATTTGATAAGCAAAGCCCCCCGCTGCCCCCGACCAAAGCCCGCCGCCCCAAGCCCGCCGCCCAGCCCCCGACGCCCCCGCCCCAAGCCCGCCGCCCAGGCCCCGACGCCCCCGCCCCAAGCCAGCCGCCCAGCCCCCGACGCCCCCGCCCCAAGCCCGAATGTCCCCAAGCCCGCTGCCCCCGCCCCAAGCCAGCCGCCCAGCCCCCGACGCCCCCGCCCCAAGCCAGCCGCCCAGCCTCCGACGCCCCTGCCCCAAGCCAGCCGCCCAGCCCCCGACGCCCCCGTCCCAAGCCCGAATGTCCCCAAGCCCGCCGCCCCCGCCCCAAGCCAGCCGCCCAGCCCCCGACGCCCCCGCCCCAAGCCAGCCGCCCAGCCCCCGACGCCCCCGCCCCAAGCCCGAATGTCCCCAAGCCCGCCGCCCCCGCCCCAAGCCAGCCGCCCAGCCCCCGACGCCTCCGCCCCAAGCCAGCCGCCCAGCCCCCGACGCCCCCGCCCCAAGCCCGAATGTCCCCAAGCCCGCCGCCCCCGCTGCCCCTACGTCGACACCACGACAGAGAGAGAGAGAGAGGAGATTACCTTCGGGAGAGAGAGAGGAGAGGACGCCGTCGCCGTTCACGAAGCCGCGCGAGAGAGAGAGAGAGACAGAGAGAGAGAGAGGAGAGAGATTGAATTTGGGGGGAATGCCAAAAGTTCCCCCCGCCTTTTCATTTAAGTCTGAAACGCTCATTTAGCGACGGAATAGCGACTGTCACTAATCCGTCGCCAGGCAGTCGGTATTTATTGATTATCCGACTGAATATCCGTCGCTACGTAGTCGAAGATATGTCCCGCCAATTATATACACAATTTCTGCCAAATAAACGACTACGTGGCGACGACCGAAGATCCGTCGCTATAACACCGACACACTAGCGACGGATGTGCGACCTTTCCTGCCCCTAAAATTAAAATAAAAATGGCAAATATTTGTGGTCGGTAATCAGTCGCTGAGCGGCCACGAAACCGTCGCTAATACCGACGGAATAATTCCGTCGCTAAACCTCCGTCGCTAAATGAGCGTATTTTGGTAGTGTCAGCGAACTAGCATAGTCAACAAACTTGCAACCTGTCGCATCAAATGCGTCCAGAGAAATAACATTTAAAAAAAAATCAAGAACGTGGTCACGTTCACGAGTGTTTGCACAACCCCATCAAACATCTTATCTTTATATTTCTCATGCCAACGGTCTTGCGAAACACATTGTTCCCCATAAGAATAACACCCCTGTTGAACTCCTTGTATGTGCAGAACCACTCTCTTTTTGGATACATGTGATAAAAGCACCCTTAATCAAGTATCCATGCCTTGGAGAAATTTTCTTTCCCGGTTTGTACAATAAGAATGTTATAAACTGGCTCATCGACTTCCTGAGCAACACTGGCTTGAACCTGACCACTATAAGTAGTGCCTCGACCCTTCTTCTCTAGCCACTACTTGTACTTTGGATATTGTTTCTTTATATGTCCCAACTTCTTGCAAAAGAAGCATGCATTGCTTTCTTGCCTGTATGATTTGGACCTTTCTTGGATACTCTTTCCTCTATCCTTATTTTTCGACCTTACCCTTTCACTAACAATCAACTTAGATAACTCGTGATTTGGCTTCTTTTGAGAAGAGTAGTAGTTACCTCGTCCATCTCGGTAGTCTATTTCCCATACATAATTGTTGTCACGAGATGATCATACGACCCTGAAAGCGAAGAAAGAAATAAAAGTGCCATGTCCTCTTCTATGAGCCATATCTAACACTTCTCTTGAGACCTTCATCAACTAGATGTGAAGAATGTGTTCCTTAATGGAGATTTGCAAGAAGTTTACATGAGTCCGCTGTATGGAATTAACACAATCGGGAAGCTAAGTTGTATACGCAAGACGTTGTATGGTCTGAAACAATCACCACGGACGTGGTTCCCAAGATATAGTGTTGAGAATCAATAAGGGACTTTTAGTCCCACATCGGAATATGTAGTATGTAGAGGAGCTAGACTCCCTATAAGTAGTGAAGTAGTCCACCAATAAAATCATCCAACCATTATTTTTTATATGGTATCAGAGCCATAACTCTCTCTCTCTCCACAAAAAAAAACAAATTTTTTTTTGCCGCCCCCCCTTCCCTTGCCGCCCCCCCCCCCTCGCTGACACCCCCTCGCCCCCCCTCGCCGCCCCACCACCAGCAGCAGCCCGACCCCCCCGACCCCCCGACCCCCCGACCCCCCTTACCGACCTCCACCACCCTCACCGACCCAACCCTGACCCCTCCGACCCCCCCCGAAGCAGCAGCCCCCCGACCCCCCCCCCCCCCCCCGACCACCCCCGACCCCCCCTTACCGTCCTCCACCAGCAGCCACCCGACCCCCCCGAAGCAGCAGCAGCCCCCCGACCCCCCAACCCCCCCGACCACCGGCGGCCCCCCCTTCCCGACCTCCAGCGGTAACCCCCCTTCCCAAACCCTAACCCTAGCCACCACCATGTCTAACCCTAGCCTTTCCATCTACTACAAACCCTAGCCGTCAAAAAAAAACGGTGTATTTCGAAGACAAACGGCTGCCAAATGCTTTATTTGCACCAACTCTGATCCTCGCTTACGCCGTTTGGAACTAACAAATGCTTTATTTGTTATTCCTTCTTCACATCGAGATCTCTACAGAGACTGATCATGTCTTCTCTGGTGACCTGACGTGTTCACTTTACATGCGCACGCCGGTGCTGGCCAAGTTACTAGCGCATTCGTAAAGTCTGTGACGTCGAAGAAGAAGACGACGAAGACAAAGACGACAACGAAGTTGGGAAAGTTGCCAACTCCAACGTCGAAGACGCCGAAGAAGACGACGAATAGGGTTCACAGTTGAAGAAGCCATGGATTCAATCAGTGGCAAACTGATGGCCGAAGAGATGAAGGCCTTGGTTGATGATATCTTATCAAAGAGATTAACCGAGGCAACCCCACGTGTGATCCATACTGATGTGGATCCGTCACCTTACAAAATGGGAAAATTGGAGAAGCTGGAGACGAAGTTAGAAGGAACGTCCAACTACTTGAAGTGGTCGCGGCAGGCGATGCGGACGCTGAAGGGACGTGGCTTGGTTGGCTATGTCACTGGCCAAGCCAAGGCGCCAGCCGATCACTCCACAAAGGAGTTTGCTGTTTGGGAGATTGTCAACAACGTAGTGGCTGGGTGGTTGACTGCCTCATTAACCGACCAGATGTCGGGCAATGTCGAGGCAATGGAGGCTGCTGCTGATATATGGCGAACTCTAAAAGATATATACTCCGGCTCCGGCAACCCTATGCGAGTCTTTCAACTGCAAGATGAACTCGATAGGGTGGCCCAAGACGAACGTACCATCTCTGAGTACGCAGCCCTGTTGAAGAAGTGCTGGTCTGATCAGGATCATTATGATCCTCTTGGGATGGAAGATGCACAAGTCGAACCGGCATTCGCGAAGTACTTTCAGACGTTCCTGGCTTATATTTCGCGGCACCGTATGATGAAATTCCTGAAGGGACTACATCCTGTATTTGAGCAGAGACGGAATATCCTCCTATCCCAACCCACGCTTCCGACCTTGGAAGAAGCTATAGCCGTCATGACACAGAAAGAAGCTCGACTGAAGTTGATGCCCAACAAGGGCTCCTACCAGGGGGAGCAAGCTGCGGTTGAAAAGTCTGCCCTTGCTGCCTTCAATCAACCTCCATCTGTGGGTGGTGTTTGCCACAATTGTGGTGACTCCGGACATTACATCCAATTTTGTCCAAAGCCCTTGCATAATCAGTCTAATGATCGAGAACGGGGTCGTGGAGGCCGACGTGGTAGTAGAGGAGGATATGCTGGTAGAAGGGGCGGACACAAAGCAAATCTGGCGGAGGAAGGGGAGAGAATCAACTGGCTGAAATAATCCCGCTTGAGCGGGAGTTCCTTGAGAAGTTGTGAGGCACAAAGCTGGGTTCGACCGCCAGTCCTGGGGCGTCTTCTACCTCGGGAGATCACATCACTTGCTTTGCCCAAACCAGCACTGGTAATTCTGCGCGTGCTCTTGCATCTGTCCATCAGCCAGGATGGATTATGGACTCTGGGGCATCTCGCCATATCACGGATCCCATGGTGCGTTTCAGGACTATACTCACCTACCATTGCCGGAGAGTATTCAGACCGCTGATGGTACATCCAGCCCTGTAATGGGTAAAGGCACTGTCGCATGCACCCCTTCCATCACTCTAACCAATGTCTTACATGTTCCGTCTTTTCCTGTCAATCTTCTATCAATTAGTGCCATTATACTTGATCTTAACTGTACTGTTTTCTTTGACATTCCTACGGTAACTTTTCAGGAGAAAGGGACAGGACGATGACTTGGGACTGGCATATGGCATAAGGGGCTGTGGTATTTAGCCAGGACTGGACTGGACAACGCATTGGTATCCTTGGTAGCAGACGCACCACCAGAAGCTTCCTGTCGCAGTGTTGAAGCCGACTTGCTACAACACCACCAGCGTGTCGGTCATTCCTCTTTTCAAGTTATTAGTCGAATGTATCCGTCCTTATATCAAAGGGCTAATAAAGAGAAGTTATTTTGTGATGCTTGTGAGTTGGGAAAATATACCAGAAGCTCGTATGTGAGCTCGGGGAAACGGAGTTCAGCTGCTTTTGACATGATACATTCGGACGTATGGGGCCCTTGTCCTACAACAGGAATTAAAGGCTTTCGATGGTTCGTCACCTTTATTGACTGTTATACCCGCGTGACATGGGTCTACCTTATGAAGAATAAAAGTGACGTCCTTGAGGTCTTTCGGGACTTTCATCGACGGGTGGAAACAAAATATGGCGCTAAAATTAAGTATTTCCGGTCTGACAATAGGACGGAGTATACTAATAAGCGGGTTGCTGAGTATTTTTTCACTCATGGAATACTACATCAAACTTCATGTGCTTATACTCCGGCACAAAATGGTGTGGCTGAACGAAAGAACAGACACCTGCTGGAAGTCGCACGGACGATGATGCTGGCTATGAATGTCCCGAAACACTTATGGGGACAGGCTATATTGACGGCCTCTTATCTCATCAACAGAATGCCATCTCAAGTATTAGACTGGAAGACACCATTGGAGATGCTTACTGGGGCAACTACATACACTGTTCCACCGAAAGTTTTTGGATGTGTATGCTTTGTCCAAGATAATAGGCCAGGCGTTGGCAAACTGGATCCTAGGGCAGTTAAATGTGTCTTTGTCGGTTACACGGCGACTCAGAAGGGATATGCCTGTTGGAGTCCAGTCGAGCGGAAGATGTTTGTCAGCATGGACGTTACATTCAGAGAGCACGAACCATACTATGGTTCGGATGAAGGTTCAGCATTTGGTGACACACCTAACACAGATGGTGTTCGATGTGAGGGAGAGATAATAATCCCAAATGTGGTCGTCGGATTGGTTCCGTATCCGGTTGTAGAAAACTGGACGAAAGGGGGAGAGCACAGTGACTCAGATACAGAGAATGAAGAAGAAGATACATATGTTACGCAGGGGGAGCAGCAGACAAGGAAAAAGGAGCTCCAAGTCTACAGAAGGAGACAACAGAAGTCCAGTACTGTGCCTATGTCGTGCCCTGTGCCTACTGTACCAAGTCCCTCGTCTACTCCTGCTCCAACTCCTGAAGATGTTGCCCCCGCACCGAATCACTCGGATTCTGATGCGGATCTCTCCGACTCGGATGGTATGATCTCTCCACCACCTATTGCTCCCTTAAGGAGATCTTCTCACATCAATGCGGGTAAGGCTCCTGCTCGTTTTGATGACTACGAACATGATATTGCCAACTTCTTGTCTTATTCTAATATTTCTTCGAATTATCGAGCCTTCATTGCATCGTTAGACTCTACTTCGTTGCCCAAGTGTTGGCAGGAAGCAAAGAAAGATCCAAGGTAGAAAGCTGCAATGATGGAAGAACTTGGGACACTGGAGAAAAATAAGACATGGGAGCTGGTTCCATTACCCAAAGGAAAGAAAGCTGTGGGATGCAAATGGGTGTACACAGTAAAAGAGACGCCAGAAGGAAAAGTAGAGCGGTACAAGGCAAGGTTGGTTGCAAAAGGATTCACACAGTCATATGGAATAGACTATGATGAGACGTTTGCCCCAGTAGCAAAAATGAGCACCGTGAGAACTCTGGTCTCCATTGCAGCGAACTATGGGTAGAAGCTGTACCAGCTGGATGTGAAGAATGCCTTTCTTCATGGGGACCTGCAAGAAGAAGTATACATGGAGCTCCCGCCAGGGTGCTACGCGACGGAATCAGACGGAGGGACGTCGCAAGGAAAGGTGTGTAAACTGAAGAAGTCGCTATACTGGCTCAAGCAATCTCCTCGAGCCTGGTTTGACAGATTCAGAAAGGCTGTTACAGGCATGGGATACCGTCAAATGCAGATCATACGGTCTTCCTCCAGCATGCAAGAGGCCACATCACTATACTTGTTGTATATGTGGATGATATAGTGATCACAGGTGATGATGAAGTCGAGATCACTAAGCTGAAGTCAAAACTCGTGAAGGAATTTGAGGTGAAGGATTTAGGAGCGATGAGGTACTTTCTAGGTATCGAAGTATGTGAAGGCGAATAGGGAATTGTTCTATCACAAAGAAAATACGCACTAGATCTGCTGAAGGAGACAGGGATGCTGGGATGCAAAGCAGCCGTTACTCCAATTGACCAGAAGAGTAAGTTTGGAGCAGAAGTAGGAGAGCCTGTTGATCGTGAAAGATATCAAAGACTTGTAGGAAGATTGATTTATCTGGGACACACTCGTCCTGATATCTCATTTGCGGTGAGTGTAGTGAGTCGCTACATGCATGATCCAAGAAAGGGTCATATGGAAGCAGTATTTCAGATCTTGAGATATCTGAAAGGAACGCCGGAAAAGGGGCTATGGTTCAAGAAGAATAGACGCATAGAAGTTGAGGGATACTGTGATGCAGACTGGGCGAGCTGCATAGACGACAGAAGGTCTACCACGAGATACTGTATTTTTGTAGGAGGAAATCTGGTCTCATGGAGAAGCAAGAAACAGTCAGTGGTAGCACGGTCGACAGCTGAAGCAGAATACAGAGTAATGGCTCTGGGAGTGTCAGAGTTGCTGTGGGTGAAAGCATTGCTGACAGAGTTGCAGCTGGATAAGGGAGCACCATTGCGTCTTCTGAGCGATAGTCAAGCTGCAATAAGTATAGCTAACAATCCAGTTCAGCACGACAGAACGAAGCACATCGAGATTGATCGATTCTTCATCAAGGAGAAGCTGGAACAAGGGATACTGAAGATTGACCATGTCCGCTCAGAAGAACAAGTTGCAGACTGTCTGACTAAGGGTCTTAGTTCATTAAGTCTGTCGAAGCTATGTAACAAGTTGGGGATGATCAATATCTATCGCCCATCTTGAGGGGGAGTGTTGAGAATCAATAAGGGACTTTTAGTCCCACATCGGAATATGTAGTATGTAGAGGAGCTAGACTCCCTATAAGTAGTGAAGTAGTCCATCAATAAAATCATCCAACCATTATTTTCTACATATAGTAAACCCGTGATCAAATTTGGCTACAAGCAAAGTAATGCCGACAATACTTTCTTTATAAAGAAGGGGAGAAAATTAGGATTCTTATTGCATACGAGGATGACATGGTGGTCACATAAATAATAGTCAAGAAGTAGTGAGAATAAAGACTTTCCTAGCTTCAGCTCAGTTCATTAAAATATTTTCTTGGAATTGAGTTGGCCAAGTCGAAAGGAGATGATAAGCTTGGGTATAGACCTTCTCATACATTAATAGATCACACCACTTGAGTAATTCTGGAGGAAAGCTATTGGGGGATGGAACTCAATATCAACGACTAGTTGTTAAGCTTCTCTACTTATCAGTTATACGGCAGACATTGCATATGCTATTAAGTGTTGTAAGCCAGTTCTGTTTTTACTCTGACTACCATTCATCTTTAAGCAATAGAAAAGATACTCAGATACTTGAAGACATATCGTGGAAAAGGATTGTTGTTTAAACGAAATAATCACCTCCACATAGAAGTATAGAATGCATATTGGACAGGATGCATTGATGATCATCAGTCGACTACATGATATTGTACCTATGTCGGAGGTAGTCAAGTGACTTGGAGGAATTAAAAAATCAGTTGTCCATGAAGGCTTAGGGAACGATTCCTGATCTTCCCATTTGACTCTAGTACGATAATCAAACCTCTATCTCTATTGCTAGTGATCCAGATAATCGACTCTCTATCTCTATTGCTAGTGATCCAGTTCAACATGACAAAACAAAACATATAGATGTTGATCGACATTTTATACTAGAGAGAATAGATTCAAAAGAGTTGTGCTTGATCTATATTTTGACTACTCAACAATTAACAGATGTATCCACCAAAGGCTCATAGGATCGAAACTTCAGCCTGGACAAACTCGGTCAGCCTATCTTGGACAAACTTGGCATGAAAAATATATATGCCATGTTTGAGCAGGGATTGTGGTGAAATACAAGGAAACCAGGAATATCTCCCTTAATTACAACCAATATATTATTAGATATATTATAAGATGGCAATATATTGTTACATATATAAAAAATTATATATGTCTAGCAATCTAATTTTAGATAGGAACACAATATTATTAGAGATATACTACTAGATTATAACCTGCCTATATAGTGGGGCTTTGGCTGCCGGTTGCATAACATAAGGTTTTCAGGAATTGAATAAAAAAACCAAACACTAGTTTCTTCTCTCTACTTTGATTCTCTACACATGTGAAGACACAAAGCTAGCTACTTAACAAACTCATCTGCATGTTTAATTACCTACTGTGCAATACAATTTGTTAAAGTGCAAGCACTCCTAAATCGGGGTTGTACACACCCAAAATGCACTAGATCATGACAAAATATGTTCTTTTTCTTGTTATTGTGTTCGTATTATGTGTATTATGTTGTGTTGATGCAACATAGGTGTTACTCAAAATTATGAGGTTAATGATAGTGTTAATGGGATCTCCCTAACCCCTAGGAATAGCATTCTTGATCCTGTAACATAATTTTCATGGGGCTCCCGAAGCAGATGGCAAAAAGTGGTGACCCGAGGGTTGTGGACCTTTACTAATGAAGTTCAATAAAAGATATCAATAAGATGGCAATATAAAGGCATAAAATCAATTAATTGTCAAAATGAAGCATAAAAGACTATGTTGTTGTAGGATTCGATGCAAATTCTTCGCTAATAGACATCAATATAGATAGACACAAACGAACCACTATTCAGCGAACAATAGTGTACTGGTTAAGCCTACCCCTCGTACTGCGTAACACGGTAAGTATCGTATCGTAACCGTTCAAATATCCTGTATCAAAGATAACCAAAGCTCTTAACTTTTTATATGCAATATAAATAACAGTTTAATACTTTTGAGTAAGAATGACTAATGCCATCAAATGTCTGCAATTCTTTGTACTGTCATGTTCTTCATACAACTAATAAAATCTGAATTTCAGAAGTAAATGTAAGGTCGTCTAAAAGATCAGTGGAGAATAATATTAAGAAACATCATCCTGAAGGGAAGCAAGGACATGACGGAGGAAAGGGTGCCAAAGCATCGGAGCTTGCCAGTGGACTCGAATTAACCAATCCATGTTTTCCAATTAGAATACGTTCAAGCCATGTAAACAAGAAATTTTTTATGGTAAGTATCAATAACTTGTATTTTATATTCGAAAACCTATGAATACTTTCATCACTTTTGAAATTTCCTCATTGATGTAAAATGTTAAATTATAATTCTTATCTTAGAAATTTTTTGTATCGTGTTGTCATCCAATACCCAATTAACAAAACTTTGTAATTAATATTGTTTAATATCATTTTTTTTCCTTGTGGTTGAAGTTAGTTTAAAATATAAGTTATGGCTCTTGGAGAACGATTTACCCAACTGAGAGCCAGTTTCCGTACATTTTCTTAAACATACACTGACATGTGCGCCAAGGTAAAATCCCTTGGCTCGTGTTCATTGCCCTGGGCTCTCACTTGTCAGTGAATGTCTACGAGAATGCCCGGAAAAAGTATTCCTCAATTAGTATAAAGTTAGCGAGTACTTGACATATGTCTATCTGGTTTTCAGCCCAACAACTCGAGTTTAGGTGGCACGAAATTTGCTTTCATTTTTTCTGTTTTTTAGTCCAAACTCCAAACATCATACAGGAATTAGTATGAGGGATGCAGCTGGCTACACAAAACGGACACTAGTTTTGACTTCATAATTTCACAATGTAGAAAGAATGTGACTACTCCACAAAATCCTCGTACTATAACCTGGGTCTTTTTGATACAGGCCCCTTGAATTGTTTCGACTAATTTTGACATACTTCCCCCAAATCTTAAGATTTACTCATCATGTCTCCCGTGGGTACAAATGAGATATATTATATTTACCCTACCCTTCACTTGACTTGACTTGCCTTGCCTTGCCTGTATAGCGTGCGATGAGAAAACCCATTATTATCCAACCTACATTTGCATTCATTTGGATTGTGATCGCCTTGCTTTTTTGCAAATGTTAGATCACATAACTTAGCGTAACCTACCTTTTGTCTAAATGTTTCCTTTACAAAAATCTTGTTTATGTAAATGATCCAGAACTCTAGGTTTTTGGTACATGAAGTGGCAGAGACTTTAAGGAAAAGGTATGATTATACAGCCAATGTAACTGAGTTCAGTGAACTTCCTGCTAGTAATGACAATCTCCCATGCCAACAAGTATCTCCTCTACCTTTTTAATAAGATTGTGGTAGTTATGATGTCAGTGGAGGCCTGGTAAATACTTCAGATGATTATGTTTCAAGAATGAGGACACCGATACGAAAAAGACACGATACGTATGTGGGATGTGTCCACCTATGTGGACACGGATACATGTACGGACATGATACAGATATGGACACTATGTTCCTGTGTCTGGTCAACCTAGGGGGTGGACTAATCCTTTTGATGTCACCTGATAAGTAAAGAACTCAGATGTCTTTTCTGACTTCTGCAGACTGGCTACCTAAAGATACAAGACAGTTCAAGCCTTCAAGGTAGGAAGTTGATAATCTATTTACCTCCAGTGAGAAAATGAATGATACAACCTTCTTAACTTTCTTTAAGTACTTCCTTTGATCACGTTTTCGCACACAATCCATAATAAAGTAGTATCCACGTTCTTCCGACAACCCTTGCTGCATGCATGTTAGACTAAATTAACATTATTCTTCTCTTCGCTCAATCTATATATGCACACTATGTTTCTGCTTTCTCTAAACTTTACCAAATGTCATGAGCCATATTTTAGTAATGAATGGCCTTCTGAGTACTTCACATTGGCTTGGGTAATCATGCCATCATAATCCACTTAGCATGATTAGGCTAGCCAAGATTGATTGGCCTTTTAGTAATGAATGGCCTTCTGAGTACTTCACATTGGCTTGGGTAATCATGCCATCATAATCCACTTAGCATGATTAGGCTAGCCAAGATTGATTGGCCTTGTAGAGGGGCTATATTCTATGGGGATCTCCAGGAATTGTCTATGTTCTTGTAGTGACAGAGGAAACAATTTATAGAACATAGTTTTGTTGTCTTTTACCATATATAATAAAATCTATACTTATATGTTTGCATCCAAAAAGTCACGTTTGCCAGGAATTTTCTATATTGATAATGCACTTAACTGGTATCTAGAAAAGGTTTCTGTCCTCCTTTACCATATATAATTTTCTACTATACGGAAAGGCTCGAATTTATGATTTTAGATGTCATGTTCATACTTATATTGTCTTCTTATTGATGCTTTCCTGTGTTATAATGCAGGCAATTCCATATAATTTCCTGGCTGAACATCTCCATCATAGACCCGATATCATACTTCTCCGTCTTCCAAATGGCAAGGGAAGTTGGCTTGTGCATTGTGGAGTTAATTTCCGCTCATGGGGGTTTATGGGACGAGAATGGAAGAAATTTGTCTCCGATAATAACCTGGAGGAAGGAGATACATGCCTCTTTGAGCTCTCTGGTTCCTACAGAAACTTAAAGTTTGATGTCTATATCTTTCGAAATAAGAAAGAGGACTGCTCAGTCAAGGTGGAATCTTAATCCAGAAGTCAAGGTGGAATCTTAATCCAGAATGAAATAGTAATTTCAGGGAGTCGGATAGAAGGAAGTTGAAGTTAAAGATGGAAAACTCAGCTTAATATGTTGTCGTTTTAAACTGAGATCAGCTTTTATGTATTTGGTATATGTAATACATGTTGGTACTATGTTTTATGTAGTGGTTTTCACTGTTACGATTTGGCTCATATTTGGTAATCCTAATAGTAGTAGAACTGGAGTAAATTTCTAGTCCTACCTAGACAATGATTTTTTTTTATGGAATGTCTACATGGGATTGAATTTCTATGTATGGATATATGACATGCTATATAAAGGGGCATAAAGTTTCTTGTGTACACAAAATTGTGCTAAAGGAAAGAGGGGTGTTGGGTAGCCACCAATAGGTTGAGAGAAAGAAGGAAGAAATAGATGGATTGAAGGAGAGGGCGATTGGATTGAATTTCTATGTATGATATATGACATGCTACATAAATGGGCATAAAGTTTCTTGTGTACAAAAAATTGTGCTCAAGGAAAGAGGGGTGTTGGGTAGCCACCAACAGGTTGAGAGAAAGAAATAAGAAATAGACATATTGAAGGAGAGAGCAATTGGGTTTTTCAGATTTTTTTTTTTGGGTGTAATCTATGTGGATTTCTTGTGTTCTCTTTGTATATTTTCTCTGGTAGTTGGGGTTATGAAGTTATAACGATCTTGTAAAGCCTTGTAACCTTATTTAGTAGTGATTTAGTTCTTCTGCTGGTTTTTTTATCAGTTAGGGTTTACACTTAATTCTTGTGTGTTTGTCTTCAATCTTTTGCCATCTTTATTACCCTGCATAAATCAACCAGCATGTTTGTTTTGGGCAGGTGTTGGTTCATTGCAGAAGCTTATCTTGGAAAATAGTTTTCGCTTTTATTCACAACATTCACATCACAAAAAATTATGTCAATAATTGTATATTTGTAACCATGTGTCTGCACAATTGTAAATTTGCAATGATAAGTATGCTATGTGGAACTGTATTAGCATTATAAGCAATATTCATATATGAGTTCTCATGTTTTAAAACGTCCTTGTGATTTTAACCATATGAAGGACTTCTACCATCTAAAGGTGAAATCGGCTACTTTCAAGCCAAAACCAAAGTCGGATGTGACTTGCTTCAACTATGGCAAGAATGACCACTACATGAAGGACTGCATATCCAAGCCCAAACCAAAAGAGCAAGGTGAGGCTAACTTGGTTGGCATGATTGCGTAGGTTGACTTAACTGATGCCAATACTGACTAGTGGGTGAATACAGTGCATCCTGCCATGTTTGCTCAAAGAGAAAGTTGTTCATCACATACAAGCCTACTTTTGTGAATGTTTCAAAGGGTGAACAAGGCACAAGCTGAAGTACTTGGGATCGGGACGATGGTGCTAAATCTGACTTCGGGGAATTCATTGACGCTACAGGATGTGAAGCACGTACCAATTATCACGAAGAATATGATTTTAGGAAGTCTACTGTGTAATGCAGGCTTGAGGATGGACATCAAAATGGTGATGTCATATAAAGGGACATACTTTGAGAAGGCATTTTGTACCAATGGGATGTTCAAACTTCAACTTGTAACTTTGACTGAAATTTTCACTGCAGTTCCTTCTTCTGATTATACTCTTGAGTTATGGCACAATAGACTATAACATGTTCATTGTAAAATAATATTTAAGATGTCTAGTCTAGGGCTTATCTTCAAATGTGGGGATAAGGTAGTAGAGAAATACGAGGTCTGTGCGCAGACGAAGATCACCATAAAACATTCAAAGGGGTGAAATGAAGCACAGATCTTTTGGAATTGGTGCTCATATATGCAGTTCTCCGCAAAGGTCAGAATAAATACTTTATAACTTTCATCGACTTCTCGAAGTATGTGTTCGTCTATCTGCTCAAGAAAAAGGGCAAAGCATTCAAAAAGTTCAAGGACCTCCAGATTTAAGCCGAACTTCAAAGCGGTCTCTTAAATTCACATCGTTCTGTAGAGAACATAGAATTGTCAATGAAAACTGTTCCGTATTTTCCTCAATCAAATGGAGTGGCAAAAAGGAAGAACGTGCCATTGAAAGAAATGATGAAATCAATGTTTTTAACTACGGGACTTCCAAACTGCTTCTGTGGAGAAGCTACGCTCATGGCTACTTATATTCTGAACAAAGTATTGTTCACAACTTTCGAGATTACTCCTCATGAACTTTGGTTCAAGTTCAGACCCAAGTTGAATGTCATTCGAGTGTAGGGATGTCTGGCATATGTGAAGCTTTCGAATATAAAAATTCAGAAGCTAGAAACGAGGAGTACAAAGACTGTATTCTTGGGATATATTAAAAAGAGTGATGCTCGGAGGTTTCTTGATATTGAATCAAACCATATCATCGAATCCTCTGACGCAAAATACTTTGAAGACAAGTTTGCAAGGCACAAAAACATTATTCTCGTGGACATTTAGGAGAACGTAGGTGTAGAGGAGGCTATCACTATCAATGATGATGTAGTCCAAGAAGAGGTTGTCGTTGAAAAGACAACATATGAACCATAAATCGCAGAGCCGTTCGGTTAAACGAGTGAGGAGGCATATGCACTTCGGAGATGTTTTGTCACCTATCAGTGGAAACAGATTCTTTTACTTATGAGAAGGCGATGAAAACTAGAGATGATGTCTTCTAGAAGGAGGCTGTTAATGATGAGTATGACTCAATCACCTCCAACAACACTTGGGTGTTGGTCGATCTTCCAGAAGGAGCAAAATCAATTGGATGTAAATGGAGCTTCAACAAGAAGATGAAGGTTGACGGAACAATTGACAAGTTTAAGGCAAGGCTGGTAGCCAAAGGATTTTCTTAGAAGCAGGGGATTGATTACTTTGACACGTATGCTCCAGTAGAACGAATGACAACCATCAAGATGTTGATTGCTCTGGGTGCAATTCACAAGTCAGTAATTCATTAGATGAACGTAAAAACTATGTTTCTGAAGGAAGATATGACCGAAAAGATTTACATGCAACAACCAGACAAATTTGTCGTCAACGATCTTGAAGACAAAATCTGTAAGTTGGTAAAATCATTATACAGTCTGAAGCAAGCTCTAAAGATGTAGAGAAGTTTGATAAAGTCATAAGATCAAACGTCAACTTTCTTGCCCTACCGCCTTGATCCCGTCAAGATCTGATCGTATCTTCTCCTTCTTGTAACCCCTGTTCTCGAATTTTCAAAAAAAATATTTATTTTAAACATTTATGTTAGAAAATTTTAACTAAGGTTTTTATTTTGGTGTCACAAGTAGGCCATACCTAAGTCTATAGGTAAAGTATGGTAAAATTGGGTAACTTATGGTCACTATGGTCTCCAAGCAGCCCTAGATATATTATTTATCTATTTAATTTTTTTAGAATTTTTGGATATTCTTAGGTATTTAATATTTAATGATTTATTATTTTTAAGGACATTCATGATTTATTGTAAAGTCATTCAGAGTTATTTTCAGACCAAATATTTTTGTTTGGGCTATAGATGACTAGAAATATTTTCTGGAATATTTTAGGATTTTTCTAAAAAAATTTAGAATTTTTGGAGATTTTATATAATTAAAACCCATTAAATTTATTTTTTATAGACTTTTTTTGGATTTACTATGGAGTCACATGATAATATTTTGGGACAGAACTTTTTATCTAGGTTATAGAAACTTAGAAATATTTTCTAGAATTTTTTGAATTTTTTTTGGATTTTTTGGAATTTATTTCAATTTATTTGGAGTCAAAATAAAATTTTAATAAATTTCTGTAATTAAAATAAGGATTTACCCAGTCACCCACCCGTGAGGGCCCACCCGTCGGCGCCTAGCCATCGCCTCTCTCTCTCCTATATATATGTATATATTTTCAGAAACCCTAATTTACTTGTTCAGCCTCCTTTGTGATTTCTTCTTGGTGATCCTTGAACTTCGCGGAGCGATTGCGGACAATCCCGACGTCCTTTTTGTGCACCATTTTTGTTGATGGAATCATATCAAGGTCAATTTTTAGAATATATAAATTATTTTCTCATAATTTGTACATGAATTACTAGAGATTTATTTGAGTGTTGGGTGTCCAAAAATTGATGCGTCGCATTATTTTCAAGATTTCGGGAGATCTCGAAATTCGTTTTGCGATATATTTAAAGTTTTGGAAAGATGACATAAAGATCTACAACATATATTTTTTTCCATAAATTTATATTATTTTATTTAACTCGTTGAACTCAGATTTGATCGATGATTCATCGATTTAGTTATGGTTAGCTATAACGGCGATAACTTTTGACCAAATCATAATTTTGTGGCACCGTCAATTCCAGTCCACTCATGATACTAAAATCTACTAGGGTACACCCTCAAATTATTGAATTTGTAACGTTTGACTAGTTAGTCAACATACGCCTCGATTTATGTGTCACGGGTCCCGAATTGGGAACCGTGACTTTCTAAAGCCAAAAATAGTGTTTAAATTTTATTTCAGAATATAATTAGATTAAATTTGATTTTTAAATAATTTATTTCAAAATTAAATAGAATTAATTAGCTTAACCCATTAGCCACTTTTTATGACTTTTAGAATGAGATTTTAGGTCTAATTTATGGTTATTCGTGCATGGGTTCATGGTACGATCGTGTGGTATGGTTTAAGAGTTTCTAGGCCAGAGTTCATCTTGTCATCAACTTGTGAAACTAGTTCTTTCAGGAATTCAGGTAAGTACATTATTGCTTTATGTGCTTATTACATTATAATGCTATTCTTTATTATGTTTCATTAAGTATCCAATTGACACACGATTGTGACACAATAGGTTTGTTGTATCATTATTTGTTTATTGATCGTTTAGTGAGTCGAAAGAAGAAATGCTCAGTAGGTATGTAAACAAAGTCCAATGATTGTTATTGTAGACAGCTAAGTCATACACCTCACGTATGGGTTAGATGTACCTTTTTATTATGGATAGCCGTCTATGATGTGCCATATTAGCCCAAGCCATTCACATGTCGATAAGTATTTCAAATACACTGTCTATTTTACTTGTACATATTCATTGCTAGTTGTCTTGTCATACCTGTTTTTGTTAGTGGTTTCTTGTATATATTTATTGTTTCCAGTTCATATGTATTTTCCTTTATTTTCTATCGTGTCTTTACTTGTCTAGTTTATTTTGTATTAAGTTACATTATTGCAATAAGTTTGTACTTTGCTCCTTTTCTAACTGGATCATTGCAGGTGACTTGCTACTTACACTATGGACCTTTCTGGGGAGGAAGATATCTTGGAGGCCAACCGTAGATTCTAGATATAATTTAAATTTACATATTAGCGAGTTTGTTCCTAAATGTCATTTTTATATATTATTAGATTTATAAATAAAATAGTTATTGTGAATGAGCAAATAGATATAATTTTATTGTATTTGATATTGAGGTCTTGACAGCGTACTACCGCCGATGCTGCGGCGTAGGCTGGAACTTGGCTATGCACTTGTATCCCGAAAAATGGTTGTAGGTCATGACAAATTTTTTTGGTGGCCCATGCAGGTTAGTTTTCGTAAAATTTGTGCAAATTCGCGGTAGTATCTATATTAGTCATACTACTGCGTGCCTGCGATTAGGAAGTGCTCATTCACAATTAGAATTGATTTGAGTTTGAGAGAATGGCTAGGACTAGGTATAGGGAAGCCCTTTATTCTAGTTGACAGTTGGGTAGTTAAGGTTGCTAAATAGGCCATATAATTTAGCCAATGATTTATTGAAGTTTAAACCCTATTAGGTAACTTTTACAGAAGGATACACTATTGTGATTTAATAGAAAGGTAGGACCAAAGGTGGATAGACTATTCGCTTGATAAATTAGGATTTCTTAGGATTCAATTCTTAATCTTGATCATTTGTGCAATTTTATTTTTTCCTTCTCTAAACATCGTCATATCTTAAGGGTCCGTATCGCTTATTTATTTTTTAATTGGTCCTAAGTAATTATTCTTCTAAGAGTCAATATTCTATTTCCATCTATTGAGTTTTGAGCCTAACCTGATTCAATTATCTATATATTAATTTCAAGTCGTCTTCGTTTATTTTGTGATATTTTTCTTTTCAAAATTGAGATCTTTACTTCAAGGGCAGATACAACTTTTCTATCATGATCGATTTGCTTAAATTCTAAGAAGCTCCTTTAAAAATTTATGGATATAGTTAAAAGAATATTCAGTGACTTACAATGGCAAGACATATGCGCATTGTTACCATTTATTTTAATTATAAAGATTACGGGTTTACTGCAACCAGCAGCGCACTGCAAGGCAAGACCCCTAAGTTGAAGTAATTTCACGTAAGCGTAGGTTATCGAATATTATTAAAACTATGTCCTAGTTATCCTATTTGATCTTTGAGTTATTATGTCAATATTGAATAAAGTTAACAGAATATTCGATAACATATCATATTTGAGCCATGAAATTAAGGGTTTACTGTAGCCAGATGTACACTGGCGAGGCATAAATTCTTGATAGAATAACTTCATATATACATACAGTTTTCAAATATTATAGAGACTACATCCTTTTTGGCATATGACTATTGATTTTTATGGTTCGCAATTTCATGCACTCTCACTTAAAAATTTGATTTAGTTCTTATCTTTTCATTTCTTGAACCTTTTTTTCTTATTTTTTTTATTTTCGTATCGTTATTAGGCTTCCTAGAAATCATTTAAACCTATTTTGATTCAATTCTACTAGATTAATAATTGTACCTAGATTCTGATTCTATAATCGTGCCAATCACATTTTATCTTAGGTTTCAATTCCATCTGCGATTACACTTATCTAATTTTGATTATTAATTATATCATTTTCTTGGTTATATTCTTAATCGTGCCTATTCATATTATTTGTAATTTCGTGGACAAAATTTTTCTAAGGTGGATAGATTTGTAACCCATGTTCCCGAAATTTCAAAAAATTATTTATTTTAAATATTTATGTTAGAAAATTTTAACTAAGGTTTTGATTTTGGGATCACAAGAAGGTCGTATCTAAGCCTATAGGTGAAGTATGGTAAAATTAGGTTACTATGGTCTCCAGGTAGCCCAAGATATATTATTTATATATTTTATATTTTTCTAGATTTTTTTGGATATTTTTAGGTATTTAATATTTAATGATTTACTATTTTTAAGGACATTCATGATTTACTGTAAAGTCATTCGGGGTTATTTTGAGACCAAATATTTTTATTTGGGCTTTAGATGACTAGAAATATTTTGTAGAATATTCTAGGATTTTTCTAAATTTTTATGAAAATTTTGGAGATTTTTATATAATTAAAACCCATATAATTTATTTTTTTCATAGACTTTTTGGATTTACTATGGGGTCATACGATAATATTTTGAGACAAAACTTTTTGTCTAGCTTATAGAGACTTAGAAATTTTTTCTAGAATTTTTTGAGAATTTTTTGGATTTTCTGAGATTTATTTCAATTTATTTGGAGGCAAAATAAATTTTTAATGAATTTTTGTAATTAAAATAAGAATTTACCCAATCACCCACCCGGAAGGGCCCACCTGTCGACGCCTAGTCACCGCCTCCCTCTCCTATATATATGTATATTTTTTTAGAAACCCTAGTTTACTTGTTCAGCCTCCTTTGTGATTTCCTTTGTGATTTCTTCTCGGTGATCCTTCAACTTCGCGAAGCGATTGCGGACAATCTCGACGTCCTTTTTATGCGCCTTTTTTTGTTGGAATCATTTCGTGGTCACTTTTCGGAATATATTATTTATTTCTCATATTTTGTCCATGAATTTCTGGAGATTTATTTGAGTGCCGATTGTCTAAAAATCGACACGTCGTACGATTTTTGAGATTTTGGGAGATCTCGAACTCTGTTTGCGATCTGTCTAAAGTTTTAGAAGCTGATATGAAGATCTATAACATATAACTTTCAAAAAATTTATAAGTTTGTTTATTTATTTGTTTAATTCGTTGAACTCAGATTTGATCGGTGATTCATCGATTTGGTCATGGTTAGCCATAATGGCAGTAACTTTTGATCAAATCGTGATTTTGTGGCACCGTCGATTCCAGTGCACTCGTGATACTGAAATCTACTAGGGTACACTCTCAAATCATTGAGTTCGTACCGTTTGGCTAGTTAGTCAACATACGCCTCGATTTATGTGCCACAAGTCCCGAATTAGGAACCATGATTTTCTAAAGCCAAAATTAGTAATCAAATTTTATTTCAGAATATAATTAGATTAAATTAGGATTTAACATAATTTATTCCGGAATTAAATAAAATTAATTAGGTTAACTCGTTAGCTACTTTCTATGACTTTTAGAATGACATTTTAGATCTAACTTACGGTTATTTGTGCACAGGTTCGTGGTTCAATGGTGTGGTATGGTTTAAGAGCTTCTAGGCCAGAGTTCATCTTGTCATCAACTTGTGAAACCAGTTCGTTCAGAAATTTAGGCAAGTATACTATTGCTTTATCTGCTTATTGTTGTAAATATGGATAAATCACCATAATTATTTGGTGTCTATAACCTATGCCTTTTGGTTATCACCTATGGCTTTTGTTTATCCATAACCTATAGCTTTTGGCATTCTTCTTTTAATTGTCATCATGATATTAACCTCCATGTAAGCCTATATAAGGTGATATTATCAAGTTGATTTGTACAAGTGAATGAAGAAATATTTTTCTCTATTGTTCATCTCTTTGCTGTTGTCACGACCCGCACCCACTGTAAGGATATGAGTACGTAACAGCGCCCCCAGCCTACGCCGCAGTGTCAGCGGTAGAACGCTGTTCTAAGTCACTATCTAACCAACAACTCACGCAATTATATAATGTACTTGTCAAATCTTAACTCCGAACGGAGGACAAGTATAGATATAATAAAATCTCAATCACAGTCTAAGCACGATATGATAACACAGAAGTTTATAACTAAGACTAAATAATAACAACAAATATCAACTACTAAATAATAATATCTCAACAAACTCAAATACAAACTCATATCTCAAGTTATTTATAATTCAAGTTCTATAACATGAAAACTAAACCAAGTCAACTAGCTAGTCTCCCGATCACTCTGAGTGTCGAGGCTAAAGGTAGCTAAACCATCTCCTGGTCCATAGTAGGTAGGACAAGTGTCCTCAGGGCAATCATTTGTAAAATTTCAACAGGTCCAGTCAGGACAGGAACGAGCACATCTCATCTAGAAAACTCAAATAAATAACACAGAACTATAAAGCAGTTATAGACAGTTGTATTGATGAACATGGCAGTTTATATTCAGGTGATGGTATAGAGAGACAGATAAAGTACAAGAAAAGTAAGGTAACTAAAACAAGAGAAGAATCATGGCAATAAAGACTGTAAATAGAAACTAGCTGAACTAGAGTAACATGATATGAGTCCAGACAGTAAATATAAACAAGTGTAAAACCCAAGTAAGTCCAGACAACATGAATATGATACCAGGTGATTCCAGTACAAGATGAGTCCAGTATAAGATGATTCCAGTCAGTGATCAAGGATTCCAGAGTAAGTCCAGACTATACTCTAACAGTGTATTTTAAAATACCGAGATCAACATGTAAACGGCTATAGGTAATCCGGCACATCACACACTCGGCCGGGTGTGAGATGGCTATCATTCCAGTTTGATTCCAGCATGTGGGGTGATTCCAGAATTGGGGTATGTCTACATGTCTTACTCAAGTATTTTCCCTCCCAGCAAGTACAAGTGAATCCAGAATACGACACGAGAATCGAGATGATCGTCTAGCCAAATATGATGATACCGGCAAGTGATTCCAGGGTGATTCCAGTAGGTTATTCCAATAATAGAAGCCAGACATGATGATACCAGTAATAGAGGCCAGACAATATGTTATGTGTGTCGTATACATGAATCCAGAAATATCCATACGTGTTGTAATAGAGAATCACATACAACTAACTAGAACTGAAGTACAGTAATTGACAAATAAATGAGAGAACTATCAGAGAATGTACTCGCCTGATACTCTAAAAAGAGTAGTGTAATATCAGATGTCTACACCAGAGTCACAATGTCCTAAATAGAGCAGTACATGTTATAATGTGTTTAAAATAAGGTAAATGATGTTTACAATACAATCTACATGATTTTTAGGTCAATCTAGGTCAAAGTCAACTCTTGGTCAACTCTGGGTCAAACCAAGTCAATATCTAGCTAAATTGTCAAACCTTGGTCAACTAGTCAACCTAACAGTTAAACTAGGTCAACTCTAGTCTAGTTAGGTCAAACAAGGTCAAACTAGTCTAGGTTGGTCTAACCTAGGCTGAACAAGTCAATCTAGGTCTCTAACCAAAATACCATACAAGCCACACTAGTCTAGTACCATAGCCTAAACTATACCTCACATATAACAAAACCATATATGCATATATTATACAAATCAATATATGTCACATTCACATTTATATATATACATGTAAATATACACATAGGGTAGCTATATAGGTATAGATACTAGATTAGAATACACATTTATACATGGATATAGATAAGGTATCACAATACTAAGTAATCCTAATCAAGCATTCATGTAAATATACACTATACATATATAGAGAGTGGAAGAGGAAGAGTGAAGTATATGTATACATGCATATCATAGTGTGTGTACACATAATGGTGTAAGGAGGGTGCATATGCATGTAGGTGTAGTGTGTCCAGGTTGTGACAGGAATGTGTGAGTGTGTGGTGTGGATATGTTACAATTTTAGGTAGATATGAGTGAACAATGTCAAAGTGAAATGTGAGTTAACAAAGTGTACAACAATGGTGTCAAGCAAGGCTATTAGTGTTCAGTTTTTGTGTGTGTGTGTGTATAGGAGAACACCATGTTCTCAGTTTTGTGAGTGCAACCACAATGTCAATGACAGTTAATTCTCAGTTTTGGAGACATGTGTGTGTGTGTGTACACTTGTAAACAAGTGTCAAGTAGGAACTGAATTAGTGCATGTGTTCTCAGGATTGGCAAAATGACAGTTCAAAGGTGTGTGTATAGATGAGTATCCAAACTAGTTGGCAATCTCAGGTTTAGGTGTATGTGTTGCATTGTTCTCAGCTATTGCATAGTGTCAATGTCAGTTAGACAGTGCATCAGTTGACAGTGTGTATACGAGTGAGTGAGTGTCCCAATTTAGCATAGTGTGTGGGTGAGGAAAGGGAATAGATGGCTCTGTTTTAGCACATTTCAGTCATACACAGGAGTGTCAATGTATGTGTGTATTCATAGGTTAAGTTCTCAGATTTCATGGAAAACAGTGAATGTGTGTACATGTGTGTTTCAAACTCAGATTTCAGTTTGAATGGCATGGGGGTTTATACATGTAGCAATTTTTGCACAATGTAGATGGGTGTTAGCAATATGTATTCCCAGGTTCAGCCCTACATTTCAGTTTAAATGTAAACATCAACATATATGTTAACCAATATACATATATATATAACAAACCAATCCCCAATCCATATTTCAGTTAAACAGTGTAAGTATTTGATAAGCAGTGTGTTCGAGTGTCATAAGTGAATGAGTAAAATGTATGTGTGTGCATTACAATGATGTGAGAAACAGTGAGCTGTGACTGAAATGAAATATGGACTAAACAAATTACAGTGAACAAGCCATTCAATTACCAAGCCCCCAAAACCATTTTTACTATTCAAACCATTTCCAACTAAACTCACATTAAAAACCTATTATGCGAACATGTAATCTCCAGTAAAACAACACATAAAACTATGTAAATGAACATTTAAACTGGATTAAAACATTCAAAACAAACTCTGGATTATGAAGTTACTGTTCAGTATCAAAAATAGGGGAAATACAAAATTGGATATCGAAATTAAACTAAATCATCAATTAAATGGTTGTTAAATGTGTGTGAACATAATATGGTGTTATACAGGTTGTCTCGTGTCCACAAAAATGGACACGATGTGTCCAAAAGCAGAAAACCTAAGTATCAGAAAAGCAGTACACCCAGGCCTTGTGCGTGCATGTCGAGCCTTTGTGGGCTCGACACATAGCTCGAGGTGGGTCGAGATCGTGCATATGGGTTCGTCCATAGTAGGGCTAGGATTCCCATACCCTAACCTGGGTCGAACCTGTGTCGTATCCAAGTTCCAGTCGCGCGTCAGAGCTGGTTTACACGTGTGTGAATGACAGGCAGCGACCAGTGCGAGAGTGAAAACTCCCAAACCACTAAACCAAATCGTGTGAGACTTTGGGGGCATGTTGTCAGATATTGGCCCCAGGTGTCCACCAATTTTGGTGTCCAACCGAGTCGTGTCATGTCGGATATGGACGTGTGGCAGCAGGACACTGCACGGGGGCCTCGTGCTGCGGATCGTGTCCAAATTTGGACACAAAAACCAACCCAAATCATGCTCAGTCACATACATACATAATCTACATATGATTAGCTACCCAAATATATAATTTGTTTTGAAAACCAAGAACAAAAAGTTCTAAGAGGCATTTCGTCGAACACCTATGTACATACATTGATACGTGTCCGATACGGACACCAAATGGACACGGTTTTCTACCAAACTTGAGGGACAGCTAGGGGAACCCTAAATGAATGCATATATGGAGAGAAAACCAGAAATTAAAAGGTTTAGAGGCTATTACCTATTGAGAGTTGGAATCTCAATAAAGTTGCACTTGAGAGCCAAATTCCTCCACTTCCTATGGTCAAATTGCTCCAAATCCTTGCTAGCTATCCACCAATAGCCTCTTCTATAGTAGGGGAGTGGTTAGCAATTGATTGGGTTCAATTTGGAGTTGATTTGGAGAAAATGGGTGAATTTGGGGAAGAACACAAATTAGGGTTAGGGTTTGCAAATGAGAGGAGGCAAGGGGCTAATGTGATGTTTAAATAGGAAGGGGAAGCCTTGCTTGGCCGGCCATAGACTGCCCTAGTGTTAGGGTTAGGTCCAAGTTAGGTTTAAGGCCTTCTCTAGGTGTAATTCAAGGCTTTCTAGTAAAGTCCCATCTCAAATAGGATTTCCACCAAAATATCTAACTTAGAATTAATATCTAGATATTCCTAGACCTTGTCATTTAGTTGGAAGCTACTAATCAAATATCTAGGCTCATGACTAATAATCTAGGTTAGGTCAAAATTAGGGTAGTCTCTAACAAATAGATTAGCACAATAATAATCATTCAAAATTCATTTTCATTAAAAAGTCAAAAATGACCAAAATACTCCTAGGCTAAAAAGTCACAATAGTTATCATAATCACATGGCTAGGCCTCATTGGCCATGGTTAGTCTCTAGGTCATGCAGTATATAGAGTTTCACTAGCAACACATCAAAATCACATGTCATGACTTAAAATAGTTTTAAATTGATTAAAAATCATCAAAAATCATAATATGATATAAATACAAATAAACAATAATTATAATTAAAAAAGTTCAAAAATACCCTCATTTCAGAAACTGGGTGTTACAAGTCTACCCCCCTTAGAAAAATTTTGTTTTCGAAATTAAGATGATCGTACCCTACTAGGTCAAACCCCCAATCAAATCAAGGTCGATAGATAACATGCTACACAATCCTACTGGTCGTGATATCATGGTCTTGATCAGGGTCACTATACTATCTATCACAGCAAAAAAATCCTGACAGGTACTAATAGAATCACACAACAAGATGGAAAGAAGAACATGAAAGACAGACCTGCTAACCCGTCACCCGTAGCGTCGGTCTACTCGACTGTCAGCGCAAAAGCCCTGCCCCTCTGGAGTATATCCCTCTGATTGTGCGAGGCACAGTGCTGCGCTACAGGTGGCCTAGCTCCCTCTATCTAATCTATGACACTCAAGTAATATCCATACTGATATTCTACTCAATTATACTAGGGCACCATCTATATGGTATCTATTCTGCAATCTGATAATCATACCCGTCTATCCAGAACCATGTTACCAGAATTCTCATCATACCAGTAAGTATGGCTGTGATAATCCATAGAGTCCACAACTAATGTACATACCTCTAGAATCATGGTATTTAAAATTTTTTGCATTGCCGCTAGCTTGGCTGCAAAAACTTTAAATTTCCATACCCGATAAATACATCCAAAATCAGACTCTATCTCATCGCCCAACCAGCTAATATGGCTGTAGAAGACTCTAGATTCTATGATTGAGGTAACCTAGCCCATAATGTTATCTTGGTAGAAAATCAAGTCAATAATGAATACCAAGAATCAAATTCAATGATGAACAAGGAAGTAGATAGAAACTGTCACAATCGAATTTCGAGATAGATTATAATGAGATTCTCAAGGGTCATCCTAGGAATCTTCTCAAGTAGTCCTAACTGTGATTGAGTACCTCTCCGTTAAAGCCTATCTCTCAATCCTATCGCAGGTTCGCAGCAGTACAACTAAGTCGCCGTACTACCGCGATATCGTACTAATGCGACTCTCGACCTGCATGGGCCACCATTAAAAATGTGTCATAACCCGCACCCACTGTAAGGATACGAGTACGTAACAACGCCCAGCCTACGCCGCAGTATCGGCGGTAGAACGCTGTTCTAGGTCACTATCTAACCAACAACTCACGCAATTATATATTGTACTTGTCAAATCACAATAGTCATCATAATCACATGGCTAGGCCTCCTTAGCCATGGTTAGTCTCTAGGTCATGCAGTCTCTAGGGTTTCGCTAGCAACACATCAAAATCACAAGTCATGACTTAAAATAGTTTTAGATTGATTAAAAATCATCAAAAATCATAATATGATATAAATACAAATAAACAATAATTATAATTACAAAAGTTCAAAAATACTCTCATTTCAGAAACTGGGTGTTACAGCTGTACAATACATTATCAGCACGATTCTCTAAGGTGAGTTTAGTCTTGCATACATAGATACATATTTTAGTAAACTTAAGGTGAGTTTAGTCTTACATACATAGATACATATTTTAGTAAACTTAAGTACCGACTGTTCTTTTAATATTTTGTGTGAGACAAAAAAGTTCCAATTCATTATGTATGTACCACATATCTACCTATTCTTTATATATGTATGTATCAATTAGACAAAATTTTGATTTATTTAGCTGAAAGACACAATCTGTAAAAGAAAAACATCCAGAGTATAGGATATTATAGATCTTATTAGTCTAGCATCTATTCATCCCTTTAATAACAATGTCAAATACAAGTGTCAGATACTCTTGGATTCTCTATTGCAAACATGAATACTACTATATCACATTATTCGGACACGATGTCACATATACAACACCTATTTGGTTATGTGCTAGTGTATTCTGGTCTCTTAAGTTAATTTCAATCAAAATAGATAATTCACGATAATTTATTTAAAATTATGCACAAATCTTATTTCTATATTTTTTTTATGAACTTTACCCAAGTTTAAAATTAATCTAGAATATATTAAATACTCTTCTCTTATTATGAATGAGTTCATTACATTAAATTAGATTATATGAAATTGCTATTTCCATCATTTTATTTTTTTTATTTATTCTACAAGATACAAATTCACATTGTTGTATATGTGAATCATATTATGAAAAAGTACCCAAAATACAAACCATGATGATCTAAAGATTATTATATAATGATCACATTGTTGTATATGTGATAAACATAAGACATAATATTTTTTGATAGCATTTTATCATATTGTGCCATATGTGAAATTTTATAATATTGGAAGCACTTGTCAATTTTACTATTTAAATTAATTTATCTCTAATATAATTATTTCTGCTATATAGATGTCGAGTCTTGCAAAGATTGAATTCAAAGCTTTTGATGTGAGCAGAGACAATTACTTATCATGGCAATTGAATGCGAAGTTGCACTTGTAGTCCAATAAGCTTGATGGTACTTTTAAAAAGGAAAATAAAGAATCTTTTGAAGCCAAGGCTAAGGCTTTGATTTTCCTACGACTTCATATCCATGATGATCTAAAGGCATAATATCTATGCGAGGATGATCCATTGAATTTGTGGACATCTTTAAAGGATAGATTTGACCATCAAGGATGGTAATCCTTCCGATTGCTCAAAGTGAATGGTTGAACCTGAGATACCAAGACTATAAAAATATTAAAGCATATAATTCTGCTCTGTTTAATATTGTTTCTCGCCTTAGGTTTTGTGGAGAAAAAGTAACAGAGGCTCAAATGCTTGAGAAAACCCTCTCCACTTTTCATACAAGTAATGTGCTTTTGTAGGAACAATATCGTGAAAAACATTTCACAAAATATTCTAAACTGGTGACTTGTCTCCTTGTAGCAGAGGCAAATAACAACGTTCTCCAGAAAAACCACAACTCTATTAGGTCAATGGCAATTTCTGAAGCAAATATAAATTTCGGGCTTACCAGAGGTCGTGGTAGAGGACGTTGTAACTGCCTGTTTTCAAAATCAAGGGTAATTTTGTCATTTCTCAGTTTTCCATAATTCTGGTGAATTTTAAATAATTTAAAACTATTTAAAATGTTGATTGGTGATTTTGATGGTTAACTAGTTAAACCCTAGTTTTGCTAAGTCCGGAGACTAACCATGACCATGGGAGCCTAGTCATGTGATTAGAATGTCATATTACTACTTTTTAGCCTAAGGGTATTTTGGTCATTTTGACAATTTAGTGAAATTGTAATTTTGATTAATTAAATATTGTGCTAATCTTTTAGTTAAGCCTTAACCTAGAAGTTAACCTAACCTAGATTAGTCTTGAGGTTAGAATCAAGGTTAGAACATTCCTACTAAGTGCCAAGGTTAGTAATATCTAGATATTATTATGGTAGGATATTTTTCTTAGGATATTTGTGAAAAAAAAGCCTAGAACCAATAGGAAGGCTTAGAATTGGGTGGAATGATCTTGGCCACTCATCTATACCTAAACAAACCCTAATTCCCTTAGATGACCAGCCATCAAGTGCCCCCCTTCCTATAAAGGATCCTTAAGAAGGCCTTTGCCTTTTTTTATAATTTCTTGAAACCCTACTTTGTTCTTCCCTAATCTCCTTCCATAATATCCAAATTAAGCCCAAATTGAGTCAAATCAATTACATCATCATCCCCAATAGTAGAGGAGACTTGTAGAGGCTTGCTAGCAAGGTTGGAGGACGTTTGAACCGTAGCAAATCAAGGAAGACGTCGAGTAGAGGCTCATTTCATTGATGTTTCACCCTCAATAGGTAAAACCCTACAAACACCTATAAATTGCCAATTTCTTTCCATAGATGCATCCATTTAGGGTTGCCCTAGGTGTAGCCCAAGTTTGGTAGGAATTTGTGTCCATTTCGTGTCCGTATCGGACACGTATCGGTGTAATTAATTGGTTGTTTGATGAAATGCTTGAATGGAATAAATTTTACTAATTTTGAAAACTAATTACATGGTTGTGTAGCCCTACATATGGGGATTTCAAAACTATAACTCTGAGCATGATTGGACACGTGTTCGTGTCCAAATTTGGACACGAACCTCACCATGATGCCCCGTACCCATGCCCTGCTACCACCCACTGTTTTCTTACTGCACACACCACTTGTACACGTGCAAACTGGCACGAAGGTGGGGGCAGACACTGTCAGGACCCCCCTAAATTTTTATGACATCTCGTGTCATGTCGGACATGAAACACGAGCTGCACTGGTTTACACACTGCACAGTGCACTGATTTTTAGCTCTCTGACACGGCTTTAAAACTAGGACACAACACGTCTTGGACTTCGTGCAGGCACCTAGTGTCAACCCCTTGACCAATTTTTTTTCTCTCATGTTTATTTATTTATTTTAATAATTATTAGTCACTTACATTTTTTAGGTTTCATTGGAAATATTAATAAGGGGTTCAATTTGTAATAGACACATTTCAGGGACTATAGTGTAAATGTCCCTACAACAAATTCTCCCTTTATAGCCGAACCTCTGAATTCAAATTCAAATTGAACTTAGATAACACCCAAACCCCCTCCTGTTTAAATCTCCAAATAAGAGATAACTCATATCCATAAGAATCTAAACCAAGATTGATTCGAAGAAGGATCTCCCTATCCGTTTTCTTTTGGATCAAATCTAAACCCTACCTATTTATAGGGAGGAGATGATAGCCGACTCTTCCATCCTTCTTCAGAGTTGAAAAGAGCAGCCTCGAGTACCACAGAGAGGAGACAATTTCATAGGTAAATCCCTTTCCCTTCATCTACCAGATTTTGTTTACTTGAACCAAGTTGTTTATCATATTCATGGAAGGGGGATACGAATGTTTGTTATATGACCTGAGAGAATGTAGAATCAAGTACCTACAGACCCATTGCCATGATGGGTACCCTTCGAGAGACACCTGACAATGACAAGCCTAGCAATGACTAATAAGGACCCTTGAGGGTGCAGGACGAACCTACCCATTATCAACCTGGTGGCCTATATAGGGTGTTATAAGGAATGCAAGTACAGGTTGGTGTGAGGAACCTAATAGATGATAAAAGTGTATAGCAATAGGAGTCCTGAGACATGGGGTGGATTACAGTGTGTCTAGTGAAATCAGTTGATAGTATGCAATGCAATCTTGTGATACAGGTGATGACAGGATTAGAGTTGACATGTTACCTATGTGCCTTGTGGCTTATAGGGATGCAGGTCACTGTTTCCTACTGTGCAGGACTAGGTGTGAATGCAGGGTACAGTGATATAGGGCTGTAAGGTCTGCTAGGGTATCCTATAGGTCAATGCTTCATACATTATGGGACATGGTGGTATGTTTGACAGACCATACTGGGACTAGACCTTAAAATCATAGACAACATATTGGACTGAACCAAAGTAATATTTGGGCTGATACATGCCAATCTCAGATGGATTACACATTGTATTGACATGGAACCTTCCTACCTATGTCTACAGGGATCAACTCCCCCTTCCTATGGTCTGGACCAACATTATCTAGGAGTTGTACTAGAAGTAGGTATAGAGTTCAGTGGTAGGAGTACATGTGGTACATGCTGTATACAGACACATAAACCAAGATGCCCTATCCAGTACCCCACTGTTCAGCATATTAGTCAATCCCATGCATCAAATAGGCTCAGGATAGGCATTATTGGTTCAGTCTTTACACTAGGTATCATGCTTCGATCCTTCCAAATTAACCTACCTTCATGATAAGTCTAATACCAAGTTGTTCAGACATTGGGTAACAGGAATAGAGAGGACAAATCTTTAGGCCAATAGGTATACCCAGGGTGTATGAGGATTTTGGAGCTTGGAGGAAAGCCTAGGCTTCAGGAATTGGGGAACAACAGGTTGCATAGAGTAACAACCATCTAAGGCAGGGGACTGGTACAAGCATGCCTAGAGTACATACTGGTGAATAGAAGCCTGTGTATCAAACATGTTAGCAGGGCAGGACTTAGACCTGGGGTCAACTGATACTTAGAGTATCATAATAGAAGTGTAGGGAAGACAGTAGCCTGGAGATTGCACTAGACTTTAACTCGGGTACTTGTGTACATGGCCTGATAGTATAGGTATACCACTAAGCATCCTGGGTGACCCCGGGACATAACTTTAGTGTCAGTCCATTTTATCCCAATAACCCAGCCCATGTAATTATAGCTTACATAAATTCCATTACTCATTACTGGCCTACACTTTGCATACATTCACAGACCAGTTTGGTTCAGTCCCTGTTATAATTGTCCTACTCACAAATGTATAACACCTTCATATATGTCTCCCTAGCCTTGATAATGTGGTTTGTACAAACTGTAAGAGGTTTATGCCAATGTTCAGTATATGCCAAGCAACCATATAACCTGGATGTACAGGACCTTTTTAGTCTCTGGACTAACTTGGCTGATACCATGTATTTTGCCCTTACTAGTATGAGTTGGATCGTATGGGGCATTATTGTTCAGAGTCTTGAAGAAGCCTGACCATGTAAAGTGTAACTTGACCCTTTATATTCCTATGGTCCAGTCCAAGCTGGAGAAACATTCCCTGAAGGGTCTTCAAGTCATGAAGATCCTTCATACAGCTGTTGAGCTTGTATACTTCTGTAGTCCAGGTCCTCTTGAGTAATGCAATAGTACACTGAGAAGGTCACACATGTCTGACCTTTGGGTCATGAATGATAACACAGATGGACCAGTGAAACACCATTAGAGGGAGGCTTGTGCTTGATACCATAGTGTGTCAGGAATTGGGAAGCCACAGATGACAGGACAACTGGGGGATCTGGATATTGGTCCTTGGTGTACATGTATACCATGCATGTATCTTCATGAAGATATCTACAGGTGGTCATGACCACATTACCTTGAACTATCCATAGTCCTTTCCTTTTATTCAGCCCCTGTGCATTATCTGAACATCTAAAGCTTAGTCTCTGCATTATTGGTTTGTCATGCATCCTGCCTTGATGTATGCACTGCATTACCTTTACCAAAGTATGGTTAGATGAGTACTTAGTTCAGTTAGTACTGCTTTTATTCCTTTTGTTGTTAAATCTAGTAGGACAGGGGTGACTCGAGTATGAGCCCTTAGCTTTAGTCTTGTCCCATATACTATTTTTTGGTCTCATAATAGGATCAGCCTATTTGTTCTGTTTAAAGCCTCTTACATATATGAGTGTCCCATTTATATACCAGTTGTGTGCATTCAAGTATATAACACAAGTAGTTGATAAGGAATATTGAGTAGAGTACCTTATAGTCACACTATAAGTAGATCTATATATATAGAGGGAAAACCTATGTTTAGGATTTAGTTTCGTACCTCTTTAGTCTAACACTAAATAGTCTACAAGCCAACACCTAGAAGCCTAACCATGAATAGATAGACTGGTTGTAATATTAAATTGTGTATTGGTCCTATCAATTTACAAATAGGCTACTTGGATCTCGATTCGGATTTGTTCCGTGCCACAGCTCAGGACCTAAGGCAAGTATACCTTGCCTTTCTACACAGCTTTATTTACATGCACTATCTCTTTTCTATTATCCAGTTTTCTTTTCTATTATCCAGTTTTTCTTATATTATTGATATGTATCTTTTCTATCATGTTGTATATTGTATCATCGCTTTGTAGACCGTGTTCACAGTTAGCTTTGTGTCTTATTGGTCGTGTTCACTTATGCCTTGATTGAGTCGTGCCATGGGTCGAGAAGTCGTGAACTGAACTGCTTTTACTCCGTGTCTTGAAATATTGAAGCTAACCTGCGAGTCCACACTAGGGACAAGGGTTAGTAGTTATCCGTGTCTTAAGCTAACCTGCGAGTCCACACTAGGGACGAGGGCTAGTAGTTGTTCAAACCTGCGAGTCCACACTAGGGACGAGGGTGATGCTAACCTGCGAGTCCACACTAGGGACAAGGGTTAGTAGTATATGGTTCACACCTGCGAGTCCACACTAGGGGCGAGGGTGATGCTAGCCTGCGAGTCCACACTAGGGACGAGGGTTAGTAGTTCAAACCTGCGAGTCCACACTAGGGACGAGGGTTTGAGTATTCAATTTGGTTATCCGTTGACATCTTAACATGAGTCCTCTCGTCCTCGTTCAGTAGTTCATTTACGTGTAGACAGTGTATAGATTTGTGCTTATTCATTGCTCAGTTTTACTTATTTATTCTGTATTTTTCTCTATGCATAATAAACTGTTAGAAAGGCTCATTTTTATGTATCTTGCTAGTCCTCTGAGGACCTGATGATCTCTTCAGGTTAGCCGAGTTTGAGTCAGGAGCAAACGGGAGGGTTTGAGCCAGCATCGGATCGCAGTACTTGCAGTTGAGGTGGTCTAGATTAGCAGTTTTATTCAGTTAGTTACTCCATATATTTTTTTCGTCTATTGGTAGTGGATTTGTGTCCACCGGACGTAATGGTGATTCTTGATATTCAGTTTATTCATTATTATTCAGTTTATATCTTTTCATTGATCTTGACTGTGACATGATTATTCCTGTGGATGAGATATAGTTTACCATGAGGTTCTAGTTTGCCGTGACTTGTGTATAGACAGAGTACTATCGCCGACACTGCAGCATAGGCTGGGCTTGGACACATTTCGTATCCGAAAAGCGGGTGCAGATCGTGACACCTAGACTCCTAGACCTAGTCCCCCTCTACCCCGAGACACGATCACGACGTGTCACGTGTCGTGTGTCACGCGTACGAGTCTGTGACACGTGTACACGAGGCACCGTACTGTGCCGTGCTCTCCCTGCTACTCGGGCCCTCTGTAGGACACGACACGTATTCTCTTGACACAAATTTTAGAGGACACGAGGGGGCATACACTGACAGCATGCCCCCAAAGTTTGGGTCAATTTGGTTTGGTATTCTAGAAGTTATCGAGCTCACACTGATTTTGTACATGCACGCACACATGCAGAAAACCCCACTGATATGCACTTCGTGCATGGACACGCGACTTCGTGGACACGACTCAAGCACTTAGACACATATCCTGATACCCCACCTAGCTAGTGACACGACCATGACACTTGTGGATGGACACACGAGTCCCTAGACTAGTTGACACATGTGCACGATGTTGTCTGTGTAGTACTCTGAGACACTGTTTTAATTTGATTCTTGGACACCTCGTGTCTATTTGCATGGACACGAATACCCCCCAGGACATGTACTTATAGGAGGAACACGTTGATCACACTGGGTTTGGGTTTTAATTGGGATTTAGTTTCGATTTGGCATTCTTCATGTTACTTACTATTTTTAACTGATACCTAGGTTTCGAATAGGATTTATTTTGGGTTTTTCCTATCCTAATTTAGTCGGGTTTATCCCAGTTCGGTTTTAATTCAACTGACACTTAATTCAAATCTGTAGTTAACCTGAGATTTTAATATTTTAGGACTGAGAATGGGATATGAAATTGAAATGTACAGTTAATGAAAACTGAGATGGTTTCAGGATTTAAAACATGGGTTTGGTTGGTTTGAATCTAGGTTATGTAGATTTGGATGGGAATTCTTTGTTCAGTCCCTTCCTTTAGGTTTGGGGGTTCAGGCTTGAGAGAATTTTAATTGGTTAGTCCTACTTTTGATATATAGTTCATCCCTTTGATATAACCTATATGTTTAGTCCTTAGTTCGACCTTAAATCAGTATTAGTGAAGGGAGTAGCACATAGCAGTAACTTAGAGGGCTCAGGTTTAAGTTTACAACAGTTGTTAGGTATAGTAGTACATTGGTTTATTGTGTTACATGTATTGAGGGCTAGACAGGGAATATACATAGAGTAGAGTATGGGGTTTGAAATTAGAAATGAAAACTGAGATGGATTTTGAATATTAGAAAATCTGAGATCACAATTCAGTCCACTTGGACATATGATTTCAGATTTATCTATACATGTTGTGAGGGTTTGAAATTGAGAGAGGGTGATTTGAGAGTTAGGAGTTATATGTATTGATATATAGTGTAATTCATATGTTAGATATGAGAGGCTACATGTATATAGGCTAATAGCTATATATATGGGTTATACTACATATATGTGTTTGATATAAATATGGTTGCTACATAAGAGGGATTGGTAATTGATGTTAAGTCAATATCATGATGTACATATGAACAAGAGAGGCAAATAGAGATATGGCACACATATATATACATATATATATATATATATATATATATATATATATATATATATATATATATATATATATATATATATAGGATTATGAGTTGGAATTAGATGTGTATTGGTTTGGATAATGAGTTTGGCCTTGTAGCCTAGTAACCCAATACCCTATACTTGGACAAGTTTGACCAATATTGACTTGTTGACTTAGTTAACTAGGTAGTTGACCATAGATAGTTGACTTGACTCCAAGTTAACCAAATCCTAGACAGTTGACCAGTTTGACCAAGTTGACCTAGATGTTGACTTGGTTTGACCCAGAGTTGACCAAGTTTGACTTTGACCTAGATTGACCTAGAAATCATGTAGATTGTATCAAAAACTTCATCTATCTTATTTTAAAAACATTATAACTTGTACTGCTCTATTTAGGATATTGTGACTCCGGTGCAGACATCTGATATTACACTACTCTTTTCAGAGTGTCAGGCGAGTACATTCTCTGATAATATTTTTGTTTTATGATATCGTCTTTGTTTCTAGTATTTAGTGTAGATATCCTTGTTCTCTTGGCACATTGTTCACACGGATTGATATTTGTCTGGATCTCGTCATAAGATATTATTCCTCTTATATATGGTATGCCTTGTGCAAGACTTCATTGTTTTCCTTGTTCATTGTATAGACACGATTCCTGTGAAGGAGCGCTACTTCCCAGAGAATGTGTGTCATAACGTATCATGACTGGATCCACTATATTAGTCTGGGATGGGGGTGTTAGCGTAGATATGTGATCAATACTCCACAGTATCATATTGTATCATCATTGTATCACCATTGTATCCTCACTGTACAGTGTTAATCATACACTCACGTATGATTAGCCAGGCCAAATATTGTATCAAGTTCTAAGCCGATCACATGTTAAAACTAGTGCTAAACTTACATAGATAGTAGTTCCAGATTTCGTACATGTCATACATTGTTTTCTTGCCATATCTCATTACAGTTTTGATATACTCTGCCAGGATGCATGTACGCTCTACTTTACCTAGTATATTCTCTCTATCTACTGCTACATTTTTAATATTGTATAACTAGAACTGTTGTTTGAGATTTTATACTCGTTTCCGTCCTGATTGGACCTGTTGAAAATATTACAGATGATGAGGAGGAGTGCCCTACCTATTACGGTCCTCATGACGTGGTTGGTATAGAGTTGGATACCCTAGTGCAGCAGGGGTTAGCTCTAGCAGATGAGGCCTTGGTATAGTTTGGCTGGTTTTAGAATAGTACTGGACTCTGTCTCCAGATTACTTTGGCTTGTTATTATTAGTTAGTTTTCTGTTTTGAGATTGTTGACTCAGAGATTTTGGACTCGTATTATTCTGTGTTGGATTTTCAGGATGATATATATAAATCTTGTTGTCTTTATCTTTCAGTATTATTATCGTCATTCTTAGAGTTTGTGATTGAGTATATTATATTGTCATTGCTTGTCCTCCGTTCGGAGTTGACCATTCTCGACAGGTCTTGATATTATAACTATTGATAGATGGTAGACCTAGATAGCGTTCTACGCCGTAGGCTGGGACGCTGTTACGTACTCGTACCCTTACCTCGGGTGCGGGTTATGACATATTTTTAGTGGTGGCCCATGCAAGTCAGAAGTCGCAATTAGTGCGATGTCGCAGTGGTGCTCGACTTAGAGTGCTGCTACGAGCCTGCTATTGTTTTAGAAGATATAGGCTATAGGCTAAGGGTACTCAATCACAATTAGGAAACTTCCAATTGCTTCTATACAATTGTCCTTTCTTGGTGCTGATTACTTGTACTCTAAATTGTCCTCCTTTGATATGATCTATCTTGTGCCATATTGACTTCTTTCTTTCGATCTATCTTCAGGATGGTGACGACTCGATCTCAGCATTTGGAGCCTGTGGATACTGAGAGGTCCACCACATCTTGCGAACCTGAGCCAGTCACTTCTCCTGCAGTCGTTGCATCTGCAGCAGCAGTCGGAGGCGCTCCTCCACCAGTTGCGAGGACTGTCCCAGTGGTCGCTGCGACAGGAGCAGTCGTGGGTATTCTTCCTCCGGCACATCGGACTCCTCCGTCTGTAGCCGAGGATCTGTCTCCTCCGCCTCTACTACCTACCGATATGGGGCAGATGTTTGCCTTCCTTCGGCAGATGATGGAGGCCCAGCAAGTCCAGACTAAGGCTCAGCAGAGGCAGACAGACGCGATGCATCAGGACGCGAGGGATGCACACTAGTTGGCTCTAGCAGCTATGGAGCAGAGGACTTCGCATCAGGGATCGCATCCGAGGACGTAGAATATCCAGGACTTCAAGAAACTGGGGCCTCATGACTTTAGCGAGATTGAGGGCGTAGTATATGCTGACGACTAGATCGAGGACATCGAGCATAAGATGAGGGCTTCCCGCCTAGCAGACGACTTGAAGGTTGAGGCGGTGGGGCTACAGTTGTTAGACATTGCTCACACCTGGTTCAGGAACGAGCCAGACCTTTCAGGGGAGGGCCATACCTGGGCCGAGTTCAAGGTCCTCTTCAAGGAGAAGTTCTTTTCTCCTACAGACAAGATCTATCACGACCCGCACCCTAGAGTAAGGGCACGAGAAGTGGGTACGTCCAGCCTACGCCGCAGTGTCGGCGGTAGAACGCTGTCCTAGGTCACAACATCTAACAATATAAAACTTAAACAGTTTATACTCCCCGAATGGGGGTGACATAGAAGAAAGTAACTCAATCACAACTAAGGCAGATGATAAGATAGCAGATAGATAGATAGCTAAAACTGCTGAAATGAAAGGAACATCCCAAGTACAATAGAGAGTCTAAGTGTCTAAGATAAATACATAATCCTAGATCCCAGGTATCAATATGTACAATCATCCAGAGAGTAAAGTAAATAAAACACATCATAGTCTTAGTGGGGCCTGCTGCTGGTCCAGGTCCAATATCTCATCTAAGGTGGCCCGTAATAGGTATCCACACCAGCCTCCTCCTCGTCCTTTGTAATATTTTCAACAGGTCCAGTCAGGACAGGAGCGAGCACAATACATCTCAACAGATCATAGCAGGTTAGAAAATATAGACATGCAGTAGAGTAAGATACAGGAAACTGAAAGAAGCATGGAATGTAAACAGAGGAGACTGTAATGGAAATATATATATATACTGTAAATAGAGAGCTAACTGTGGCTAGTGAGTCAGAGTACAATATAAACATGTGAATGGCATAGGAGATTCTGGGAACTATACTATGGAGTGATTCTGGGAACTACACTATTTGGATATTATTCACATGTTTACTTCTACTCCCCCGTACCCCCAATCAATACACAAGGATCCAGCCAGGTTATGTTATGATTCCATGTAAAGGCCCACAAGGGGTGATACATGGATAGTCCATAAATGGATAATTCTGGGAATACCCATAAATAGGGTAATTCTGGGAAGACTCTGTGATCATGAGAGTACATGTCACAAGTGATCGAAGAATTGTGAAGCATAGTGATACACCATGTAAGAGAAACGCACAGAACATGTAGTATACGATGCTCCCTGAGGGAATAACATCTCAAGAATGGATCCATATAGTACTAATCCGTGTTACCAACGTGACAGCATCAAGTAAAGTAATCTAAAGCAGAAAAATAATTCTAACAGGATATAAAATGATCAGAGAATGTACTCGCCTGGTATCTGAATGTCCAACTGAAAAGTACTGTCCGAGGAGTGGTATCTGGCTCCTATTTAGAATAGCACAAGTCACAACAAGTCCAGAATGGTAAAATGAAGCACTACTATGCATTCTACATGAATCTAGGTCAAACTAGGCCAAAGTCAACTCTTGGTCAACTCTAGTCAACCCTAGAAGTCAAACTAGGTCAACTATGGTCAAACTAGGTCAAACAAGTCCACACTAGGTCAAACTAGTCTACACTAGTCTAACAAGTCTATTCTAGGTCTAACAAAGCTGTACAAGCTCAATCTAGGCTCACTAGTCAACTGACTCACATACAGGCCATAGGCTATTCTACCTAGGCCAAACCAAACACATACACCATGCCAAACTATATCTAAACAATACACTATTGATATGTTTACATAACCTAATACATAACACATGTATTTATGTATATTACATATGTGTAGTAAATACACACATTATATTATATATAATATTATATATATACATACATTACCTATTAGCTAGTATTCACATAGAAGAATAGGATATACATATAGGGTGGTAGGAAATATTGAGAGTGTGAAGAGTGAAAGAGGGAAAGTGTGCATGTGTGTTTGTGTCACTTGTATGGTGTAGTGAGGAAGTGAACATGTGTGTGTGTGTGTGTGGACTGTTACAAAGTGACATGTATAGGTTTGTTATAGACTGAAACTTGTGTGTGTGTGTGTGTGTGGCTAGAGTGAATGTGTGTGTGTGTATTGCATAATTGTGTGAAACAGTGAAAGAGAGTGACAGGGGTAGTCCTTGAGTGTGGCAGGAAGCTGGTGTCTACATGTGTGTGCTAGTGAATTGTTCTTAGGTTTTAAACATTAACTCTAACAGGATATACAACACATAATATCACATAAAAACACTTAAACAGTCCCTAAACTAAACATCCAGATTTTGAGCCCAACCCACATCCAAATCAATCCAAAATCAACACACAGTTAGGAATCATGTATATTCCCATATTAGAGTCCTAATTATATGTAATTAACAGTAATTAGTGGGCTAAAAATGATGCCCAAAGTCAATATCAAAATCTGGAATCAGAACAGTAAACAGGACTGATACTCAATTTTTAGGAAATAGGGAAATTGAGTTTCAATCATGAAAACTAATCTAAAATACCCAAACTGAGGTTGGTAACATAAAAACACATTGCACACGTGTCATGTGGTGTGTTTGTGTCCACCAAAGTGGACACAAACGTGTTCAATTGAATCAAACTAGAAACGGGTAAACTGGACACAGAAATTTGGACAGCATCGTGCGGGTGTGCACGCGTGTCGTACACCCGACACAGGCCATCCCAGGCCTCGCGCTTGTGTCCCTACCTATTCTAGGTCTAGGTGCTCGTGTCTAAGTGTCTGCATCGTGTCCTCGCATCGCCGTGTCTGAGAACTAGAGCCGTATCAGTGGCCAGACACACACTGTGCACAGTGCAGTGCATTCCCCGTGCACAGTCGATTTCTCGCCAACCAATGTACGAAATCCCATAAAACTTGGGGAGGGTGGTGACAGTGGGTGCCCCTCTGCTCCCACAAAGTTTCGTGTCAGGACAAGCCGTGTCGTGTCCTGTAGGGACCCCGATAAGCAGGGGATCCGCCAGGCCGCGCACGAGCATATGCAGCCCATGTGCACGCGTGTCCAAACGACACGGCACGTGCACGAATCCAACTCAGTAAATTAAAATCGTGTAGCGACATCAAAACACAAATTTCTATTCAAAAATTATTCGAAAATAACATAAACAAATCCACAGTGGCATTTCCACAAACACATTGAACAGTGCACTGATACGTGTCCAGTTTGGACACGAAAGGACACGAAAACTTAGGGTTTCCTATTCCTACTGTTAGGTTAGGTCTAGGGCTCCCTAATGATGCAAAAATCTCAAGATTCTATGGTGTGGATAGAGAGTTACCTAAGATTACCCAAAGCCTCAAAAAGCTCCACAAAGATGTACTCCTCTTGATGGCCAAACTCCTCCAAATTGATAGAAAACTGAGAACAACCAATTCCAACAGCAAGAAAACAATAATTAGAACCTATTGCAACTTGTTTGGATTAAAAAGGAGGTAAAATAGATTTTCTAGGGATTTTTGAACATGGAGACTCACCTCTTTCTTCTCTTGAAATAAATTCCTAAAGAAGAGGCTAGCCCTAGATTTTAGGAGAGATTATATAGTGGGGGAATCCCTAGGTTGGCTGGACAAAAATGTTAGGGTTAGGGTTTGGGCACTTGACTAATGGGCTTTGGGCTTAGTCGTAAATCAATGACTTAGAAATCACAAGTCATGACTTGTGGTCAAAATCCTTCTATCCAAAACTCAATATTCCTAATTGGTTTCCCTAACTAGAGTATGGTTAACTTAACTTAACCTAGGATCTCATATCTAGTCAAGTCCAACTTAACTAGGGTTAGGTCACAAAGTCAAAGCTAGTCAAAGTCAACCTAGTCAACCCTTATTCAAACAATTCCAAAATAATTTCTAAAAAATTCCCATAAATTCCCATAAATTCTAATAAATTTAAATAACCCCAAAATGACAAAAATACCCTCAAACTAGAAATGATAAATAAAATACCCTAATCGCAAGTCATAATTTTAAATAGTTTAAAAAGATTAAAAATCACCAAGAATCATAATATGAATTAAATATAAATAAATAATAATTATAATTATAAAATTTCAAATTTGCCCTTATCTGGAAAATTGGGTGTTACAATCCTACCCACCTTATAAAAATTTTGTCCTCAAAATTAAGATGGTCGCACCCCTTTCTTGGTCAACATAGTCAAGGTCAATCACTAGACAATTTCTCAACATCCTAGTGCTTGGTCATCTTCTTAGGACTTTACCTCTGCCAGCTACCTAAGTGTTGGCAACTAGAATTTAGCAAAAGAGAACTCTATAATAGGCTAGCTCTTAACTTCTCAATCCTATCAAGTCACCCATAACTAAGGACCTACAAGCTAAGCACACCAATCCCAATACCACATATATATATGCTCAAGAACAACAACCCACCTCATATATCCTAAGTATATCACCTATATACATATATGACTCATCAACCAAGGGTTAAGGCAGACTAAACTTATAAGGGACTGAAACAAATGCTTAGGACTAGGCTAAGGATGAATGGTCTGAAACATCATTATAGGCAAAAGGGAAGGATGCCAAGGGGACTGAGATCATGAGTTAAAAGATAGGACATTTGGGTCCACTTGTATAGTCAAAGTGAAGGAAAACCTACATGGTGACTGAAACATGCCTCTAGATCAACCTGGGCTCCTCTCTCTATCTAGTTGAACTAATTATATGCAAAACAGTAGTCTGAAAAAAGTGAACCAAACTTGTGTACAGGGAATGCAATAGGCAGTATACTGCAATGAGTGCAGGCTACGTACCAATCACAATACATTACATAAATATACAACTATATATATTAACCCTTATCACCTCAACTCTACTCAGGGTCTAAAACACACACTCCCTACCACATGCCTAGCACTCCACTAAAGGGGTCAGATACTGTAAGGTGCATTGGGACAGAACAGTGAACTGCCCCAAATGGTGAGTACAGGCCTCTAGCATGCATGATACTAATTCTCCTGATATGTAAAATATGGTGAGGGGTTGATGGTTATATTGGTGAGTCAATAATTGGGGTCTGAACTATGGTCCAGTGAAACCTATGATGCAACATGGTAGGAATTTGAGTACAGTGAACAACTTATACAAGTTGAACTAAGAGGACAGGGTATCTAGTGAAGGGGCTACAAACTACCTATAAAGGTTGATCAACATGACTGAACTCAACACAAGAGAACCTACTAAAATAGGGAGTGGACCAATATAGGCTAACAACATGTCAATAATCCTATACGACAATGACCTATAGATACCAACCAAGCCCATAACCCATATGCCAATACCATCTGTAATCTATATGTTTATAGGCCTCTCAGTCTTAGGTGAACTACAACTATACCCAAGGACAGGCTCTGGTCGTGGGTGCCTTACTGGAAAAAGGTAAGGAAAATAATAACAATCATCAAGGCTGTAAGGCATACTAACATCCTATATGTAATTGGTTGGTATTATAATAACAAGAAAATCATCTACCATGGGTTACTATTCTAATATCAATGCTAACTATCATCTCTAGGGTGCAGACACTCTACAAGCCATCACATCATTACACTATAAAAGAGCTACATATGAGTAAGCTCTACAACTAAATATCCCTACTGCCAAGTTATTTGATGATGGAAAACAATTTAAGAAAAAAATAATAGAAGGGTATGATAGAGATGATATGTTGAAACCTTCTCAAGACAAAATCTGATAATCATATGCGTCTGTCCAAAATCATGTTACTCAGAGTCTTCGTCATGTTAGTGAGCAAGGCTACGATAATCACAGAGTCCTTGACCAAGGCACATACTTCTAGAATCATGGTATTTAAAATTTTCGTATTGTCGCATGCTTGGCAGCAAAAACCTTAAATTTCCACACCCGAGAAATACGTCCTAAATCTGACTATATGTCCTCATTATGCCAGCTGACACGACTAGCGAAGATTCTAGATTCCATAACTGGGTGACCTAGTCCATATGATCCATCTCAGAAGAAAATCAAACATAGCACAAGAACAACAGAACAAAATTTGATCAATCAACAAGGAACAGAGGGAATCAAAATTTCAAGGCTATAATAAGAGGCAATTTCGGAAATAGAATCAAAAGAACGGAACCTGCAGCTAGATCTCCAACGGCCTGAGCATCCTCGACTGTCCTGGCAAAAACTCGCTCCTGCTGGCCTCCCCTGGCCTGCTGCTGATGCTGCATGTACCTCTGCTGCTGCGTCGGTAACGGTCCCCGCTGCTGACCTACCGGAGCCTTGGCTCCTCCTCCTGGTGCTGCTCCTTGTGCTGCTCTGCCTGTGTACTGGGAACACTCCCTCAGCTGGTGGTCCGCTGCTCCACATAGTAGGCACCTGCCCAGCCTCTTCCTGCACTCACCCCATCCATGCCCCGGTTTCTTGCAGTAGGGACAACTGATTGTCTGCTGCCTGGGAGCCTGATACTGTCTGGGTTGCTGCTGTCCCTGCTGATGGCCCTGACCCTGGAACTGCTTGTGTACCGGCTTCTTGCAGTAGGGACAACTGATCGCCTTCGGGTCCTGACCCTGATACTGATGTTGCGCCTGCTGAACCCCCACTGGTGTCTGCGTCTGCTGGATCTGCACATGGGGCCTCTTGGCCTGGCCTCCGCTGCTGCTGGTACCGTGAGCATCCCGTCCCCTATTGAACAACTGTTGCCGCTGAGTTTCCACTATCTGCTGGAATAAGGAGAACAACTGTGCCACATCCTTTGATCCTGATGGCGACTGCTGCTGAAGAACGTTCGGGACGACAGGAGAAAGTCTCGGAGTAGGAAGATGTGCACTCCCATAAGCTGCAGATATCCCAGCCTGAGCTGGCATAACAGGAACTGCAGTCTCGGGGCCCTGCTGATCAGGACGAGGGGTGGTAGACCACTCAATGTTATCTTCCTGATCGAGACAAAGAGATTGTGTCTCCATAACCATCCTGAAGACAGATCAAACAAGGAATCAATACTGAGAGAGAAATAATAGTTCAAGGGAGGACAGTTATTCAAGGAAGTATCAGGAATTTAGATGGCAGGGATCCAGTTAAGAGTTTTTCCTAATGTGATTGAGTACTTCAAAATAATCCTAATCCTACTGCAGGCTGTAGTGATACTCTAGTTCGAATACCACTACATAAACTTGACCTGCATGGGCCACCACTAAAAACGTGTCACGACCCGCACCCTAGAGTAAGGGCACGAGAAGTGGGTACGTCCAGCCTACGTCGCAATATCGGCGGTAGAACGCTGTCCTAGGTCACAACATCTAACAATATAAAACTTAAACACTTTATACTCCCCGAATGGGGGTGACATAGCAGAAAGTAACTCAATCACAACTAAGGCAGATGATAAGATAGTAGATAGATAGATAGCTAAAAGTGCTAAAATGAAAGGAACATCCCAAGTACAATAGAGAGTCTAAGTGTCTAAGATAAATACATAATCCCAGATCCCAGGTATCAATATGTACAATCATCCAGAGTGTAAAGTAAATGAAATACATCCTTGTCTTAGTGGGGCCTGTTGCTGGTCCTGGTCTAATATCTCATCTAAGGTAGCCCGTAATAGGTATCCACACCAGCCTCCTCCTCGTCCTCTGTAATATTTTCAACAGGTCCAGTCAGGACAGGAGCGAGCACAATACATCTCAACAGATCATAGCAGGATAGAAAATATAGACATGTAGTAGAGTAAGATACAGAAAACTGAAAGAAGCATGGAATGTAAACAGAGGAGACTGTAATGGAAATATATATATATACTGTAAATAGAGAGCTAACTGTGGCTAGTGAGTCAGAGTACAATATAAACATGTGAATGGCATAGGAGATTCTGGGAACTATACTATGGAGTGATTCTGGGAACTACACTAGTTGGATATTATTCACATGTTTACTTCTACTCCTCCGTACCACAATCAATACACAAGAATCCAGCCAGGTTATGTTATGATTCTATGTAAAGGCCCATAAGGGGTGATACATGGATAGCCCATAAATGGGTGATTCTGGGAATACCCATAAATGGGATGATTCTGGGAAGACTGTGATCATGAGAGTACATGTCACAAGTGATCGAAGAATCGTGAAGCATAGTGATACACCATGTAAGTGAAACGCACAGAACATATAGTATACGATGCTCCCTGAGGGGATAACATCTCAAGAATGGATCCATATAGTAGTAATCCGTGTTACCAACATGACAGCATCAAGTAAAGTAATCTAAAGCAGGAAAATAATTCTAACAGGATATGAAATGATCAGAGAATGTACTCGCCTGGTATCTGAGTGTCTGACTGAAAAGTACTGTCCGAGGAGTGGTGTCTGGCTCCTATTTAGAACAACACAAGTCACAACAAGTCCAAAATGGTAAAATGTAGCACTACTATGCATTCTACATGAATCTAGGTCAAACTAGGCCAAAGTCAACTCTTGGTCAACTCTGGTCAACCCTAGAAGTCAAACTAGGTCAACTATGGTCAAACAAGTCCACACCAGGTCAAACTAGTCTACACTAGTCTAGCAAGTCTATTCTAGGTCTAACAAAGCTGTACAAGCTCAATCTAGGCTCACTAGTCAACTGACTCACATACAGGCCATAGGCTATTCTACCTAGGCCAAACCAAACACATACACCATGCCAAACTATATCTAAACAATACACTATTGATATGTTTACATAACCTAATACATAACACATGTATTTATGTATATTACATATATGTAGTAAATACACACATTATATTATATATAACATTATATATATACATACATTACCTATTAGCTAGTATTCACATAAAAGAATATGATATACATATAGGGTGGTAGGAAATATTGAGAGTGTGAAGAGTGAAAGAGGGAAAGTGTGCATGTGTGTTTGTGTCACTTGCATGAGTGTAGTGAGGAAGTGAACATGTGTGTGTGTGTGGACTGTTACAAAGTGACAGGGATAGGTTTGTTATAGACTGAAACTTGTGTGTGTGTGTGTGTGTGGCTAGAGTGAATGTGTGTGTGTGTGTATTGCATAATTGTGTGAAACAGTGAGAGAGAGTGACAGGGGTAGTCCTTGAGTGTGACAGGAAGCTGGTGTCTACATGTGTGTGCTAGTGAATTGTTCTTAGGTTTTAAACATTAACTCTAATAGGATATACAACACATAATATCACATAAAAACACTTAAACAGTCCCTAAACTAAACATCCAGATTTTGAGCCCAACTCACATCCAAATCAATCCAAAATCAACACACAGTTAGGAATCATGTATGTGCCCATATTAGAGTCCTAATTATATGTAATTAACAGTAATTAGTGGGCTAAAAATGATGCCCAAAGTCAATATCAAAATCTAGAATCAGAACAGTAAACATGACTGATACTCAATTTTTAGGAAATAGGGAAATTGAGTTTCAATCATCAAAACTAATCTAAAATACCCAAACAGAGGTTGGTAACATATAAACACATTGCACACGTGTCATGTGGTGTGTTTGTGTCCACCAAAGTGGACATAAACGTGTTCAATTGAATCAAACTAGAAACGGGTAAATTGGACACAGAAATTTGGACAACATCGTGCGGGTGTGCACGCGTGTCGTGCACCCGACACAGGCCATCCCAGGCCTCACGCTTGTGCCCCCACCTAGTCTAGGTCTAGGTGCTTGTGTCTAAGTGTCTGTATTGTGTCCTCGCATCGCCGTATCTGAGAACTAGAGCCGTATCAGTGGCCAGACACACACTGTGCACAGTGCAGTGCATTCCCCGTGCACAGTCGATTTCTTGCCAACCAATGCACGAAATCCTATGAAACTTGGGGAGCATGGTGACAGTGGGTGCCCCTCTGCTCCCACAAAGTTTCGTGTCAGGGCAAGCCGTGTCGTGTCCTGTAGGAACCCCGATAAGCAGGGGATCCGCCAGGCCGCGTGCGAGCGTGTGCAGCCCATGTGCATGCGTGTCCAAACGATACGACACGTGCACGAATCCAACTCAGTAAATTAAAATTGTGTAAACGACATCAAAACACAAATTTCTATTCAAAAATTATTCAAAAATAACACAAACAAATCCACAGTGGCATTTCCACAAACACATTGAACAGTGCACTGATACGTGTCCAGTTTGGACACGAAAGGACACGAAAACTTAGGGTTTCCTATTCCTACTGTTAGGTTAGGTCTAGGGCTCCCTAATGATGCAAAAATCTCAGGATTCTATGGTGTGGATAGAGAGTTACCTAAGAGTACCGAAAGCCTCAAAAAGCTCCACAAAGAGGTGCTCCTCTTGATGGCCAAACTCCTCCAAATTGATAGAAAACTGAGAACAACCAATTACAACAGCATGAAAACAATAATTAGAACCTATTGCAACTAGTTTGGATTAAAAAGGAGGTAAAATGGATTTTCTAGGGATTTTTGAACATGGAGACTCACCTCTTTCTTTTCTTGAAATAAATTCCTAAAGAAGAGGCTAGCCCTAGATTTTAGGAGAGATTATATAGTGGGGGAATCCCTAGGTTGGCTGGACAAAAATGTTAGGGTTAGGGTTTGGGCACTTGACTAATGGGCTTTGGGCTTAGTCATAAATCAATGACTTAGAAATCACAAGTCATGACTTGTGGTCAAAATCCTTCTATTCAAAACTCAATATTCCTAATTGGTTTCCCTAACTAGAGTATGGTTAACTTAACATAACCTAGGATCTCATATCTAGTCAAGTCCAACTTAACTAGGGTTAGGTCACAAAGTCAAAGCTAATCAAAGTCAACTTAGTCAACCCTTATTCAAACAATTCCAAAATAATTTCTAAAAAATTCCCATAAATTCAAATAAATTCTAATAAATTTAAATAACCCTAAAATAACAAAAATACCCTCAACTAGAAATAATAAATAAAATACCCTAATCGCAAGTCATGATTTTAAATAGTTTAAAAAGATTAAAAATCACCAAGAATCATAATATGAATTAAATATAAATAAATAATAATTATAATCAAAAAATTTCAAAATTACCCTCATCTGGAAAACTGGGTGTTACAAGATCGACTTGGCGAGGCAGTTTTAGAACCTCCAGCAGGGTGTTTGTCTGTAGAGGAGTATGCTACAGAGTTCGGCAGACTGAGCCGATACGCAGAGTACATGGTGCCTGAGCCGGAGATCAGGGCAAGCTGCTTTAGAGAGGTATTGATATGGGATATCAAGATCCTTATTCCCTCTTTCTACGCGACCTATACCGAGATCTTTGCAGAGGCTCGCAAGGTAGAGATGGAGTGGGGCCTGAAGCCCAAGAGGGACTGTGATCTATTTTTCGGGACTACTAACAGTGCGGGGGCTGCTAAGCATCCTCAACTCCAGCATCATTCTATTTCGTAACGCCCGCAGCAGATTCTTACTCCGGTTAGGGCCAGTTCAGCAGATGCCTCGGCAGCAGCAGCAAGGACCGATACAGCAGGTGCCTACTTGCCACTACTGCAAGAGGTTCGGACATCTCTGGGAGGTTTGCAGGAGAAGTTTGGGTGTGTGCTTATACTGTGGCACCGAGGGGCATCAGGCGAGGGATTGTTCTTCGAACAATCGTCGTACAGCTCAGGGAGCATAGGGTAGGCCACCTATGGCACCGCATCACGCCCCACACCAGCAACGGGATATACCTTGCCAGGACAGGGCTTTTGCGATGACAGTTGAGGATCCTGCAGGCATTAGACTAGGAGGTTAGGTCTTGTACTTTTTTTTTACCTTTTTTTTCCGTCCATTGATTGATGATTGCCTTCATAGTACCTTTAGTTTGCATATGTGATGATCATGCTAGATTAAATAGAAAACTCCAATGAAGACTGCAATAGCATGATACTATAGAGATATAAAACCATGCATGTGTTCTGATTCCCTGGATTGCATGTTATATAACTTAGGAAAAAATTTAATAGACTTTGATTGTCGGGTGCTTGACCTAGAGAAGAGCACGACCGTTTCGAATTTCGAGAACAAAATTTTTCTAGGGGTAGTATTGTAACTGCCTGTTTTCAAAATCAAGAGTAATTTTTTCATTTCTCAGTTATCCATAATTTTGGTGAATTTTAAATAATTTAAAACTATTTAAAATGTTGATTGTTGATTTTGATGGTTAACTAGTTAAACCCTAGTTTTGCTAAGCTCGGAGACTAACCATGACCATGGGAGCCTAGTCATGTGATTAGAATGTCATATTACTACTTTTTAGCCTAAAGGTATTTTGGTCATTTTAACAATTTAGTGAAATTGTAATTTTGACTAATTAAATATTGTGCTAATCTTTTAGTTAAGCCTTAACCTAGAAGTTAACCTAACCTAGATTAGTCTTGAGGTTAGAATCAATGTTAGAATATTCCTACTAAGTGCCAAGGTTAGTAATATCTAGATATAATTATGGTAGGATATTTTCCTTAGGATATTTGTAAAAAAGAAAGCCTAGAACCAATAGGAAGGCTTGGAATTGGGTGGAATGATCTTGGCCACTCATCTATACCTAAACAAACCCTAATTCCCTTAGATGACCAGCCATCAAGTGCCCCCCTTCCTATAAAGGATCCTTAAGAAGGCCTTTGCATCTTTTTATAATTTCTTGAAACCCTACTTTGTTCTTCCCTAATCTCCTCCCATAATATCCAAATTGAGCCCAAATTGAGTCAAATCAATTGCACCATCATCCCCAATAGTAGAAGAGACTTGTGGAGGCTTTCTAGCAAGGTTGGAGGACGTTTGAACCGTAGCAAATCAAGGAAGACGTCGAGTAGAGGCTCTTTTCATTGAGGTTTCACCCTCAATAGGTAAAACCCTACAAACACCTATAAATTCCTAATTTCTTTCCATAGATGCATCCATTTAGGGTTCCCCTAGGTGTAGCCCAAGTTTGGTAGGAATTCGTGTCCATTTCGTGTCCATATCGGACACGTATCGATGTAATTAATTGGTTATTTGATGAAATACTTGAATGGAATAAATTTGACTAATTTCGCAAACTAATTACATGGTTGTGTAGCCCTACATATGGGGATTTTAAAACTATAACTCTGAGCATGATTGGACACGTGTCCGTGTCCAAATTTGGACACGAACCTTACCACGACGCCCCGTACCCATGCCCTGCTACCACCCACTGTTTTCTCACTGCACACACCACTTGGACACGTGCAAACTGGCACGAGGGTGGGGGCAGACACTGTCAGGACCCCCTAAATTTTCATGACATCTCGTGTCGTGTCGGACATGAAACACGAGCTGTACTGGTTTTCATACTGCACAATGCACTGATTTTTAGCTCTCTGACACGGCTTTAAAACTAGGACACGATACGTCTTGGACTTCGTGCAGGTACCTAGACTCCTATCCCTAGTCCCCCTCTACCCCTAGACACGATCACGAAGTGTCACGTGTCGTGTGTCACGCGCACGAGTCTGTGACACGCGTGCACGAGGCACCGCACTGTGCCGTGCTCTCCCTGCTACTCGGGCCCTCTATAGGACACGACACGGATTCTCTTGACATAAATTTTGGAGGACACGAGGGGGCATACACTGACAGCATGCCCCCAATGTTTGGGTCGATTTGGTTTGGTATTCTAGAAGTTATCGAGCTCACACTGATTTTGTACAAGCACGCACACACGCAGAAAACCCCATTGATACGCACTTCGTGCGTGGACACGCGACTTCGTGCGTGGACACGCGACTTCGTGGACACGACTCAGGCACTTTGACACATACCCTGACACCCCACCTAGCTACTGACACTACCACGACACTTGTGGATGGACACACGAGTCCCTAGACTAGTCGACACATGTGCACGATGTTGCCTGTACAGTACTCTGAGACACTGTTTCGATTTGATTCTTGGATACCTCGTGTCCATTTGCATGGACATGAATACCCCCCAGGACACGTACTTATAGGAGGAACACTTTGATCATACTGGGTTTGGGTTTTAATTGGGATTTAGTTTCGATTTGGCATTCTTCATGTCACTTACTATTTTTAACTGATACCTAGGTTTCGAATAGGATTTATTTTGGGTTTTTCCTATCCTAATTTAGTTGGGTTTATCCCAGTTCAGTTTTAATTCAACTGACACTTAATTCAAATCTGTAGTTAACCTGAGATTTTAATGTTTTAGGACTGAGAATGGGATATGAAATTGAAATGTACAGTTAATGAAAACTGAGATGGTTTCAGGATTTGAAACATGGGTTTGGTTGGTTTGAATCTAGGTTATGTAGATTTGGATGGGAATTCTTTGTTCAGTCCTTTCCTTAAGGTTTGGGGGTTCATGCTTGAGAGAATTTTAATTGGTTAGTCCTATTTCTGATATATAGTTCATCCCCTCGATTTAACCTATATGTTAAGTTTAGTCCTTAGTTCGACCTTAAATCAGTATTAGTGAAGGGAGTAGCACATAGCAGTAACTTAGAGGGCTCAGGTTTAAGTTTACAACAGTTGTTAGGTATAGTAGTACATTGGTTTATTATGTTACATGTATTGAGGGCTAGACAGGGAATAGACATAGAGTAGAGTATGGGGTTTGAAATTAGAAATGAAAACTGAGATGGGTTTTGAATATTAGAAAATCTGAGATCACAATTCAGTCCACTTGGACATATGATTTCAGATTTATCTATACATGTTGTGAGGGTTTGAAATTGAGAGAGGGTGATTTGAGAGTTAGGAGTTATATGTATTGATATATATAGTGTAATTCATATGTTAGATATGAGAGGCTACATGTATATAGGCTAATAGCTATATATATGGGTTATACTACATATATGTGTTTGATATAAATATGGTTGCTACATGAGAGGGATTGGTAATTGATGTTAAGTCAATATTATGATGTACATATGAACTAGAGAGACAAATAGAGATATGGCATATATATATATATATATATATATATATATATATATATATATATATATATATATATATATATATATACTTATACTATAGGATTATGAGTTGGAATTAGATGTGTATTGGTTAGGATAATGAGTTTGGCCTTATAGCCTAGTAACCCAATACCCTATACTTGGACAAGTTTGACCAATATTGACTTGTTGACTTAGTTAACTAGGTAGTTGACCATAGATAGTTGACTTGACTCCAAGTTGACCAAATCCTAGACAGTTGACCAGTTTGACCAAGTTGACCTAGATGTTGACTTGGTTTGACCCATAGTTGACCAAGTTTGACTTTGACCTAGATTGACCTAGAAATCATGTAGATTGTATCAAAAACTTCATCTATCTTATTTTAAAAATATTATAACTTGTACTGCTCTATTTAGGACATTGTGACTCTGGTGCAGACATCTGATATTACAGTACTCTTTTCAGAGTGTCCGGCGAGTACATTCTCTGATAATATTTCTGTTTTATGATATCGTCTTTGTTTCTAGTATTTAGTGTAGATATCCTTGTTCTCTTGACACATTGTTCACACGGATTGATATTTGTCTGGATCCCGTCATAAGATGTTATTCCTCTTATATATGGTATGCCTTGTGCAAGACTTCCTTGTTTTCCTTGTTCATTGTATAGACACGATTCCTGTGAAGGAGCGCTACTTCCCAGAGAATGCGTGTCATGACGTGTCATGACTGGATCTACTATATTAGTCAGGGATGGGGGTGTTAGCGTAGATATGTGATCAATACCCCACAGTATCATATTGTATCATCATTGTATCACCATTGTATCCTCACTGTACAGTGTTCATCATACACTCACGTATGATTAGCCAGGCTAAACATTGTATCAAGTTCTAAGCCGATCACATGTTGAAACTAGTGCTAAACTCACATAGATAGCAATTCCAGATTTCGTACATGTTATACATTGTTCTCTTGCTTTATCTCATTACAGTTTTGATATACTCTGCCAGGATGCATGTACGCTATACTTTACCTAGTATATTCTCTCTATCTACTGCTATATTTTCAATATTGTATAACTAGAACTGTTGTTTGAGATTTTATACTCGTTCTCGTCCTGACTGGACCTGTTAAAAATATTACAGATGATGAGGAGGAGTGCCCTACCTATTACGGTCCTCATGACGTGGTTGGTATAGAGTTGGATACCCTAGTGCAGCAGGGGTTAGCTCTAGCAGATGAGGCCTTGGTATAGTTTAGCTGGTTTTAGAATAGTACTGGACTCTGTCTCCAGATTACTTTGGCTTGTTATTATTAGTTAGTTTTCTGTTTTGAGATTGTTGACTCAGAGATTTTGGACTCGTATTATTCTGTGTTGGATTTTCAGGATGATATTTATAAATCTTGTTGTCTTTATCTTTCAGTATTATTATCGTCATTCTTAGAGTTTGTGATTGAGTATATTATATTGTCATTGCTTGTCCTCCATTCGGAGTTGACCATTCTCGACAGGTTTTGATATTATAACTATTGATAGATGGTAGACCTAGACAGCGTTCTATGCCGTTTCTACGACGTAGGCTGGGATGCTGTTACGCACTCGTACCCTTACATCGGGTGCGGGTCGTGACAGACGTGGAAGAGGAAAAAGTTATGGGAGGTATGGTCATGGTTAGCAGCCTTATAATAAAGGCAAAAATAGTGGTTCACAAAAGAATAAATGGAACAAGTGGACAACACCCTCTAACAAAGAGAATTTAAATCCTCAATATAAACCAAATAAGGGTAGTACTGCTTGTCATAAATTTGGCAAAAATGGACATTGGTTTAAGCATTATCGAACTAATCAACAAGAGGTTATAAAATTCAAAGAATCGAAGAAAATGGAAGCAAATATGACAGCATAATGGGACAATGACCAGCCACTTGACATCACTCAGTTGAATTATTCTAATTTTTTAAGGATCAAAATGGGAATCAGATTACCAATGAACAGTTTGAGGAAATGCTGGCGAATCCACCTTCCATTGAATGAGCACTCGATCGATATTTGTTTTATTTCAAGTATTATAAACTTTTTACATTTGAAGTCACGTTTTTGTTTTTAATTACCATCATGGAATATCTAGGCTATGAGAGTTTGTTGAAGAATATGTCATTACTTTGCTATGTATTTGAAAGTTGCATCTCTATCGTTTGGTATGCTTAATTACTTTTATTATATTTGTGTTAGTTGAGTATATGTTCATAAATTTTCTTTTGTTTCATATTGAAGGTATGGATATACGAAGGGAGAAAAATGACTTGGATTTGTGTTTGGTAGATAGTGCTACAACACATACGATTTTGAAGAATCAAAAGTTTTTCTCAAATTTAGTATTTGACATGCATAAAGTATCAACAATAGCTGGACCAGCCCATATAATTGAGGGTTTTGGAATAGCACACATTATGTTACTTAATGGCATTCAAATCCATTTGCAAAATTTGTTATATTCAAGCAATTCCAAAAGAAATTTGCTAAGTTTCAAGGATATACACAAAAATGGATACCATATTGAAACTCGAAATGATAACAACAAAGAGACACTATGTATCACATCTAATATTGGGAGCAAAAATCTCATATTAGAAGAATTCTCTTCTCTCTCGGTGGGTTTGTATTACACCACCATTGGCATAATTGAATCACATATGAATGTGGCAAAACCACTATAAAAATTTGTCAGATTAGCGACGTTCCAAAATGTCGCTAATCTCAGCCAAAACGTCGCTAACCCAATTTAGCAACTTTTTCAGCGACGTTTTGGAAACGATGGAAAAAAGCAAGTCGCTAATTGAGAAAACGTCGTAAAACGTCGCTATGTCAACGTTAGTTAGCGACGTTGATAACGTCGCTAAGTAGCGGCGTTATTTGCGACGTTCTTACGTGGTCTCTAATTAGCGACGTAATTTGCGATGTTATTGTGTGGTCACCGTTTAGCGACACTTTTGTGACATTTTGGCGACGACATGCTGACATCAGATTTGGTGCCATGTGTTGCCACGTCAGCAATTTAACGACGCTTTTAGCGACATTAATTAACTTCGCAAAAATTTAGCTACGAATATTAACGTCGCTAAAAATGTCGCTAAGTTACAAAAATAAAAAAAGAATCTAGAATGCAAATAGAGCTGGAGCTTGAGCCAAAATACAGAATCCAAAATACAGAATCCAATCCCTGGGTTCGCCGACCCCCTCTGTGGAACACTCAACACCGGCACGTACAATACATTCCAGAATATACAAAAAATATAAAGAAAAAAAATATCCTCAACGAACAAAGTCAATATATAATATCCTCAACGAACAAAGTCAATATCCTCAAATACGTACAAAGTCAATATCTTCAACGAACAAAGTGAATATCCCCAAATACGTACAAAATAAAAAATATAGTACAGTCCAAAAATGCAAAAATGAAACTACTGATCGCTTGGAGCTGGACTCGGTGCTGGAGCCGGAGCTGGAGGGGGAGCGCCACCAGATGACTGTCGTCGCAACGCCAGGATCGTCTGATACTCCACCAGTGACAACAGGTGGACGAGCATGTCCTCCCGTGCACCGTCGGATGTAGACGAAGCTCCTGGCGTATTAGCAGACGGTCGCTCCGTAGCTATCTCCTGGAACTGCTGCATCTGCTCGACCAACCGCTACGTAGCCTCCTACGTAGCGCGGGTCATCTGTCGCACCGCCTCAGTAGTCTCCTCAAGCCTCTCAAAGCGTGAGATAAGCACAGAATCATCTGTATACGGCGCCACCATCCTCTACAGCATCTCGTCACGCAGAGCTGCGATCTGCGCATCGAAACTGCTGGTGGAGGAGCGACTCCTCAGTCTGTGCGGGGCCGGGCACACTAGTGGCGGTCGTAGAGGCCTGTGATGCAATGAAGGCACCATAGGAACCCGTACCATAGTACGTACCCCTATGCATGCCACCAATGGCCCTCAACCACAGCTCATCATCTGACTGAGCTGCGACGGCCGGGGGCTACTGGGAAGTGCTAGTACCAGCTCCCTCTGACCGTATCGGCACGGCCTCCCTAAGCCTCAAAAACTCGGCCTAGAAATAAAAACTTTATGAATTCTCACGTGGTCGCTAAAAATTAATATTAATGAACTAGCATTAAGTAAAACTTTAAAAACTCGGCCTAGAAATAACATCTATATGAATTCTCTACGTAACTAAAAATTAATATTAATGAACTAGCATTAAGTAAAACTTACGTGGGTGTCCCAGGCCTTGTCTTCTACGAACCGCTCCCCCTTCGTATGCGTGGCGAGGAACAAGGTCACCATATTCGGGTCTTCTCCCGATTCAACCTGTTACGAAATTATTATATGATTTGTCAGTTAAGTCGAAAGAAACATATTACTATAAAGTATTAATTATGGGTATACGGTGAGATATGTGCCATATGAGTGAGATGATGGACCGTGACCCACCACACCACTGCGACCCCGCCTGTTGCGCTCTTTTAGACTTCGCGAACTTCTCCTTGTAGGTTCCCTCCTCGAATCTCCTCTTTATTGCTGCCCAGTCGACGGCAGAGATCAAATCCTGAATAGGCTCTTCCCGGCGCTCATGATCCTTTTGGTCAAGGATCGCATCCCTAATGAGCTTGCTGGCGACGCTGAAAAAAATAGACTCGATAGCAACGACGCGGTGGGGAGGGAAGAAGTAAGTCCGCTGAAAAAATAATAGAAGTACGTAAGTTATAACATAACATACTAAATGTTAATAGGAAATAAACTTTTACGTACCGAAAAGTGCTCAAACCAGAAGGCCTTCTTGTCGGTCGAGACATCCCTCCAGTTGATCCAGGGCCCCCCGTAGTTTTGTCGCAGGAATGTCCCCATCGACCGGTGTACGGAGGAGGGATAATACTTGTAAAATGGAAATTAAAATTTATTAAACAAGTTTATAATAAATTTAAACAAATTAAATGCAACAATAATTTTACTTACCGCCTGGTCCGAGTACAGGACCAAATCTCCAACCTCAGATCCCCCTCCGGACGACACGGAGGATCTGTCTTAAATGGGAGCTGCAGCCTGCCCCTGACCCCTGTCCCTATCCCTGCCCCTGCCTACAGCCTGCCCCTCGGCCTCGGCCTCATCTTCGGCGTGGGCCTCTCCCTCGCCCTCGACGTGGGCCTCGCCATCGCCCTTGACGTGGGCCTCGGCCTCGACCTGCTCTTCAGTACTGGGGTCGGCCTCTGGAATACTCGACGGTACTGGCTGCGTAGAAAAAAAAGGCCCTAGCCTGGAACTGCTAGAGCCGGGTATGCAGACACTGCCGGCGACTAGACCGCTAGTGTATACTAGAGTGTGGAGGGATGACGAGTCGATAGAAGGAGTGGTAGATGGAGACTGTCGGCCTCATCGACTCCCACCAGCACCGGAACCAAAGGATCCACATCGAGCCATATCTGAAAAAATACAGAAGTAAACCATACTAAATCTGAAAAAAACAAAAGTAAACCATACTACATCTAAAAATAACAAAAGTAAACCATATTACATCTAAAAATTAAACATATTCAAGCCTCTTCTAAAAATTCATCTTGTTCCGAGTCCTCTTCCTCTTCCTCTTTCTCTTCCTCTTCACTTCTATCAACTTCCTCTTCCTCTTCTGATATTTCTACCTCTTCCAATTGATGAAACATGTCATGAGGAACTTCCGTTGAGTCTACATCAATAATAATAAGAGGTAGTTCGTCTTCCTGATGAGCTATATCGTCGATATCGAAGGTATTCTGAGCTTTAGTCTTACAGACTGCCCACCAATCTGATCTCTAGCTGGTAAAGTAAACTAGCTGAGCCTGGCTTGCTAGAACAAATGGCTCATAAGCTTGATATCGACGACGATAATTTATGTCAACAAGACCATGTTTGTCAACTCTCCAACCTCGACCTTGGATCAGATTGAACCAGTCACATCTGAACAAGACGATCTTACAAGGTTCTATAGCATAATCGTATGTCAGTTCCACAATCTCCCGTAAGATGCCAAAGAAGTCATTGCCTGGGTCGACATCTTTGTAGTTTGAAGATTTTATGCACAAACAGCTATTCTTCGTAGAATCTAAATCCAAGAAGTCGTCTCTTAGTTGAGCATTTGTTGACTTGAACCTGAAGCCATTTACGCAGTAACTTGGCCAGGTCTTCACTTGATAAATTGATCCCTTGGCTAGAGTTTTAATATACTCATTCTCAAGGATTGTCTCCGAACGATCAACCTAAATACCAAATAAACGATGCTAACTTAATTATTCTGTGCAAGTATATACGTACAAAAAAAGTAAATTGTGAAGATATTCGTACATATGCTCTCAACCAAAAAGAAAAATGAAGTCTCATTTTCTGTTCTACTTCCTTCTCGGTTGCGTACGGATTGTTGGACGTTACCTCATCCTTAAACATGCTGAAAAGCAACGAAGCATAGGTATATTAGTTATATTGAGAAGCAACGAAGCACGCAAAATAATTTTACTTACCCCTCTAGCTTGTCCACTTCTTTCTCGTCGCAGTTGAGCAATAGATATAACATTGTAGCGCTAACCTCGTCGTCATTTAGATATATATTTTTATTTTACCAGATGGTTTTCTGTAGGCAGTAAATACTTTCAGCTTTGCCTCAATACCAAATTCATAGCCATCATCATTTCTGGGAGCTCTTGTTCTGTTTGTAGCAATATGAGGCTGAAAATACATGGAACGAAAGTTTGAAATCTCTTCAAGGACATATGCTTCACAAATAGAACCCTCTACCCGTGTCTTATTTTCACCTTCCTCTTGAGGTGGTTCAACTGTCGCTCGAACGGGTACATCCAACGATAACCAACAGGTCCATAAACAAGAGCCTCATGGATAAGATGAATCGGTAAATGCTCCATTGAGCCGAAGAATACAGGAGGAAAAACTCTCTCAAGTTTGCAAAGTGTTACTATTTTCTATAAATAAATTCACTTTATTTATTATGTTTCTGAGAAAATTACAACTATAGGAATCTGATCTAGAAGACGATCACTTTATCCCTTGGACGATGCGATGAAGAAAACTCAAACTTCGAAGAACTTGGACAGCAACTGGGCAATCTCTCTGTTCTCTCTGAATTGGATGTAGTGTCTGATGAAGATGAAGAAACTCTCTTTTATAGAGTTTTGGATAACTGTTCTGAAGCATACGCTCAGTCAGTTACTTGACGTGTGCATAACTGCAGGGACGCATGGTGAATTCTGGTGGAGACACATTAGAGTGCGGTTGAAAGTAGTGGAATATATCTAGGAGAGATTGATGGCATGGATGCCACGTTGCATAACTTCTGAATAAGTGGGTAACTGAGTACAGGACACATGAGAACGTGTGTTGACTGTACGTTTAAAATCATCTTGAATGCATTTGCTGTGATACGCTGTCTTTGTTGAAGAGGAGTCATACGCTAGCTTTTGAAGGCACATGTCTTGTATATACTGACTTGGACAGTATAGAGCCACATAAAGCTGATACGCTCATTTTCTTGACAATGAGTCGTATGAAGTCCATACACTCACTTTATTGGCAAGGAGTCGTATGGAGTCCATACGCTCACTTGATTGGCAAGGAGTCATATGGAGTCCATACGCTCACTTGATTGGCAAGGAGTCGTATGGAGTCCATACGCTCACTTGATTGGCAAGGAGTCGTATGGAGTCCATACGCTCACTTGATTGGCAAGGAGTCGTATGAAATCCATACGCTTACTTGGTTGAGCATTGAAGAAGTAGACACGTGGCTGTCCTCAATCTTTTCAAATACGCTATATCTTCTAATATCTCTCGAGCGTCGTGCTGCAGATATGATGGCTGACAGACTGTCAGAAATGACAGTAATGATGGCTATACATTTATGATGGCTGATGAGCTGTCCTCATAAGAGACAAAAATCAATTCTCGAAAACCCATCCGACGGTTAATCTTTATAGGACAGCTATCTTTGTACGAAAGATGAAGTGTCAGATTCATCTTCCATTAAATGTATGCTGTGCTGTCAAAAATAATAAAATATTCTCTGAGCGTATGGCCTTTGGATGAGCGTATGACCTTAGCTGAGCGTATGGCCTTTGAGCGTACGGCTTTTGCTGAGCGTATGGCCTTAAGCGTATGGCTTTGGCTGAGTCTCATGTCAGCGTGTCATAATTTTTCACACCCTACAAGACCCCCTTCAAAGTTTTCGAACTTTATGAATTTCAAAAGTTCGAAATTACTTTGAACTTAAAGTGGGAATAAGTCTTGACACGCTGGCATGAGTTTGTTATCTTCCTCCATATCAGTGCAAATCTTTAGGGATTCTGTTTAAAGAACGGCCGCCGTTTAGACTTCTCTTTTCTTCTATAAATAGGTCTCTCAAAACCTAATTCATTTCTTTACTTTTGCATTTGCCTTCGAGAGAGAAAAAGCCCTAAAACTCAAACTTCTTCTTCTTCGACTCAATCTTCATCAATGGCGCCCAAGGTCGACGCTGCTGTGAAGGGAAAGGGGAAGGCTCCTGCGGAGTCATCTCAACCTGCCGCCGCCGCTGCTAAGAAGACTACTGATGAGCGTATCCGACGAAGTGAACGCCCATTGAAGCCCCTCTATGGTGAGGATGTAGATAATGAACAGTAACTATCCCCTATTTAGGGCTCTGGTTAGAACAAGATCATAAAATGTATCCCCTTTTTAGGGTCAAATACGTCAGAAAATATGCTTCCCTTTTTAGGGTTTAGCCGTATTCCATATTTTTCGTTTATACGAAAAAAATATGTTTGAAGCGTATTCTGTAAGATACGCGTATCTTTGATAGAAATGTCAAACTATGCTGTCTTTGAAAGAATACGCTATGTCAAGTTGTCTCATTGAGATACGCTAACTCCTGTGTTAGCGTATTTTCTTTGATGATCATCTTTGCCAACCATACGCTGATACGCTCAAGATGAACATAAACTGAACTTAAAATTTATCATACGCTTAGGATAGACTGAGCGTAAAAATGATCTCTGAATCCATCATACGCTTAGGATAGAGTGAGCGTATGTTGATCTCTGAACTTGCTATACGCTTAGGATAGACTGAGCATATGTTGAACTTTGATTCTATCGTACGCTTAGGATAGATTGAGCGTATGTTGAATTTTGATTCTATCATACGCTTAGGATAGACTGAACTATGTTGATCTTTGTCATCTCTTGATGTTGAAGATTTCTAATCGTCTTATTCTTCTTTTGCAGTGGATATTCTGGCTCCGGAGGCACAATTTGAAGGATGTGTAGGAAACAATTATAAAAGTGACCTATCACATGTCTGTTTTCCTCAATTCGATGGACCTTCCACCAGTATAGCTCTTCTGACAAATCAGGAGAATGACACCTTGCTGAATTTGATGAATGGACTGCCTCTACAGAGTGTGGATAGTGCTACCCACTCGAAGCCGACATTTCTTTTTGGAGATGCTATTGATATAAACTCCCAGCCTGCTCTTGATAAAGTGTCATACTCATATTATAGAGATGGTGATGCGAATCAGCCAATGTATCTGACTGGTTTATCCTAAAGCATCAACATAGCTCGCTTATTCCACGCGAGTCATCAAAGGCAAATGAAGTGGAATATCACTCCATTCCGTCAAGCAAAAGCTGGATGGATAGGATATCGTCAAGGAAGATTCTGCAGTGGTACTGAACCACATGTCTCAGTTTTGCGAGGACTGCTGCCAGCTACCATTCCTCCTGAGGACTCCGCACTTCTGAGGCCAGTTAGAGTCCCAATCTTTGCAAATGAATTTGTTCAGCTGGAAAATGCTGTTTACCCAAAACAGTCTATGAGGCTTACTGGTCTGGTGAACCCGAAAAATACCAGATGGACTGCTCTTGTAAGATGGATTCTGAAAAACTTTGGAGAACAGTTAAAGGTAATAGGCCTATATAATGCCATCAAGTGTACCGCTTATGGTTTTAGGCCAAACCCTGATTTGTTCTTAGCATTAGCGGAAAGGTATAATTACCGTACTGGCAGTTTCATGACTCCCAGAGGCGAGATGGGATTTGCCCTCCATGAGATGGCACATATTTCTCAGCTGCTAACAGGAGATTTGCCATATGAAGAGTACATTCCTTTCATTGATGAAATGAATAAAATCTCCGATGCCAACCCACTGGTTCTTCATGTATTTGAAGAATTAATGTGCCATTACAGTATATGTAAGGCTTTTTATAAAGGACAAGGTGGAGAAGGAGATTCCAACTGCTATTATTCTAAGTGGATGGCCTATTTATTTCAAGGCCGCACTGACGAAGTTCAAAAGAAGAAGAAGACTGATCAATATGTCGGTGAATTTAAACCCCTGAGTCAAGCTGAAATTGACAAACTAATCCGGGACACCACTCATGACGACATCGTCATTGAAGAAGACGAAGGCACCTACAAAGCTGGTGATAGGTTGAAGACCTATATAAAGCAAGGTAGCCGGGAATTATCTGCTGAAGGTCATCTGGCCGGATTTATATCCCTCTGGCTGAGAAAATTTGTAGTACCTGGCACCTGTTCAGCAGACAGGATGCACAGAGGAGTTGTCTTTGTAGCAGTCCGTCTAACTTTTGGGTACAAGATGGATTTACTGACAGCAATAACATGCTGTCTGAATGCTGGCTTAAGGGCATATACAGACAGGATGTTTGAATTGGCGAAGAAGAAGCTCACAACCTTTCCCCGGGTAGAAATGCCCTTTACGTATTTATTCGGGTGGCTGCTCCTCCATTTCGAATCTCTCATGAATGTCGGAATGGCTAGACCAGATGATACCTTTTTGGAAAGATACAGTCACACACCCAAGTGGAAATATAACACTCTGACAGATTGTAGAACCATATTAAACTGGAGAGAATTATGGAGCTTCACTTGTGTTTCTCCACCTGTTGGTTATGAAACTATGCCTGGGAAATTGATTGATGGCATTGGTGCCAATGAGTTGGATGATATTCAACATGAATGGCTGAAGAGAATCAGGCCATCGCACTTAATTTGCCGCCGTGACAACATCACTTATCTGGAGCCATATCTTCCGAGTAGGTTTGCACGGCAATTTGGTTATGATCAGTTGCATGTGGGAAATGCAATGACATGTTTCGGCTACCAAGACGGATTAATCGATGGTGCCAGAGCTTGGATATACTATATTGCTAAAGGTACCGGAGCTACCTTTTCTATGCCAGATCCGGTTACTTATCGGAGAGGAGCTAGAATATTGGCGTCTTATGCCAAATTCTATGTATCGGCTAATACCTTTGATGAAAAATTCAGTATCTTAGGTAGAAGCTTTATCCATGTTGAAAAGAGATCAACCAAATCAGCTCTGCCAAGAGATTGTCATGACCAAGAAGATCCTCTGGCTACTGATGAAGTTGATGATGAAGTTTTAGAGACTTTCTTCTCTGATGAACTTCATCAGCCATTACATGTACCCATTGGAAGTGCCAAAGAGAGTGTATCTGCCGACAGTACACCAAAAAGGAAGCGGGGCAATGAGGCTTCTGGGCCTGCTCCAAAAAGGGTTACTCGGGCAGAGGCTCGTAATCGTGGAAGACGAATCAGAGATACGGACGAAGCAGGTAGTGTCTCCAAAGATGATTATCCTACTATTCCACTAACAAAAAGAATAGGAAGGAAAGTAATAGTTTCCAAGACTAAATCCGTGATTTGTCTCGATGCAGAGAGTCCTACTAATCGTGCCGAGCGATTGGCTTCAGAAAAGCAAGCTGCCTTTGCTTTTTTTATAAAGACAGAACCCATTGAAGAAGATGTGCCTGAACCTGCTGGATCATCTATGCCTTCTAATATGGAGTCGATTCCGCCAACGGCCGATGATGCGCAGGTGATTAGTCAACCCGCGGTAGAGGCCGAGAATCAGACTAACACAGCTAATGACTTACTGATTTCGGGAGAATCAGTGAAGGAAGCCACTACTCTCAAGCCAATTGCTGAAGTTTCGGAGAGCAATAAGAGTGACGACGAACAGGTTGACTATGAACCTTCGTCTCATTCCTTTGAAGAAGAAGACATGGAGATAGATGATGAGTCACCATCTAAAACTCCAATTGATGTACTGAAGACAGTTGGTCAACATTCAGGGTTGACTCCAGAACTGGAGAAGCATCTAGAAATAGAAGTTCAAGTTCCGAGTACCTCTGGGGCGGGCAGCAGTAAAATAAATCCTGTGTCAGAAAGCACTCTGAACAGACTACGAGCTGGGCTGAATGATCCAAAGGAAACATAATATGAACCAGCTCCAGGTAATATTTTATTCAGCAAAGTTTTATCTTTTTCTTGCTTTATTGTCTTTTAATTTTAATCATACTCCTTTGATTCCAAAAGTTGTAGGAACTGCGCCAGCAATGAGTTCAACTCAAGCCCCACTTGTCCAGACTGATATGGGTGAAGGGAGTTCACATTTGCCTAGTTCTCCAAAAGCATCTACTTCAGCTCCCAGAATAGAGGCTCCTCTTGCTCCTTACTCTACCGTTGCAGCGACTCCCGGTTTTGAAACAGGGATAGCAAAGGTCACGGGGATGTATTCAGATATTATTTATTCATATCTGGATACATTCTCAAGGCGACTTATAAAGGATGACACTATGCCTTTTTCGAATCTTCGAGCGGCGATTAGTTTCCCGCTTTCAGCTTTGAGACAGGCTGGTTATGAGACCCAGTGTGTCTTCTTTGAACATCTCCTGGATGACTTAGAAGCAACCATCCACAAGTACTGGGAGATCAAAAAGGAAGATATTAAGTCTTTGACTGCAGCTGAGATTGCTCAATTAGAAAGTGAAGCTCAAGCTCAGCACATTGCTTTGAAGGAATTCCTCGCTCTGTCTTCTGAACAGTTAATGGCGAAAGATGAAGAAATAATAACTACTCGTCAGAAGATGGAGCGCCTGGAGAAAGATGAAGCATCAAAAGCCGATGAGCTCAAGAAATTGAAAGAGGAGTTGGCTCGTCTTTAAGAGCGAATTGCCTTCGTGGAAAAGGAGCAATCGGAGATTGCCACTGCTCATATCTCTGAAGCTGAACGCTGCCAACTTTTGCAGCAAGAGCGGGAACTGATGCAGGTTAATCAGATTGAAGAGACCAATCGTCGTAGCTCTATTATCGTAGATTATGATCAACGAATGGTCGGAGTTGAAGCAGCAGAGCGGATCCAAAAAGCTCATGAAGAAAAGATGAATAATGTAATTGTTCGTATCCAGGAGATAATTACTCCTCCTAAATAGATCTTTTACATTTTTCATGTGTTGAATTTTTGAAATCCACTTGTAATCAATATTTTGAATTTGATTAAAGAAATGAATATCTTGACTTGATTTCAATTCTGTGGATGATATTTTTGTAGAAAATATGTTCAGAGGTAAATAATACATGACATATTTCAATAGAATAGAATATACAAATAAACTTTGTAATTCTATCAGATGATATTAAACCAAAGATAATTTTAGCTTAATACTGATTAGAGAAAACAGAATTCAGATATAAAGATATCTTTAGACTCTATTTTCCATGATCTTTGAACTCGAAAATTAAAAGACTAGATATCATTTTCATAGAATAGAAAATATGATACTGAGATAGAAAATTCAGAGGTAATATGGACGTGATTTTCTATACGAGATCTTTATTAAATCCACTGGGGATCTAATAAGACAGAATATCAAATTCTCTGGAAAGATGATACATGGTAGAATATCAGTTTCCGCTGGGGATAACGATATCGAGATAACTTTTATAGGGAAGAATTAACTCTGATTTTATACTTGCTGGGGAATAATGAAAATATTATATATATTGATGAAATTTATACATAATATTTCTTTAAGAATTTGCCATTGATAGGCATCATCGTGACTTTCCCATCCATAGAGGCAAGCTGATATGCTCAATTAGAGAAGACTTTATTTACTACGAATGGGCCTTCCCATTTTGCGTCGAATTTGCCTTTGCTCATATGTGTCATAGTCATCGGACGTCTGACAGTAAGGACCAGCTCTCCTTTCTGATATGCTCTGACTTTGACTTTCCGGTTAAAAGCTTTTAAAATTCGGGCCTGATACAGCTCGATATTTTGTTGAGTATACAATCGCTTTTCATCTAGAGCTTCCAACTCTTAAAGTCGAAGATGATCATTATTCTCTGTTGTAAGCTCATTGGAGATTGCGATTCTTAGAGAAGGAATATGGATCTCAAGGGGAAGAACAGCTTCACACCCATATACCAAAGAGAAAGGCGTACATCCAGTCGCATTGCGAACTGTGGTGCGGTAGGCCCATAAGCATTCACCAAGCTTCTCGCTCCAGTTGCGTTTATTGGAAGAAACGAACTTTTTTAAGAGTTTGATGATCGTTTTATTGAAAGCTTATGCCAATCCATTAGCTGCTGGATTATATGCTGTAGAAGCTAAATTATTGATTCGATGGTCGTCGCAGAATCGAGTAAATTTCTGACTGACGAACTGTGGTCCATTATCATGAATAATACACCGAGGAACACCAAATCGATAAATGACATGATGTTTGACGAAGTTGATGATATTAGAAGTTTTGACTTCAGATAACGGGATTGCTTCAGCCTATTTGGAAAATTAATCGGTTACTGCTAGAATAAACCGATGTCCTTTTGATGATGGTGGGTTGATAGGACCAATGACGTCCATGCCCCAAGCCTCAAAGGGCTATGATGCCGCTGTTGGATGTAAGAACTCTGATGGTTGATGGATAAAATCTGCATAAATTTGACAGACTTTACATTTCCGAGCATATTGAATAGCGTCAGCCACCATCGTGGGCCAATAATAACCCATACGTCGGATACGATCTTGAAGTTTAGGACCTGGTTGATGGGCTCCGCAGACACCATCGTGTGCTTCATGGATTATCTGTTGTGCTTCTTCACCAGCAATGCATCGGAGGAGAAGACCGTCGTAGGTCTGACGATATAGTGTCTTCGTTGTATGATTATAATAGAATCTGAGAGATCGACGTCGGATAGATGCTGCTTCGCTCGGATTATCGGAAAGTATGTCATATAACACAAAGTCTAAAAACGGACGTCTCCAGTCTTCAGTTATGGCTTCTGTTTTGTTAGAAAAAACATATTCCATAGTAGGATCGGAAGAAGACGAGGACATTCTGTCAAACTTTAATCCGGTATTAAGGTTGGAGGAAAGTTCATCAAGGTTGAGAGAATTTTCGTCTGGATTGTGGGAAAAACCCAAAGCCAAATTATTCTCAACGTGGAATAGTTCTCTGTTATAAACCACTATCACTTGCTGACGTATGATTGGTATGGCTAACACAGCGGCTAGATTAGCCAAAGCATCGGCTTCTGCATTATAGGCTCGTCAAACATGTTCACTAAAGAAACCTTCAAAGGAGGATGCCATAGAGAGTGCTGCTCGATGATAAGGTATCAAATCCTGATGACGGACTTCATATGTTCCTCTGATCTGATTGACAATAAGCTTGGAGTCTCCGTAAACTTCTAAATATTGAATATCCAGATGTTTAGCAAGTTGAAGACCGATGAGCAACGCATTGTATTCGGCTACATTGTTTGAACATGATTGATCCAGAGAATAAGCCCTCTGAATAGTTAGTCCTTCTGGGGATACGAGAACAATCCCAACTCCGGCGACAATATCGCCATTAGGACCTATTCTTGATGCTCCATCAAAGAATAGACGCCAGGTAGGAGTTTCTTCAGAAATCAGATTCGAATCCAGGACTTCATCTGGAATCTCATCATATAATTTAGAATCTTCTGGAATCGCATGAGCTGCCAGAAAATCAGCAAGAGCCTGTCCTTTAACTGACTTCTGAGGAATATAATGCATGTCGTATTGAGCTAACAAGATTCCCCAATTAGCTAATCTGGAGTTGAGAATACCGGGTTTCTTCATCATAATCCTGATGGGATTCACTCTGGAAATGACATGAATTGTTTGACCGATGATATAATGTCGCGTCTTCTGAACAATAAACATTAATGCTAGGCATTCTTTCTCGATTGGAGAATAACGCGGTTCAGCACCTGTCATTATGCGACTGAGATGATAAATAGCCTGTTCATGGCCATCTTTATTTTTCTGGACGAGTAATGCACCGAGAGAATGATCCATGGCTCGAACATATAGAAGGAATGGTATTCCCGATACGGAAGGTACCAAAACCGGAGGGTTCATGAGATACTGTTTGATATCGTCAAATACTTTTTGACATTCTTCGTTCCAGACGAAAGATACACCTTTCTTCAAAAGTTTGTTGAATGGTCTACAGCGTCCTGATAAGTTGGAAATGAATCTCCTGATATAATCAATTCTTCCTTGAAATCCTCGTAGCTCTTTTAAGGTGCGTGGAGGACGCATCTCTTGAATGGCTTTGATCTTCTCAGGATCCACGTGTATACCTTTAGCGGTAATGACGAAGCCGAGAAATTTTTTACTAGAGACGCCCATGAAGGACTTAGTAGGGTTCATTTTAAGTTGATGCTGACGCATTAAATCAAAGATAGTCTTCAAATCTTGGATATGATCCTCTTTTTGTCGACTTTTGACTGCAATATCATCAACATAGCATTCAACTATTTTTCGGAGATGTTCACGAAATATAGTGCTCATTGCTCGCTGATATGTTGCTCCTGCATTTTTGAGACCAAACGGCATCACTGTATAACAGTATGTACCGATCGACGTTCTGAAGGAAGTATGTCTCTCATCATCTGGAAACATTTTGATTTGATTGTATCCCGAATACCCATCCATGAATGACATTCGTTCGAAACCACATGTGTTGTCGATCATGACATCGGTAATTGGAAGAGGAAACTCGTCTTTAGGACAAGCTGCATTGAGATCGCGAAAGTCTATACAGACTCGGATCTTGTCGGTCTTTTTGAGGACAGGAACGATGTTAGCCACCCATTCAGGATGTTGTTCCTCTAATAAATCCGGAAGCCATAAGCTTGTTGACTTCAGCTTCAATTGCATCCATAATGTCTGGACGAAATCGTCGTTGTTGTTGTTTGACCGGTTTAGCATTTGGCATGATATTAAGTTTGTGAGTTGCGATTTTCGGATCTAGTCCTGGCATATCTTCATAGCTCCAGGCGAAGACATCGATATAATCATGAATAAGCTTGATCATGTCTTGCTTGTCTGTTTCTGAAAGACTTTCGCTGATGAATATTGGTTTAGGGGACCCCTCTTCACCAACATCAATTTGGATCAGTTTATCTTCAGTGGGAGGTTCTCTTTGCTTGAACCTGAATTCCCATTGGTTATCTAATCTTTGAGCCCATTGTTCTGATTCAGGTGATATTTCAAAATCATCCTCATCTTCATCATTTTCTTGCGGGCCATCAGCAGAGACCATATTGATGGATAGAATAGAACGATGAAGATCGCCAACACTTGTGTCAGAATCCCAAGAGAGGGAATCGGAAGATTCGGATCGTTCGTCTCCATCGGATTCTGAATCCTCATGGACTACGTTGATAAAGGAGGTAGGAGCAATGTAACCTAAACCACATTTTGTCCTCCCATATTTTAATGGAGGAATTCGAACAGGCATTCTTCTTCCTTTTCCATTATTGAGGCTGGTTCTGAAATCATAACCCATGTTCTTGATGATGTTTTTGGACTGCTGACTGTAGCGACGTAGTTGTAATCTTCCAGTATCGTCGTTTGTGTCATCTTCTTCCAGGTTAGGAGGATTCTGGGATCCTTTATAGAAGAATATTGGATTTTCTCCCAACTTTCTAACAGGGACCACGAAGTATGATTTTTGTATAGACTCTAATGATACTTCTGTATGAAGAGTTTGAACAACTCCTATAGTTAGTGGCTCTAAGCTATCTAGCAATTGTAAATAACTTTGTACATAATTACAGACATCAATATACTGTAAAGAAGATGCTTCATTAATATTAGATGCTGTATTTACAAAAGAAGGCTGAGCCTTATCAGACTTAGTCAAATTAATGACTAAAGGGGGAGAAGAAGAGCGATCAGAAATTTTGTTTCGATTAAGATCGATAACAAAAGGCTCAGAAGAGGTGAGCTCCCTTGAAGAAGATCGTGGATAAGTAGTACGTCCACTGACCGGAATGACTAGAGTATCTGGTCTAGCCTGAGAAGATGGAAGGGGAGTGGTGCGTCCACTGACAGGAATTATCAGCGAACTTTGTGGAGCTTGGGAAAGTGATGAAGTGGTACGTCCACTGACAGGGATTATCAGTGAATCTTCTTCAGCTGGTTTAAGAGACTGCGGATGAGTGATACGCCCTTTTACAAGAATAACAAAGGTGTCGACTTTTGATATCTCATCGTCGTTATCCATAGCTTGCAAGACTTTTGAGTATTCATCTTTGTACATGCGAGCGTCATTGAAGTACGCTTCAACTCCTTTGAATAGATAGAGATCTGCAACTTCTTTTTGAACCTCTCCATTATCATCAACATATTTGAAGCATTGATGAAGAGTTGAAGGAACAACATTATGTTCATGCAAGAATGGTCTTCCCAATAGAGCATTATATGAGCATCCATGATTGTCGATGATGTAGAAAGTAACCTTAGTGCGAAGATCGTATATTTGAAATTTGAGGCGAATCTTGCCCAAAGGCTCACTTTTCCTTGATTGAATCCCAGGATGGTAGTGATAGTACTGGAAAGACTATGCACGGGTATCTTCAGTGCATCTAGCATAGTTTTTGGCATAATACTGAGAGCGGATCTTGGATCAATCAGTAGACGATCAACCTTTATGGAATCGATATATCCTGTATGATATAAAGGACGGTCATGTCGATTATCCTCTAGCAGCATATTGTCCTGCATAAAGGTAATGTTTGGAATTAATTCCAATACATTATGGCAATGAAGACGAGAGACTGGTTCTGTTTCCGACTTCTTGAGGAGAGTTAGACAGGTTTCTGCTTGCAACAGTGCTTCACTCAGAGTTTCTCGAGTCTCTTTAGAGAGGCGTAAGAGCTCGAAGATTGACAATTTAGCTGGTGTATTGGCTAGTTGAGCCAATATATCAAAATTATAAGGCTTTTCAAGTCCTGTAGGAGATGACTTCTTCAATGGTTTGTCGAAGCGGACTTGTTGTTTGCCTTTGTCAGCTGCTGTTGGTTTAGAAGGAACCGTCTCAACAGGAACATTAGAAGGTTCTTCATTAGAGATTGGTGTTGTAACCGGAGGGACATCAGGAGTTTCTTCAGGAATTTCAGCATAATCTTTCAGATATATTTTTCCTTACCGAGTTCCAGCAAGAACTTCACCTTCAGGCTCAGGTTCAGGGTTTATCGAAACCATGCAATTCTTTATTTTGTTCTTGGTTCTTTTGTGTTTGATGAGAGCTTTATTCCAGAAACCAAGGCCAATGCGAGATTGATTATGTCTCATAGTGATGGCTAAAGGTGCTCGGAGTCCTTTGCCTGAGTTCAAACCAGGAGCAGTGGCTAGATCATAACCCATCTTCGCCATTAATTCACGAGATTGTGAACTATATAGATGGAATACAGGCTTGTATCTTTCTTCAACTTTAGGTATAGTTTTTACCTCCGTAGGGGGTGAATTTCCTGCCAAGATGAAAGTAGGGGTTAGAGAAAGATTGGGTGTGATACTAGAGGTCACATTACACGACTTAGTCTTCCTAGGCTTCTTTTTAGACAAAGGAGTCTTCCGAGGAGAAGAGGAAGATGTCTCGAACTCCGTCATTAAATCTGGGTGAATCCACATAATTTCTCCCTTCTTAGTTTTGATAGGAACAAGTCCTTCATTCTGTGCTGGTAGGATGTTCACAACTTCAAGAGTTGTTTTGGGGATAGGAACAATCCCACTTTCTACCATTAACGGAGGGAAGTCACCGAACTGCATTGAGATCACATTTGCTGTGACTGTCTTGTCTTTAGGTATCAGTGTTACAGCTCCTGATTTAATCATTTCCTGGATCTTTCCTTTTAATACATAGCAAGACCGGATTGTATGACCCAGCATTCTATGATATGGACAGTATTTTGGGTGATCCGTCTTGTTAGCTTCATCAGGCTTTTTGATTTCTGGCAATTGAATCTTGTTACCTTTGAGCAAGCATTCAAAGATACCCTGAACATCGTCATCGTCGAAAGAATACTCTTCCTTCGGTCGAGGAGGTCTCTGTTGTTGATTTGTTGGAGCTGGGATAGCTTAAGTAGTCTTTGTCTCCTGGCTATTGCTCTGGAGATTGACTTCAAGAGCCTCTTTTCCTTTACGATTGTTGGGTCGAGACTATTGCTAGCACTCTGATTTGATTCTTTGGGAGCCATTTGTACCCCCACTACAAGAAAAAATGATTTTTTTCCAACGTTTTATTAGCGTTGGCAAAACTGTGCAAAACGTTGGCATAGGCGTTACCGACGTTTGTTCAACGGTTTTTGCAAACGTCGTCGTTGCTCTAGTTGGCAATTTACAACATTTACGCAAAACGTTGGCATAGGGTTTAGACGACGTTTATAAACGCCATTAATTGTTCTATAATGATTACCATATTTCCAACAGTTTCTCACAAAAACGTCGCAAAAGAGAACTTTCCAACGTTTTTTGAAACGATGAGTTTTCCCAACCTTTTTCCAAAAACGTCGAATTTTGATTTCCTAACCATTTTAAACAAACGTTAGGTTTTGTATGGCCAAATTTTTTCAAAAACTGTTGGGTTTTTTTTTTGGAACCAGGTAAATTGTTTCTGGAATCGCTCCCACTGGGATTCGAACTCCTGACCACTCGGGCCGCATGCATCTCTCCTAACCACTAGGCTAGAGGTTATTTGCTATATGTATAAAGCAGACTTTTTAATTTAGTCAATGGTTCACCTTAATTTCCATAAACAAAATCTGCCTAATTTATGTAGGATTAGAAAAAAAAATTCCTTCACACGTCAAATAAGTGTAAATGCCAAAAAAAAAGTCAAAGAAATATCGAAAAGGGTTTCCAAATATGTGACATGCTTCACAAAACGTTGGTATATTGCTCGACGTTTAAAGAAAAACGCAGGTAATTAACAACGTTTGTTTTCAAAATGTTGGTATATTTCTCGACGTTTAAAGACAAACGCAGGTAATTGTCAAATATTGGTATATTGCTCGACGTTTAAAGAAAAACGCAAGTAATTATCAATGTTTGTTTTAAAAATGTTGGTATATTTCTCAGCGTTTAAAGACAAATGAAGGTAATTGTCAACCTTTGTTTAAAAACGTTGGTATATTGCTCAACGTTTAAGGGAAAACGCAGGTAATTATCAATGTTTGTTTACAAACGTTGGTATATTGTGCGACGTTTAAAGACAAATGCCGGTCATGACCAACGTTTTTTTAAATACGTCGTTATATGCTAACTTAGCCAACGTTTACAAAAATGTCGAAGGAATAAACGTTGGAAAAGACCTATTTTCTTGTAGTGCCCCAGGCCTTTGAAGGTCTCAGCACTGACTTCGGCAGCTTTAGCACTGACGATGAACGAAGGCCAATCTTGGAACTGAGTGGATCCTGTCCACATGCTGATGATTGTTAAGAGATTCGACTTACAAGTATCGATAGTAACAGCATCGGGAGTTCCAAGAGGTATTTTGAGGGCTTCTATTCGGAATCTTTCAATGAAGTCCTCAGTAGTTTCATTATTTTTCTGTTTGATTCTTATAAAAGCAGACATAGTCATGTCATTGAGCCCTTCATAGAACCGTTCCAGAAATATTTGTTTGAAACCGGCAAATGAGGTAATGCACCCATCAGGGAGACTTCTATACCATTCATAAGCCGTTCCCTTGAGACATCCGACGAATACCCGAGTGAGGAGGGCATCGCTTGGTTGCAACTGATCAGTCATTACCTCAAAGTGATTAATAAACTGACTTGGGGAGTTAGTCCCATCAAAGAATGAGATGGTCGGAGGTTTATATTTTGGGGGATATGATACTTGCTTCCATTCTATTGGATAAGGTTGCTTGATACCAATCTTTGTAAACCATCCTTCTGTTTGAATGCCTCAAATTGAGTTCGGAGATTCCTTAGTTCTTCAGTAACAACCCCAGAAGATTGTGGAGTTGTAGCTTGTTGAGTGTAATTGGGAGGAGGGACTGCAGCATATGTACCACCCCCAGCTCCGGACTGACTTGGAGTGGGTTGTACAGGAACATTAGATTGTACCCCCGGAATAGTAGAGGGTTCCGGGTTTGGGGCAACAGGAGTATTTAATACCACTGGTGGTGGTGCTTGTTGGACTTGCTGAGTTTGATGCTGAGCTTGCATAAGAGTATGCATAGCATTCAATGTATCTGCCATAGCTCGCAACTGTTGTTCCAAGGAAGAAATCCTCTGTTTATGAGCTTCAGTGCAAGTCGAAGGTTCATGATTGCCGTCTACCATATAAGTGGTAATCGTTCGAGGAATAGACGATGAAACAGTCTGTTCTGAATCATCGCTGTGAGAGTCAGTATCTTTCCTGGGGCTATTTACGGGAGTCAATACTGGGAAGTTGGACTCTCCAAGAAAGTCCTCTGTGATCTCCGGATTATCAATTGGATGAGAAGAAGAAGAGACTCTGGTAGATGTTCCGGTCCTGGATCGGATGCCGAGGTAAACACCATCTTCAGAATCCGACATAGCATCAAATCGTATTCTACCCCCAATATTTCTGGAGGTCATGTTGACAGAAGCATAAAGGGGTTCGTCTCCGTCCAGTATTGGTTCATATTGAATCCGTTCGAAAACAGATCGTCTTTTTGGTGAACAACAACACTGAATCACAACCCGAAGTTGGAAATTGCAACCATGCTTTTCATGGCAAATATGAGCAATGTCATAGCCAGATGGAGTATCGATTCTCCGTTTGTTTTGCAATTGTTCCCGGAGATCTATAGGAACAGATTGGGAAGTACTTGAAGATAGTTTCTGTGTAGAAACTTGTCTTTTATTTTTCTGTCTTCTCGGTTCTTGAGTGTATAAAGACTGATTAATTTGAGCGACATAGTTCCTGGCATATTCTGCATCAGGGTCTAGTACACTTGTCTCCGTTTGATAAGACTTTTTTATACAGGAAGTGGAACTGAGATGATTCTGGTTAAGTTTGTTACGAAGATCCGTAGGAGATATGACTTTGGTATCAGTCTTGAATACTTGTAACTTGCCTTTCTCAGATCAAGAAATTTTGAGAGAAGGAAGATGGACATTATTCCGACTAGGAGTCGATAATAATCCATCTTTAGAGGAAGTAGCCAAAAGGCGTTTTCCTTTATTTGATCTAGTAAAAGTACTAGTCAAATTAACTCCAGAGGTAAAAACCTTAGGAGTAGAGGAGTTGACTAAAGAGTCTTTCTCCTTGGTTGGCACAAGGTGTGCAAGTTGTGGGAGAATCATTTGTATGTTCTGTGGAGGAGAACCCCCAGCTTAATTTTGAGAAACAATCAAAGGATTGTATATGTTGGCATACACTGACTTCAGTTTAGAATTTTGGTCATACGCTGCATACGCTGGCTTTGGCTTAGCGTACGCTGCTTGCTGTTGACTTTTGTCGTACGCTGCCTTTGCCGTACGCTGTCCTTTGACTGCCATGCGCACAGAGTCATTAATGGCTAAAGAGCCGACTGCTGTCGTAAGGGTAGAAGGAGAAGAGACTTGGACATATCCTGAGATGGTTTTCCTTGGACACGCTGACTTGGTTAAAGAACCCACTTTGTCAGCGTGATAGGAGAAGCCACTGTTGTTGTGTTCAGAGAAGCTGAGATGTGCTTCGTTGAAGTTAGAGACGTCTTCTTGTCAGCGTGAGAAGTGACAGAAGCGTCTCGGGCCGTCGAAGAAGACTTAGAGACATAGACAGAGCGTCCCTTCTTCTTGGCAGCAGGAAGAGCAGAGGAAGCAGTTCGGCCTTCCTTCGCCTTGAGCATTTCTTCGTAAGTAGATTGGTCGAATTATACGACCATCGTCTTCTTCGTCGAGCCGATCGACGAAGTATCGCATTGAGTTGTTGCTATCTCGTTGGAGGAGACAGCTTTCCCCAGCAGAGTCGCCAATTTGTTTTCCATAAATAAATTCACTTTATTTATTGTGTTTCTGAGAAAATTACAACTATAGGAATCTGATCTAGAAGACGATCACTTTATCCCTTGGACGATACGATGAAGAAAACTCGAACTTCGAAGAACTTGGACAGCAACTGGGCAATCTCTCTGTTCTCTCTGAATTGGATATAGTGTCTGATAAAGATGAAGAAACTCTCTTTTATAGAGTTCTGGATAACTGTTCTGAAGCATACGCTCAGTCAGTTACTTGACGTGTGCATAACTGCAGGGACGCGTGGCGAATTCTGGTGGAGACACATTAGTGTGCGGTTGAAAGTAGTGGAATATATCTAGGAGAGATTGATGGCATGGATGCCACGTTGCATAACTTCTGAATAAGTGGGTAACTGAGTACAGGACACGTGAGAACGTGTGTTGACTGTACGTTTAAAATCATCTTGAATGCATTTGCTGTGATACGCTGTCTTTGTTGAAGAGGAGTCATACGCTAGCTTTTGAAGGCACATGTCTTGTATATGCTGACTTGGACAGTATAGAGCCACATAAAGCTGATACGCTCACTTTCTTGACAAGGAGTCGTATGAAGTCCATACGCTCACTTTATTGGCAAGGAGTCGTATGGAGTCCATACGCTCACTTGATTGGCAAGGAGTCATATGGATTCCATACGCTCACTTGATTGGCAAGGAGTCGTATGGAGTCCATACGCTCACTTGATTGGCAAGGAGTCGTATGGAGTCCATACGCTCACTTGATTGGCAAGGAGTCGTATGAAATCCATACGCTCACTTGGTTGAGCATTGAAGAAGTAGACACGTGGCTGTCCTCAATCTTCTCAAATACGCCATATCTTCTAATATCTCTCGAGCATCGTGCTGCAGATATGATGGCTGACAGACTGTCAGAAATGACAGTAATGATGGCTATACATTTATGATGGCTGATGAGCTGTCCTCATAAGAGACAAAAATCAATTCTCGAAAACCCATCCGACGGTTAATCTTTATAGGGTAGCTGTCTTTGTACGAAAGATGAAGTGTCAGATTCATCTTCCATTAAATGTATGCTGTGCTGTCAAAAATAATAAAATATTCTCTGAGCGTATGGCCTTTGGATGAGCGTATGGCCTTAGCTGAGCGTATGTCCTTTGAGCGTACGGCTTTTGCTGAGCGTATGGCCTTAAGCGTATGGCTTTGGCTGAGTCTCATGTCAGCGTGTCATAATTTTTCACACCCTACAGTTACCACAATGTCCTTCTCTTGCTTCTCTAAACGATCGACGAGTAACTTGCAAGAACAAAGATCTTTGAATAATATGCTAAGCTCTATTAATGGATCCCAGACTACCGGCAGTAATAATTCCCGAAATGCAACAGGAATTAACTTGTTCGTGAATACGTGACAATCGTGGCTCTTTATTTCGGTCAGTTTACACTCCTTTATGTTGACACATCTTCTTAGATTGGAGACATATCCGTCCAGAAATTTTAAGTCCTGGATCCATCTACAAAGTCTCATTTTGTCCTTCTTGTCTAGATAGTAGATTGCCTTAGGCCGCAAAAGCTTTCCCTTTCCATTGTCTATCATGTGCAATGTAGGGCGTCTGCATATTTTGGCTAAGTCCAATCTAGCCTTCTGATTGTCTTTTGTCTTTTCTTTGACGTCCATTACAGTATTAATTATGTTATCAAACACGTTCTTCTCGATATGTATGACGTCAAGGTTATGTCTAATCAGATTTGTGCCCCAATATGGCAGATCTCAGAATATACTCTTTTTGGTCCAGTTATGAATTTCGTCAAATCCCTCTCAACGGCTGCTCGTTGTAGGATCTTCAATAGCACTTGGGATTTCTTTTACTTGCTCCCATGTGTCCTCTCCGGACCACATTGGCGGTGGATCGCCCTTCTTCATAGCTCCGGTACGGAAAGTAGTTCTGTTCATACGGTACGGATGGTCTTTCGCCAAGAACTGTCGGTGACAATCAAAGAAGCATGGCTTTCCTCCGTGTCTCAAACGAAAAGCCTTAGTGCGGTCTATGCAATACGGACATAAAAGCTGACCATGAGTGCTCCATCCAGATAATATTCCATAAGTTGAAAAGTTATTGATTGTCCACATTAGTGCTGCCCGTATCTGAAAATTTTATTTTTTTAAGCATCATACGTGTACGCCCATGTTTTCCATAGCTGCTTCAGCTCATCTATCAACGGCTGTATGTACACGTCGATGTTCCTCTTCGGGTTGTTCGGACCGGGGATGATAATAGTTAAGAACATGTAAGGTGTTTTCATGCACATCCAAGGTGGTAGGTTGTATGGAGTGAGGATTACTGGCCAGCATGAATATTGGGAGCCTGAAAGACCAAATGGGGTGAAACCATCAGAGCAGAGCCCCAACCTTATATTACACGCATCAGAAGCAAAATTAGGATATGCTCGATCGAAGTGCTTCCACGCTTCTCCATCAGATGGGTGATCCAACACTCCTTCGGTCTATTGTCGCTTGGGCCAACTCATATTTTCGGCGGTCTCTTTCACCATGAACAACCTCTACAACCGCGACATCAACGACAAGTAGTGCATTGAAGTAGTCGGTCTTCTAGACTTGCCTGCAGCAGTTGGCTTGTAGCGATTGGCACTACAGAATCCACACACTTCTGCATCCTTGTGATCTTTGTAGTAAAGCACGCATCCATTCTGACAGCAATCGATCTTGTCATATTCTGTCCAGAGGGATCTCACAATCCTCTTAGAGTGGTAGAAGTCTTTCGGTAACTTGGCACCCTCTGGCATGATATCGATAATCAACTCGAGCACTCTATTGTAGCATTCTTGCGACATATTAAAGTCAGACTTTATGCTCAAGAGCCGAATGATCACCTCTAACGGTGAATGGTCCTCACAGCCAGGGTACAAAGGAGTCCTTGCATTCTCCAACAACTCCATGAACTTCGCGGCATCGGCATTCGGTGCCTCCTCAGCTGCGTCACGATTGTATGAATCGAAACTAGGCCCCGCAGCGTCGAAGACCATGTTCACGTACTCGTTGTCGACACCAGTTCGGTTGTGGACATTCATATAAGGCTCCACATAAGGCTCAACATAAGGCTCCACATAAGGCTTCGCTTGGAATGCTAAAGGTACAAGCTCTCCATGTGCGGTCTATTAGCAGTAATTTGGAAGGAAATCCTTTGTGTATAAGTGATATGTCACATCCAATTTTGGTTGAAACTTCATGTTTTGACATTTTGCACACGGGCACTTAATGTCCATGCCGTCCATAGATTGAGGAAACACCTTCGCGAATTGGAAGAATTGTTCTACTCCGGCGATGTATTCATCTCGCACACCGTACCTGTCATCTCGAATGCGATTGTACATCCACGAATGGTCTAGCAGATACATGGATATAGCCATTTCTAGATATCTACAAATATGAATAAACTTCAAAACTAAAACGAATATACTACACACTACATACATACATATATACTGCGATCCCCCTAGGGGCCCCACCCCGAGCAGCAGACCCCCCAATCCTACGAGCAGCAAGAAGGTCCTAACCCGACATACGGCCGTGACTCGGGACCATTCCTATGAGTATCGGGATCAAGGAAAATAGACGACGACATTAACCAACCAACAAACTACGTGTTACAAATATCGGTACTATCGGTGGTTTCGAATCAAAGTATCAGATTATTCGGTGTCAGAAAATAAATAATTATTACTAAATTATCAGATTTTTTGGCACTATCGGTACCCCTGATCCAGCCTCCCGTACCCCTCCCCCCCTACACCACCCTTAACCCTAACCCGAACCCTATCCCTAACCCCTCCCCCACTAGCCCCCCTCCCCTTCCTAGCCCCCCACCCCCTTGCTAACCTCCCCCACCAACCACCCCTAACCCTAACCCGAACCCTTACAATAACCCTCCCCTCCCCCCAACCCCACCCCCCAGCCGCCCTCACCCTTCCGTCCCTCCTCCCCCCCATACACCTACCCCTAACCCGAACCCTAACCCTCCCCTCCCCCTAGCCCCCCCACCCCCAGCCGCCCTCACCCCCCAGCCACCCGCCAACTATTCCTCACCCCTAACCTCCCGCACCCCCTGCCCCTCCCCCCCGAGCCACCAGCACTCCCCCAACCACCAATAACCAAAATAAAGAGAGAGAGGGAGTCACGTACCGGAGGAGAGTGTCGGAGAGAGTGAGAGTCGCCGAAGAGAGTGAGAGCGCCGGAGGGAGAGAGTAAGATGGGGGAAAAATGAATCGGGGGGGATTTAATTTAATTAGAATTTAGCGACGTTCATACGAACGTCGCTAAATTAGTCGCTATTAGCGACGTCATAGCGACGTTTCGCGACGACTAGCTCATGTAACTAATATACGTCATTGTCACGTCGCTATTTTCGTTGCTAGTAGCGATTGTTAGCGACGTTTCAATTATACGTCGCTAATGTCCACAATTTAGCGATGTTTTACGAACGTCGCTAAATTTACGTCGCTAATTGATCAAATTTTAGTAGTGAAACATAAAGTCAATGATCCTATCTTATGTACCATTTGTCATGACCGTTTAGGTCACTCGGGCCAAACTATGTTCAAAAGGATCATTGATAATTCTTGCGGACACTTATTGAAAAATCACGATCTTGGTTTACCAAAGAATTACCTATGTGTTCCATGTTCACAAGAAAAGTTTATAACTAGACCATCTTTCCTAAAAGTTAAGAACGAGTCTCCTACTTTCTTGCAAAGAATACAAGAAGACATTTGTGGTCCTATTCATCTTGCGAGTCGTACTTTTAGATATTTTATGGTACTCATAGATGCATCTACTAGGTAGTCACATGTTTGTTTATTGTCTACTAGAAATCTTGTATTTTATCGTCTTTTGGCCCAAATTATTAAACTTAGATCTCAGTTTCCTGATAACTCGATTAAGTCAATTAGACCTGATAATGCCACAGAATTTACCTCATAAGTTTTTGATGATTATTGTACATCATTAGGGATTGAGGTAGAGCATCATGTTCCCCATGTGCACACACAAAATGGGTTAGCTGAGTCATTTATTAAATATCTCCAACTTATAGCTAGACCTCTACTAATGCAATCTAATATGCCAATTGAGGCTTGGGGACATGCTATTTTAAATGCTACATCTTTAGTTAGATTTAGACCGACTTCCTACCATATTTTTTCATCCATACAACTTGTTAGTGGTAGACAACCCAATATTTTACATTTGAGACAGTTTGGATGTGCAGTATATGTCCCAATTCTACCTCCCAAATGAACTAAGATGGGTCCCCAAAGACGTTTGGGAATATACATTGGTTTTGAATCTTCCTCCATAATAAGGTATTTGGAACCAATGACTGGTGATGTCTTTACTGCAAGATTTGAAGATTGTCAATTTGATGAGAGAGTCTTTCCACCGTTAGGGGGAGGTAAGCAACAAATTGTTCATATAGAATAATCCATTGCTAATGAACGACGTGAATTAACATGGAATACGCCTACTCTATCTCATCAAGATCCAAGAACTCCACAATGTGATTATGAGACGAAGAATGATATATTTGCAAGAAATTGTAAATCAATTACCTGATGCATTTAATAATGCCCAAAGGTAACTAGATCCCATGTGCCAGCCATAATTAATGTTCATGTTTGACAAAATCTAAACAAGGCGGCAAATGAATCTACTACTACACGTCAAAAGTGTGGTAGGCCTATAGGTTCCAAGGATAGTGTTCCTAGAAAGAGAAGAGTAAATGAAACATCTTGTCCTGATAAAAGCCCGATAGTGGCTGGAGCGCCGAAAATAGATAATGAAGATGTGCATGTTTCCATCATTGAAATGTCTATGGATGCCTCTATAGAGGCATGGGTACCTAAAAATGAAGAGATCTCGATATTCCATGCATGTTCAAGTAAAATATGGAATAGAAAAGCACTTGTCATCGATGACATATTTAGCTATATAGTAGCTACTGAAATATCAAAGGACAATAATGATTGTGAAAATGAATCACGTAGTATAAATGAATGTCGACAAAGAAAAGATTGGCCAATGTGAAAAGATGCTATTCAAGCAGAATTAAAATCTTTAGAAAAATGTGGTGTATTTGGACCTATAGTGGAAACACCAAAGGAAATAAACCCTATTGGCTTTAAATTGGTGTTCATGAGAAAACGAAATAAGAGAAACGAAGTTGAAAGATACAAAGCCCAACTTGTAGCACAAGATTTCTCTCAAAAACCTAGAATTGACTATTGTCACGACCCGCACCCGCTTTTTGGATACGAGATGTGTCCAAGCCAGCCTACGCCGCAGAGTCGGCGGTAGAACGCTGTCAAGCCCACAAGAAATAAATGCTCAAAGTAAACACTACTGCGCATTCACATTTCTAGATTTATTACAACATTTATAATTAAAGAAAATACAAGGTTTTATAATTAATGAAATTGATACAATTGCTTTCTATTTCTAGGTTGTCTTCAGCATACCCAAGTCTTCCCCAGTGCTAAGAGTGATAGCGGCTAAACCTGAAAAATATTGGTTATCCAGTCAGGATTGGAACAAGTACACAAACCGACGACAATGCAAAACACAATAGAATTAACAAGACATGAAAATAGCATATGAGATATGAAAGCTGTAAGAAAACTGATGACATAGCACGATAGAGAAGTAAACAAGAAAAAACTAATAAAAGACATCTATCTAGGTGGTGTGAAATATCCGTTTCAATATATGGACGGCTAGGGGGTAAATAAGGCACACTGCACGTGTCGTACGCAGCGGCTAGCATTCACGAGAGACACTGGGATAATTCTGGGTAGTCCACATGTATACTAAGATATTTCCCCTCCCGACAACTCCGTGTGACGAGCGTGTCAACAAGAAGCAAGATATATGTATAGACATGAAATGAAAAGACTACTATGAATCGGAAAGCAATCAGAAAGTGCACTTGCCTGAGGTCCTTAGCTGGAGAAACCAAAATACCATACCACTCAATGAGCCACAATCAATCAACACATGTAGAAGTCTCCGGATGCTGAAATAAACAGTACCAATGTTCTCAGAATAGTCAAATTAGCTAGGATTGCCTGTCCTTAAGTCCAATTCTGGACACAGAGGCAAAACGGTAATCTCGGGCAAAAACGATGTCCGTCGTTGGACCCGCTTTGCACCGAAAAGCGTGCCAGAGTCAATGGTCTCTAAAGTCGTCAAACTACTTGTCTACGGATTCAGTTTCTCGATACAAACCCAACCGTATGTCCAAAGTTGGATTCCGGCGGGCCGTGCACAAAATCGCCCGTTAAGTGGAACCGCGGGGCCCGCAAAACGGTAATTTTGTCAACTGTCTCAGAATTGGACCAAACATGGCATACAGGACCAAAAAAATGATACGGTCCTGTTGGCACAAGTTTCGTCTCGATCTGACGAGCGTGCACAAAGTAATTGGAGAATTTGCAAAGTGCACGATACGGTGAATTTCGACGGATACGTATCAAATTCGTCGCGCACACGCGACCAATTTGAATTCCGTCAAAGCCTACACGACCACGAAGCCATTATGCAGCTTTTGATGCTTTCGGTTCGTGACCACGTCGTCCGGATTGGCGCGACGCACGTCGTGTGGAGCGATTTTCTAGTTTTTAAAACAGGTTTTTGACGAAGTTTACATGTGTTTATTTCTCTGTACAAAGCAAACTTCTACAAACTTCCTATTGGAATTTTCTAGCCTAATATGTTGGGTTTAACTTCTGTTTAGAAAGTTTCCTGATTTGAAGGATAGATTGGTAGGAATTTCGATGTGAAGTTGGGTGTTTGGAACTGTTTTACGAACTGTTAAGAAACAGTTTTTCGTCGAAGTTCGGGTTCGTTTTACGATGCATGTATCGCAGAACAAATTGAAATATCTAAAGAGAATTGAAGTGGGTTATATTGTCAACGTACCTGCGAAGACGATGTGCAAAACGGCACGACGAGGCGACAGAAAACTTTACGCAAAGTGGGGCTCTGGGACTGCTGTCGCTGTGCGTTTCGCACTGTTGCGCGCTGTCCCGGCGCACGCGCGCTGGTCCGGCGGCCCGGCGGCCCTCTGGCCGGCGACGAGCGACGCCCAGGTCGGGGGTTGGGGCGACGCGCTCTGTGTTAGGGTTTTGGGGAGTTTCTCTCCCAAACGTATATAAATACTATTCCAGTCGAAAACGAGTTGGGGGGGGTTTTCGCTCGGACGGATTGAGATCTCTGGGCTCGGGTTTATCCACTGTTATCACACGTACATATATATTTATATATACTAACAACAGAGGGTTCAAAATGTTGCTGGGCTGCTTGCTTAGTAATAGGCTGGGGGTGGATTTGGTCGGCCTGGTCGAGTTGTTACTGCTGCCCCCCCTTTGTGTGGTTCTATTTCAATGAATCATTGATCAATCAATAGTTTTTGTATAAATGGCTTACATGGTTGGCCATGTTAAACGTGACCAATTGGAAGTGAGGGGTACACGTGAAGCTTATAGTTGATGGCAACCAACTACAACTTGCCTAAGCTGATGCATGATTGCATCCATGCATATTGTTGTTGCAGCAACTTGCAACTAATATATATATATATATATTGAAATGAATTGCATTGAATTTCAATTCAGTTCCAACATTCATTTCCTTTCACTTCAATTCACTGCTATACTATATAATAAAATAATAATAATAACAGAGGCCACCACCATTTGCACTTGTTGCTTTAGGCAGTGGTACAAGTCATATTTGTAGGGCAGAGTGTTTGTGATGTACATATTTCTATATATATATAAATACACATATATATTAATCTCCATAAATCTAAACAAAACCTCTATGTTCTCTATTCCTAGTGTAAGACCCATCCATGTAAATATGTAACATTTACTTGACGAAAATAATATAACCAATAATTATATTATAAACTAAATTCATCAACTAAATAATTACTTATAAAATCTAAAAATCACCATTAACTCAAACAAATAATTAAAAAAATAATTATTTCAAAATTATTCCGGGAAGGGGAGTTACAAATCTATCCACCTTAAAATAATTTCATCCTCGAAATTCTAATTCATAAATATTCCTTAAAATTCACAAAGAAGGTCTAACTTAACCTTAATCTCCTCACTTTAATTTTTTCCAAAAATATTTTATAACCCCCTCCTAGCCATATAGCCTCCAAGACTTCTACCCACCTTTGGTCACACTACTCCTCAAACTAAAATCTGTATGTCTTCTAACTGGTTGCTAACAATCCTATCAACAAATATCTACTGCATATGGCATCTATGATTCCTCTCCTATCTACCGAGCAACCCAACTTAACAAGCAACAAACTTACACCAGTGTCTAAGAATATTGATAAACTCTAACGAGCATGACCATTCGTCGTCCCGAAGTAGGAAGGACATGAAAAATGAGGAAGAATAATTAAGAGCAATCGTGAAGTTTAAAGAGAGGTAGGGAATATACAATAATACAGATAGAAAGAGTATTTATGACCCTATAGCCTTGTTCACTAGATTGGGCTACTCTATTCCAGTCAATTGCTAAAAAAAACTTTCGTTTCTTAGAGGGGTTTGTAATCCTTGCAATACGGAAACTCCGTTCTCGAAATTCTAATTCAAACAAGGTTCCAAAATAGAATAGAATTTGAGAAATCAAGATTGTGATATTACTGGGTTCTCTATTTGGACATTAGTCATTGGTTGGATGAACATTGGGTTTCAATCTATATGGACTAGACAAGATCCCAATGATAAACCATTTCTACTAGGTTAGGGTATTCTAGAATAGGTTTCTATTCAAGGGGTTGAACTAGTTGTCCGTTAGGTTGGTTAGCTAGGTTCATAAAGCCCGAAATGCCTCTCGTGACCTTTGTGTTTAGGCAGCACATGAGGCCTCAATTGGGTGGCACTTTAGTGGCATATGCGTAGTGGGCTTCGAGTAGGTCACGACCATATATTGGGCCGAGTGAATTGGGTCAAGGCTAAGTCTCTAATTGTAGTCGGGAAGTTTACTGGTACTATGGTGAGGGTTATAGTTAGTCCTTTTTACCTGAAAGTCATAGCACAGAAATAGAGTGCAAGGGGACAGGTTTGAGTGAGACATGATATATCTAGATAAAGGTGGACTCGTCTAGGTCTTACATGTAAAGTTTGTTGGAAGATAACAGTTGGTCTCGTGCTCCGAATATTAATGACACGGTCGGGGACACAAAATGATCTAAATGGAAAGTGGGAGTCCATGGGGCACTAACTATCATTCTAATGGAACTATTTCGATCGATCAGTCAACTTCCTATATCCCAAAATTTTAGGGCTTACAGTCTACCCACCTTAGAGGCTAGGATATGGTGGCAAGGTTCCTGTCCCAGGACTGGCCGATGGTAGCTACACTTGCATATACAACTATCATAGCCATGGGAATACTCTATATCTATCTATCAATTGCGAGCTTTCGTCTTTCCAATCAGTGAAGACAAAAACACTAAAGAGTTCAAGAGAGATGTCACCGAACACAATTACATGCTTCAAGGACGAATGTTTAATTCAAGAGGAATTGTCAAAGCAGTCGCGGATGGGACCCTAGAGACATCTATATCTCAATCCACGCAGGATAATTAAATAAAAAGCGAACCAAATGCATCATGGTTGATCAAACCGTAATACAATGATTCTGATTAGACAAGATGTTAGCGGGCGTCCCCAATAAACATATGTCTTGAATCAAGCTCGATAAAAGAGTAAGCTTGCAAAAACTAGGCTGTAATTGCAGCGTTGGTCAAGATAGTCAAAATATGAATAGGCAAGATTTTTGGAAAGGAGGCACAATAGTTTGAGTTTTGAGAAGTCAAATCCTTACCTGGTGTTCTTGCTTATACAGTCTTCCTACAATCTTACTATCCCTAAAGTCTTGGTCAACAACACCATAGTTTTAGCAATATTCTATAACCTATGATCCTCAAAATGATTTCAATTCCGTAGGTTGTGCCTCGCCAGTGCGCTGCTGGCTACAGTGAACCTACGTTCCCCACTCTCAATAATTGACGACAGTGCGCTGCTGTCTAAACTTTATGGGTTAGCTAATATTTCTCTAACTATAACCGTAAAAATTTATGAGCTTCTAGAGATTCAAACAAGTTGACTAAGGATAAAACGTAGGGATTTGTCTTATCAGTCACAACACTTAAATTAAAAGATTTAACATGGAGGAAATAACTAAATATATAAAAAAATATTCTAATATCTATTTCATATGCATTTCAATGGTTGAAGAAATTTTCGAATCGATCTACCTCGAGATTCTATACAAAATAAAAGAATCAGTAATTTTAAATCTATTCCTTACAGCAAAAATAGAATTTAAATAGGCAATTCTAATTTATGATATAAGGTTTATATCTAATACAGCAAAGAAAATTAAACAGTTTATCAAGACCAAAGTCTTAATTCTAGGTAAGCCTAACTAATCAAGCAAATAGTATATCCGCATTGTGTCACGTTGTCATATCAAAAGAGATAGTGTGCCTATAAAGATCTGGCAAGCAAACTAAATTTAACAACTCTGTATCCAACCTGTATGGCCTATCTGACACCCTTAACTACCCAACGGTCAATTTTAAATAAGGGACTCCTAGTCTTAGTCATTATCTTAAATCATTTAAATCCTAATTGTGAATGAGCATTTCTTGTGCGCAGGCTCGCAATAGTACGACTAGCGCACCATCACGAGTTCGTAATCTTTTGTGAAAACTGACCTGTATGGGCCACCACAAAAACTTGTCACGACCCGCACCCGCTTTTCGGATACGAAACGTGTCCAAGCCAGCCTACGCCGCAAAGTCGGCGGTAGAACGCTGTCAAGCCCACAAGAAATAAATGCTCAAAGTAAACACTACTGCTCATTCACATTTCTAGATTTATTACAACATTTACAATTAAAGAAAATACAAGGTTTTATAATTAATGAAATTGATACAATTGCTTTCTATTTCTAGGTTGTCTTCAGCATACCCAAGTATTCCCCAGTGCTAAGAGTGATAGCGGCTAAACCTGAAAAATGTTGGTTATCCAGTCAGGATTGGAACAAGTACACAAACCGACGACAATGCAAAACACAATAGAATTAACAAGACATGAAAATAGCATATGAGATATGAAAGCTGTAAGAAAACTGATGACATAGCACGATAGAGAAGTAAACAAGGAAAAACTAATAAAAGACATCTATCTAGGTGGTGTGAAATATCCGTTTCAACATGTGGACGACTAGGGGGTAAATAAGGCACACTGTACGTGTCGTGCGCAGCGGCTAGCATTCACGAGAGACACTGGGATAATTCTGGGTAGTCCACATGTACACTAAGATATTTTCCCTTCCGACAACTCCGTGTGACGAGCGTGTCAACAAGCAGCAAGATATATGTATAGACATGAAATAAAAAGACTACTATGAATCGGAAAGCAATCAGAAAGTGCACTTGCCTGAGGTCCTTAGCTGGAGAAACCAAAATACCATACCACTCAATGAGCCACAATCAATCAACACATGTAGAAGTCTCCGGATGCTAAAATAAATAGTACCAATGTTCTCAGAATAGTCAAATTAGCTAAAATTGCCTGTCCTTAAGTCCAATTCTGGACACAGGGGCAAAACGGTAATCTCGGGCAAAAACGATGTCCACCGTTGGACCCGCTTTGCATCAAAAAGCGTGCAAGAGTCAATGGTCTCTAAAGTCGTCAAACTATATGTCTATGGATTAGGTTTTTCGATACAAACCCAACCGTATGTCCAAAGTTGGATTCTGGCGGGCCGTGCACAAAATCGCCCGTTGAGTGGAACCGCGGGGCCCGCAAAACGGTAATTTTGTCAACTGTCTCAGAATTGGACCAAACTTGGCATACAAGACCAGAAAAATGATACGGTCCTGTTGGTGCAAGTTTTGTCTCGATATGACGAGCGTGCACAAAGTAATTGGAGAATTTGCAAAATGCACGATACGGTGAATTTCGACGGATACGCATCAAATTCGTCGCGCACACGCGACCAATTTGAATTCCGTCAAAGCCCACACGACCACGAAGCTGTTACGCAGCTTTTGATGCTTTCGATTCGCGACCACGTCGTCCGGATTGGCGTGACGCACGTCGTGTGGAGCGATTTTCTAGTTTTTAAAACAGGTTTTTGACGAAGTTTACATGTGTTTATTTCTCTGTACAAAGCAAACTTCTACAAACTTCCTACTGGAATTTTCTCGCCCTATATGTTGGGTTTAACTTCTGTTTAGAAAGTTTCCTGATTTGAAGGATAGATTGGTGGGAATTTCGATGTGAAGTTGGGTGTTTGGAACTGTTTTACGAACTGTTAAAAAATAGTTTTTCGTCGAAGTTCGGGTTCGTTTTACGATGCATGTATCGCAGAACAAATAGAAATATCTAAAGAAAATTGAAGTGGGTTATATTGTCAACGTACCTGCGAAGACGACACGCAAAACGGTGCGACGAGGCGACAGAAAACTTTACGCAAAGTGGGGCTCTGGGACTGCTGTCGCTGTGCGTTCCGCACTGTTGCGCGCTGTCCCGGCGCACGCACGCTGGTCCGGCGGCCCGGCGGCCCTCTGGCCGACGACGAGCGACGCCCAGGTCGGGGGTTGGGGCGGCGCGCTCTACGTTAGGGTTTTGGGGAGTTTCTCTCCCAAACGTATATAAATACTGTTCCAGTCGAAAACGAGTTGGGGGGGGTTTACGCTCGGACGGATTGAGATCTCTGGGCTCGGGTTTATCCACTGTTATCACACGTACATATATATTTATATATACTAACAACAGAGGGTTCAAAATGTTGCTGGGCTGCTTGCTTAACAATAGGCTGGGGGTGGATTTGGTCGACCTGGTCGAGTTGTTACTGCTGCCCCCCCTTTGTGTGGTTCTATTTCAATGAATCATTGATCAATCAATAGTTTTTGTATAAAATGGCTTACATGGTTGGCCATGTTAAACGTGACCAATTGGAAGTGAGGGGTGCACGTGAAGCTTATAGTTGATGGCAACCAAATACAACTTGCCTAAGCTGATGCATGATTGCATCCATGCATATTGTTGTTGCAGCAACTTGCAACTAATATATATATATATTGAAATGAATTGCATTGAATTTTAATTCAGTTCCAACATTTATTTCCTTTCACTTCAATTCACTGCTATACTATATAGTAAAATAATAATAATAACAGAGGCCACCACCATTTGCACTTGTTGCTTTAGGCAGTGGTACAAGTCATATTTGTGGGACAGAGTCTTTGTGATGTACATATTTCTATATATATATAAATACACTTATATATTAATCTCCATAAATCTAAACAAAACCTCTATGTTCTCTATTCCTAGTGTAAGACCCATCCATGTAAATATGTAATATTTACTTGACGAAAATAATATAACCAATAATTATATTATAGACTAAATTCATCTACTAAATAATTACTTATAAAATCTAAAAATCACCATTAACTCAAACAAATAATTAAAAAAATAATTATTTCAAAATTATTCCGGGAAGGGGAGTTACAACTATGTTGAGACATACTCTCCAGTTATGGATGTCATTACTCTTAGATATCTAATTAGTCTCGTAGTTTCTGAAAATCTTGATATATGACTTATGGATGTTGTAACTGCATATTTGTATGGTGACTTAGATACTGACATCTATATAAAAATTCTAGAAGGATTTACAATGCAAGAGACTAAGCCAAAGGGCATGTGTTCAATTAAACTTAGACGAGCATTATATGGATTGAAACAATTCGAAAGAATGTGGTATAATCGTCTTAGTATATATTTGACTAAGGAAGGATATAAAAATAGTCAAATTTGCCCATGTGTCTTCATTAAGAAATTCGAGAATAGATTTTCGATAGTAGCAGTATACGTGGATGATATAAACCTGATCGAATCTTCTACAGAATTAGAGAAAACTGTAAACTATTTGAAAAAAAAATTTGAAATAAAAGACTTGGAAAAGATAAAGCTTTGTCTCGGTTTGCAAATAGAACGAAGTTCTAGTAGAATATTAGTACATCAATCCCGATATATCAAAAGGATTTTGAAATGATTCAGAATGGACAAAGCACATCCACTTAGTACACCTATGGTTGTACGGAGTCTAGATTTGGATAAAGATCCATTTCAACTAAAGGGAGAAGATGAAAAAGTTCTTGGCCTGAAGTACCGTATTTAAGTGCTATTAGAGCAATACTATATGTAGCACAATGCACAAGATCAGACAATGCTTTCTCTGTTAATTTATTATCTAGATATAGTTCTGCACCTATACTTAGACATTGGAATGGAGTTAAACACATAATGAGATATCTTCGTGGAACAACTGACATGGAATTATTTTATTCCTGTAATTCTACTAATAACTCTCATCTAGTTGGTTATGCAGATTCTGGTTATCTTTCTGACCCTCTTAAGGGTTGTTCCCAAATAGGTTATGTTTTTATTAGTAATCATGTAGCTATATCTTGGCGATCAACAAAACAAGGTTCAGTGGCAACTTCTTCTAACCATGCAGAATTATTTGTATTACGTGAAGCAACAAGAGAAAGTGTGTGGTTGCGATCGATCATTCAACATATAAGGGTAAATTGTCAACTACCCACAGTTACAGATGAGCCTACAATAATATTCGAAGACAATACAGTTTGTATTGCGCAAGTCCGAGAGGGATTCATCAAAGGAGATCGAACAAAGCACCTTCCACCAAAATTATTTTATGCACATGAGCTCCAAAGGACAAAAGTGATCGAAGTTAAGCAAGTAAGATCAAATGAAAACTTAGCCAATTTGTTCACTAAGGCACTCCCATAGTCCACATTTCAGAAGTTGGTACACGGAATAGGCATGCGACGACTTAATCATCAGACAAACTAGCTGTTTTAGATCCATTATATTGAGGGGGAGTATGACTTGTACATAATATTTTTGAGTTTTGTGTGTTGTACTCTTTTTCCTTAACTAAGATTTTTCCTACTGGGTTTTTTTAGTAAGGTTTTAATGAGGCAAAAAATGCGCATACACCACCAACAAATTAATGGTGTATATCCAAGGGGAGTGTTGTAAATATGAATAAATCACCATAATTATTTGGTGTCTATAACATATGCCTTTTGGTTATCCATAATCTATGGCTTTTGGTTATCCAAAACCTATAGCTTTTGGCATTCTTGTTTTAATTGTCATCATGATATTAACCTCCATTATATGCCTATATAAGTGACGCTTATCAAGTTGTTTTGTACAAGTGAATGAAAAAGTATTTTTTTGTATTGTTCATCTCTTTGCTTTACAATACTTATTGCATTATAATGCTATTCTTTATTGTGTTTCATTAAGTATTAAGTTAAGACACGATTGTGACATAATAGGTTTGTTGTATCAATGCTCGTTTAGTGAGTAGGGAGGAAAAATGCTCAGTAGATATGTGGACGAAGCCCATTGATTGTTATTGTGGATAGCTAAATCATACACCTCACGTATGGGTTACCCGTACCTTTTTATTGTGGATAGCCATCTATGATGTGCCATATTAGCCCTACCCATTCACATGTTGAAAAGTATATCAAACACACTATCTGTTTTACTTGTATATGTTTATTGCTAGTTGTCTTCTCATACATGTTCTTATTAGTAGTTTCTTGTACATATTTGTTATTCCAGTTCATATGCATGTTCCTTTATTTTCTACCACGTCTCTATTTGTCTAGCTTATTTTTTATTAAGTTACATTATTGTAATAGGGTTGTACTTTGTTCCTTTCCTGACTGGATCATTGCAGGTGACTTGCTACTGACACTATAGACATTTTTGGGGAGGGAGAAATCTTGGAGGCCAACCACAGATTCTAGATAGAATTTGAATTTACATACTTAGCGGGTTTGTTCTCGAATGTCATTTTTATATATTATTGTACTTATAAATAAAATAGTTATTATGAATGAGCAAATAGATATAATTTTATTGTACTTGATATTTAGGTCTCGACATCGTACTACAGCTGATGCTGCAGCGTAGGCTGGACTTGGCTACGCACTCATATCCTGAAAAGCAGTTATGGGTCATGACACTTCTCAAAGCTTCTGTAGCCTTCACTATCCGCCATCGTCTTCCCCCGGTCCCCTCCAAGAACCCTACCACTCCTGTTGTTGGGACCACACCATCCGTCGTCAGTACGTCGTTGTGCTCCGCCCCTTTTTCCTCTAGGATCGCCTAGTACCGTCACCAAACCTAACCCCCGGTGCCGACGGCCATATTCGGCCACCAGGCCGGAGTCATGGGAGGCACCACCTCGACCGAAGTCTTCTCGTCGGCTGCCCCACCTCTAGCGGTCGACCGATCTTGACCATGACATCTCGATCTACTGCTAAGCGCGATCGCGACCACCCGTCGGAGCCGTCTTGGCCTCAGACCGTCGGTCACGCGGGGAATGAAGTGAGCCCTACTATTTCTTCTTCCCCCTTCTCCTTCCCTCTCCTTCCTCAACTTTTTCTTTTCTATTTAGTTCTCCAGAACTCTTTGGAGAGAGAGAGAGAGAGAGAGAGAGAGAGAGTTGGATGCGGGGTTAACAGTGAAAATTCGGTCCGGGTTTGTGGCCCACTGGGTTGTAGGATTCAGAAAAAGAAAAGAAAATAAAATTTTGTTTCGGGGTGATGTGCAATGGGCCGAGCCCAGTAATAGGTGGTTTTTGGTTTGGGCTGCCACAGGCTCTCTGGTAATATGCTTGGTCTTCGGTTCATTATTTAAAACCAAAGATTTAGGGCTAAGTGTATGGTTTTTAAGAACAATATTGGGTTATGTATTTTGTGGGCTTTGGTGATTGATAATTAATTGAACTTAGCTAGGTTATGGGATTTGACCATGGGAGCTTTTGGTATTGAGCCAATATTCCTTAAGGATTTATTTGAAGATTTCGTAAGGTTTATTTGGAAGGTTATATAATCCTAATACTTAATCCTTGTATTATTGAGTAGGTTGGACTAAGGAGAAATTTTGACAAAGTTGGACATAAGGCAAGTACTCCTTACAAGATATTCTCTATACATTATAAATGCTATCTTTATTTATTAAGTTGTCACAAATCATATTGTGACACGATCTTCGACACGTATCATGATTCATGACTTTGCATCACATGATTTCAAGTTTCGCCTCTTGCTTGAATCTTAGTTAGAATTGGGGGAAGGGAATACCGAGTATATATGTGACCAATCCATCATGTTCCAAAGCATAGCTTGACATACACTGTATGTATGTCGAAGCCCGACCAATCCGAATCTTAACCTTAGTCGGCCACATATCGAAACCGTATTTTAAATCACGAAGTTGCTAGTCGTGTGTTCTTGATCATGGGTTATTTTGTGGCTAGTCGTGTTATCATGTTTTTATGATTCTTATAGTTTCTCGTGTTGTAGGCCTCATGATGATGACAACATCCAGTGTCTCATTATCCCATTTTTATTTTGCAGTAATTTTTATTCTTTATTTTGTATTGTGTAATATGTTGTTTGGATGTACTTTGCTCCCTTCTGATTCTGATGACATGGAGACAACATGTGGATCGATGACTATACTTGGAGGATTTAGACGAGACATTGATGTATCCGATGATTATGGATATGTTTGATATAGTAGATGCATAGTAAGAACTGTAAAAGCATGGAAAATATGGGGTTCATGCGGATCACAACTGACCGCATGAATACCCTAGAACAGATTGACCTGCATAAAGAAGAGCCGCATGACAAACTCAGCATGCCCCCTGCGGCCCATCTTCACCAGACTAATTTTTGAGCCGCAAAAGAGAATAGTTACTTATACGGCCAAGCTGATCAATCATTCTGATAAAGCTGACAAACTCTGGCAATACTGACAGCTCTGACATTGACAAAAAGTAGATAAGACATGATTAGACTGGACATGGCCATAAGGCCAAAAGGACTGCGACCCGAGCCGCATGAACTTTATGCGGCTCAATCTATGTACTTCATACGGCCAAGGGTAACTGCAATCTGAGCCGCATGAGCTTTATGTGGCCTAGAATATAAGAATCTATGCGGCTCAAAAGTCCCCAAGCTATATGCGGACTAAGGAAGACTGTCGCATGAGTCTTATGCGGCCCAGCATGGCCGAACTCTGAAGGGCCTATGCGACTCAAAATGACTCAAGCAGACTGATCCTATCTTGTGATGAGACACGTGGCAGGCTGACCAAGTCTCAACCATCCAGATTCGCTACAACAAAATCTCAACAACCCCCACCAGCTGGCGGCCCGAGATCGAGTCTTCGTGCGCTATGAGAGACACGTGGCCACGTGGCCCTTTATGCGGGCCAAAAATCTGCTACTGCAGAAAATACTATAAATAGCAGGATATCACACCCAGGCAAATGGTTGGCAATCCAAGGCTGGTAGCCCACGAAGGGCAATTTCTTCGAGAGCAAGGAGCGCATCAGATAGTCCAAGGAGAAAGGCAAAGTTGCTATACTTTTTCGAGCCTCTATCGTCATCCCCCAGAATCAAAACTAAACAATTGTACTTAGATTGTTTCCTAGGCATTTTTTCTAGGCTTTCTCTTGTGCAAGCGAGTTTGCAATCAAGTTCAATTCATTTATAATTTTGTTGTGCTTGATATTTAATGGCAAATACGATGGCGACTCTGCTGGAGACATCCTTCTCCTCTGATGAGAAGTTGGTGAGGCAATCTGACACGTCCAAGCTCGGCTCCACACAGCAAATGTTCGTGGTTCAATTTGACCAACGAGCATTCGAAGAAACATTCTCTGAAGGGAGCGCCAGCCCATCGCAGAAGCAAGCCAACCCAAAGAGAGCCCACAGCATGTCAAAGCGCAAAACTGTTGCCTCCGACTAGGTTCTCGAAGAAGCTCCTTTTGTGGCCCAAGACGACGATCAAGACTCTTCTGCGGCCTTGCTTCCGAATGCAGATAGCCCCATGTGGACAAAAAGAAGAAGAAACGCTATCTTTTTGTCACGACCCGCACCCACTGTGAGGGTACGAGTACGTAACAGCGCCCAGCCTATGCCGTAGTGTCGGCGGTAGAACGCTGTTCTAAGTCTCTAACTAACCATCAACTCATGCAGTATATAGTGTACTCATCATGATCAACTCCGAACGGAGGACAAGTATAAGATATGGTGTAACTCAATCACAGTCTAAGCACGATAAGATAACTCCGAATATAACTAAGAAATTGAAGACAACAAAACTACTAATAAAAATAACAACAAACTCAAACAATCTCAAATACATCTCAAGTCTCAAATCTCTATATACAACTCCAGTTCTAACAGGAAAACTAAAACAAGACAGACTAGCTAAACTCCCGATCACTCCTGAGTGTCGGAACCATAGGTAGCTAAGCCATCTCCTGGTCTGTAACATGTAGGGCATGTGTCCTCAGGGCAGTCATCTGTAAAATTTTTAACAGGTCCAGTCAGGACAAGAACGAGCACATCTCATCTAGAAAACCCAAGTAAATGACAGAGAACTATAAAGCAGTTATAGACAGTTGTATTGATGAAAATGGCAGTTTATATTCAGGTGATGGTAAGAAAGACAGATAAAGTGGAAGGAAAGTAAATACTAAACAAGAGAAGAATCATAGCAATGAAGACTGTAAAAATAGAATTAGCTGAACCAGGGTAATATGATATAAAGTCCAGACAACAATGTAGACCAGTGTAACTCCAATGTAAGTCTAGTACACGATGAATCTCATACAAGATGAATACAGTAAGGGACGATTCCAGTTATAGAGATCAATGATTCCAGGGTGAGTCCAGCCTATACTCTAGCAGTGTGTTTTAAAATACCGAGATCGACATGTAAACGGCTATAGGTAATCCGGCACATCACACACCTGGCCGGGTGTGAGATGGCTATCATTCTAGTATGATTCCAACAAAAGGGTGATTCCAGAAATTGGGTATGTCTACATGTCTTACTCTAGTATTTCCCCTCCCAGCAAGTGAATCTAGAATTACGACACAATGATTCAAGATGAGTCCAGCCAATAATATGAAGATACTAGTAAATGATTCCAGTAAATGATTCCAGTAAGTGATTCCAGTAATAGAAGACAGAAATGATGATACCAGTAATAGAGGCAAAAAACTAAATGTGTGTCATATACATGAATTCAGAAATAACAGTACGTGTTTGTAACAGAGAATCACATACAGCTAACTAGAACTGAAATACAGTAATTGACAAATAAATAAAAGAACTATCAGAGAATGTACTCGCTTGATACTCTGAAAAGAGTAGTGTAATGTCAGATGTCTGCACCAGAGTCACAATGTCCTAAATAGAGCAGTACAGGTTATAATGTGTTTAAAACAAGGTAAATGATGATACAATGCAATCTACATGATTTCTAGACCAATCTAGGTCAAAGTCAACTCTAAGTTAAACCTGGTCAACTGTCTAGGTCAAACTAGGTCAATTGGGTCAAACCTAAGCCAAACAAGTCCCACTAGGCCTAACCAGCCTATTCTAGCAAGCACACCCAATTTCTAGGCTATACAGGCCAACCACACTCCTACACTGGCATTCAAGCCATAAACACAGGTTTATGAGCTATAGGCTATATGCCTAGGTTAATCACATAGTTCATTACACACTTTCACACATTAATATTAATCTAATTTTATATAATAACACACATATGCACATATAGGCTACATATATATATACACACACATATATATTTCTAGGGTGATAGGGGGAGGTTACATGTGAGGATGTTTGTGTACATGTGTGTGAGATAGAAATCTCAAGAAACGAACCTAATATAATGTGTAGTGTAAAGTGTCAAGTGGCTCTAGAGTGTATTATGTGATATAGTGTGTGGGTGAATAGGGAACAGTGAGGTACATGCATATGGGCTGAACATCATATAAGTGAACTTAAACAATAAAGTAACATGAGCCATTCCAAGTGGAGAACTGAGCATTGATCATGCAAGGTAGACTATTGATATACAGTGATTGGGAGCTTCACAATTGAATTACAGGAAATTAAAACCCTAGGATAGGACCATCCTATAATTAGCTATGGCTCAAGTTCAGGTATCCCTTTACAGGTTAAACACTGAATTGGCCATCTTATGTGCAAGATAATCAAAACAGTGGGCAGATCAATATTCAAGACTGGACCAATGTTGTAGGTAACAACTTCCTAAGACTGAACAACATATCACCAAGTAATCCTAACTCGAGTTCAAGACTCCTACTAGCCTGGACAAGGAATAGTGGTCTGAACAATGTGTTCAGGTACCCACATCAGAGCATGGCCAAATGGCCCAAGCTAAACCACTGCTCTGTATGCCCAGGCAGCTGCAAACATGCCTGCTGCTGCTATGCAAATGCAATACAAAGCCAGGCCAAGCCAAGGCTGCCAATTGCTTGGCAATTCCCTTCCTCACAGAACCTGGGCTGAACCCAGTTCAGCCCCTAATATTCAGAGGGACATCCCTCTCTAGTACAACACTCAGAAACAGAGAAAAAAACAGTGACTATCTGGAGTAAAGGATTGAACAATAAGTAGGGAACTCGAATGTGAAGGTGATGTGAGGACTGAACTCTAAGGGCACAACCTCACATTTCCTCCTTCACATGAACTGAAAGGCAGTGATGGAAGTATGGGGCTGCAATGTACTGCAGGGATGCAAGGCTATAGGTCAGTTAACAGTGTGTTGACAGTTGTGTCAAATGAGGGTGTGAAGATTAGGAGATAGGAGTGTGTGGCTTGTGTCTATGTTCAGGAAAGCATAGAATGGGTTTATTTCAGTTTTAGATCAATATGTAAACTCAAGGCCTATAATCCCATCTCAGTAAAGTCAGTAAACAACATATCAGTTAGAACAGAGAAATAAGAGTGTAATGGCAGTATAATCATTCAAGTAATGGGTGTACAAATCTCAAAATTTAAGTTCACTGTTATACCATAATTTCAGGTTCCTGAATTCCCAGGTTCCAGTTATCAGTTAAGCCATTCAAAAACCTTAGAACCCAAAACTCACACTTATACCAAATGTAAACATGAGAGTGTGAGGGAAATACTGTATACTTAGCAATGTGTGTGTGTGTGTGCAGGACTTAGGATAGGGTGTGTGTGACAGGTTCAGATTTTAGTTGAAAGGAAGTGGGGGTGTGTGTATACATTAGTTTGAAATGTGTGGGTGTCACATTGAACCAATGTGTGAATCAACAAGTGAATGGCCTTTGCATCTCAGGAATCAACAGGGAATATTTGGAAAAACCCAAATCAGTTTTCAGAACACTAATCTCAGTTTTGAACATCCCAAAGCCATTTCATTCTCAGGTTATCATTCAGTTGAATCATTTAGCTAGTGAAATTGAATACAGCTCATCTCATTTGAATTCCCAGATATGTATACATGTTATTACATCTCAAAAAATTATATTTAAAAAATAATTAAAACGTATTAAAAATACACAGGAACTGAATACTGCTGTTCAGTATCATAAAAAAATGGGGAAACCTAAATTCGAGGTCCAAAACACAACTAAGGTCCCAAACCAATAGTTGGTAAATAGTTGTATAGGTGTAAGTGTGTCGTGGGTGTGTCCTAGTGTCAAGAAACTGGACATAAACGTGTCCAAAATACTATTTTACACTGAATGTGATAACACTACACAGGCAGCCTCGTGCACGTGTTCACTTAGGTCTAGAATAAGGCACACGTGTCCTCGTGTCTTATGGTCACGTGTCTAGGTTCGCCTAGGGTAGTGGAATGTGTCCCACAGCCTACAACGAGTCTACATTGTGTCGTGTCCAAGAAAACAGTGCGTATCAGTCGAGTGTCTGTGCGTGTGTGCAACAGTGAGGAAAACAGTACGGGTCGATTTTCTCCGTGCACACAAAACGAGAACTCACAAAATTTTGTAGGTGTCGTATCAGTCATGTATCCTAGGTGTGTACAAATTTTCGTGTCAAAACGTGCAGTGTCGTGTCTGCTACAGTGCCCGAGCAGCAGGACACTGCACGGTATCCTCGTACACGCGTGTGTGCTCAAAAATGGACACGAACGTGTCCAGAAATGTGTTCAGAAGGACATGAATGTGAAGTACACATATAGAGCAACAAATTCATATAATTAGTTATACAAAAATTGAAAATAAAAACCTTAGAGGCATTTAATCAAACACCTACAAAACAATACGATACGTGTCCGATACGAGCACCAAACGGACACGAAATCCACCCAAATTTTAGGGACACCTAGGGGACTCCTAGATCTAGCCCTACATGCAAAAAAAACTGAAATATAAATCAATTTAGAGGGTTTTACCTATATGTGCAAAAAGCTTGAAAAAGCTTCAAATGGAGGATTCTTCCTCTTGATACCAAAAGCTCCAAATTGGCCCAAAGCTGGGATTAAACCCCAAAATCAGAAAATAGGAGAGTATTAGGTTCTAATGCAAGAAACTAGGATTAAAAAGGAATTAAAATGAATTTATGGAGATTTTTGGAAGAGGAACAAATACCTTTCTTTTTTTCCAATGTTGAAATGAATAAAGAAAGAGGCAAGCCATAGAGAATAAGTGTTTATATAGGGTGGGGATCCCTATGGCTGGTCATTTAGGGTTTGGTTAGGGTTAGGGCTTCTAGTTATGGGCCATGGGCCAAGTCATGATCAAATAAATCATCTAGCCATAAGTCATTTCATGAAACCATAAACCACGACTTAAATCCACTAAACCAAGTCCCCTCATTCTAAAATTAGTTTCTAATGACTAAAAGTAGGTTAACCTAAGTTAGACTAGGGTCACCATGGCAAGGGTTAGCTTCTAGGCTAGTTCACTAGGTCTCAACAAGTCAAGTCAACCTAGAATTCACCAATTCAATAAATCACCAAATAATTCAAATAAGTCAAAATGACCAAATTACCCCTAGGCTAAAAATAATAATTAAATCATCCTAATGACATGGTTAGGCTCTAGGTCATGCAGTCTCTAGGGTTTTACTAGCTGCACACCAAAATCACAAGTCATGACTTAAAGCAATTTTTAAAATGGTTTAAAAATAATTAAAAATCACCAAAAATCATAATATAAAATAAATATCAATAAATAATAATTATAATTACAAAATTCCAAAAATACCCTCATCTGGAAAATTGGGTGTTACAATCCAACCCACCTTATAAAAATTTCGTCCTCGAAATTAAGATGATCGCACCTTTCCTAGGTCAAACCCCCAATCAATCAAAGTCGAAGCAACTCAATCCTACTGGTCGTGATTCCACAGTCTCGAACAGGGTAGCTACACTATCTAGCAATCACAAGCAATATCCTGGCAGGTACTAAGGGAAATCACACATGGAAGTGGGGAGGAAGAACAAGAAGGTCAAACCTGCTAATCTATCACCTGCAACGTCAGCCTCCTCGGCTGCCATCGCAAAAGCTCCACCTCTCTGGTGCTGAGCTACAGGCGGCCTAGCCCCCTCAAAAGGAGGTGCAATGGGACAATCTATCTTCTGCTGGGCAGCTGACCCACAGAAATAGCAAACCTTCAACCTCTTCCTGCACTGCTTCTAGATGTGTCCCGAGTTCTTGCAGTAGGAACAACTGATCGCCTTCGGGTCCTGACCCCGATACTGATGCTGTACCTGCTGAACTCCTACTGGTGTCTGCGTCTGCTGAATCTGCACATGAGGTCTCTTGGCCTGGCCTCCGCTGCTGTTGGTACCGTGAGCGTCCCATCCCCTCTTGAGCCTCAGCTCAAGATCATCCTCAGCCAATAAGGTTCCCGTCAAAATCTTCTCGAAAGTGGCATCCCTGTTGCCCTTGGTCAAGGACTTGACTTCCTTGACCAGACCCTTCCGGAACCTCTGGGCCTTCGCCGCCTCGCTCAAGCCCTCTACGAATCTGCTGAGGCGGCCAAACTCCCCAGTATACTCCTCCACTGACAGGCTCCCCTGAACTAAGCTCTCGAACTGCGACTCCAAGGCTTTGAGCGCTGAATCTGGAAAGAACTTCTTCTTGAAGAAGCCCTTGAACTCCTCCCAAGTCTGTCCAGCTACCCCCACCCTGGGGTCTGACTGATACCAGGTGCGAGCAAGATCTCGCATCCGGCTAGCTGCTGCCACTATCTGGAGATCTGCCGGTATCCGAGCCAGACGAAAGATCTCCTCTATATACTCGATCCACTCGTCAGCATATAAAATTTCCTCTGTCCCCAGGAAGTCTCTGGGGCTCATCTTCTGGAACTGCTCTATCCCCGGTGTCCTCGGCTGCTGGATCACTGGTCGAGCTGCGACCGTCGTAAGGGCCAACTCTATGCTCCTGTCCTGTCGGGCCTGCTGTCGGTCCATAAATTACTGGAAGTAAGCGAACATCTGTGCCGCATCCATATGTCCTGTAGGCGGCGACTGCTGGAACTGTATCTCTGGGATGACTGGGTCCTGTCCCCTAGCAGATGGAGGCATACCCTCTGCTGCTGCTGCTAAAGTCTCAATATGAATAGAGGTGGCAGGAGCTGCAGCCTCCTGACCCTGCTGATCTGGCTGAGAGGTGGCAGTTCCCTCTACAGCAACTGCTGTATCAGAGCGATGTGATCGTGTCTCCACCATCCTGAAGACAGATCGAACAAGGAAGTCAATACTGAGCAGGAATCGATATATCAAAGGAGGACAGTTTATTTCAAAGAAGGCAAATCAGTACGATATGTAGATGGCATGATTTAAAGCAGAATTTTCCTAACTGTGATTGAGTGCCTCTCCGGTAAAGCCTATCTCTCAGTCCTATCGCAGGCTCGCAGCAGTACAACTAAGTCGCCGTACTACCACGATATCGTACTAATGCGACTCTCGACCTGTATGGGCCACCACTAAAAACGTATCACGACCCGCACCCACTGTGAGGGTACGAGTACGTAACAGCGCCCAGCCTATGCCGCAGTGTCGGCGGTAGAACGCTGTTCTAAGTCTCTAACTAACCATCAACTCATGCAGTATATAGTGTACTCATCATGATCAACTCCGAACGGAGGACAAGTATAAGATATGGTGTAACTCAATCACAGTCTAAGCACGATAAGATAACTCCGAATATAACTAAGAAATTGAAGACAACAAAACTACTAATAAAAATAACAACAAACTCAAACAATCTCAAATACATCTCAAGTCTCAAATCTCTATATACAACTCCAGTTCTAAACAGGAAAACTAAAATAAGACAGACTAGCTAAACTTCCGATCACTCCTGAGTGTCGGGACCATAGGTAGCTAAGCCATCTCCTGGTCTGTAACATGTAGGGCATGTGTCCTCAGGGCAGTCATCTGTAAAATTTTCAACAGGTCCAGTCAGGACAGGAACGAGCACATCTCATCTAGAAAACCCAAGTAAATGACAGAGAACTATAAAGCAGTTATGGACAGTTGTATTGATAAAAATGGCAGTTTATATTCAGGTGATGGTAAGAAAGACAGATAAAGTGCAAGGAAAGTAAATACTAAACAAGAGAAGAATCATAGCAATGAAGACTATAAAAATAGAACTAGCTGAACCAGGGTAATATGATATAAAGTCCAGACAATAATGTTGACCAGTATAACTCCAATGTAAGTCCAGTACAGGATGAATCTCATACAAGATGAATCTAGTAAGGGACGATTCCAGTTATAGTGATTAATGATTCCAGGGTGAGTCCAGCCTATACTCTAGCAGTATATTTTAAAATAACGAGATCGACATATAAACGGCTACAAGTAATCTGGCACATCACACACGTGGCCGGATGTGAGATAGCTATCATTCCAGTATGATTCCAGCAAAAGGGTGATTCCAGAAATGGGGTATGTCTACATGTCTTAACTCTAGTATTTCCCCTCCCAGCAAGTGAATCCAGAATTACGACATAATGATTCAAGATGAGTCCAGCCAATAATATGAAGATACCAGTAAATGATTCCAGTAAGTGATTCCAGTAATAGAAGACAGAAATGATGATACCAGTAATAGAGGCCAGAAAATAAATGTGTGTCGTATACATGAATTCAAAAATAACAGTACGTGTTTGTAACAGAGAATCACATACAGCTTACTAGAACTGAAATACAGTAATTGACAAATAAATGAGATAACTATCAGAGAATATACTCGCCTGATACTCTGAAAAGAGTAGTACAATGTCAGATGTCTGCACCAGAGTCACAATGTCCTAAATAGAGCAGTACAGGTTATAATGTGTTTAAAACAAGGTAAATGATGATACAATGCAATCTACATAATTTTTAGACCAATCTAGGTCAAAGTCAACTCTAAGTCAAACCTGGTCAACTGTCTAGGTCAAACTAGGTCAATTGGGTCAAGCCTAAGCTAAACAAGTCCCACTAGGCCTAACCAGCCTATTCTAGCAATCACACCCAATTTCTAGGCTATACAGGCCAACCACACTTCTACACTGGCATTCAAGCCATAAACACAGGTTTATGAGCCATAGGCTATATGCCTAGGTTAATCACATAGTTCATTACACACTTTCACACATTAATATTAATCTAATTTTATATAATAACACACATATGCACATATAGGCTATATATATATACACACATATATATACCTAGGGTGATAGGGGGAGGTTACATGTGAGGATGTTTGTGTACATGTGTGTGTGATAGAAATCTCAAGAAAAGAACCTAATATAATGTGTAGTGTAAAGTGTCAAGTGGCTCTAGAGTGTATTATGTGATATAGTGTGTGGGTAAATAGGGGACAGTGAGGTACATGCATATGGGCTGAACATCATATAAGTGAACTTAAACAATGAGGTAACATGAGCCAATCCAAGTGGAGAACTGAGCATTGATCATGCAAGGTAGAATATTGATATACAGTGATTAGGAGCTTCACAATTGAATTACAGGAAATTAAAACCCTAGGATAGGACCATCCTATAATTAGCTATGGCTCAAGTTCAGGTATCCCTTTACAGGTTAAACACTGAATTGGCCATCTTATGTGCAAGATAATCAAAACAGTGGGCAGATCAATATTCAAGACTGGACCAATGTTGTAGGTAACAACTTCCTAAGACTGAACAACATATCACCAAGTAATCCTAACTCGAGTTCAAGACTCCTACTAGCCTGGACAAGGAATAGTGGTCTGAAGAATGTGTTCAGGTACCCACATTGGAGCATGGCCAAATGGCCCAAGCTAAACCACTGCTCTATATGCCCAGGCAGCTGTAAACATGCCTGCTGCTGCTCTACAAATGCAATGCAAAGCCAGGCCAAGCCAAGGCTGCCAATTGCTTGGCAATTCCCTTCCTCACAGAACCTGGGCTGAACCCAGTTCAGCCCCTAATATTCAGAGGGACATCCCTCTCTAGTACAACACTCAGAAACAGGAAAAAAATAGTGACTATCTGGAGTAAAGGATTGAATAATAAGTAGGGAACTCGAATGTGAAGGTGATGTGAGGACTGAACTCTAAGGGCACAACCTCACATTTCCTCCTTCACATGAACTGAAAGGCAGTGATGGAAGTATGGGGCTGCAATGTACTGCAGGGATGCAAGGCTATAGGTCAGCTAACAGTGTGTTGACAGTTGTGTCAAATGAGGGTGTGAAGATTAGGAGATAGGAGTGTGTGGCTTGTGTCTATGTTCAGGAAAGCATAGAATGGGTTTATTTAAGTTTTAGATCAATATGTAAACTCAAGGCCTATAATCCCATCTCAGTAAAGTCAGTAAACAACATATCAGTTAGAACAGGAAAATAAGAGTGTAATGGCAGTATAATCATTCAAGTAATGGGTGTACAAATCTCAGAATTTAAGTTCACTGTTATACCATAATTTCAGGTTCCTGAATTCTCAGGTTCCAGTTATCAGTTAAGCCATTCAAAAACCTTAGAACCCAAAACTCACACCTATACCAAATATAAACATGAGAGTGTGAGGGAAATACTGTGTACTTAACAATGTGTATGTGTGTGCAGGACTTAGGATAGGGTGTGTGTGACAGGTTCAGATTTTAGTTGAAAGGAAGTGGGGGTGTGTGTATACATTAGTTTGAAATGCGTGGGTGTCACATTGAACCAATGTGTGAATCAATAAGTGAAATAGCCTTTGCATCTCAGGAATCAACAGGGAATATTTGGAAAAACCCAAATCAGTTTTCAGAACACTAATCTCAGTTTTGAACATCCCAAATCCATTTCATTCTCAGGTTATCATTCAGTTGAATCATTTAGCTAGTGAAATTGAATACATCTCATCTCATTTGAATTCCCAGATATGTATACATGTTATTACATCTCAAAAAATTATATTTAAAAAATGATTAAAACGTATTAAAAATACACAGGAACTGAATACTGCTGTTCAGTATCAGGAAAAATGGGGAAACCTATATTCGAGGTCCAAAACACAACTAAGGTCCCAAACCAATGGTTGGTAAATAGTTGTATAGGTGTAAGTGTGTCGTGGGTGTGTCCTAGTGTCAAGAAACTGGACATAAACGTGTCCAAAACACTATTTTACACTGAATGTGATAACACTGCACAGGCAGCCTCGTGCACGTGTTCACTTAGGTCTAGAATACGGCACACGTGTCCTCGTGTCTCGTGGTCACGTGTCTAGGTTCGCCTAGGATAGGGGAATGTGTCCCACAGCCTGCAACGAGTCCATATTGTGTCGTGTCCAAGAAAATAGTGCGTATCAGTCGAGTGTCTGTGCGTGTGTGCAACAGTAAGAAAAATAGTACGGGTCGATTTTCTTCGTACACACAAAACAAGAACTCACGAAATTTTGTAGGTGTCATGTCAGTCATGTGTCATAGGTGTGTACAAATTTTTGTGTCAAAACGTGCAGTGTCGTGTCCGCTACAGTGCCCGAGCAGCAGGATACTACACGGTGTCCTCGTACACGCGTGTGTGCTCAAAAATAGACACGAACGTGTCCAGAAATGTGTTCAGAAGGACACGAATGTGAAGTACACATATAGAGCAACAAATTCATGTAATTAGTTATACAAAAATCGAAAATAAAAACCTTAGAGGCATTTAATCAAACACCTACAAAGCAATACGACACGTGTTCGATACGGACACCAAACGGACACGAAATCCACCCAAATTTTAGGAACACCTAGGGGACTGCTAGATCTAGCCCTACATACAAAGAAAACTGAAATATAAATCAATTTAGAGGGTTTTACCTATATGTGCAAAAAGCTTAAAAAAGCTTCAAATGGGGGATTCTTCCTCTTGATACCAAAAGCTCTAAATTGGCCCAAAGCTTCAAATGGGGGATTCTTCCTCTTGATACCAAAGCTTCATGCGCCAACACTGTGGTGTGCTATGTGCCCACGTATTGCCATGTTATGCGCCCTCTAAGTAGTGGCAAGTTATGCGCCCATGAACTGTTCGTGTGTTATGCGCCCGTATGTCTTGTTTTGGGCGCATATCCCTTTGGGCGCATAGCCCTTTGGTCGCATAGGAGTCTTCAGGACTTAGTTTTTTCTGCAGTTTTCTGAGTCTGACTTTCTTTCTGCCCTTGCAGTAAACATGTTTGTCCCAGAGCTTGGCGATATCCCTTTTGGTTCTGCTTGTCACGTTCTCGGCACAAGCCTTATAACCAACGTGGTCAGCGATGTTCAAGCAAAGATCAGTCATGACCAACCTTCGGAGCGGGCGATCGCCATTATTGAACAGGAGGAAACCTTTATGAAGCAAATGATGAATGACGAGAAGTTCGGAGGGTTGCACTGTTGGAAGAAGCCATACTTTCTATTTGGTGATAGTATAGGATTTAAGGACAACGCGACGATATGTTTAGAAGAGTCTTTGGTAACTACGTTGAATGACCAAAGAATAGGGCTGCCATCAATGAACCGCCAATACCCTCTGTTGGCGTTTGCTGATCTAGCTGTGCAGAGACAAATGAAGTGGGTCTTAACTTCTGAACTTCCCGAGGTTGTTTCTGGCAGATCTAGTTCAACTCTGGTGACCGAAAGAAGGACACATTCAAGTGTGTCAAGGGTTCCACTTCCTATTCCATGAGGAGGCTACAACCGGGTGTTATACTGAATGATGTCCCGACTGATCTCCATCCCTATACTGCTGATACTCTTTCTAACCTGATGTTGACGGTCTCTTTTATGCTGTCAGGGCCACCCAGTATGGCATTAAGGATAACTGGCCGATGTTCGCCTCTTTGGCAGAGCTGTACAACCATCATACGTGCACCTTCTTCACTCCGGGCGGAGAGATGAGTTTGGCTCTGCACGAGATGCAAGCGATGTCCAAACTTCCCTGGGGGCATAGCCGTATGCAGAATACGTCCCCAGTGATTCAGAGATCTTAGATTTGGAGAAGGAGAGCTCTGACATGATGAATGTGTACAAAGGGTTACTTTGTCACTTCTTCATTTGTCACCAGACTACGAAGAAGGGTAAGACTGAGGGGTCCATCCCGCATACGAAGTCTTGGACCAACTATGTTTTCACCAGAGAAGGGGGAATGGCTCAGTCTCCTTCTCGCCACCTAAGCCTTTGACGATCTCTGAGATAGATCGGCTGATGTCAGATCACGGAGATGCAGATACTGAAGATAGGGATGATCTTGAGGGGATTTCCCTGATTTATCACTTCTTCAGATAAGCCGAGTTCAAAATGTCAGAAAAGGCGGTACTTGTCGCTTTTCTGATGATATGGCTTCGTGACTGCGTAGTCCCTGGCGGTTCAGGGTCTATTGAGAGAATCAGCCAGGAGATGATACTTCCGGCTGTGAAGGTAGCGTTTGGACACCGTCTTGTATTGCTTCCCGCGATGGTCTGTGCCATTCAATGGGGTTTGCGTCATTTTTTCGTGTACGCAATAACATCCAGAGGCAGTAAGGACTTTGTTAGGACTGAGTTACCCTTCACTACTTGATGGGATGGCTGGTACTGCATTGTCCCAAGTTGATGAACGCCGGGATGATGGCAGATTCTTTGTCGGGAGATGCCTTCATTCGGAGGTTCAGAGACACAGATTGGACCGTTTCAGGGATGCCTGTTTGTAGGGGGGCTCTGAGTTTTCTGCAGAATTATGAATTCTTCAGAGTATCGCCTCCATCTGGAAGTGGTCACGCGAGAGACACCCTAGTAGATGAGGGAGCACTCACCACTAGTCTTCCTATTGGAGCATTCCATTGGCTCCAATCCATTAGGCCTTTCCACCTAGTACACATGAACAGGAACCATACTTTCCTGGAACCTTACTTGCCAAGCCGCTTTGCACGACAATTTGGCTATAACCAGCTTCTTTTGGGCAATCCCAGCCGTCATCTCCAGTCGATAGGGAGTTTAATCGACGGGGCGCGTGCATGGGGATACTATAATATTAGATATACAGGGGTAATTTTTACTTTGTCCGAAGATAAACCCGACACCCACATGCTCTTTGCTGCTGCTAAGTTCTGTATCCAAGTCAATACCTTTCTTTCTGGGTATGACCGTGAGTATAGTTTTGTATCGGGGACCAAGCTTGCCCCTACCCTTGCTGACATAAGACGAGCACGTGCAATGGGGAGTAACAGAAAGGAAGTCGTCGTGCCCATAATTGAACCAGCTATAGCGCCGCAACAGAGAATTGTTAAGGAGGCTATCATTGCAGCGCCTCAAAGAGCAGACACTGAAGAACCTCTTCTTACTGTTCCTCATAAGAGGAAGGCTCCCACTGGGCTGGTGTCACGGCCAAAAAGGACGAAGGTGGTTATTTCCTGGAGGAGGAAGGTTACAGACGTGGGTGCCAGCTCGCCTCCTCCCAGAAGGTCTTCTCGGCAGACGGCATTCAGGCCGTCGCCATTCGGAAGGTAGACCCTCTCCAGACTCCGTAGCTATTCTGGTCAAGCCTCTGAAAGCTTTCTCACCTTTGCGTTTGTTCTTTGCACAAGACCCCGAAGTCGCAGCTGAGGTAGATGCCTCCTCCTCTGAGGAGGTGGAGGTGGCGACAATATCCCCTGCTCGTCCTCGACTGTTGGATGAGGGTGGGTCTTCTTCGGTCATAAGACCTGAGCGACGGGGTGAGCAAGGCGAAGGCCCAGACCCTGATGGCAGTCAGAAGATCAGTTTCTCCTATAACATATTTGTGGGAGATATTTCTGCAATAGGAACTGCGATGAAAGAGCTGGACGAGAACCAAGTCTAATCGGCTCATCCTTCTGCGGGTACGTTGCCTTTGCGCCTCTCTTCGGATGAGATCTTTAGACTTCGATTTTGCGTGCTCCTCGTGAGGCTGACCACGTCTGTGTGTTCCCTTGTAGACAAGGAGAAAGAACCCCTTGTAGGGATAGTCTCCGCCTTTGGGAGAGGGATAGAAGTTGTTTTCGGCTCCCCCAAATCTGCTATTGTAGAGGGAGCTGTTAGTGAGCCGGCATTGGCTTCAGAAAGAGAGGTCGAGCAACCTGTTGAGGGGGCTGATGCTGAATCATCTCCTGTTCTGGCTGAGCTTGTGGAAGAAACCAGGCCCGATGCTGCTCGGAACTTTGACATTATTTTCCTTGAACAGTCCGGGCCTGCTTCTGGTTTCCCTGAAACCAAGTTTGACGGCGCAGCCCAAGTTGGGGTTGAGCAAGCCGAAGGTACGAAATTACAACCTTTTCGTACTTCCCTCCGTTTTTTCTGGTTACTGATGTATATTGTTTTCTCTGTCAGGTTCGGCTTCTTGTCAGGCGTTCCTTCCAGAAGTGGAAGAAACTTTCCAAGCCTCTTTTTCGACGACCTCCACCGAGGATGAAGAAATGGCCCAGGAAGTTGTTAAAGCTTTCTACTCCGTATTAAAAGTGAAGCTTCCTGGGGTCCTGAATCGGAATACCGCCTTCGGCTCTGTAAAGGCTGTTGCAGAGTGCCAAGTGGCGGCCCTCGAGAGCATAGCTGGATATGAATAGCGGGCTAACACTCCGAGGAAGGTCCTGAATGACCTGGAGGATCAGTTGGCCAGGTTCCGGGATGCCAAGTAGTAGAGCCCGAAGTTAATGTTTCGTGCAGAGGATGACGCTCTGATGGTGGCTCTTGATGAGGAGAAGGCTACCTTCCAGGCAAGGAAGGACGCCCTCGTCCAGGAGATTGGCAAGCTGGCTGACCAGTATGGCCAGTTCAATTCTGCGAGTGAGGCCCGTGCTGCCTCAAAGAACAGGCTGGCTGCGCAAATCACTGAGAAGCACAATCACATTACGCAGATCAGGAACGAGATTACTCAGCTGGAAGCCGACTTGAGGGCGACGACATCTGAACATGAGGATTATCTGTCCCAGGCTGCCATGACTGCCACCACTTCTGTCCGTTTAGAAGAACAGCTGGCAAAGTTGGAGGAGGAGCATCAGAGTCTGATCCTCTTTGAAGATGAAGCCGCTCGTCAGAAAGAGGTACGGTGCCGAGCTGCTGTGAAGTCTGAGGCCGAGATTGCAGCTCTGAGGGACAGCATCTATCGCCTATGTATCCCGTAGATTTTGTAATTTCTTTATCTCTTTTTTTTGGCCGTCACGACTCTTGTACCTTTTTTTCTGTCTTTTGATAGACGTTTAAGTACAAAATAAAGAATTTTTTCAAAAATGAATATGGTTTTGTAAAATATCGATGTTAGAGGTAATGTGGACGTAGCAAAGATATTTCTGGTGGGTATTCTGCTCGAAAATTTTTGATGTGGACCTATTATCCGTTTTATATTAGAATGATTCAAATATAGATAATAAGTTGAACGAAGCTGCTAGTAGAGGTAATGTGGACGTAATAGCAGAGGATGTTCTATATCTGACCAGAGATAATATGGACGTGGAAAGATATATAGCATTAGAGAGGAGTGGATAATTCAGAGGTAATAGGGACGTGATTATCCTTGATGAATACTTTGCTCAGAGGTTATGTAGACGTGGCAAAACATAATCATTTTCCTGGGGAAATAATTATCGGAAAATAATTCAGAGGTAATATGGACGTGACTTGTTTTCGTCAAGTTGAGTTTGGACAGAGTCAAAAAATGGAAATGATTCCACTGGGGAAATATTTAAAGGACCTATTATCCAGGGCATATTCAAGACTCTTGAAATATGAATAATAGTTAGATAGTTTTTTTTGAATCATATAAATATCGTACTTGCCATTATGTAAAAGAGGTTATACATAGTATTTCTTCAGGTACTTGCCATTGATAGGCATCATGAGCAAGTCACCATCAGGCTTGGTCAGCCGGTACGCACCATTAGAATATACCGATTATATGACGAAATGACCTTCCTATTTAGGCTGGAATTTTCCTTTTATTTTGTGCGTCATGACCATTGGTCTTCTTACTGCTAAGACCAAATCGCCAACTTGGAAGATTCTTTCCTTCACCTTTTTGTTGAAAGCTCTGGAAAGGCATGCTTGGTATAGCTCAATGCGCTGCTGAGCTAACAAGCATTTTTTATCTAGCACTTCGAGCTCCTGGAGTCGCAGACGATAGCTTTCTTCAGTAGTTAGCTCGCTGGCTAGGGCTACTCGAAGAGAAGGAATCTGGATTTCTAGGGGAAGAGCTGCTTCGCTCCCATAAACCAGAGAGAATGGCGTACTGCCTGTTGGAGTCCGGACTGTTGTACGATAGGCCCATAGACATTCATCGAGCTTCTCGTTCCAATCGTGCTTGTTTGAAGACATAAACTTCTTGAGAAGTTTTATGATGGTTTTGTTGAAGGCTTCTGCTAGCCCGTTAGCCGCTGGATTGTAGGCAGTAGAGGCTATGTTCTGGATTCGATTCTTATCACAGAATTAATAGAACGCATGGCTTGCAAACTGTGGACCATTATCATGGATGATCCTGTGAGGTAGGTCGAAGTGGTAGATAACATGATGTTTAATGAAACTAATCATGTTCGATGCCTTTACTTCGGTGGACGGTATAGCTTTCGCCCATTTGGAGAAGTAATCGGTTATGGCAAGGATGAACCGATGTCCTTTGGAGGATGGCGGGCTGATTGGTCCTATGACGTCCATGCCCCACGCTTCAAAGGCCAAGATGCTGCCGTCGGATGTATAAAGTCTGAAGGATGATGAATAAAATCTGCGTGGAACAAATAAGCTCTATACTTCTTTGCATATTCAACAGCATCTGCTATCATTGAGGGCCAGTAATAACCCATTCGTTTGAGGCGATCTTGTAATTTAGGGCCTGGTTGATGTACACCACAAACTCCATCGTGCATCTTCCGGAGTGCATGTTTGGCTTCTGTGTCTGACAAGCATCATAACAGTAGCTCGTCGTAAGAGCGTCGGTACAACATCTTGGTAGCTGTATCATAGTAAAATCTGAGGGATCGCCTTTTGATGGATACTGCTTCCTTCGGGTCCTCGGAGAGGATTTTGTAGACATCGTAGTCTATGAAGGGAAATCTCCAGTATTTGACATCGACGTTTATTTCTGTTGCGTAACTGTGATGAATATGTAAGGCATCTTTCACACAGAATAGTTCTCGACTAGACACTGTGATCGACTGCTGAGTATTGGTTGAAACGATCAAGGAAGCAGCGAGACCGGCTAGAGCATCTGCTTCTATATTCTGTAGTCGACGCACGTGCTCGATGAAGAATCCAGCGAAGGTAGACGCTAGCTCGATTGTTGCTCTGTGGTAGGGGATGAGATCTTCATGACGAACTTCATAATCTCCTCGGACCTGACTAACTATTTGCTTGGAATCGTCGTAAGCTTCCAGATTGTCAACTCCCAGTTGCTTCGCCAGTTACAGGCCGATTAATAAAGCATTATATTCGGCCACATTGTTGGTCCATAGTTCCATGAGAGAATATGCACGGTATATAACCAGATGATCAGATGACACGAGCACGACACCTACTCCAGCCACGATGTTTCCTTTGGGCCCTGTTGTTGATGCACTGTCAAAGAACATTTGCCAAATAGGGATTTCTTCAGTTGCAGTGTTAGACTCTACCACTTCGTCAGGGATTTCATCGTAGAGTTTGGACGACTCCGGCACCGGATGAGCTGCTAGGAAATCAGCTAATGCTTGGCCTTTTACTGCGTTCTGAGGAACGAAGATCATATCATATGGAGTCAACAACATTGTCCATGTAGCTAAACAGGAATTGAGAGAACCTGGTTTAGTCATGAGTATTCTAAGAGGGTTGACTTTAGATATGATGTGGATAGTCTGTCCAGACACATAGTGGTGTGTCTTTTGGATGACAAATACTAGTACAAGGCATTCCTTCTCCACAGGTGTATCTATGTTCGGCACCCACCATTGTGCGGCTGAGGTAGTAGATTGTCTGTTCATGGTCGCCTTCATTCTTATGAGCTAACAGGATGCCAAGAGAATGGTCCATAGCACGGACATATAGTAAGAAGGGCTTTTCCATTATTGGAGCTACCAATACTGGAGGGCTTGTAAGATATGCCTTGATGTCGTCGAATGCACGTTGATATTGTTCAGTCCAGACGAAAGATACGCCTTTCTTCATGAGCTGGGTGAACTGTAGACACCTTCCAGAGAGGTTTGAAATGAATCGTCTGATGTAGGTTAGCCTTCCTTGTAGTCCGTGTAGCTCTTTAAGGTTTCTTGGAGGATGCATATCGAGGATAGCCATCACTTTCTCCGGGTCCAGATGTATACCCTTTGAAGTGATGACGAAACCAAGGAACTTGCCGCTGGAGACTCCCAGAAAAGACTTAGTTGGATTCATCTTGAGCTGGTGTACACTCATTTGTTCGAACACCGTTCTCAAGTCTTGGAGGTGGTTGCCCTTGAGACAACTTTTGACTGCGATATCGTCGACGTAGCACTCCACAATTTTGCACAAATAATCACAAAAAATTGTGTTTATGGCTCGTGGTATGTCGCCCCTGTATTCTTCAATTCGAAGGGCATCACCGTATAGCAGTATACCCCCAATGGTGTTCGAAACGATGTGTGCTTCTCGTCGTCGGGGAATATCTTGATTTGGTTGTAGCCTGAGAACCCATCCATGAGGGACATCCGCCCGAAGCCGCAAGTATTGTCAATCATTATGTCAGTCATCGGTAGAGGGAACTCGTCTTTCGGACATGTAGAGTTCAAATCACGGTAGTCGATACAGACTCGAACTCTATCGTTCTTTTTCATGAATGGGATGATGTTGAGAACCCAGTCTGGGTGTTGTTCCTCACGAATGAATCCACTAGCAATGAGCTTCTTGACTTCATTCTCGATGGCTTCCATGACGTCTGGTCGGAATCGTCGTTGTTGCTGTTTCACTGGCTCAGCTTTAGACGAAATGTTCAGGCGGTGCATGGCGACTTTAGGGTCCAAGCCTGGCATGTCTTCATAGCTTCATGCGAAGATGTCGATGTATTCTCTTATAAGCTGTATAAGAGATTGACGTTCATCGCCAGATAGACTTTTTTCTGATGAAGATTGGTTTGAAAGATGCTTCATCTCCTAGATTGACTTGGATGACTTCGTCTTCGGTAGGTGGTTCACGTTATTCGAAATGTAGCTTCCACCTAGTATCCATCTTTTGAGCCTATTGTTCAAGCTCGATTGATTGGTCATCGTCTGTAATTTGGTCTATGAAAACCATGTTGACGGACAGAGTTGTCTTGAATATATCGCCAATGCCGGAGTCTGAGTCCCAGAGGAAGGAGTCAGAAGAATGAGAACAACGATCTGCTTCATCATCTGATCTATTGGGAGTTGTTGGAGGAGTGACATAGCCCAAACCAACACCGCTTCTTTCATAGTAGTTCTCGGGTTTGCCAGGAGGAGCAAAGTATCGTATTGGCAACCGTCGTCCTCGGCCGTAATTTAGCCTTTTGTCGCTTTTGGTATTATATCCCATATTCTGGATGATATTCTTAGTCTGCCAACTATACCGAAAAAGTTTCATTTTCCCAGAGTCATAGTCAGCTTCTGTGCTGTGCTTGGAAGAAGTAGAGTCTGGAACAAACTTTTCCTCGCCAATTATACGACCGAAGATGATTAGTTCTTCATCCTTCTTTCTGGCTGGAACGATGAAGTAGAGGATATCTTCAAGGTAGACTTTTTCCTGCAGGTGTGGCGTTGTGATCGACATGCAGAGGTGTGGTCCTATGCCGTTCTCTAGAGCGTATATCGTATCCATGTAGTGGTTTACAGATTGATAGACATCGAAGTAATTCAAAGATAAACCTTTACTAAGGAAAATGCAAGTTCTTTTTCAGGGATAACATCATCCGCTGAAGGTACATTATTATGAGTATTGATATACCCATTGAGAGGAACATCATCTGGAAGAGGAGGCACAGTCTTGGCTGAGTTCACCACGTAGGGTAATTCTTCAGGATTAGGAGGACCGGCATTAGTAGGTTCCTTCCGGGATGTCTTGTTGAGAGTGGTGGTCAATAGTTTGACCTTGTCGGGTTTCTTCTTTTTCACCTAGATTGTGAGAGGCTTCGGGGTACTTTTTGGAGTAGTACATTCTTTGACTCGAACAATCAGGGGACCGTCATTAGAGGATGGACTTGCTTTAGCTTCATTGTCAGCTTCGTTGCTGTCATCCTTGGGGGACTGAGATTGGTAAAGTACCGAATCCCCATTGTAAGCATCGATGCCCTTAAATGGATCGACATCGGCAAACTCCTTCTTCATGACACCATCACTGTTGACGTACTTGAAGCACTGGTAAAGTGTGGAAGAAACGATCATGTTCTCGTGTATCCATGGACGTCCCAACAAGATATTGTAGGATACGTTGGCATCGATCACATAGCAGAAAACCTCCATTTGGAGATCACGATCTGGCATTTGAGGCGGATTTAGCCTAGCGGATGGCTTCGACCAGCATTGAAAGCCATGATGGTTGTGTTGGTTGCAGATAGCTTGTGCAGAGGGATTTCCAGAATTTGAAGCAAACTTTTAGGAATGATGCTGAGGGAGGATCCTGGATCAATGTGCATACGATCCACATTAATCGCCCCGATATACCCTATATAGTACAGGGGTCTATTATGACAATTAATTTTGAGTAGCATGTCCTCCTGTGAGAAGGTGATGTTGGGCACCACTTCCATAGTACTGTAGCAGTGAGGACAGAAGACAGGGTCTTCAGTGGGGGATTTGACTTCAGCGAGGTAAGAGTTGGCATGTAGTAAAGCTTCGCTTAAGGTCTTTCGCATTTTTTTGGAGAGTCGCAGCATATCGAACAGAGACAACCTGGCAGGCGTATTGGCTAGCTGTGCCAGTATGTCAAAGTTGTAGGGCCGATCCATGCCTTCGAGAGTTGGCGCTTTCAGAGACTTGTCAAACCGCGTCTCTTTCTGCTTGGCTTTGTCCGAAGTTGAAGGCTTAGACGGGCCAGCTTCTGAGCTTGTGGTGTCAGCAGAAGCTTGAGAAGGTACTGCTTCTACTTGTGCGGGATCGTACGTTCGAAGGTAAGTCTTCTCCGACCGCGTCTCGCCAGATAGAACCTCATAGATAGGAGAAGATACCATATGGCATGACTTGTATTTCTTGCCCCTTTTTGTCTTAGGAGGAACCACCCCTGCGTCACTTCTTACACAAGGTCTGGATGGACCCACATGATCATACCACGTTCAGTCGTGAGTGGCACCAAGGCTGAGTTACGAGCTAGCGGTAGGTTGACGACTTCCATTATTACTTTGGGAATTGGGACTACGCCATCCGGGACTTCTGTAGAAGGAAAGTCACCAAACTGAAGAGAGATCATGTTAGAAGATATGACCTTGTCTTCAGCTTCGAGATTGATCACTTGGCTGTCGATAAGCTGTTGTATCTTCATCTTCAGGATGATGAAGTCCTTGGTGGAATGATGCACGTATTAATGATAGAGACAGTACTTGGGATCGTTGAGCTGGTTTGCCTCTGCAGGACGTCGTGGTGGAGGCAATGTCAGCTTATTACCCTTCGTTAGTATGTGGAAGATAGTAATGACATCGTCTTCATCAAAGGAGAAGGTCTCCTTAGGCTCGTCGGAGGTGCCCTGGGAATTGGAAGCTCCCTTGGATGTGTCGACCTTCAGGACTTCTTTCCCTTTACCCCCACGGACAGGGATAGTTTTAGGATGCTTGCCCTTATCTTCGGATTTGGGTGTTTTCAACCCCAGTAGCTCCAAGTTAGGAACGTTATTTTCAGCAACATCAGAGGCTCCAATGAAAGCGGGCCATGTATCATACTTATGTATGTCCAGACAAAACTTTATCGTGGAAAGGAAGTTATGTCGACAGGTATCCATAAGTTCTGAGTCTGGTATGCCGAAGGGCATCTTTAGTGCTAGCCGCCTGAAGCGTTCGATGAAGCGATGACAGACTCAGTCCTCCTTTGCTTGGTCTCGATAAGAGTGGACATACTAACATGTATGCCACTATCGTAAAACCTGTTGAGGAACAACCTCTCCAAGTCTTTGAATGAATTGATACATCCGTCAGGCAGACTGCAGAACCATTCGAAGGCTACCACCTGCAAGGTGCTAATAAATAGTTTCGACAAGAACAGATCGTCTTTGGGCAAGTGTAGAGTCTGCGTGTTGAAGTATGTCATGTGTTGACGAGGAGAAGTCAACCCGTCTAATGAATTCAGCGTTAGCGGCTTGTAGTTAGGAGGGTAAGTAGCATTCTCCCACACAGGGGGATAAGGTTGAGATATCCCTATCTTCTGCAGCTTGTCTTTGTATGAGATGGTATCGAGACGAGCGACCAGGGAATCAATTGTATCCTGTTGATTGAGCAGGTGTTGGAAAACAGCTTCTGAACGGTTGTTAGGTGTTGTTGGCGAAGGACCATCCCCAGCATTTGTAAGATTTAGAGGAGGCACAACGGAATGATACTCCTTTTGTAGGAAATAAGGGTTGTTGCTATGTGCTGGACTAGCGTGAGCCGACACATTTTGTTGAGGTGGAGGAACAGCCGCAGCAACTTGAATCGCCATGATACTGGTAAGCTTATCGGTGATCTTGGCGAATGCTATTTCAAGACCCTCTAGCCGTTTACTGGCTTCCTCCGATCTTTCTTCGTCCGTCATGTATGTAGATAACATACGGGGTTGAACAGAAGAAACAGTACAACTGGTGCTGATACTGTCTGTCTCTGAGTGGGCAAGTCCCTCGTCTTCAGGTAGAGGAGGTAGATAGTCTCCATCAAATTCGGAGGGATCATCGTCTTCTGGCAGGCTACCCCCAGTGTGGAGATCATCCGCTTCAGACTCTGAGGGAATATTACCCCCAGCTTGGGATTCTTCATCTTCTGTACGGAATCTCGCCTTTGACCGGGTGCCCACATAGACTCCTTCAGATGTGACAGCATGTTGGCCATCTGTTGGTAGACTTCGTCTTCTCCTTCTCGTAGAACTGAGAGAGAAGGTTGGGTTGGTGGTCCATCGTCTTTGATTGGGGCTCCCGTAAGGAGGACCCCATGAATCCATGTTGGATGAAACACATAGTGGCTTCTCATCGTCAGAGAAATGCAGCCGTCGAAACATAGACTTTCTTTGAGGTACTCTTGTCACTTTGGAGCAACAACAGTTGATAACAATATTGGTGCACGGGTGTGCACTATGGATTGTTATGCCCTTCCTCGCTTTACGCTTATGATTTATCATGTCACGTAAGTCAGCGGAAGAGAGTTGTGCCTTACAACCCATGTTGCATGCATCGCCGAGCTTTGTATGCGGGTTCGTAAGGAGAGTAGGCGCATCCAGACTTAGTTCTTGTGCAGGGGCAACGCCCACACCTAAGTGCTATGATGTCCTTGAAGACAGCTCCATGTTATACGCGTTGGGGCATGTCTTTTTGTTGTGGGCACAAAGGCCTTGGAGGCTGGCCTTGGGTGCATGCGCCTTGACAACATGTCTGAGCCTCCATGATGTGGGTGCATAGTATGGATCCAAAGAGCCTTGGCGCATAGCCTTGGGTGCATGCGTTTGAATGCCCAGCCTGCTGAAGACAGAAGTGTTCTGGTTGGGGCTATGCGTCCAAACACTCCCTTGGGCGTATGGCTTTGGGCGCATGCTTGGTGGAGCAACACTGTTTTCTTCCAGTTTTGTCTCCTTCGTTTGTGAGCCTCGCCGGGTTTGGCCAGAGTGCCGCATACCCCGATTCTTAGCATCGTAGTATTTTCCTCTGCCAAGTCTCGAGTGTTGAACACTCTGTTGTTGGTTGTGGAGGGAAGAAGTCACTGGACTAGTAGAGCCCGGAACGGTGTGAGCCTTCTCCATTTGGGGGACTTCTGTGGCAGAGTCATGCGCCCATGTGACAGAGTCCTCCTGCTGCATATCTTCTATGACACTAGCAGGATATGCATAGCGAGCCTTCGGAAGCCAAGTCTTGCGAGACTTGTTCGGCTTCACTGATTTTGAGGGAGTAGAGCCGTCCCTCGAGAGCATCACTTCGAACGCCTGCTGATTGAATTTTACGATCAGCATCTTATGAGTGCTCCCCACTTTGTCGGTATCGGATGGCGTCACCACCTTCTCGTTAGAGAAAAAGGTAGTCCCCAGCAGAGTCGCCATTTTTGTAGACACACAAAAAAGAAGAAAAAATGCTGTCTTTTCTTTATTAGCGCAAGGCACCATAAATTGAGTACGCCTGAGAGATCCTGCGCTGAGGATCCCCGAGTACAAAAAAGAATCTGGAGAATGGGACGATGGAGATCGAGCGGCAGTTGCTCCTTTACTCCGTTGACACTCCGATTACAAAAGTGGAAGAAAACCTAAGAAAATTGCTAACTCTCGGCTCACTGGCAAGAAGTGCAAAAATTTGGATCTTGAAAATGCTCTCCGTTCTGTGGCTTGAAGAGGGATGAGGCCCCCCTTTATAGTCGTTCTTGGACTGGAATGATGTTATGTGCCCACATGGGAAGACATGCTGGTTCCTATGTGGGCGTATAGGATGTAGGCGCATACAGGCTGCGAGATCATGGGTTGGTCATGGCGTTGAAGTGGCCACATGCTTCGGTGCACGACTTCTCGTGGAGACTGAAGTTAGGGGTGCAACTCGGGCGGGCTAAACCCGAGCCCGATCGGGTAAACCCGCTAATGGGTTGGGTTAGGGTTGAAGATGTTCGAATTCGGGCTCGGGTTTGGGTTAAAATATTTGAACCCGATCAAAAATTGGATTGGGCTCGGGTTCATGTGTCGGGTTACCCGAATAACCCGAAACCCGACTTACATATAATTTATATACATATTGTTTTATACTTCTTAAATGAAAAGTTTAAATCCTAAAAAATTTTACCCAAACATCCCAACTTCTTATCATAAATCTTATTCAGTTTGTATTTTGTATTGATCAAGGCTTGATTGCTATTTGATTATGTATTTAATATTATTTTTGAGTAAAATTATTTCAAATATTATATTAGATCCCGATAAACCCGACACAACCCGACCCCAATCCGATCCTCTGGGCGTGGTCTTGGGTTTCATATGTTGAACCCGAGGTCGGATCGGGCTTGGGCTCGGGCTAGACGTATAATTCATCGGGTTGGGTTCGGGTTGACCTCAAACCCGACCCAACCCGCCCGAGTTGCACCCCTAACTGACGTGGCCGTGCGCTTCGGTGCACATTTTGATCATGGCTTTGACTGAGTCAGGCTTGGGTGCATAGCCATGTCTCAGGCTATGCGCCCTCCTTTCGGAGGAGTTAGTCTTGGGCGCATGAAACTTCACTGGCTGGACGCATGAAGCTTTACTGACTGGGCGCATGAAGCTTTACTGACTAGGCGCATGGAGCTTCACTGACTGGGCGCATGGAGCTCCACTGACTGGGCGCATGGTGCTTCACTGACTTGGGTGCATGGGACGTCATTTGCTGAAAATTTTTCATGCTTCTATACCCCATTGTCTCTAAATCTAGCAAAGAAAAACACTACGATACCGAGTTTGTTGGGGCACAAAGGAAATCCATGCGGACAAAGAAGAGGCCTTATAAGAGAGATGGGCATATGACTTATGCGGCAGACAACTCTCGCCACGGACAGATCGCCCATGCGGCAGCCAACTCTGGCTGTAGACAGATCGCCCATGCGGCAGCCAACTCTGGCCGCTGGCAGATCTCCCATACGGTAGCCAACTCTAGCCACAAGCAGATGGCCCATGCGGCAGCCAATCCTGGCCATAGGCAGAGTGTCTCATACGACCCTGTCAAAAGCTATGTGTTCGACCGTCTCTCATGTGGGCCCGACTCTATGCGGCCCATTGAGAATGTGGGATGTATCAATCTGGTCTCTTTTTACTATGCACCTTCGGGTGCTAAGTCAAAGAAGTCTAGGGCAATACGGGTCCAACAAGCCCAGTCAACTGTCCAAGTTGCTGACCATAAGCGGACACTGTTAACTATTATACGGGCTCCGGATGGAAAGTTGTACAGAACCACCCGCGTCCAGTCCTCCAGGGCTAACGGACAGGGTGGGTCTCAAAAGTCTCCCTCCAACGATCGAGATACCTATGCACCCGTGTGCTCGGGATACCCGAGTCTACAAATTGGATGCAAAGGTAGATCAGCCTGCTATTGACTTGCATGAGGTGATTACTCAAAAATGCAAGGAGAAGAAAGCAACCTTGGCATACGATGAGCCCCTCTAGGGACATCGTTGCACCCAAGTCATCATCAACTGCTGCTGCGATAACTCGACAACACCTGAAGATCGGCAATCTATTTTTCAACGACTGCAGCAGCCAGCACCCTTCCAACAACCACTTCAGAAACAGGTGCAAATTTTGGGAGACGAGGAATTTTCTTTCCCCTCCTGTAATTCAACCCGGAAGGTTCTTCCCGACAAGGGAGAAAAGAAGACAGGCTCTTCCAGCCCAGCAATCTCCGCCAGCATTGCAAGGAAACTCTCGTCTGGAGGACTGCCACTGCAACCACAGGAGGTGTCTACCTAGGCACTCGATCCAAAAAGAAGCTGCCAACACCTAGGGGTGCATCCTTGACCTACCTAGGGGTAGATGAGGCCAGGGGTAGTAGTCCCCTCAACGTATACGACAACCCGGTATTCCAAGAGCATACACAGGGGGTAGCGATCCACTGGAATTACGCAACAGACATGGACATCCCTAAGGATGATCGCCTTCGCCAAGATGATATAGCTTCCTGCACAGGGGGTAGCACCCCTTCCGAGTCTGAGGGAGAAGACATTTTGACATTCCTCGATAATTTTTTGGTACGTGGGTACGACACAGAGAGCACCTCTGCTACGATCCCTTCCACCTCTACTCATGTGCGAAAAGTCTTTATGGCTGACGATGATCATAAAGCGCCTACTGACCGACAATGTCTAGATGTACTAGAAGCCATGCTCCTGTCCTTGGTTAAGTCAGTAGACGAAATCAAAGCTGCCTTGCCGACTCAACCAGTAAGGACGCCTGGACAAACAAGCCTGGGATCCGCAGTCAATACGGACTCCAACACAACCGGTCCACCTTTGGATGACAATCCTCTAGGAGCCTTCGCTCCTTTAGCTGTAGATGAAGCAAGGGAGACAAGAAGGGAAGTCCAGGAGCTTCGGGCAATGTTCAATGCCCGAGACTCCTCCCAGGATCTCAGAATACGGCAGCCGTATCCCGTTGCGTGGAGAGATGTTCCTTTTCCACCATGGTACAAGCCATTTCATATCGATTCATATGACGGAAAGACCTCTGCTAGTCGGTACATAACTTATTTCAAGGTCCCACTTGCCGCATAGTGACGCCATCCTCACACGATTATTCATCGGAGCATTGGAGGGGATCGCGTTCGACTGGTATCGTAACCTTCCTGACAACAGCATCCACTCTTTTGACGGCCTCAAGCACATGTCCCTAGAAAGTTTCTACGAAGTGGGGCATGATGTGACAATGTCGTCTCTCATGGACGTCGTTCAGGAGGAGAGGGAGCTGACAAGGAACTATATCGAGCGGTTTCGCCAAACTGTAATGAGATTGCCCCAAGGCAATCCCGAAATCTCCTTGATTGAAATCTGCCAGAAAAAGTTGCTCCCCGCAATCAGTCTTTGGATGGGTGAAGATCAGTTCAGGGATTGGACGACCTTCATCATAAGCGTCACCAATGCGGAGGCGAAGTTAAAGAAGGTTCGCCAGCTGGGATTACACATCCCAGATGGAGAGGTCAAAAGCAAACGTCCTGGTACCACCTTCAATAACAACAACACTGACGGCACCTCCAATAATGGGGACAATAAGGGCAAACATGCCCTGGTCGCCGGTACGACCAAGAAGCCTGAACAAAAGCAGGCAGAAGCTCAGTGGCCCCAGGTCAATTATTCATTCGAAGATAGTCATGTCAAGCCTATATTCGACATGCTCTTACAAAAGGATAGGATCCAACTCCCTCCACCAAGGCGCGAGCCCCGAGCGGCAGAGATGGAGGACCCAAAGTACTACCATTTCCACCGCTATGTTCATCGTGCCACTCAAGACTGCTTTCAATTAAAGCGGTATATCCAGAATCTTATCGACTCTAAAGCTTTGTCGCTAGACTTTGAAGAGATTACCGTGGCAGTGAATATGGTGTCAATTCAGTTTGGCGACTTCCCTCCAACAAGTACTCAGGACGGGGTAATACCTATCCCCCGGGCAACGATGGAAGTTACTAATCTTCCCCCCGTCCGGGACTAGACGACTGGCTTGGTACCTCTTATCATGTCATGAGGAGAGATCATGTGGGTGTACCCAGACTTAGTGGACGAAGTTACCCAGGCGGTGTCATCTCCAGCCAACAAAAAGAAGGGCAGGAAGTCCAGATCCTGTCACACAATTTTAACCGAAGCTGAGGAGGCGGTGGCTGTTGTTACCCGGTCTGGGGCACAAGTCCAGTCCACTTCGGGTAGTTCAGTTGAAGACCCTCAACCGGCAATGCTGCCCGAAATTGATGTTCCGGGGCCATCTCAGCCCCCATCGGCAGACAGGTCCAAGCCGAAGGAAACCCGTTTCGACAGACCGCTCCGTAAAGATGCATCTCAAGGGCTGGAGAGACCTTACAACTTTGACATATTAGCACAATTGGCTAATACGTCGACAAAGTTGTCGTTGTACGAGGTCTAAGGCTCTCCAAGGATCTTCGTGTCGCATTGAGCGAAGCGCTCCAGAATGCTGACGCTTACTTAGCCCAGGTCAAACCTACAGGGGAAGACTCGTCGGCAGATCTCCAGGGCAGCAACAGTATGGATACAATGCCCAACATCTTATTCGTCGCACAGGATATGCTGATCAAGGCCAATATACATGATCGCCCCTTGTACTACACTGGATACATAAGCGACATCAAGGTGGATCGGATGCACGTAGATCCTGGCTCGTCGATAAATATCATCCCAAAAAGCTTGCTTCAAGTCCTCGGCATCCCTATGCACCAGCTAGCAGCGACCAACACCGCCATTAGCGGTTTCAACTCAGGAAGGAGCTATCCCTTAGGAAAGATCCGATTGAAATGTCAGATCGGCGACCTGAGGACAGAGGTTACCTGCTACGTCATAGATGCAGATACGTCCTACAATATCCTCTTGGGGTGTCCGTGGTTACATGACTATATGATCGTGCCGTCCACCCTCCACCAATGCTTCAAGTATGTCAGTAAGCACGGCTTCGTAAAGACTGAATTCGCCGGCATCGATCCCTTCAAAGGGGTTGAGTCTTATTACTCTTCGGAGGCGTGTCTATATAAAGAATCTAAGAAACACATAACTGACAAACAGGAGTCCATCACAGGGCCAGAGGAACCCTTGAGAATTCATCTCCAGGCCCATAAACCGGGCAAAGCCGTACCCTTGTCGTGACTTTACATAAAGAGGTGCCCGGTTCCCCTACCCCAGTTGCAAAGTTGGAGCCGATGGTCATCCGACACCTAAGGACCAGCCAAGAACCCATCATAGGGCCGATGGTGATCCGATTGCCAAAATCTAATTAAAGGCGATCGGAAGACAAAAGGCCCTCTGGGGAGCCGATGGTGATCCGATTGCCAAGATCCAGTCAAAAGCAATCAGAAGACACAAAGTTCCCTGCCAAGCCGGTGGTCATCTGACTCCCAAGGACCAGCCAAGAACCAGTCATAGGGCTGATGGTGATTCGATTGCCAAAATCTAATCAAAGGCGACCGGAAGACGAAAGGCCCTCTGGGAGCCGATGGTGATCCGATTGCCAGTGTCATAACCCACACCCACTGTGAGGGTACAAGTGCGTAACAGCGCCCAGCCTACGCCGCAGTGTCGGCGGTAGAACGCTGTTCTAAGTCTCTAACTAACCATCAACTCATGCAGTATATAATGTACTCATCATGATCAACTCCGAACGGAGGACAAGTATAAGGTATGGTGTAACTCAATCACAGTCTAAGCACGATAAGATAACACCGAATATAACTAAGAAATTGAAGACAACAAAACTACTAATAAAATAACAAACTTAAACAATCTCAAATACATCTCAAGTCTCAAATCTCTATATACAACTCCAGTTCTAAACAGGAAAACTAAAACAAGACAGACTAGCTAAACTCCCGATCACTCTTGAGTGTCGGGGCCATAGGTAGCTAAGCCTTCTCCTGGTCTGTAACATGTAGGGCATGTGTCCTCAGGGCAGTCATCTGTAAAATTTTCAACAGGTCCAGTCAGGACAGGAACGAGCACATCTCATCTAGAAAACCCAAGTAAATGACAGAGAACTATAAAGCAGTTATAGACAGTTGTATTGATGAAAATGACAGTTTATATTCAGGTGATGGTAAGAAAGACAAATAAAGTACAAGGAAAGTAAATACTATACAAGAGAAAATCATGGCAATGAAGACTGTAAAAATAGAACTAGCTGAACCAGGGTAATATGGTATAAAGTCCAGGCAGCAATGTAGACCAGTGTAACTCCAATGTAATTCCAGTACAGGATGAATCTCATACAAGATGAATCCAGTAAGGGACGATTCCAGTTATAGTGATCAATGATTCCAAGGTGATTCCAGCCTATACTCTAGCAGTATGTTTTAAAATATCGAGATCGATATGTAAACGGCTATAGGTAATCCGGTACATCACACACCTGGCCGGGTGTGAGATGGCTATCATTCCAGTATGATTCCAGCAAAAGGGTGATTCCAGAAATGGGGTATGTCTACATGTCTTACTCTAGTATTTCCCCTCCCAGCAAGTGAATCCAGAATTACGACACAATGATTCAAGATGAGTCCAGCCAATAATATGAAGATACCAATAAATGATTCCAGTAAATAATTCCAGCAGGTGATTCCAGTAATAGAAGCCGAAAATGATGATACCAGTAATAGAGGCCAGAAAATAAATATGTGTCGTATACTTGAATCCAGAAATATCCACACGTGTTGTAACAGAGAATCGCATACAACTAACTAGAACTGAAGTACAGTAATTGACAAGTAAATGAGAGAACTATTAGAGAATGTACTCGCCTGATACTCTGAAAAGAGTAGTGTAATGTTAGATGTCTGCACCAGAGTCACAATGTCCTAAATAGAGCAATACAGATTATAATGTGTTAAAAATAAGACAAATGAAGTTTATGATGCAATCTACATGATTTCTAGGCCAATCTAGGTCAAAGTCAAATCTAAGTCAGACCTGGTCAACTGTCTAGGTCAAACTAGGTCAAAGTCAAACTTGGTCAACTCTGGGTCAACTCTAGTCAATATTGGTCAATCTTAGTCTATTGGGTCAAATATCTAGAGTTTGGTCAAACTCTATCTAAGGCTATCTCAACACCAACCATATACTAGTATAACTAGGATACCTTAATACTATATTCTATATACATAACAATGTATATACATACCTAAAGTCTATAGCCCTAGGCATATATAGCCTTAGTATCATATAGTCTATTCCCTATATTATATCTATCACATATATACATATATCCTATATACATATAGGAACCCTCAATACCTATCCATATATATGAACCTACATAACCATATCATAAAACTACTCAAATCAAACATTCATACATATAGGCAACTGACTGACACTCTAGGCAACCAAAGAACATAGCCGACAATCCCTATATTATTCCCAACACGGACAACTGAAGAACATAGCCAACCAAATCTGAAACTTAAGCAACCAACAACATTCTAGGCAACTGACTGACACTCTAGGCAACCAACCAACACTCTAGGCAACCAACCAACATTCTAGGCAACCAACCAACATCTAGGCAACTAGCCGACAATCTAGACAACCAGCCAGCAATCTAGGGTCAAGTCTTTCTACCCGTACTCATACTCGAGCCATACCCGACGAAGTCTCATTCTAGACTTACCCGCAACCGACCAAATCTATCCGACAAATCTATCCAACAATTCTATGGGTCAATCTCGAAGCTATCATATAAAACTCCTCTATCGAATATCCAACTTTTAATTTTCACTTTGCATAGACACATCATCACTTGTTCAATCCGACTTGCATCCTCATATCGTACTTAAATTGTCTATTCAATCAGGTCAACTATTCTGAGTCATCATCCGACATTGCTATCTCAATAGTTTATCACTTACGATCTCTTCCTACGGTCTCTTCGCGATATATTCGTTTTCCATATTCTTAGATTATCGATACGGTCTTGTACTCCTTAACCAACAAATAAGGCAACTACATAATCGTATTTCTTCCAAGGCATCATTTATAAATTCTCTAGCACCAACACGGTCATCTCTTAGCAATTCACGTTAACCATCAATATTCATTTTTTGCATCATCTCCTTGTGATTCCATAAGAAAATTTACTATTCATGTATCGATTCAATCTCTATAGCACCAATCATCTAGCATTCGTACTTCGGTCATCTTAGTGGATATAACATAACTCATTAGCTAAGTTATAATCCAACAATTCTATATTCCACCCAACTTGTTATTCAAGCGACAACATCATCTACCGACATGGTCTATTACATATCGCTGCACCTCGATACTTATCTGCATCCCAGCCATTCGACTCACATAAGGAACATCTATTCTTTCATGCATCAAGGGATAAGTACTCATTCTCTATGCCTCAAAATAGTCAAGGGTCATAACTTGTTAATTCGGGACATCAATTTCTCTCATGCCCAACTGCACATCGTGCTAAGATTATCTATTCCTCAAGCCCGATCTCTACTTTTCGGTCGTTGTTGCAACTCACTGCATCTTCTAAATCATTTGTAACATCCGATAGGCGTCTAACATTACCATCAATTCTGTCGATATCCAACATGTAATTTCTTTTACTCAATTCCAACATCGTTCAATATTCGGTCCATAGTTGTTCTCGTAAAATCTTTCAATAGCAACACCACACCATCATTACCAAGCCTACAATCCTTTTACCCAACTGATTCAAGTACTCGCCTGAATCTAAAATTCGTTTCCTTTCCAACCAAGGCATTCATTTCATATTCTCAATTCTCTTATTACCCAACTTAATGCTAACCGACAAGGTCTAGCGATGGTTCACCGGAACACATCAAAATCTCACAACGGGTCATCCGAACTTAATCATCTAGGGACATTCCTAGCCAACATGTATCAATCGTAAGCTTAGCTACGATTCGATACCACCCAATACCTTATAGGTAAAGCAATCACAAAATCATAAACACATCAAGGGTCAAGGGACATCTTATCACGACAAGGATATATGTAATATACCACCCAGAGCTCAAGCCATTCCGACATAATATTCCCTCGCATCAAACTAATGCCCAATATGGACAATCCATCCTGCAGTGGTTATGCTGACCACAAATATCGACTCAAGATTCTGTCGATTCCCATTCACTGAAATCCATGCACATTCTGTTCCAACATACCAAGCCATCACCTACGGTCGATTGCTGTATAACAATCGACTCAAAGAATCCCACACATAAGACATCCAGCATTCATCACAAACTTATTATCACATCGCATCATTGTTATTCTTTTTGGTATCTTTTTAGAAATTCAACAAGCACACATATCACAGCCCACATATTTAGACTTATTGTATGGAACACCCAGTGAGAGGTTAGAATGATCAACGGACTTTCAGTTAAGGGAACAACATAGAATAGTTTGGAAGTAACACAGAACAATCGCAGAAGCACTATGAATCATTATAGAGGCAACTTTGATTTCATCGCGGAAGCAACTTTGAGGATTCACGGAAGCAACTTTGATTCACCGTAGAAGCAACTTTGAATAATCATGGAAGCATCTTTGAATCATCGCGGAAGCAGCATAGAATTATCTTAGTAGCAACATTGATTCGAAACAAATCGAAAGGAATCCAAGGACGTAAAGCCGTGCTCTGATACCATTATGTCACGCCCCGATCTCGGAGGATCGAAAACTAGCCACTGGGCGTGATGCCGTACAAGTCTATATTGCACTTGTACAAGGCAAAACCATTACAGTTCCTGGTAATTCTCAGAAAACATTGACAACACAGCAGAACCAAGCAGATAAATTGAAGTCACACAAGATATTGAAGAAATATATCTCTTTATTGATAATCATAATGGATTACAAGACTTGCAGCGGATACAGAGTTTACAAATGATTACAAGACTCTTGAATAGCCGACTGAATGTATACACTTGCCCCTTGGACTATAACTGAATATATCGACTTCTTTACATTGAACTTGCCAATATGGCTACAATCTCACTGGTACAACTGAGTTCCCCTGTTCCATACATTATGTCCCGTATAGCAGAAGACATCCTCTTGAAAGAAGAGCTTCTGCACACCCATCCGATTCATCGATGCCAAGTACTGATTCATAGGATATCCCCCAAGCAAACACCTGTAATATTGCCCACAGCGTGGGTCAGTACATCATCAATGTACTAGCGAGCGGTGCTGGCCCAACTCACCTAAGAAGACAATACTAAGTAATCATGTTACAGAACATTATTAACAGTGGTCTTTCTCATTGCCTTAGGGTCAATTTTATGTTATAGCCGACAAAAAGTAAAGCATGCAATTCTCATAGCCAACATAATTTAAAGCATACTGTTATCACCCTTTGGTGATTCTTACCTACGGTCGTGTAGCCATCCCTGTACATTTATAATACTTACTCTGCCTGCACAAGACTTTGTTAGGAACAATATCATGATTCAATATAAATATCACCGTTCAGGTGATTCTTACCAACAGCCAACATCCTTCCCTGTATTTGAGTAATAACTTACTCTGTCTGCATAAGACATTGTTAGCACCTGACCTATCTATATGAAGGTCACTGGCGACACGCCATCCTGGACCGTCTTACTGGTATACAGCGCCCTTGCCAGTGCATGTAGCTAGCCCCACTGCAAGTCCTGTATACCGTGCTACTACTTCAGCACTGCCACTACTTCGGCATTGGTTTCCCCTAGGACGAACCGGGTTCCATGGCCCAGGAATACCGTTCGAGAAACCACCTTGTCGACAAGTTGTCCATGACCATGCAACTATATGCAACTTATCTAAGAAGAAGACATATAATGCATGATAAGGAAAACTAAGTAATTCAGCCACCATTCTCATTCATATTACCATCTTGCCATCTTGCCTTGAGCCAATGCTCATATTATCATCTACCCAATCCAGGGTCTTGGCGTAATCAACATTCTACATCGGCGACAGGATAATAGAATATTGTTACCCAATCCTTGCCATATCTTTGATACCATACATCTTTCCAACCAACTCAGTGTACTCACTGCCCAATTCCTGGGACTTAGCATCTGTTTTAGCATGCATTCATTCAAATGCAATTCAAGCATACTCACTGCCCAGTACTTGGGTCTTAACATCTGTTTTGCCATCTATTCATTAAGCCAAAGCTCGATATACTCACCTGCCCAAGTATTTGGGACTTTGTCTTCACCTGTCATGTAATTCATCGCAACAGCATACAAGCATACAATTCATCTAGCCACAACAGTTTACGTTCAGGTGATTATTACCTTTCATTATCTTTCCAAATTTCGTACAAGGTGTTATTGAACAACACAATAAGAAACATAGCATACTCATCCTTATTTTAAGCGTGAAGCTAAAGGATCTTTGAAGGGTTCAACACTACTCATATTCATAAGACGATTCCCGCCACGATCGCATAGACTTCCAAGCGATCCTTCGCATAATTCCAAGTCCAACAAGGCTTCATCGAACCAACCATCCATCATAAGGCATCTTGCGGGTCGGGGCACTACAATATATACCACCCAGAAAAAGTTTCGTCCTCGAAATTTAAAACAAAACTCATCCCCAAAACTTCAACCGACTTTTCATGAAACTTCTCAACAATCAACTTGCACCATCTAATATTTCTTCGCAATCATTCAATTGATTTCGATTAATTTATCGTCTCGTTACAGCATCCCAATTGATTCAACATAGTTTACCATCTTTGATCTTTCCTCCAACACTCGTGCAATTCCTTAGCACATGATAATCCTTCCCGTGGCTTCGTTTGAATTCAGCATATCACTTAGTTGGAATCATACACATATTTTAGGCGTCCCCGAAATACATGCACTTCAGCCAAGTTCAGCGATATTGAAGACGAACGAGCTACGGTGTAATTTCTCTTCCGAACATCAGTAATTCTTTTCAAGCATCTCGTATAATCCTACTTGTTTATTCAATATTCCAACCAACTAAAAAGATAATAGATGTTGCCAATTCCAACTCGATAAATATTCTTCAATCGATACCAACGTTTTCCACAGTATTCAGACTTAGATGCATCAAGTATTCCTTTCAAGTTCATTGTCATCCATGCCACCAAAGTTGATAAATCCTATTGCCACATTTTATTTTGATACCCCGATTCTCATCGGTCAAATCTTGTACTCATCATCGTTCGCATCCATACACTTTGTTTGTAACTCGTAACTTTCTCGATCATGATTCATCTATCAAAGTGTACCATCATTCTATTCTAGCAATATTTCTTGCTGTACTCCAACATTTTCTCGTATTGATCAAGCCAACATATTATCCTCTCGCATAAGTAACTCTCATATCCAACAACATTAATCCCGAGGGTCATTCCTATTCACATTCGCTCTCGCCGATCTCGGCTACATGCGCTATCCAATTCCGTCGTTACAATTATCCTCGATTTTGATCCGGTCAATAAAATTATCCCAACTGTCTCGAGGCACTACCATCAATCTTTGTAGCTCAATATCAATCAATCAAATCCAACTAGTCCCAACAATTTCCAGCAATCCAACAAAGGCAACCAAATTTTCGAAACCAACATGATCCGTCATCCCATCCAACATTATAACATCAAATTTCCCAAATATCCATTCCATTCCAAGGTCTACCTTCCAACACATCTTACTCATCCAACTATACTCACGCAACATCAGTAGGGACATCCTACGGTTTTCCAATAATCAACTTAGCATACAGTCAAGTCTCTACGGTCGGCTAATCTAAGCTAAACCAGACATTAAGCTAACACATATGAGATGGATAGCTATCAGGGACATACTTATCTCTTATCTTAGAGGCAACCAAATTCTCATCATAGGGGCAACTCTATGGTCTGACCAACTTAGGGACATGGGACACCACCCCAATCTTATGAACTTATTCCCAACACGGACAACTGAAGAACATAGCCAACCAAATCTGAAACTTAAGCAACCAACAACATTCTAGGCAACTGACTGACACTCTAAGCAACCAACCAACACTCTAGGCAACCAACCAACATCTAGGCAACTAGCCGATAATCTAGACAACCAGCCAGCAATCTAGGGTCAAGTCTTTCTACCCGTACTCATACTCGAGCCATACCCGACGAAGTCTCATTCTAGACTTACCCGCAATCGACCAAATCTATCCGACAATTCTATCCAATAATTCTATGGGTCAATCTCGAAGCTATCATATAAAACTCCTCTATCGAATATCCAACTTTTAATTTTTACTTTGCATAGACACAGTATCACTTGTTCAATCCGACTTGCATCCTCATATCGTACTCAAATTGTCTATTCAATCGGGTCAACTATTCTGAGTCATCATCCGACATTGCTATCTCAATAGTTTATCACTTACGATCTCTTCCTACGGTCTCTTTGCGACATATTCGTTTTCCATATTCTTAGATTATCGATACGGTCTTGTACTCCTTAACCAACAAATAAGGCAACTACATAATCGTATTTCTTCCGAGGCATCATTTATAAATTCACTAGCACCAACACGGTCATCTCTTAGCAATTCACGTTAACCATCAATATTCATTTTTTGCATCATCACCTTGTGATTCCATAAGAAAATTTACTATTCATGTATCGATTCAATCTCTATAGCACCAATCATCTAGCATTCGTACTTCGGTCATCTTAGTGGATATAACATAACTCATTAGCTAAGTTATAATCCAACAATTCTATATTCCACCCAACTTGTTATTCAAGCGACAACATCATCTACCGACATGGTCTATTACATATCGCTGCACCTCGATACTTATCTGCATCCCAGCCATTCGACTCACATAAGGAACATCTATTCTTTCATGCATCAAGGGACAAGTACTCATTCTCTATGCCTGAAAATAGTCAAGGGTCATAACTTGTTAATTCGGGACATCAATTTCTCTCATGCCCAACTGCACATCGTGCTAAGATTATCTATTCCTCAAGCCCGTTCTCTACTTTTCGGTCGTTGATGCAACTCACTGCATCTTCTAAATCATTTGTAACATCCGATAGGCGTCTAACATTACTATCAATTCTGTCGATATCCAACATGTAATTTCTTTTACTCAATTCCAACATCGTTCAATATTCGGTCCATAGTTGTTCTCGTAAAATCTTTCAATAGCAACACCACACCATCATTACCAAGCCTACAATCCCTTTACCCAACTGATTCAAGTACTCGCCTGAATCTAAAATTCGTTTCCTTCCCAACTAAGGCATTCATTTCATATTCTCAATTCTCTTATTACCCAACTTAATGCTAACCGACAAGGTCTAGCGATGGTTCACCCGAACACATCAAAATCTCACAACGGGTCATCCGAACTTAATCATCAAGGGACATTCCTAGCCGACATGTATCAATCGTAAGCTTAGCTACGATTCGATACTACCCAATACCTTATAGGTAAGCAATCACAAAATTATAAACACATCAAGGGTCAAGGGACATCTTATCACGACAAGGGTATATGTAATATACCACCCAGAGCTCAAGCCATTCCGACACAATATTCCCTCGCATCAAACCAATGCCCAATATGGACAATCCATCCTGCAGTGGTTATGCTGACCACAAATATCGACTCAAGATTCTGTCGATTCCCATTCACTAAAATCCATGCACATTCTGTTCCAACATACCAAGCCATCACCTACGGTCGATTGCTGCATAACAATCGACTCAAAGAATCCTACACATAAGACATCCAGCATTCATCACAAACTTATTATCACATCGCATCATTGTTATTCTTTTTGGTATCTTTTTAGAAATTCAACAAGCACACATATCACAGCCCACATATTTAGACTTATTGTATGGAACACCCAGTGAGAGGTTAGAATGATCAACGGACTTTCAGTTAAGGGAACAACATAGAATAGTTTGGAAGCAACACAGAACAATCACAGAAGCACTATGAATCATCATAGAGGCAACTTTGATTTCATCGCGGAAGCAACTTTGAGTATTCACGGAAGCAACTTTGATTCACCGTGGAAGCAACTTTGAATAATCATGGAAGCATCTTTGAATCATCGCGGAAGCAGCATAGAATTATCTTAGTAGCAATATTGATTCGAAACAAATCGAATAGGAATCCAAGGACGTAAAGCCGTGCTCTGATACCATTATGTCATGCTCCCGATCTCGGAGGATCGAAAACTAGCCACTGGACGTGATGCCGTACAAGTCTAGATTGCACTTGTACAAGGCAAAACCATTACAGTTCCTGGTAATTCTCAGAAAACATTGACAACACAGCAGAACCAAGCAGATAAATTAAAGTCACACAAGATATTGAAGAAATATATCTCTTTATTGATAATCATAATGGATTACAAGACTTGCAGCGGATACAGAGTTTACAAATGATTACAAGACTCTTGAATAGCCGACTGAATGTATACACTTGCCCCTTGGGCTACAACTGAATATACCGACTTCTTTAGATTGAACTTGCCAATATGGCTACAATCTTACTGGTACAACTGAGTTCCCCTGTTCCATACATTATGTCCCGTATAGCAGAAGACATCCTCTTGAAAGAAGAGCTTCTGCACACCCATCCGATTCATCGATGCCAAGTACTGATTCATAGGATTTCTCCCAAGCAAACACATGTAATATTGCCCACAACGTGGGTCAGTACATTATCAATGTACTGGCGAGCGGTGCTGGCCCAACTCACCTAAGAAGACAATACTAAGTAATCATGTTACAGAACATTATTAACAGTGGTCTTTCTCGTTGCCTTAGGGTCAATTTCATGTTATAGCCGACAAAAAGTAAAGCATGCAATTCTCATTAGCCAACATAATTTAAAACATACTGTTATCACCCTTTGGTGATTCTTACCCACGATCGTGTAGCCATCCCTGTACATTTATAATACTTACTCTGCCTGCACAAGACATTGTTAGGAACAATATTATGATTCAATATAAATATCACCGTTCAGGTGATTCTTACCAACAGCCAACATCCTTTCCTGTATTTGAGTAATAACTTACTCTGCCTGCATAAGACATTGTTAGCACCTGACCTATCTATATGAAGGACACTGGCGACACGCCATCCTGGACCGTCTTACTGGTATACAGCGCCCTTGCCAGTACAGGTAGCTAGCCCCACTGCAAGTCATGTATACCGTGCTACTACTTCAGCACTGCCACTACTTCGGCATTGGTTTCCCCTAGGACGAACCGGGTTCCATGGCCCAGGAATACCGTTCGAGAAACCACCTTGTCGATAAGTTGTCCATGACCATGCAACTATATACAACTTATCTAAGAAGAAGACATATAATGCATGATAAGGAAAACTAAGTAATTCAGCCACCATTTCATTCATATTACCATCTTGCCATCTTGCCATCTTCCTTGAGCCAATGCTCATATTATCATCTACCCAATCCAGGGTCTTGGCGTAATCAACATTCTACATCGGCGACAGGATAATAGAATATTGTTACCCAATCCTTGCCACATCTTTGATACCATACATCTTTCCAACCAACTCAGTATACTCATCGCCCAATTCCTGGGACTTAGCATCTGTTTTAGCATGCATTCATTCAAATGCAATTCAAGCATACTCACTGCCCAGTACTTGGGTCTTAACATCTGTTTTGCCATCTATTCATTGAGCCAAAGCTCGATATACTCACCTGTCCAAGTATTGGGACTTTGTCTTCACCTGTCATGTAATTCATCGCAACAGCGTACAAGCATACAATTCATCTAGCCACAACAGTTTACGTTCAGGTGATTATTATCTTTCATTATCTTTCCAAATTCCGTACAAGGTGTTATTGAACAACACAATAAGAAACATAGCATACTCATCCTTATTTTAAGCGTGAAGCTAAAGGATCTTTGAAGGGTTCAACACTACTCACATTCATAGGACGATTCCCGCCACGATCGCATAGACTTCCAAGCGATCCTGCGCATAATTCCAAGTCCAACAAGGCTTCATCGAACCAACCATCCAACATAAGGCATCTTGCGGGTCGGGGCACTACAATATATACCACCCAGAAAAAGTTTCGTCCTCGAAACTTAAAACAAAACTCATCCCCAAAACTTCAACTCGACTTTTCATGAAACTTCTCAACAATCAACTTGCACCATCTAATATTTCTCCGCAATCATTCAATTGATTTCGATTAATTTATCGTCTCGTTACAGCATCCCAATTGATTCAACATAGTTTACCATCTTTGATCTTTCCTCCAACACTCGTGCAATTCCTTAGCACATGATAATCCTTCCCGTGGCTTCGTTTGAATTCAGCATATCACTTAGTTGGAATCATACACATATTTTAGGCGTCCCCGAAATACATGCACTTCAGCCAAGTTCAGCGATATTGAAGACGAACGAGCTACGGTGTAATTTCTCTTCCGAATATCAGTAATTCTTTTCAAGCATCTCGTATAATCCCTACTTGTTTATTCAATATTCCAACCAACTAAAAAGACAATAGATGTTGCCAATTCCAACTCGATAAATATTCTTCAATCGATACCAACGTTTTCCAAAGTATTCAGACTTAGATGCATCAAGTATTCCTTTCAAGTTCATTGTCATCCATGCCACCAAAGTTGATAAATCCTATTGCCACATTTTATTTCGATACCCCGATTCTTATCGGTCAAATCTTGTACTCATCATCGTTCGCATCCATACACTTTGTTTGTAACTCGTAACTTTCTCGATCATGATTCATCTATCAAAGTGTACCATCATTCTATTCTAGCAATATTTCTTGCTGTACTCCAACATTTTCTCGTATTGATCAAGCCAACATATTATCCTCTCGCATAAGCAACTCTCATATCCAACAACATTAATCCCGAGGGTCATTCCTATTCACATTCGCTCTCGTCGATCTCGGCTACATGCGCTATCCAATTCCGTCGTTACAATTATCCTCGATTTTGATCAGGTCAATAAAATTATCCCAACTGTCTCGAGGCACTACCATCAATTTTTGCAGCTCAATATCAATCAATCAAATCCAACTAGTCCCAACAATTTCCAGCAATCCAACAAAGGCAACCAAATTTTTGAAACCAACATGATCCGTCATCCCATCCAACATTATAACATCAAATTTCTCAAATATCTATTCCATTCCAAGGTCTACCTTCCAACACATCTTACTCATCCAACTATACTCACTGCAACATCAGTAGGGACATCCTATGATTTTCCAATAATCAACTTAGCATACAGTCAAGTCTCTACGGTCAGCTAATCTAAGCTAAACCAGACATTCAGCTAACACATATGAGATGGATAGCTATCAGGGACATACTTATCTCTTATCTTAGAGGCAACCAAATTCTCATCATAGGGGCAACTCTATGGTCTGACCAACTTAGGGACATGGGACACCACCCCAATCTTATGAACTTATTTCCAACACGGACAACTGAAGAACATAGCCAACCAAATCTGAAACTTAAGCAACCAACAACATTCTAGGCAACTGACTGACACTCTAGGCAACCAACCAACACTCTAGGCAACCAACCAACATTCTAGGCAACCAACCAACATCTAGGTAACTAGCCGACAATCTCGACAACCAACCAGCAATCTAGGGTCAAGTCTTTCTACCCGTACTCATACTCGAGCCATACCCGACGAAGTCTCATTCTAGACTTACCCGCAACCAACCAAATCTATCCGACAATTCTATCCAACAATTCTATGGGTCAATCTCGAAGCTATCATATAAAACTCCTCTATCAAATATCCAACTTTTAATTTTCACTTTGCATAGACACAGCATCACTTGTTCAATCCGACTTGCATCCTCATATCGTACTCAAATTGTCTATTCAATCGGGTCAACTATTCTGAGTCATCATCCGACATTGCTATCTCAATAGTTTATCACTTACGATCTCTTCCTACGGTCTCTTCGCGACATATTCGTTTCCATATTCTTAGATTATCGATACGGTCTTGTACTCCTTAACCAACAAATAAGGCAACTACATAATCGTATTTCTTCCGAGGCATCATTTATAAATTCTCTGGCACCAACACGGTCATCTCTTAGCAATTCACGTTAACCATCAATATTCATTTTTGCATCATCTCCTTGTGATTCCATAAGAAATTTACTATTCATGTATCGATTCAATCTCTATAGCACCAATCATCTAGCATTCGTACTTCGGTCATCTTAGTGGATATAATATAACTCATTAGCTAAGTTATAATCCAACAATTCTATATTCCACCCAACTTGTTATTCAAGCGACAACATCATCTACCGACATGGTCTATTACATATCGCTGCACCTCGATACTTATCTGTATCCCAGCCATTCGACTCACATAAGGAACATCTATTCTTTCATGCATCAAGGGACAAGTACTCATTCTCTATGCCTGAAAATAGTCAAGGGTCATAACTTGTTAATTCGGGACATCAATTTCTCTCATGCCCAACTGCACATCGTGCTAAGATCATCTATTCCTCAAGCCCATTCTCTACTTTTCGGTCGTTGATGCAACTCACTGCATCTTCTAAATCATTTGTAACATCCGATAGGCGTCTAATATTACCATCAATTCTGTCGATATCCAACATGTAATTTCTTTTACTCAATTCCAATATCGTTCAATATTCGGTCCATAGTTGTTCTCGTAAAATCTTTCAATAGCAACACCACACCATCATTACCAAGCCTACAAACCTTTTACCCAACTGATTCAAGTACTCGCCTGAATCTAAAATTCGTTTCCTTCCCAACCAAGGCATTCATTTCATATTCTCAATTCTCTTATTACCCAACTTAATGCTAACCGACAAGGTCTAGCGATGGTTCACCCGAACACATCAAAATCTCACAACGGGTCATCCGAACTTAATCATCAAGGGACATTCCTAGCCGACATGTATCAATCGTAAGCTTAGCTACGATTCGATACCACCCAATACCTTATAGGTAAAGCAATCACAAAATCATAAACACATCAAGGGTCAAGGGACATCTTATCACGACAAGGGTATATGTAATATACCACCCAGAGCTCAAGCCATTCCGACACAATATTCCCTCGCATCAAACCAATGCCCAATATGGACAATCCATCCTGCAGTGGTTATGTTGACCACAAATATCGACTCAAGATTCTATCGATTCCCATTTACTGAAATCCTTGCACATTCTGTTCCAACATACCAAGCCATCACCTACGGTCGATTGCTACATAACAATCGACTCAAAGAATCCCACACATAAGACATCCAGCATTCATCACAAACTTATTATCACATCGCATCATTGTTATTCTTTTTGGTATCTTTTTAGAAATTCAACAAGCACACATATCACAGCCCACATATTTAGACTTATTGTATGGAATACCCAGTGAGAGGTTAGAATGATCAATGGACTTTCAGTTAAGGGAACAACATAGAATAGTTTGGAAGCAACACAGAACAATCGCAGAAGCACTATGAATCATCATAGAGGCAACTTTGATTTCATCGCGGAAGCAACTTTGAGTATTCACGGAAGCAACTTTGATTCACCGTGGAAGCAACTTTGAATAATCATGGAAGCATCTTTGAATCATCGCGGAAGCAGCATAGAATTATCTTAGTAGCAACATTGATTCGAAACAAATCGAATAGGAATCCAAGGACGTAAAGCCATGCTCTGATACCATTATGTCACGTCCCGATCTCGGAGGATCGAAAACTAGCCACTGGGCGTGATGCCGTACAAGTCTAGATTGCACTTGTACAAGGCAAAACCATTACAGTTCCTGGTAATTCTCAGAAAACATTGACAACACAGCAGAACCAAGTAGATAAATTGAAGTCACACAAGATATTGAAGAAATATATATCTTTATTGATAATCATAATGGATTACAAGACTTGCAGCGGATACAGAGTTTACAAATGATTACAAGACTCTTGAATAGCCGACTGAATGTATACACTTGCCCCTTGGGCTACAACTGAATATACCGACTTCTTTACATTGAACTTGCCAATATGGCTATAATCTCACTGGTACAACTGAGTTCCCCTGTTCCATACATTATGTCCCGTATAGCAGAAGACATCCTCTTGAAAGAAGAGCTTCTGCACACCCATCCAATTCATCGATGCCAAGTACTGATTCATAGGATTTCCCCCAAGCAAACACCTGTAATATTGCCCACAACGTGGGTCAGTACATCATCAATGTACTGGCGAGCGGTGCTGGCCCAACTCACCTAAGAAGACACTACTAAGTAATCATGTTACAGAACATTATTAACAGTGGTCTTCCTCGTTGCCTTAGGGTCAATTTCATGTTATAGCCGACAAAAAGTAAAGCATGCAATTCTCATAGCCAACATAATTTAAAGCATACTGTTATCACCCTTTGGTGATTCTTACCCACGGTCGTGTAGCCATCCCTGTACATTTATAATACTTACTCTGCCTGCACAAGACATTGTTAGGAACAATATCATGATTCAATATAAATATCACCGTTCAGGTGATTCTTACCAACAGCCAACATCCTTCCCTGTATTTGAGTAATAACTTACTCTGCCTGCATAAGACATTGTTAGCACCTGACCTATCTATATGAAGGTCACTGGCGACACGCCATCCTGGACCGTCTTACTAGTATACAGCGCACTTGCCAGTGCAGGTAGCTAGCCCCACTGCAAGTCCTGTATACCGTGCTACTACTTCAGCACTGCCACTACTTCGGTATTGGTTTCCCCTATGACGAACCGGGTTCCATGGCCAGGAATACCGTTCGAGAAACCACCTTGTCGACAAGTTGTCCATGACCATGCAACTATATGCAACTTATCTAAGAAGAAGACATATAATGCATGATAAGAAAAACTAAGTAATTCAGCCACCATTCTCATTCATATTACCATCTTGCCATCTTGCCATCTTGCCTTGAGCCAATGCTCATATTATCATCTACCCAATCCAGGGTCTTGGCGTAATCAATATTCTACATTGGCGACAGGATAATAGAATATTGTTACCCAATCCTTGCCACATCTTTGATACCATACATCTTTCCAACCAACTCAGTGTACTCACCGTCCAATTCCTGGAACTTAGCATCTGTTTTAGCATGCATTCATTCAAATGCAATTCAAGCATACTCACTGCCCAGTACTTGGGTCTTAACATCTGTTTTGCCATCTATTCATTGATCCAAAGCTCGATATACTCACCTGCCCAAGTATTTGGGACTTTGCCTTCACCTGTCATGTAATTCATCGCAACAGCGTACAAGCATACAATTCATCTAGCCACAACAGTTTACGTTCAGGTGATTATTATCTTTCATTATCTTTCCAAATTCCATACAAGGTGTTATTGAACAACACAATAAGAAACATAGCATACTCATCCTTATTTTAAGCGTGAAGCTAAAGGATCTTTGAAGGGTTCAACACTACTCACATTCATAGGACGATTTCCGCCACGATCGCATAGACTTCCAAGCGATCCTTCGCATAATCCCAAGTCCAACAAGGCTTCATCGAACCAACCATCCAACATAAGGCATCTTGCGGGTCGGGGCACTACAATCATCTAGTTAGGGTTTAGTCAAACCTTAGTCAAATAGTCCTATGTTCATCCAAGTCATTTCTAGGTCAATTAGGTCATGGTTTGACCTATAGTTGACTTTGGTCAACAAGGGTCAACAAGGGTCAACTTGCTAGTTAAACTAGGTTTACTAGACCTATTAGTCAATCCTAACTTGCTACTAACCGTAGACTAGTGAATCTAGGACACTAACACATATAGGTATATATATATATATATATCCACAATGTATATAACATATATATACTCTCAATATATATCTAATACAAATATATATATACATAATCTATATATATACCAACTATATATATAGATAACCAAATATATATATAATACATATATATACATATATAGATAGCTACATATATAATATATATATATATATAATAATATATATATATATATATATATATATATATATTATATATATATATATATATATATATATATATACCATATATAACATATATACATATATAGGTAGAGAGAGAGGAATGGGAGGGTGAGGGTGGGGTGATGGGGTGTCATGTGTGTGTGTGGACTGGACAGCAGAGGGGGGGTTAATCTCAGGAAAACTGAGATGGGAACCACACAACACACATACATAGGTGCATATATACATACACATTCCTACATATATACAAGTATATACACTCACATACTCAGATACATACATACACATACATGTATACTTACATATACAATACATATATACATAAATACGCATGTATATATACATAGAAATCAGTTTGAAATTTATTTAAAATACTGAAAAATAACAGGAATACTGTTCAATATTGAAATTGGGGGTAAACCCAAATCCGACACCAAAACCTAGCCAATACCCAAAACTAGTAGTTGGTAATCGTGCCCCATATGTACACGTGTCGTAGGTGGCCCTAGGTGTCCACCACGACACGACACAACGTGTCCAAGTGTCAAAAACCCAAATCGGGTAAATTCAGACACTGTGCAGTGTCACAGCGTCGTACAGAGATGCACACGCGTGTAGGACACAGCACACGTGTCCTCGTGTCTCGTGCACACGCGTGTAGGTTCGCCTAGGGTTACTCTAAGTGTCCAGTACCCTGAATCGAGTCGGGGTCGTGTCGTGTCCGAGTTATAAGGTCGTATCAGTGAGGGTCTGTGCGCGTGTTAGTACAGTGCACGAATCAGTGCAGAGCTAACTACGTGTCCGATACGACACGTGGTCGCATAAAACTTCGTGGGTAGGTTGTCAGAGGGTACCCCTACCCTCGTGCCAAGTGGCACGTGTCCACGTGACGTGGATACGAAGAAATCCGTGTCGGGTAGCAGGACAGCGTGCACAGTCTCGTGCACGCATGTCGAAGGGTCGTGTGCTCCATACGTGGCACGTAGAGCCTTGTGCTCGTGTCAGGGTGTAGCCTAGGTCTAGGGCTAGGGTTTAGGCCTGACACTTGGTGTCCACGTCGTGTCTAGACACGACACGAAGGCCGTGTCAGTGTGTGTTTTAACACTGTGTGCAGTGTAAACTAAACCAGTGTGCGTGTGATTACGTGTCCGATACGACACGAGATGACATGGCACTTGGGGGCTGACATGTCAGTCATGGCCCCTTCGTGTCCACCAAAATTGGTGTGTCGAAGTGTCGTGTACAGTAAGAAATGGGGCTCGAGCAACAGGACACAGTGTATGTGTGTGTACAGTGTATTCGTGTCCGTTTTGGATACGGACACGACTCAGATTCGTGCTCAGTCCTAGTGTTTCGTGATCAGCATGCTAAGGGCTACCCAAATGTGCAATTTGTTTTAGAAAATAACAACTTTTATTTCTAAGTGACATTTCACCAAACACTTAATTAAACACACAGATACGTGTCCGATACGGACACCAAATCCAACCTAGATCCTACCAAACTTGACCACAGTTAGGGTATACCTATATGCATGCAATTATGAAGAGAAAACACAATATTAACTAGGTTTTGGGATATTTACCTATGAGTGTAAAACTCAATAAAAACAAGGTTTTGGGGGGGGGGTGTCCTCTTCACTTGGTGATGCCAATATGATGATCAACCTTGCTAGCTAGCCTCCCTTAGTATCCTCAATAGTAGGGGGTTCTAATGCAAGAAACTAGGCTCAATTTGGAGTCAAATTGGTTAAGTGGTGAGGGTGTGAAGTTGAGGGAAAAACTAGGTTTTTAAGTGTAATGAAAAATGGCATGAATGATAAGGGGATGTGATATATAGGATGGGGGTAGGGTTGGGCTGCCATGGAGGGGGGGGGGGATAGGGTAGATATTTAGGGTTCATCCACCTTAGCAAACTTAGCTCCTAAGGCTTTGACTAGGTAGATAGATATTTCTAGGTTTTCTAAATATCTAAGAAAGTAATATCTTAGATATTTCCAACCTAAGATATTTACACATAAGTTAACATCTAACATTAGTCTTCTAGGTTAGTTGCTAACCTCTAGATTAGTGCTAAACTAGGTTAGGAGCTAACATGACACTAATCAACTAATTAAATAATAATAAACTACATAAATCCAAATAATTTCTAATAAATTACCAAAATACCCTTTTGACTAAAAAGTGGTAATTTGATATCCTAATCACATGGTTAGGCTTACATGGTCATGGTTAGTCTCTAGGTTATGAAATCTCTAGGGTTTACACTAGGATTATACTAGTAAAATCACAAAGTCATAAGCCATGACTTAGAAAATAGTTTTAAATTAACTAAAATTACCAAAATTATATCATGATTAAAATACCATTAATAAATAATAAATAATATTTTTTCAAAAATACCCCAATTTCAGAAAATTGGGTGTTACAAGTCTACCCTCCTTAGAGAAATTTCGTCCTCGAAATTAAGATAGTCGTACTCCTCCTAGGTCAAACCCCCAGTCAATCAGAGTCAAAATAACATGCAATTATAGTCCTACTGGTCGTGATTCCACAGTCTTGAACAGGGTAACTACACTATCTAGCATATCACAAGCATATCCTGACAGGTACTAATGGAATTATACAACAAGATGGGAAAGGAAGGACAGGAAAGAAAACCTGCTAACCCGTCACCTGCAGCGTGGGTCTCCTCGACCATCATCGCAAAAGCTCCACCCCTCTGGTGCTGAGCTACAGGTGGCCTAGCTCCCTTATAGGAGTGCAATAGGACAATCCATCTTCTGGTGAGTATCAGACCCACAGTTATAGCAAACCTTCAGCCTCTTCCTACACTGCTCCCTGATGTGTCCCTGCTTCCTGCAGTATAAACAACTGATCGTCTTCGGGTCCTGGCCCCGATACTGATGCTGCACCTGCTGAAATGGCCTCTGCTGCCGGGGTCCCGGGGCTCTAACTGGCGGGGTCGAATGATGTGGTGTGGGGATGATATGTCTGCTGGTGTAGCGTCGGCACTTTCTGCTGGAAAGCCTGACGCTTGGAGGATCCCTCAATGCGTACAGAAGCCGGCCTCTTGCAAGACAAAAGACGTTCCTCGATACTCCGGGCTAACTCTAAGCTATGGTAGTAGTCAGTCATACCGTTCGCCACTATAAGAATGCTAATGTCTGGAACTAGACCATGGCAAAACCTATGCGTCATCTCCTCAGGGTCAGCAACTAGACTAGGAGCGAAACGGCTCAGGCGACTAAACTCTGCCACATACTCGTCGACAGAACGGGTCCCCTGCTGGATGTTCTGGAATCGTAGTCCCATGGCTACCCTAGCGGTGGTCGAGAAGAATTTCTTCTTGAACTGGGTCTTGAACTGATCCCAAGTGGCTCTCCCTCTCGCAAACAACGGCTTATTCCGGAACCAAAATCCTGCCAAGTCTATCAGCAAAAATCCCGCTACCTCGACCTGGAGGTCATCCGGCATCCTAACTCCAATGATCTTCCTCTCTACCGAGTCTAACCAGTCATTGCTACTACTATGCCCTCAGTCCCTAAGAACTCCTTAGGATTCAGACCCATGAAGTTCTTGATCGTCCCCACTCTCTGTCGCGGCTCTATAGGTGGTGGGACTAGGGTACGTTCCTCAGAATGCTCCATGCTCTGGCGGAGTAGGGTGGTCTGCTCCTGATGGGTTGCTAGGAACCCCTAGATCAGAATGAGCAGTTGGTTCCCGTCGAGTATGATGGAAGCCTGGGTAGGTATAGTGATAGGGGGTGGAAGTATTGGGTCCTGCTGGGACTGTGATGTAGAAGGTGGTGGAGGCATGTTTGTGGATCTGTGGAGTGGGGGAAGGTGGTAGGTGGAAGTGTATCAGTCAACTGGTCAGCTGACTGGATGGGAAGTGTGCCATTCTCAGGTAAGACATACCGGGATGAACGAGTAAGCACCATCTAATTACAATAAAAAGACTTATAAGGACTCTTTAAAGCAAAACAATCATATACAAGAAAATCTAATTATAATAGCAAGCATGTGATGTATTTCCTATGTTGCAATCCTAGTATTTCTCTAGGTGTTCTAAGCGTCATTCCTAATGTTGTCTAATTACCTTAAGTTCCTAATTGCAGGCATGCTTGGTACAATAACGTAACCAAATAATTTAGTCTCTAGACCTGCATGGGGGCACCACTAAAAACGTGTCACGACCCGCACCCTGTATAGGGGCACGAGAAGTGGGTACGTCCAGCCTACGCCGCAGTATCGGCGGTAGTAAGCTGTCCTAGGTTGCTAACTAATCTCATGCAGTGAATAAAAAGTACTTGTCCAGATATCAGCTCCGAATGGAGGACAAGTAAAGGGTAGGATATACTCAACCACAGTCTAAAACACGAAAAGATAACACAGAAGTTATACCTAAGGAATTATAGACAACAACAACTAACTACTAAAATAATACAACAATGTCTCAAACAAACTTAATACAACTCAATAACTTAACTTTAATACAACAAGTCAAAACATGAAAGCTAAAGTAGTCTACTAGCTAATCTCCTGAATCACTCCTGAGAGTCGGAACCAAAGGTAGCTAATCTTTCGCCAGGTCCATGGGAAGTAGGACATGTGTCCACAGGATTATCATCTGTAATATTTTCAACATGTCCAATCAGGACGGGAACGAGTACAACTCATCTAAAAAACCCAAGTAAATGACAAAGAACTATAAAGCAGTTATAGACAGTTTTACTGATGAGCATGGCAGTTTTATACAGGTTATGATGGCACAGAGACACAGTAAGATATAAGAAAAAAAAGGTAACTAAAACAAGAGAAGAATCATGGCAATGAAGACTGTAATAAAAGCTAACTGAACTAGAATAATATGTACGAGTCCAGACAGTACGATATAAGTCTAATATAATTCCAGTGTGAGTCCAGTCCATATAATCTGATACCAGATGATTTCCAGTTGAAGATGAGTCCAACAGTGATCAATGAATCCAGGGTGAGTCCAACTATGATCTAACAGTGTGTTTTAAAATACCGAGGTCGACATGTAAATGGCTGTAGGTATCAGGCACATCTCTTACGGATCAGGCAAGAGATGGCTATGCTTCCAGTAGATTCCAGTTGGAGATTCCAGATTTGGGGTATGTCTACATGTCTTACTCAATATTTCCCCGCCCAGCAAGTGAATCCAAAATTGACAAAAAGAATCGAGATGAGTCTGGCCAATACGTGATGATTCCAGAAATGATTTCGGAATGATACCAATGACTTCAGTAATAGAGGCCAGTAAGTAAAGTATGTGTCGATACATGAATCCAGAAATATCCATACGTGTTGATACAAAGAATCACATAGAACTAACTTGAACTGAAATACAGTAATCGATAAATAAATGAGAGAACTATCAGAGAATGTACTCGCCTGATACTCTGAAAAGAGTAATATAATATCAGATGTCTGTACCAGGGTCACAATGTCCTAAAATAGAGCAATACAGTTATGATATATCCAAAATGAAGGTAAAAGAAATCTACAATGCAATCTATATGAATTCTAAGCCAATCTAGGTCAAAGTCAAACTTGGTCAACACTACAGTCAAACTAAGTCATACTAGGTCACAAGAAGTTAAACTAAGTCATACAAGGTCAAACAAAGTTAAACAAGTCTAATCTAGGTTAAAGTCAACTCTTGGTCAAATATTCTAGCCAAACTAGTTAAGTTATCCAGGGTTTAGTCAACAATGGTCAGATTAGTTAATACTAGTCAACATGGTCAAAGTCTAGGTCAATCTTAGACTAACTAAGATTTTGGTTAATCATAGACTAGTCAATAAGGTAATTAGGTCAATGGTCAACTCTAACTCAAACTCTATAAGGCTAACTCAATCAACCATAGGCTAACATGTCTTAGGATACCTAAGATACTATACCACAATGTTAAGGTATAACCAATCTCCTATACAAAGTATATCACACAAAATATATAGCACAATACCAAACTTAATCATGTAATCAAGCTAATCCCATTCTCCAACTCAAGTCATGACTCAACTCTAAGTATCTCACTTAATCTCATACATATCTTCATCTATATAGGATTACCCTCATAATCCATATGGTCAACCTAATCATCTAGTTAGGGTTTAGTCAAACCTTAGTCAAATAGTCCTTCTATGTTCATCCAAGTCATTTCTAGGTCAATTAGGTCATGGTTTGACCTATAGTTGACTTTGGTCAACAAGGGTCAACTTGCTAGTTAAACTAGGTCTACTAGACCTATTAGTCAATCCTAACTTGCTACTAACCATAGACTAGTGAATCTAGGACACTAACACATATAGGTATATATATATCCCACTATGTATATAACATATATACTCTCATATATATCTAATACAAATATATAATACATAATCTATATATATATACCAACTATATATATATTTTTTTCAACAATGGTCAACAAGGGTCAACTTGCTAGTTAAACTAGGTCTACTAGACCTATTGGTCAATCCTAACTTGCTACTAACCATAGACTAGTGAATCTAGGACACTAACACATATAGGTATATATATATATCCCACTATAATATAACATATATATACTCTCAATATATATCTAATACAAATATATAATACATAATCTATAATATATACCAACTATATATATAGATAACCAAATATATATATATAATACATATATACATATATAGATAGCTAACATATATACACATATATAACATACATATATATTTTATATATATATATATATATATATATATATATATATATATATATATATATATATATATAATATATAAATACCCTATATATATATAACATATATATATACCATATATAACATATACAATATAGGTAGAGAGAGAGGAATGGGAGGGTGAGAGTGGGGGTGATGGGGTGTCATGTGTGTGTGTGGACTGGACAGCAGAGGGGGGGGGTTAATCTCAGGAAAACTGAGATGGGAACCACACCACACACACATACATAGGTGCATATATACATACACACATTCCTACATATATACAAGTTATATACACTCACATACTCACATACATACACACATACATGTATACTTACATATACAGTACATATATACATAAATACGCATGTATATATACATAGAAATCAGTTTGAAATTCATTTAAAATACTGAAAATAACAGAAATACTGTTCAATACTAAAATTGGGGGTAAACCCAAATCCGACACCAAACCTAGCCAATACCCAAAACTAGTGGTTGGTAATCGTGCCCCCATGTGTACACGTGTCGTAGGTGTCCACCACGACACGACACAACGTGTCCAAGTGTCAAAAACCCAAATGGGGTAAATTCAGACACTGTGCAGTGTCACAGCGTCGTGCAGAGATGCACACGCGTGTAGGACACAGCACACGTGTCCTCGTGTCTCGTGCACACGCGTGTAGGTTGCCTAGGGTTACTCTAATTATCCAGCACCCTGAATCGAGTCAGGGTCGTGTCGTGTCCGAGTTATAAGGTCGTATCAGTGAGGGTCTGTGCGCGTATTAGTACAGTGCACGAATCAGTGCAGAGCTAACTATGTGTCCGATACAACACGTGGTCGCATGAAACTTCGTGGGTAGGTTGTCAGAGGGTGCCCCTACCCTCGTGCCAAGTGGCACGTGTCCACGTGGCGTAGATACGAAGAAATCCGTATCGGGTAGCAGGACAGCGTGCACAGTCTCGTGCACGCGTGTCGAAGGGTCGTGTGCTCCATACGTGGCACGTAGAGCCGTGTGCTCGTGTCAGGGTGTAGCCTAGGTCTAGGGCTAGGGTTTAGGCCTGACACTTGGTGTCCACATCGTGTCTAGACACGACACGAAGGCCTCGTCAGTGTGTGTTTTAACACTGTGTGCAGTGTAAACTAAACCAGTGCGCGTGTGATTACGTGTCCGATACGACACGAGATGACATGGCACTTGGGGGCTGACATGTCAGTCATGGCCCCTTCGTGTCCACCAAAATTGGTGTGTCGAAGTGTCGTATACAGTGAGAAATGGGGCTCGAGCAACAGGACACAGTGTATGTGTGTGTATAGTGTATTCGTGTCCGTTTTGGACAAGGACACGACTCGGATTCGTGCTCAGTCCAAGTGTTTCGTGATCAGCATGCTAAGGGCTACCCAAATGTGCAATTTGTTTTAGAAAATAACAACTTTTATTTCTAAGTGATATTTCACCAAACACTTAATTAAATACACAGATACGTGTCCGATACGGACACCAAATCCAACCTAGATCCTACCAAACTTGACCCACAGTTAGGGTATACCTATATGCATGCTATTATGAAGAGAAAACACAATATTAACTAGGTTTAGGGATATTTACCTATGAGTGCAAAACTTAATGAAAATAAGGTTTTGGGGAGGGTGTCCTCTTCACTTGGTGATGCCAATATGATGATCAACCTTGCTAGCTAGCCTCCCTTAGTATCCTCAATAGTAGGGGGTTCCAATGCAAGAAACTAGGCTCAATTTGGAGTCAAATTGGTTAAGTGGTGAGGGTGTAAAGTTGAGGGAAAAACTAGGTTTTTAAGTGTAATAAAAAATGGCATGAATGATAAGGGGATGTGATATATAGGATGGGGGTAGGGTTGGGCTGCCATGGGGGGGGGGGGGGGGTAGGGTAGATATTTAGGGTTCATCCACCTTAGCAAACTTAGCTCCTAAGGCTTTGACTAGGTAGATAGATATTTCTAGGTTTTCTAAATATCTAAGAAAGTAATATCTTAGATATTTCCAACCTAAGATATTTACACATAAGTTAACATCTAACATTAGTCTTCTAGGTTAGTTGCTAACCTCTAGATTGGTGCTAAACTAGGTTAGGAGCTAACATGACACTAATCAACTAATTAAATAATAATAAACTACATAAATCCAAATAATTTCTAATAAATTACCAAAATACCCTTTTGACTAAAAGTGGTAATTTGATATCCTAATCACATGGTTAGGCTTACATGGTCATGGTTAGTCTCTAGGTTATGAAATCTCTAGGGTTTACACTAGGGTTATACTAGTAAAATCATAAAGTCATAAGCCATGACTTAGAAAATAGTTTTAAATTAACTAAAATCACCAAAATTATATCATGACTAAAATACCATTAATAAATAATGAAAATAATAATTTTTCAAAAATACCCCAATTTTAGAAAACTGGGTGTTACAATATGTGTGTGTGTCGAGTGGAACAAGTGTCACAGTGTCAATGACAGAGGTTGTGTGTCAACAGAAATGTGTCTCAGAAATTTGACAGTAGGTAATAGGGGAAACATCCCAGTTAACAATCAACATCAGTTGACAACCTAAATTAGCATGGACATTAACATTTCACATTTCAGAAAATCTCAGGAATCAACACTACTGTCAGTTCATAAAACCAAAAACCCAACTCAGTCCTCTTAAAAAGAAACTGAGAATAAGTCTCAGACTTACAGTCCCCTGCATTAAAATGAACCCAAATCGAATTGAAAGGAACCAAAACAAACATGAAACAAAATCTTAGAAACAACTAACCTAGGTAATATAATCTGAAAACTCATTTGAAACCTCAAGTTATACCATGTATCAGCTTTTAAGAACAATTCCTTCAGTATATTTTTAACAGTTCAAAAACAGAAACCCATTTCGAATATCCCAAAATGACATTTTGAACTGAAATTCCATGCAATCACAATCCTAATCATGATAGGCTAAATCCCAGATATGTAACAACCCTATTTAAAATCACAACAGTTAACATTCATCAATTTTTCCAGAAATTGAAACGACAGGAATATGTATCAGGAAAACAATGATTTCACAAATTCGAATTAGGAAATTAACAACTAAAAGGCAATTAATAGGTTGGTAAACATGGAAGCACATGTTAGGGTGTTATACGGGTCGTGTCGTGTCCAAATAAGTCAACGCAAAGTGTCCAAAATACAAAAAAAACAAGTATCAGTGAATCACAGTGTCAGCAGTCTCGTGCGTGCGTGTGGGTCGCCCTAGGACACGACACAGGACGACCCGTGTATCGTGCTCATGCACGTGGGTTCGCCCATAGTAGGGCTTCGTGATGCAGTGTCTGCATTGTGTCCAAACAAACCGTGTCCAAGGAAATCAATACGTATCCGACGCACTTCCTGCGCGCGTGCACGACAGGTACCGACCCGTGCGAGTGAGATTTCTCACAAACTACTCGACGAAGTCGCCTCAAAATTGGTGAGCGTGCTTTTAGTCATTGCTCGCAGGTGTGTGCAAAGTTTCGTGTCAAGACGTGCAGTGTCGTGTCCGCTACAGTGCCCGAGCAGCAGGACACTGCACGGTGTCCTCATGCACGTATTTGTATCCAATTTTGGACACGAAAACCAACACAATACGTGCTCAGTCATAAAATATATAATCTACACATGACGAGCTACCCAAATATATAATTTGTTTCAAAATAATAACATTCAATCCATAGAGGCATTTCAACAAACACCTACACAACACTACGACACGTGTCCGATACGGACACCAAACGGACACGAAAATTACCCAAATTTTAGGGACACCTAGGGGACTCCTAGATCTAGCCCTACATGCAAAGAAAACCAAAATTTAAATCGATTTAAAGGGTTTTACCTATAGGTGCAAATTGCATGGAAAAGCTTCAAATGGGGGATTCTTCCTCTTGATGCCAAAAGCTCCAAATTGACCCAAAGCTGGGATTAAACCCCAAAATCAGAAAGTATGAGAGTATTAGATTCTAATGCAAGAAAGTAGGATTAAAAAGGAATTAAAATGAATTTATGGAGATTTTTGGAAGAGGGACAAATACCTTTCTTTTCCAATTGTTGAAATGAATAAAGAAGAGGCAAGCCCTAGAGAATAAGTGTTTATATAGGGTGGGGATCCCTATGGCTGGTCATTTAGGGTTTGGTTAGGGTTAGGGCTTCTAGTTATGGGCCATGGGCCAAGTCATGATCAAATAAATCATTTAGCCATAAGTCATTTCATGAAACCATAAACCATGACTTAAATGCACTACACCAAATCCCCTCATTCTAAAATTAGTTTCTAATGACTAAATGTAGGTTAACCTAAGTTAGACTAGGGTTACCATAGCTAGGGTTAGCTTCTAAGCTAGTTCACTAGGTCTCAACAAGTCAAGTCAACCTAGAATTCACCAATTCAATAAATCATCAAATAATTCAATTAAGTCAAAATAACCAAAATATCCCTAGGCTAAAAATGATAATTAAATCGTCCTAATGACTTGGTTAGGCTTTAGGTCATGCAGTCTCTCAGGTTTCACTAGCAGTACATCAAAATCACAAGTCATGACTTAAACCAGTTTTAAATAGTTTAAAAATAATTAAAACACCAAAAATCATAACGTGAAATAAATATCAATAAATAGTAATTATAATTACAAAATTTCAAAAATACCCTCATCTGGAAAACTGGGTGTTACAATCCTACCCACCTTATAAAAATTTCGTCCTCGAAATTAAGATGATCGCACCTTGCTTAGGTCAAACCCCAAATCAATCAAAGTTGAAGCAACACAATCCTACTGGTCGTGATTCCACAGTCTCTAATAGGGTAGCTACACTATCTAGCAATCACAAGCAATATCCTGACTGGTACTAAGGGAAATCACATATGAAAGTGGAGAGAAAGAACAAGAAGGTCAAACCTGGTAATCCATCACCTGCAACGTCAGTCTCCTCGGCTGCCATCGCAAAAGCTCCACCCCTTTGGGGCTGAGCTACATGTGGCCTAGCTCCCTCAAAAGGAGGTACAATGGGACAATCTATCTTCTGGTGGGTAGCTGACCCACAGAATAGCAAACCTTCAACCTCTTCCTGCACTGCTCCCAGATGTGTCCCGGGTTCTTGCAGTAGGAACAACTGATCGCCTTCGGGTCCTGACCCCGAACTGATGCTGCACCGGCTGAACTTCCACTGGTGCCTGCGTCTGCTGAATCTGCACATGAGGCCTCTTGGCCTGGCCTCCGCTGCTGCTGGTACCGTGAGCGTTCCGTCCCCTCTTGAGCCTCAGCTCAAGATCATCCTCAGCCAATAAAGCACCTGTCAAAATCTCCTCGAAAGTGGCATCCCTGTTGCCTTGGTCAAGGACTTGACTTCCTTGACCAGACCCTTCCAGAACCTCTGGGCCTTCGCCGCCTCGCTCAAGCCCTCTACGAATCTGCTGAGGCGGCCAAACTCTCCAGCGTACTCCTCCACTGACAGGCTCCCCTGTACTAAGCTCTCGAACTGCGACTCCAAGGCTCTGAGCGCTGAATCTGGAAAGAACTTCTTCTTGAAGAAGCCCCTGAACTCCTTCCAAGTCTGTCCAGCTACCCCCCACTGGGGTCTGACTGATGCCAGGTGTGAGCAAGATCTCGTATTCTAGCTACTGTCTCTATTTGGAGATCTGCCGGTATCCGGGCCAGGCGAAAGATCTCCTCTATATGCTCGATCCACTCGTCAGCATATAAAATCCCCTCTGTTCCCAGGAAGTCTCTGGGGCTCATCTTCTGGAAATGCTCTATCCCCGGTGTCCTCGGCTGCTGGAGCACTGGTCGAGCTACGACCGTCGTAAGGGCCAATTCCATGCTCCTGTCCTGTCAGGCCTGCTACCGGTCCATAAACTGCTAGAAGCGAACATCTGTGCCGTATCCATGTGTCCTGTAGGCGACGGCTGCTGGAACTGCATCTCTGGGATGACTGGGTCCTGCCCCCGAGCTGGTGGAGGCATACCCCTTGCTGCTGCTGCTGAAGTCTCAATATGAATAGAGGTGGTAGGAGCTGCAGCCTCCTGACCCTACTGATCTGGCTGAGAGGTGGCAGTCCCCTCTACAACAACTGCTGCACCAGAGCGATGTGATCGTGTCTCCAACATCCTGAAGACAGATCGAACAAGGAAGTCAATATTGAGCAGGAATCGATATATCAAAGGAGGACAGTTATTTCAAAGAAGGCAAATCGTTACGATATATAGATGGCATGATTCAAAGCAGAATTTTTCCTAACTGTGATTGAGTGCCTCTCCGGTAAAGCCTATCTCTCAGTCCTATCGTAGGCTCGCAGCAGTACAACGTAAGTCGCCGTGCTACCACGATATCGCACTAATGCGACTGGACCTGCATGGGCCACCACTAAAAACGTGTCACGACCCGCACCCACTGTGAGGGTACGAGTGCGTAACAGCGCCCAGCCTACGCCACAGTGTCGGCGGTAGAACGCTGTTCTAAGTCTCTAACTAACCATCAACTCATGCAGTATATAATGTACTCATCATGATCAACTCCAAACGGAGGACATGTATAAGGTATGGTAACTCAATCACAGTCTAAGCACGATAAGATAACACCGAATATAACTAAGAATTTGAAGACAACAAAACTACTAATAAAATAACAACAAACTCAAACAATCTCAAATACATCTCAAGTCTCAAATCTCTATATACAACTCCAGTTCTAAACAGGAAAACTAAAACAAGACAGACTAGCTAAACTCCCGATCACTCCTGAGTGTCGGGGCAATAAGTAGCTAAGCCTTCTCCTGGTCTGTAACATGTAGGGCATGTGTCCTCAGGGAAGTCATCTATAAAATTTTCAACAGGTCCAGTCAGGACAGGAACGAGCACATCTCATCTAGAAAACCCAAGTAAATGACAGAGAACTATAAAGCAGTTATAGACAGTTATATTGATGAAAATGGCAGTTTATATTCAGGTGATGGTAAGAAAGACAAATAAAGTACAAGGAAAGTAAATACTAAACAAGAGAAGAATCATAGCAATGAAGACTGTAAAATAGAACTAGCTGAACCAGGATAATATGGTATAAAGTCCAGGCAGCAATGTAGACCAGTGTAACTCCAATATAAGTCCAGTACAGGATGAATCTCATACAAGATGAATCCAGTAAGGGACGATTCGGGTTATAGTGATCAATGATTCCAGGGTGAGTCCAGCCTATACTCTAGCAGTGTGTTTTAAAATACCGAGATCGACATGTAAACGGCTATAGGTAATCCGGTACATCACACACCTGGCCGGGTGTGAGATGGCTATCATTCCAGTATGATTCCAGCAAAAGGGTGATTCCAGAAATGGGGTATGTCTACATGTCTTACTCTAGTATTTTCCCTCCCAGCAAGTGAATCCAGAATTACGACACAATGATTCAAGATGAGTCCAGCCAATAATATGAAGATACCAGTAAATGATTCCAGCATGTGATTCCAGTAATAGAAGCCGGAAATGATGATACCAGTAATAGAGGCCAAAAAATAAATGTGTGTCATACACATGAATCTAGAAATATCTACACGTGTTGTAACAGAGAATCGCATACAACTAACTAGAACTGAAGTACAATAATTGACAAGTAAATGAGAGAACAATCAGAGAATGTACTCGCCTGATACTCTAAAAAGAGTAGTGTAATGTCAAATGTCTGCACCAGAGTCACAATGTCCTAAATAGAGCAGTACAGGTTATAATGTGTTAAAAATAAGACAAATGAAGTTTATGATACAATCTACATGATTTCTAGGCCAATCTAGGTCAAAGTCAACTCTAAGTCAGACCTGGTCAACTGTCTAGGTCAAACTAGGTCAAAGTCAAACTTGGTCAACTCTGGGTCAACTCTAGTCAATTTTGGTCAATCTTAGTCTATTGGGTCAAATATCTAGAGTTTGGTCAAACTCTATCTAAGGCTATCTCAACACCAACCATATACTAGTATAACTAGGATACCTTAATACTATATTCTATATACATAACAATGTATATACATACCTAAAGTCTATAGCCCTAGGCATATATAGCCTTAGTATCATATAGTCTATTCTCTATATTATATCTATCACATATATACATATATCCTATATACATATAGGAACCCTCAATACCTATCCATATTTATGAACCTACATAACCATATCATAAAACTACTCAAGTCAAACATTCATACATATATAAGTATAATTGTATACATATATGCATACCATAATATAAATCAACCAACCTATGTATCTATCCTATCACAATTGTTCCCAAACCCACCACATGACTCAATTGAATCCCCCTCATTCATATACACATATACCTCTTCTTACATACACACACATAGCCTCAAATCTAAACTCTCTCTCACACACAACTCTATACTGTTTCTTTTTCTTTTCCTTATCACAATTTCATCCTCATATATACAACCCTATACAAGCCTAATCTATATACCAAATACATACCATATCCCAATACTAGGACCTCACATCACATCCTAATTGAACTAACCAAAACACTAGAACATGTAAAAAAGGAAAGAGTTCTACTGTCTCTAAGTGGCAGCCTAATGCTGCTACAGGGGGGTTTCAAAGCAGCCAGGAACTGCACAAGCAACAGGCTGCCCTGCTGTTGAAGGGGCTGCAACCTGGCTGTTGTTTGCTCTCCCCCTCTACTCATATAGCTCCCCATTCTATCTTATAACTAACACAGCTCATGGACCAAGTACACATGTGCACATACACATCAGTCGAATACACATACATATTACTCTACATTCTCATTTCAGCTTTACATATATATACATATATACATACATTAGCATTCATTCTAAATAGGAAGGAGAAGGAAAAAGAAGGAAGTGAGATAGGAAGATAGGGACTGTCCTAACCAGTCCAAAACTGAAATGGTTAACAATATCTAAAGCCATACATGAACACAAGGGATCCAAACTGGAATGCCCAAAACTTGAGGACACCTACCAACTCAAACAACTATGAAGGAAACATCACAGGAAAAATGGAAAGGGTAGTTAAGTGTGTGACAGTTCATGTGTGTGTAGAGGGTGAACATGTGTTCAATGTGTTCTCAGATTAATTTGAACTCAACCCACATCTCAGTCTTGACAGTAAACCATATTTCAGTTTTAATGTAAACATCGATCATATATGTTAAACTAATACAATTATATTTATATAACAAACCAAATCCCTAATCCAATTTCAGTTAAACAGTGCACAGACCCAATGTGCAGGAATGTGTCATGTGTGGCATGTGCTTGTATGTGTGCCAAGTGGCAATGGCGAGTGGTATGTAGAGGAACATGTGTGTGTGTGTCGAGTGGAACAAGTGTCACAGTGTCAATGACAGAGGTTGTGTGTCTACAGGAATGTGTCTCAGAAATTTGATAGTGGGTAATAGGGGAAACATCCCAGTTAACAATCAACATCAGTTGACAACCTAAATTAGCATGGACATTAACATTTCACATTTCAGAAAATCTCAGGAATCAACACTACTGTCAGTTCATAAAACCAAAAACCCAACTCAGTCCTCTTAAAAAGAAACTGAGAATAAGTCTCAGACTTACAGTCCCCTGCATTAAAATGAACCCAAATCGAATTGAAAGGAACCAAAACAAACATGAAACAAAATCTTAGAAACAACTAACCTAGGTAATATAATCTGAAAACTCATTTGAAACCTCAAGTTATACCATGTATCAGCTTTTAAGAACAATTCCTTCAGTATATTTTTAACAGTTCAAAAATAGAAACCCATTTCGAATATCCCAAAATGACATTTTGAACTGAAATTCCATGCAATCACAATCCTAATCATGATAGGCTAAATCCCAGATATGTAACAACCCTATTTAAAATCACAACAGTTAACATTCATCAATTTTTCCAGAAATTGAAACGACAGGAATATGTATCAGGAAAACAATAATGTCACAAATTCGAATTAGGAAATTAACAACTAAAAGGCAATTAATAGGTTGGTAAACATGGAAGCACATGTTAGGGTGTTATACGGGTCATGTCGTGTCCAAATAAGTCGACGGAAAGTGTCCAAAATACAAAAAAAACAAGTATCAGTGAATCACAGTGTCAGCAGTCTCGTACGTGCGTGTGGGTCGTCCAAGGACACGACACAGGGCAACCCGTGTCTCGTGCTCATACACGTGGGTTCGCCCATAGTAGGGCTTCGTGATGCAGTGTCTGCATTGTGTCCAAACAAACCGTGTCTAAGGAAATCAATACGTATCCGACACACTTCCTGCGCGCGTGCACGACAGGCACCGACCCGTGCGAGTGAGATTTCTCACAAACTACTCGACGAAGTCGCCTCAAAATTGGTGAGCGTGCTTTCAGTCATTGCCCGCAGGTGTGTGCAAAGTTTCGTGTCAAGACGTGCAGTGTCGTGTCCGCTACAGTGCCCGAGCAGCAGGACACTGCACGGTGTCCTCATGCACGCATTTGTATCCAATTTTGGACACGAAAACCAACACAATACGTGCTCTGTCATAAAATATATAATCTACACATGACGAGCTACCCAAATATATAATTTGTTTCAAAAAATAATAACATTCAATCCATAGAGGCATTTCAACAAACACCTACACAACACTACGACACGTGTCCGATACGGACACCAAACGGACACAAAAATCACCCAAATTTTAGGGACACCTAGGGGACTCCTAGATCTAGCCCTACATGCAAAGAAAACCAAAATTTAAATCAATTTAAAGGGTTTTACCTATAGGTGCAAATTGCATAGAAAAGCTTCAAATGGGGAATTCTTTCTCTTGATGCCAAAAGCTCCAAATTGACCCAAAGCTGGGATTAAACCCCAAAATCAGAAAGTATGAGAGTATTAGGTTCTAATGCAAGAAACTAGGATTAAAAGGAATTAAAATGAATTTATGGGAATTTTTGGAAGAGGGACAAATACCTTTCTTTTTTCAATTGTTGAAATGAATAAAGAAAGAGGCAAGCCCTAGAGAATAAGTGCTTATATAGGGTGGGGATCCCTATGGCTGGTCATTTAGGGTTTAGTTAGGGTTAGGGCTTCTAGTTATGGGCCGTGGGCCAAGTCATGATCAAATAAATCATTTAGCCATAAGTCATTTCATGAAACCATAATCCATGACTTAAATGCACTACACCAAATCCCCTCATTCTAAAATTAGTTTCTAATGACTAAATTTAGGTTAACCAAAGTTAGACTAGGGTTACCATAGCTAGGGTTAACTTCTAGGCTAGTTCACTAGGTCTCAACAAGTCAAGTCAACCTAGAATTCACCAATTCAATAAATCATCAAATAATTCAATTAAGTCAAAATGACCAAAATACCCCTAGGCTAAAAATGATAATTAAATCATCCTAATGACATGGTTAGGCACTAGGTCATGCAGTCTCTCAGGTTTCACTAGCAGCACATTAAAATCACAAGTCATGACTTAAACCAGTTTTAAATAGTTTAAAAATAATTAAAAATCACCAAAAATCATAACGTGAAATAAATATCAATAAATAGTAATTATAATTACAAAATTCAAAATACCCTCATTTGGAAAATTGGGTGTTACAGCCAAGATCCAATCAAAAGCAATCGGAAGACAGAAAGTCCACTGCCGAGCCGATGGTCATTCGTCTTTCAAAGACGAGCCAGCAATCAAGTGCAGATCCGAGACCCTCAGACAAGCCAATGCCACAAGCCGAACCCTTGGTGGTCAAATTACCCAAGATAGTGTCCCTACCTCCGATCATGCAGGGGGATAGCTGAAGAGGATGCATAACTTACAAAGTATCTTATGACAAAGATGAATAGTCCCCCTCTTGATGATGTAATCCCTGTGGACAAAAATCTGTATTTCATCAATAAGAGGCTGTCATTGAACTATCCTGAGGGTAATATACTCAATCTGATGGGACACGGTTGGGATACTAACATGTACACACATGTGACAACCGTCCATAGCATAAATCGACTTTTTTCCATTAAAGATGCCTACTTCCTAGTCCCAGGCAGAAGAGAAGGAGATCACACGATCATCTTTGGCCGAAATGAAGGATCTCAACCCTTTATGCCTCAAGAGTTTAATCTCGAACCCGATACTGGGGGACTACTGCTCTACCTATATAGTCCTCAGGCCAAGTACTTCATGCAAAAGCAGGGATACGACATGGAGGCTACCCCAGGTCTGAATTACGACAGCGGTCGGCGATTGCCTCTGCAGCTGTCAACTCCGTCTGGGAAACCTGGGGATTATTATGGCAAATTCCTGAAGAAATACTATGTCTAAGGACATGCTGGTACTCCCTCAAAATTATCAAATCTTCTAAACTATCGAGTTATGTACACCAAGTACCGCTGAAATCACACTCTATCTTATCTTCCTGAGTCGCGAGTCATGTACGATGATACCTCTGAACTTACACTCTATCGCATCTCCCTGAGTGGCGAGTCTTGTACGATGATACCTCTGAACTCACACTCTATCGCATCTCCCTGAGTGGCGAGTCATGTACGATGATACCTCTGAACTCACACTCTATTGCATCTCCTTGAGTGGTGAGTCATGTACGATGATACCTCTGAACTCCCACTCTAATGATTTACCTCACAGGAGTCCGTGCAGTTTATCATTATCTCTGAGCAAACTTTCTGGTCCTGATTATCGTGTGTCACGTCCATATTACCTCTGTTACCGATGATCTTTTGACTTAACACCTGTACCCAACCTGGGATAAAAGACATGATGTTAAGACCACAAAACCTATTACGTCCACATGACCTCTGTTAGGTTTTGTCTCAAAATGCATTCCACAAAAGATTATGCATGATTATCGTGTGTCACATCCATATTACCTCTGATACCGATAGTCATCCGACTTAACACCTGTACCCAACTCGGGATAAAAGAGACGGTGTTAAGACCACAAAACCTATCACGTCCATATTACCTCTGTTAGGTTTTGTTTCAAATCTATTACCTGTACCGCCAGTGCGCAGAAGGGTAATAGGTCCATAACTAATACTCGCACCATCGGTGTACCAAAGAGTAGTAGGTCCACAAAATATCGTTCAAATCTATTTGCTCATATTTTCAGATACACAAAAGGGCAATAGGTCCACAAAAAGTCCTCCAAGTGGGATGTCCTTTATCAAATGATGTATTAAGCCTCTAGTACAAGCACCACAAACAAAGAATGGAGCGAATGCATTCTGTTTATTCAAAATCAGTTACATTCGTTACATCTCAAAAAAAAGAAGGGGGGTAGAAGAAAAGGCTACTACTCATCAGCAACACACAATTTGGCAAGAATGTCTTCCAACTGCGCAGTTGAGCGCTCAATTCTCAGTCTGGCTCGGCGTTCAACTTCCTGGGTTAGCCTTTCAGCATCCTCAAGACGTGCATGAGCCTGCCAATTTTTCTCTAATTTCTTCAGTGCACCCTCTAGAGCGGCAGAGGCTCGTGTGACCTCATCAGTCTCCTTGCAGATCTTTTCTTTTTTCCTGACGAGTGGCTTGGAGCTCAGTCTCCAGAGATGTCAGCCTGGCCTGGAGATGGAAAAGCTGCTCGTTCGTTTCGATTATAGCACAAACGATGGTCTCCTCACGAGTCAAGCAAATACCTCCCTCTCGGCTCAGCTTGTCATATTTAAGAAACAGCTTATAGAGGTCCTTCTCTAAGGTGGGCTTCGTCGTCTCCTGTAAAACCTTCACCTTTTTCATGACCTTTATAAGGAAAGCACGCTCTTACTCCACTGTAGCAGACACATCGACCTACCGCAGTTTTTGTAACTGGATTAGGCACTGATCAGCCTCTTCCACCTTGTGCTCCAAAAGGACGGCCGCCCTCTCTCCACCCGAAAGCGTCTTCAGTTGGTCAATCTGGCCTTGGGCGCAGTGATGGGCCACGGCAAATAAATTCCCTCTCCTTGAAGTAGCTTCAACCCGTCGTTTCAGATGACGGTAGAAACTCTCAACTATATCCCTTGATGATTCATCTAGATTCTCCAAAGAGGACGGCGTCAAAGGAATATCAGCCAAGGAATCTAAAGGTACATGGAAGGAAGGCATAGCGGATGTTGATGACCTTGTCAGAAGGGAAACAAACTCCGAGCGATGAGACTCCCGTACAGCAGCAATCTCCTCTTTCGCAGCCCAAAGGAGCTGAAGACTAGGCAGACTTGAGAGTTCAATCTTCGAAAAAAGGCAGCTTCAATTGACCCTGCATTCACAGATGCTGGTACAGGGACCACCGCCTCTATCATCGGCACTTCTGGTATAAGCGGCTCTGGATTCAGCTCAGTAGGGGGTTTTTTTGATTAAAAGGAGAGAAGGTTCACTTCTTCTCTTCGATAAAAGGTTCACCCTGACGTCTTCCACTATCTTCTCCTCCGTAGCTATGTCCACCAATGGCAATGAAGGAGCACTTCATATAGATCCAGAACAACTGACAATCAGCTAGACACGAAGGATATGAAGAAAGGGCAAATGAACCTCCTCGTCGGTAAGAATATGACATAGCTTACCAAGGAAGGGCAGTGGAGACCGCGACTCGCTCTGGACAGTTATAATTCCTCCCATTGCCCCATATCCTCCTCAACAGCAATATCCGAATCACCTGCACCTACCACTCCGGCCCCGGTCGACCCGAAAGGAAATGTAGCTGGGTCGGTTGCGACCAATTGAGACCCTTCAGCCTCGATATTTGGTTCTGTAATGTTTGCACCTTCTTCGACCAAGGTGTCCATTACTGGAGGGATTTCGAAAGCAGTATCGGACTCCGGAAGGTTTATGTCTTCCAAAGCCTGCACAAAAAAAAGATAGGAACTATAAGATATTATCCCAAAAGTGACAGTGGTCGGTCAAAATAAAATTTACCTCTAGGAGGGTTTCGACGTCACTGCCCTCTTCCGTAATGTCAGACCCTCGATTCCTAAACGCAATCTGAGAGCGAGGCCTATCAGCAACAGGGAGTCCATGCTTATTTTGCTTACGTGGAGGACTCGGCACAGGAGAAGGTAAGCGCATCACCAAAGTACTTGCAGGAAGTGACAAGCCATTGTACTTATCCTCCTCTTCCGTACCAGTAGAATCGGAGTCAGACACTTCAATGGCTTTCGCCTTCCTTGCCCTGTTCTTCTTTTTGGGTTCCTCGCGTTTCTCTACCAACTTAGTACCGGTTATAAAACTGGTACTTATGTCGAAGTCTTGGGGAGGCCCATTCATGGAGACATGATAAAGGGCCGCCATGTACGAGATACGTATTGGGCCCCCTGTATTAGGTAAAGAAAAGCTGGTTCGGGTGTGGACGACACTGTAGTAATGCCAGGCCCGGATGCCATCCAGGATGCTGCCCTCATAACCCAAACGGGGACTCGGGTTGTCCAAAAACAACTGGCAGTACCCAAATTTCCCCGAATATCGGCTGGGTAAGTAAGGTTCCAAGAAAACAATATTACGGTTACGATACACCAGATATAAAGGACGAATATTCTGCAACCAACGGAACATCTTCTCGGACAGGATCTGTGGTGCAACACCGCCATCAATATAAGGATGCCCCATTTCCTCATCGGTAAAAGGTGGGACCGACACAAAAAAGGAATAACTGTCAACCCGAGTAAGCACAACTTGACAGTCGAGCATAGTTGAATAGATCCAAGGTATATCATGGTACTGATAGATGAATGCATCGTTGATCATCACATTCCTCTCAGGGCCAGGTCACATCAGAGAGGGGCAGTGCATTAGCAGCCACCCCTTCAGATAGTGGTAGAAGAGCTCGATTCGGTTAAAATCCTTTATAATATTACCATATATGGTTTTGGCTATAAAGGTACAAAGGCCCCGATGGATGCTGCATACCATGGCTGGGAGTAGAGCTAACCTGCTTTCGAAGACTAATTTGACAGCAGGGAGGATCAGGTTGCGGCTGATTCTCTAAATAGAACCAGAACCCCCCGAGACAACATAGATCCTTAGCCATATCATCAGGAACCCAGCCAAGATGGCTTTGTCAGACAAGAGTTGGGTATCTTGATAGAAGTAGCTGAATGTGTCGGATTGGCTTTCTAATCTATCACCAGAAGCTTTGGTCCTCTTGGCACTTTGCACTTGAGCATCCACCCATGCTTGAGTTTGAGGGCTCCGAAGGACAACCCGGCCTGAGGCCCCTAGATCGAACAGGTAACTGATCCAAGCCTTGGTATGGGGAAGGGTCCCCTCAGAGCTTTCATCATTTTTCTTCGATATTTGCTGAAAAGTGCTATAAGGACATAACACCTCCCGGTAAACGGCAACGAACCCAGGGAACCGCTGCTCTAAAACCTCAAACTCCTCATCCATAGGAGTATACTCCTCATAAGCTTCGTCTCTGCAGGGCAACTTGGAGATGTCATGCATTTCATGAAGATCAAGCCCCATTTCCCCAGCAGGCATAAAAAAGGTCCCCGTACGATGGTTGTACATCTCGAGGAGTGCTATGAACAGCCTTGTGTTCATAGGAAGACCGTAACAGGTGCCCCTTATGGCATAGTAAAGGCCGAGCTGACGTAAAGTATCCTCATACCATGACAGAATCTAGAGTGTCAAGTTGACTCATAGAGGAGAACGATACATCCAGTTCGGAAGCGACAGTCTACCCGTGGGATATAATCCTTTTCGAGCAATCTGGTTCAGAAAAGTATCGGCTTCAGAGAACCTGTTATTAGGCCTCAGCTCATTTATAAAACTACCGGGGGCCAGTCCGATGACAGAACGACTTACTGACTCCCTGGACGCAACCGCCGACCGCGCTCGTCTATTATAATAGATATTGCCTACGAAGATTGCCTGTCGATCCTGAGTTATGGGATCCGTCATTCGCCTCTCGATAGGTACCATGTTAAAACTTGACAGGAAGAAATGGCGTTCCATCCGAGGAAGGTGAATCGCTATCCCATTGGAAATAAAATCCCAGCTCTCAGATAGCTCCAGTATACAGGGATTCGAGACAGCCATAGCATCTCCGAATAAGAACACATGCTTAGTATCCTCCAGTTTCTCGGAATTTATCATGCTGAGTAAGTAAAAGAATGATTAGTTCATAATCTCCCTCAACCTGTCTTCGGATTGATTGCAGGTAATCTGAGATGACATACGTTCGATTATCTGGTCAAATTGTACACTTAACGTAGATTGGGCATATCCTATCAAGAGTTCCCCCGATGGAGCTATGGGCAAGGTCATTGCAAAGGACAAAGCGAAAAAGTAGTTAGAATAAAACAAATTTCATTTTTTAGCTCTGAGGCCTAGCCAAACAGGACCTATGCGATCTAGTTATGAAGGACGTGCATGCGACTTAAGAACATAAGATGTATGCGGCTCAATCGTACAGTCCCGTTAGGCAGCACTCATGCAGCTTAATCATGAGGCACTTACACAGTTCTGTTATGCAATGCTCATACGGCATTTATACGGTCCAAGTTATACAGTGCTCATGCGGCCCTGTTAGGAGGCACTTATATGGCCTAGCTAGGTGGCACTCATGCGTATGGACCAAAGAATCACTTATGCGGTTCAGTTATAAAATACTTATGCTGCCTGAATAGGGTAAATTATGTAGCGCTCGTGCGTCCTAGTCACGAGGCACCAATGAGGGTCAATAATGCTTATGAGGCTCAGCCCATACGGCCCTATCACATATGCGGTCTAATGAAATAGGGCATGCATCGATCATATCTGACGTACAGAGGCGACGCATGATAGGCCGACGCATAAAACATACGATATGGCCATTCAAAAATTAAAGTCGTCATATTCCCACCGTCCTTACCCTTGATAGGGGAGTGCACATCAGGATAAAGGGAAGGAGAATCCGCAGCTCTCGACGGAGAGGCGGGTCCCTTGTCTTTGGCCGCAGCATCAGTCGACTTGGAAGCTTTTGGAGCCATGGTTAAACAAAAAAGCATGACCGGGACATTGAAGACGAAGGAGAAGAAGGTGAAGGAGAAAAGTCTCTTTCTACCGAATGACCCATATTTATAAGGTTTTTCGAATGAGCACAGTTTCGATTCTCGAGCCCATTAAAGATAATGATGACGTTTGGGGATTTTATCCTTAGTAACTGTCAGCTTTATCTCAAAAAAAGTGCCCAAATCAAAATAAAAATCAAGGCATTAAATGCAGCAGTGACAACTGGCAGACAAGATCTCCCTGCGGCACAAGATCTACTTGCGGCCCAAAAAATGTCCCGGCGGCTCGAAAAGAATTTTTGTGGCTTGATATAGGTCCATGCTTCTTATTCAAAGTATTCCAAATTTGTAATTTGAAAACTTTTAAGGGGGTCTTGTAGAATCACGGAAAATATGGGGTTCATGCGGATCACAACTGACCGCATGAATACCCTAGAACATATTCCCGTCTTCACTAGATTGATTTTTGAGCTGCAGAAGAGAATAGTTACTTATGCGTCCAAGTTGATCAATCCTTCTGATAAAGCTGACAAACTCTGGCAAGACTGACAGCTTTGACAGCTCTGACAACTCTGACACTTTGACAAAAAGAAGATAAGATATGATTAGACTGGACATGGCCATACGGCCAAAAGGACTATGACCCAAGCCGTATGAACTTTATGCGACTCAATCTATGTACTTTATGTAGCCAAGGGTAACTGCAATCTGAGCCGTATGAGCTTTATGCGGCCCAGAATATCAGAACCTATGCAGCTCAAAAGTCCCCAAGCTACATACGGACTAAGGAAGACTGTCGCATGAGTCTTATGCGGCCCAGCATGGCCGAACTCTAAAGGGCCTATGTGGCTCAAAATGACTCAGGCAGACTGATCCTATCTTGTGATGAGACACGTGGCAGGATGACCAAGTCTCAGCCACCCAGATTTGCTACAACAAAATCTCAATAAACCCCACCAGCTGGCGGCCCGAGATCGAGTCTTTGTGCGCTATGAGAGATATGTCGCCATATGGCCCTTTATGCGGCCAAAAAATCTACTACTGCAGAAAATACTATAAATAGCAGGGTATCACACCCAGGCAAATGGTTGGCAATCCAAGGCTGGTAACCCACGAAGGAAAATTTCTTCGGGAGCAAGGAGCGCGTCAGATAGTCCAAGGAGTAAGACAGAGTTGCTACACTTTCTTGGGCCTCTATCGTCACCCCCAGAATCAAAACTAAACAATTGTACTTAGATTGTTTCTTAGGCATTCTTTCTAGGCTTTCTCTTGTACAATTGAGTTTGCAATCAAGTTCAATTTATCTGTAATTTTGTTGTGCTTGATATTTAATGGCAAACAAGAACGATTATCGGATTTGTCTCCATCGTGGACATGTACTATGTACTAAAAGATTTTAGTAGATTAGCGATAATGGGACTGTGTGATGTGGGTTCTTCTACTAGTTCTGTGATTGTGCATAGATGACATCATGATCATTCGATGACTTTGAAGGTTTATATAGCTAATTTCGACCGATTTTACGGCGTAGACTGGATGTGTCCACGCACTCGTACCCAATCATGCGGGCGTGGGTCGTGACACATTTTTATGGTGGCCCATGCATGTCTATCTAATGGTACTTAGGACTAGAGTACCATTTGGAGCTTGCGGAAGAGGAATGCTCATGACAGCCTAGGACCGGTTATGGAGTTGTATGAGATTATTCTGTCATTATTATTATTATCATCATCTTCTCGACACATATCTTTTTTTCCCTCCATTTCAGAAAATGGCAAAGGGAAGACCGCTGCATGGCCGAACCCGTAGCGTAGCTATTTCCGAAGGGGCATCCCCTTCCCCTCCAGTAGGTCAAGAAGTGGACGGGACCATTTTGCTGCCTCCAACTCAAGGAGCTACCTCTACCAAGCACTCTTCCGGGTCTAGGCCCTTATATGGAGCACAACTTTCGAGTTTGTTCGAGGCATGATTGGGGTCAGTGTAAGAACCTAAAAATTTATGCAATTTATTTTTATTTGTAATTTATTATTTAGGAGATATTTTTACCACTATTATTTTGATCATTAAATACACTTTTCCCTAGCTTTGATTTAGGAGCACAAGAAATACCAATTTCTTGAAACACTCTTCATAGGTTTTGATCTTGAAAACTTTATCTTTATTTTGATATATCATGTGCCATTCAAATGTGTTTCGTTGTGCTCTATTTTTATTGCACAACTTTTGGGTCAACTTAGGCCATTTTATCATCTATCGTAAACTTTGACGTATCTTCCAACTTGATTTCGGGACTCAATTTCCTTCCAACCCATTCGATCCAATATACGAATTTAACTTATTTGAGACTATTACACACATGCCAAAGATGTGCCACTCAATTGAGTTCTCATGTGCTATTTATTTTTAAATGTCACGCAAGACCCAAGTATTAGACTTATTGGACTCAATTCGATCCAATTAATTCCACCAACCCAAAACTAGTCCAACTAGGGTTCATAGAGCCTATTCTAGGGTACCCTAACCTCTTAGACTTATTTTAGACTAATTTTATGGGTTAATGTGTACAAACATTAATTTAAATCTATCTTTAAACAACCCAATATTTTCTTTCCTAAAATGGATTCTAATTTAAATCTTTTTTGTACATATCTTTGTGTACCTTTTGATTGAGGTATCAAATCTCTTCCAAATCTCACCAAACCAAATCCTAGTGAATCTCGACCCTTTAAACTTTCATTTCTTACATTCTAAATCCCTAAAACCTACCCGTTCACCCCTTTCTCACAAAAAAATGAGCGTACCCCCTTATTCTGTTCGGCGTGTACCATTTGCTCCCGAACAAATTTTCCTTAAAATCTAATCCTTTAACCCCTTAATCCTTCATCACAACCTTTCTAAGACATCTCCTCTTCACTAGCAAGCCCCAAGTCGGTCGCAACACTTTTGGTGGTCGGCACAAGGCCATAAAGTCGGCGCAACACATTTTGACCAAACTGAACCAAACAACAGCTTTGTTCTCTTCATGCATGTGTTTTTCCAACTTTTTGTCACCCATTTGCCGTGAAACAAAAACTAATATTTTCCTGTACGTGTTCTCTACCTTCCCACAAAGTTTCAAGCCATTGTTTGATTCCGTTTGGTCAGGGCAAGCATTTTGTGAAGACGTGTCTAGACGAAACCTATTTTCTTGTGCAGCAATTTTCATCTACTTGGGACGCTTTTTGACACCGAAAAATTACTTGGTAACGATCCTAACTCGACCCTCTATGATCCCCATAAATTATATTTTGAAATCTTAATTTTCTTTATATTTATTTGTTATCACCTTCGTCGAACAAGGTTACCGTAATTGAGTTTCTATTAAAACTACCGTCACTTTTTAATCCCAATATTTCTAATATGCACCCATGATGAATTTTGAGTATTTTTTGATATAAAATATTGTTTTTCCCATATTAAGTGATTTATTTTAGAATCTAGATATATTAATTTTATATTAATTTTGTTTTTCATTTAATCGACAAGTTGGCCTATTATGCCAATAGGAGGATATATTTATTAAAATTATATTTTATTGTAAATATTATGACTAAATAATGTTAATAAATAAATTTCTAAATAATTTTAAATTAATAAGTATTATTTTTAGTTTTAAAAAAAATATTTTACCTAAGTGGCATGATGAAGTATATATTAGGCATGATTAGATATAAACTAGAATAGGTATATACTTATTTGTTATCATATATAAAGATAAATTTTATATATATATATATATATATATATATATATATATATATATATATATATATATATATATATATATATATATATATATATATAGTGTTAATAAATATATTTTTATTTATTTATTTATTTTAAAATTCAAAGTAAATATTTTTATATTATAAAATATTCTTTTGTCATGATAGCATAATAATATGTGTATAAAGATATGACTACGTTAGGATAAAAACTAGTTTGGTAGATTATGCTTAGGATAGAAACTAGTTTGGTAGATTATGCTTAAGTAAAGGTTATATATACTAGTAAATGCACGTGCTTTGCACGTATACTGACACATAATAAAAATATTATCCAATTATATTCAAATATTTCTTCTAACTCATGTGGTTAAGGTGTGAGATATTTTTCATGTTTGTTTGAGTTCAATTATCAACTTTTTTTTAAATTTTTTTTACATAATTTATTTTTTAGAAATAAAATGGACCGCGATATAATGACAGCTTTGACGGCTCACTTTTGAGCCATTTTGAAGGCTCATTATATAGTGTAAGATGGTATTGTGAGGTCTTTGAGTTAGTATTTATTTTAGTCTATTTATAATTTAGGAGTTCGTGATTGTAAACTGCAATTGGAGCCGGACCGTTGAGTTACTTCTTTTTTGAAGTTCCATGCAAGTGTACCTTGCCAAAGTTCCAGTACTTATTTACTTTCTTTTATTATTTATTTATTTTATTGTTTTAGACATTGTGGACGTAAAATTAGTTGATACTTAGCGTCCGAATAGTATTCGGGTGTCAATGTCAGCATTTAGATATTGGGTATCAACACTAGGCATGTCAATGCATTTTATTCGTATTTTATTGATACGATAGACCGTAGGACACTGACACGACCATGATACGGAGTCTATATAAGATATTTGTGGCTAAGGATTTCGTGATAGTCTACATAATTTATTGCTTGTACTTGAGATCTACTTGACTTGACATGACTTGACTGGATAGATCTAGATCATGGTGGTGGGGAGAGCATTATCATCATATCATGCTACCTTGACACGTTTGACCTTTTCTCTATAGCCGGGACTTGGTTGTTACCTGACTCGTTTGCCACTGTCTCTGTAGCTGATATTTGGTGTTATCTTGACACGTTTGCGCAAGGTAACATGACATTGTGCCTTGGTTGTGAGTTGTTGAAGTGCTTGAGAGCCTCAGTAATTGAGGCCTAATATCCGAAAAGTGTTCTCACATGCATTTAACTTAGATGACTATGGTGAATACCCTTCAATATTTATATTCTTTCTTTAATTTTACTTTGGCATGTATATTGTATACCTTATTACGTCCCTATGAGGACCTAGTGATCTCTCCAGGTATTGGTTGTGCAGAGATAGTTCGCTGGTCAGGGAGGTATTGCTATTTTTGATTCAGTTATTTAAAGTTATTTCATATCTGACCTATTATTTGCATTCTGCTATTTAGCCTAATTTTGTAGACCTGTATTGTTCTTCGGGTCTACTCGAACATATATGTTAATAGGCTGGAGACTATGACATATATTATTTATTCTTTACATTATATATACTGTGAATTGAGATAGATAATGTTAGTTGATTTGATAGATAAATTTGGAAAACCAATACATCTTATACGTATTCAAGCTGGACTAGAGTTTGCTTGATACATAGCTAGCATGTATACATATCCTAGTCCTACGTACTTTGGAACTAGAGCATTATATGTTTTTGTGGTGGCCCATACAGGTTAGGGCAAATCATCTCAGTTACGTTACTATGCCGAACGAGCCTGCAATAGAATACTGTATTAGGATCTCAATCCACCATTGCTTTGAAAACTCTATTGATTTTATCCACCGCCTTTGGAACTCGTAGTTGACATCAATCAACTTCCTTGACCTTCTTATTTTGAACTCTCTTCCTTCCCTATTTCGGAAGGAAGAACACTTGTGCTTGATGTAACAGCCCTCGAATTTTTTATATTTTATTTATTTATGTATTAGATTTGGGATCACTTGTCACGACCCTCACCCTAGAGTAAGGACATGAGAGCGTAACAACGCCCAGCCTACGCCGCAGTGTCGGCGGTAGAACGTTGTTCTAGGTCATGAACTATAACTAACATAATATGAATACTCTCTATAAGGAGGCCAACACAGAGGTACAACTCAATCACAATCTAGAGATAGAATATGGCACGATAAAATAGATAAGAGAATCCTCAACTGAGGTACAGCATAATGAAATAACAAGGTCCCAACATCACTAAAATATACAACTCTAGAAAATAAAGGCAACAGCTAAACATGAAAAGAAGAACAGTCTAAGCTATCTACACTATACAAGGTATCATCCTGAGCAGCTGCCTGAACCTCCCCAGGGGTCCAGGTCGCGAGTGTCAACTAAGCAAGCTCCAAGTAAGGGGGTGCAGGGTTCCTCATCATCCTCTATAAAAAATTTAATAGGTCCAGTCAGGACAGGAACGAGTACAACTCATCAAGAAATCTCAAGTAAATGACAAAGAACTATAAAGCAATTATAGACAGTTTTATTGATGAATATGGCAGTTTATATACAGGTGATGGTATGGAGAACAGATATGATACAAGAAAAGTAAGAACTAAAACAAGAGAAGAATGATGGCAATGAAGACTGTAAAATAGATCTAGCTGAACTAAAGTAACATAATAAGTCCAGAATGTAAATGTAAATAAGTGCAAAACCCAAGTAAATCCAGACAACATGAATCTGATACCAGGTGGTTCCAGTACAAGTTGAGTCCGGTATAAGGTGAGTCCAGTTGGTGATCAAAGGTTCCAGGGTGAGTCCAGCCTATACTCTAACAGTGTGTTTTAAAATATCGGGATCGACATATGAACGGCTGTAGGTAATACGGTACACCGTATACTCGGCCAAGTGTGGGATGGCTATCGTTCCAGTATAATTCCAAGGGAGTAGTTCCAGTATTTGGGAATGTTCACATGTCTACTCCAATATTTCCCCGCCCACAAGTACAAATGAATCCAGAAAATGACACGAGAATCGAGATGAGTCCAGCCAAACATAATGATACCAGCAAAAGATTCCAGAGTGATTCCAGTAGGTGGTTCCAGTAGTGATTCCAGAAGGTGATGCCAGTAGTGATTCCAGAAATAGAGGCCAGATAATATGGTATGTGTGTCGCATACATGAATCCAGAAATAACCATACGCGTTATAAGAATCACATAAAACTAACTAGAACTGAAGTACAGTAATTGACAAGTAAATGAAAGAACTATCAGATAATATACTCGCCTGATGTCTGAATGTCCAAAGTAAATATACTATCCGATGAGAGGTGTCTGGCTCCTAATCAGAACAGCACAAGTCACAACAAGTCCAAAATAACAATATGAAGTTCTACTATGCATTCTACATGATTCTAGGTCAATCTAGACCAAAGTCAACTCTTGGTCAACTTGGTCAACCCTGAAAGTCAAACCTAGGTCAACTATGGTCAAACTAGGTCTAACAAGTCTAAATTAGGTCAAACAAGTTATTCTAGAACTAAACAAACTAAGTATATGCAAATCAAGTATCCGAGATAGCTACTAACTCATAGCCTAAGTCACTTGCTAAACCAAGCACAAAACTAAACCATAAGCTAACAAGGCACACAAACTTAGTCATATAATGTATATATATTATTCACATTCACATATTCATATACATAGATATATATAGGAAAGCTATATATATAGGCACATACATATATATATATATATATATATATATATATATATATATATATATATATATATATATATATATATATATATATATATATATGTATATATATATATATTTTTTTTATTTTATATAAAAAGTGTAAGTGAGTATGTGTGTGTTTGGCATGTGTGTGAAAGGATATGTGTTAATGTTCTAAAATTTAGTGATAGGTAGGTGTATGTGACATGGGATACATGATGTCAAAGGGTGTATGAATGCATATGTGTAAAAGGTTATAGGTTAACTCAGTTTATAGAAATACATACATACTTACCTTGTATACATGCATGCATACATATCATGTATATTACATTTACATGATACATACATGTATACTCGTATTATATTATACTTACATTCATGCATATTAGATACTTGTATTTATATTAATATATTGCAAACATTCATTTCATTCATGCATCTATGCATTACCTACATGTTTTATACATATGCATATATTGTATATTCATATCATTTCATACATTAACATAGAGACATACAAACATACACACATCATATATTTCATACCTTGCATTACCTTACATATCATGTTATATTTTATCATTCATTCCTTTCATATATTACATTCTATATTACCTATATACATGTATTTCCTCCATTCATTCATGCTTGCATCATATACTCTATATTACCATACATGTTATCATTATATATTGCATTACAATATTTATACATTATGCATTCATATCTATCATGACATATATATCTTGCATTCATAACTAGCATTCATTATATACTTTTATGCATACATTGTATATCATTCTTTCATTCATGCATTGCTTATATGCATTATATTAATAGCATTCCTACATGCTTGCATTCAACCATATATATAAATTAATGTAAAGAGAATATATATCATATATATATCATTTTATTCATCTAATATATCATTCATTACATACTCTATATTCATTTAATATCCATACTACATAGGCTCATAGGTTACACAAAATGCATATATCGTATAGTCACTCTTCTACTTAAAATTAATACTGTACCAATTGGGCATTCATTAAATTCTAGGATTAAAGTATGTTGTACCTCTTCGTGTTAGCTTTCCGAAACTTTAAACGGATCGTATTTTCGTGTCCGAAAGCTCCCGGAATCGCGAAAATACCGAAACATGTTCGTCTTTCGTACAGCTGACACTCAAATAATTCTACAGAAAGTTACAGAAAGAATTTGGCTTATTAAAATATATATTTGGAAATCTAACTTCGATACGGTTCTTTTAAAAAATACGGGAGATAAATTGGAGTTTTAAGCTAAAAGTTATGACATTTCTAAGTTGCTATTGCTACTAAAAACGTGGATAATATTATGACGAATTTAGGTAGTTTGAGACAAAAGAAACACAAGTATATAACATAATATATCAAGAACTCACTCTCTACACTAATATATATATATATATATATATATGAGACACTATAGAACACATCTTCAATACAAAAATATGAGATTAAACATGTAATAATTCATTCATACATAACAACAACACATAGTGTGTCCAAATTTGGGGTTTTCCCATATGGACACACCCACAACACAAAGGACACTCCTATGACCTCCAAATGGACACGAAATGGACACAAATGGAGATACAACCATGGGGGTCATTCCTACGGGTTCAAAATAGACCTATATGCATGAGGAAATGAAAAGGAGAAGGGATTTATACCTCCCGGTAGATCGAATCGAAGAAAAGCCTTTCCGGAGCGACACCGACACGTAGAGATTCCAAAAGGACACGAACGAGCTCCGAATCCTCCCAAACTTGGGTAGCTTCCTCCTTGGCTAGAATGGAGAGGGAAAGAAGAAGATTTGGTGGCGAAATGGAAGGATTTGGTGGAGAAATTGCTAGGAATTGCTCTCTAGAAATTTGGGAAAGAACAAGAGAGAGAGTGTGGATGAGAATAATGAAATAAACTTGAGCCTATCCTCTCCCAAAGTGGCTGGCCATATGGAGCTATTTGTCCTATTATGGTAAGGTCCAAAATGCCCCCACTAACCTATTCTATTAGTATTAGGAAAGGGCTAATTGGTTGGAGCTAAATTAGTCATTCTAAAGTCTCTAATCACGCTAACCTTATCCATAATAATTAGTCTAACCTCTAACTAAAAATAATTTCATGTGGACTAAAATTAATATCATGTGGGCCATGCCTAACTAGTGTGTGGGTCCACTAAAGTCAACACTACCCCCGGGTCCCCGTTTCAAGTCGAATTGAGCTGAAATTCGAACCCGACTCAAATAATCCCAAAACAATATCATAAATAATAAAATAAATTTCAAAAATATTTCAAAAATACAAAATAACAAAAATATCCCTGTTCCTGAAAACTGGGGGTGACAAATTTCCTCGAAATTAAAACCAAACAATAGTAAAATGTCAAAATCACAAGTCATAATTTTAAATAATTTAAAAATGATTAAAAATTACCAAAAATCATAATATAAAATAATAATCAATAAATAATAATTATAATTACAAAATTTCAAAATTATCCTAATCTGGAAAATTGGGTGTTACATCACTAGGGGTCGTACCTAAGTCTATAGGTGCAATATGGTGACATTAGGTAATTTATGGTCATTATGGTCTTTAGGTAGCCCTAAATACCTTATTTTATTATTTTATGTTTTTTTGGATTTATTTAAAGATTTTTAGATAATTAATATATATAACTTTACCATATTTATAAGTTTTAGGAATTATTGTAGGGTCATACATGAGTATTTTGAGATAAAACATTTTACATAGGCTCTAGACACCTAGAAATATTTTTTTTAGGATTTTCTAGGATTTTTTCAATAAAATTCTAGAATTTATTAGGATTTATTTTGGATTAAATTGTTTTTTAAAAGGTATTCTGTAATTAAAAAAAAGAAATACACAGTCAAACGCCCAGCTAGCGTAGCCGAGCCCACCCGTCAGTCGCTTCTGGCAGCGTGGGGCGGCCCAGCTGTTAGCCGCATAGACGGCTAACTGTACAACTTTCCTAATAAGGAGTCGATCCGCCAGCTGGCTACTAGCCAAGCTGGATTGATCCCCAACCGTTGGATCCTGGGCGGAAGCGCCCAGATGGCGCCATATAGCCGGAGCCGCTGCTCAGAAGCCACCATCTCTCTCCTATTATATATATATATATATATATATATAATATATATATATATATATATATTAGTTTTAGAAACTTAGGTTTTTCTTTCACTAGATTTTTGGAGTTTTTGATCTTCAAGAATTCCCGACTTCATGGAGCAATTGTGATCAATTCTAACATATTTTTGTGTGCCTTTTTAGAGCTGTATCGAGGTAATCTTTCAAAAAATATATTTTATTTTATGTAATTATTTACATGAATTTTTGGCAATTTATTTGAGTGTCGGTTGTCCAAAAATCTACGCGTCACACTTTCAAGATTTTGGCTGATTTTGAACTCCGTTTTGTGATCTATTTCATGTTTTGGAAAGTTAAAATAAAGATTTATAACACATAAATTTTGCAAAAGTTCAAAAATTCATCTATTATTTTATTTAATTAATTTGTAAAACGCAGAATTGGCCGGTGAGTCACCGTCCTCATTACGGTTAAACATAATGGCGATAACTTTTGAAAAAATCATGATTTTATGACCTTATTGATTCTAGTGCACTTATAGCACTAAAATCTACAAGATTGCACACTCAAATCATGGAGTTCGTAACGTTTGACTATTTCGTCAACGCAACGCTTCGATTTACGTGCCATGGGTCCCGAATTTGGAACCGTGACTTTCTAGAGTCAAGAATTTATATTTTAAATTTAATTTTAAATTATAATTAGATTAAATTAGGTGATTTATATGTTTATCCTTATTTGGGAACTTAAACTTGAATTTTGAAAGTCAAAACTATGAAACTAGGTCTAGAAATCCTAGAAGCATGTAGATTTGTTGTTTAGGCAACCCATGAGTCCCATGAGTACTTAGAAGTCTAAATTAATTCTTTAGTTATGTGTGGACTTTGATAGATTTTGATATTGCAAAGTCAGTGAAGATTTGGACGACAAGCAAGTACACCTTGCCAAATTGTACAATATTTACATGTTTTCTCTTTTTACTGAAATATTTGATGTCATGTAGTTACATGCTTCTTATATTCATGCTTGTTTTATAATCTACTACTTTACCTATTTTCTAGCTCTACGTGCAAGTATATTATTTTTTGTTATTTTATTACTTGTATATTGGTCTTGTTTGTGTCCACCTGTGTTTTGTGATAGAGTTGCCTAGTCCTATGCCCCTATTCCCTCGACTTGACATGACCTGACTTGAGTATGACTTGACTCAAGATATTCTACAGAGTGGGAGCACTTGTCTTGTCTATCGTCTATAGGATTGAGTTGAGCTTATATTTCTTTAGGAGAGAAGATTGATACTAGGATTGGCTACCTTGACCATTCTCGATTGAGAGTCTCTTGCCTTGGACTACAATTGAGACTATAGATTGGGAATGCTTGTCTTGACTACAGTCTATAGAATTGACCTGACTTGTTAGCCATGTCTAGTATTATGTTTCTCTATGACATGTCACTTCTTAGATCTTCTTTTGTATTATTTTTTGTATTTCCATACATTTTATTTACTGTTACATTTGGCATGTTATTATGTAGCTTGCTATGTCCCCGGAAGACTTGGTCATTTCCCAGGTTTAGACGAGGAGGTTTATCCTGAGGTATATGGTTCTGGAGTCGAGGTTAGAGACATACTTGTGCAGGAGGACGAGATAGTCCCGAAGGATTTCCCTTGAGTCATGTCATTCACTATTTAGACATTGCTACTTTATTTCCTATTTTCTTCAGCAGATTTGTAGTTAGATATTATTTTTATTTCTTTTGTTGTGATGACGGTTTATTTTTCCTGTACTTTTCTTATCTTTATTTACTACTAGACAATTGGCATTATTATTACTTTATTGGACTTGGATATCTTGTGTTTTACTTTTCTGAGTAGATGAGATTAGTTCTGGACTTGTGGCATGTGTTGTTGTTATGGATTTATTATCATGATTTATAGCTTAACTATTTGCTAATGTGCTAGCCCATTGGTGACGTACTACTACCATATATACGTATACATGGTTCTATATATTTTGGGACTGGGGGTGTTTCATATTTTTCTGGTAGCCCATACATGTCTATGTTAAATCACATCGGTTACATTACTGTACCAACGCGAGCCTGCGAATAGGATAGAAAAGAATAGAATAAAAAAGACCTATAGGATCTCATCCACATATGTATATTGCTACACGTTCTTGATCTCTATATATCGACTTTGAAATTTTCTCCTTGACTTGCACCATGCTTGATATCATTTGTTCGTAGCTTATAAATATTATTTATACGCAGCGCAATAGACCCACAAGCCAGCGACGAGAATCCTGTGGTTACACCGCAGAATGCAGTAGTGACCCACGTCGATACGACCCTGCCACCGGTTGGAGGTTCTTCTACTAAACCTGACAATCCAGCTGCTTCACATAATTTAAGCATCAGGTGAGAGGATATGTCGCTGAGGCTACCGCTGCCACCGATGCCATTTGCTCAGCTCGGACATCCTATTTACCCACAACAGCTGTTACAAACCTTTTATATGATGGTGCAAGGGCAACAAAATATTCGGTTATAGATACAATGAAGACAGACAGAGAACATGGAGGATCGTATTGTGGCAGCTTTGGAAAGGACGACTCTACCAGCAAGTCATCCATCAACGGGGACACTTGCTAATTTTTGCCAGCTAAAGCCAACTAATTTTTCAAGCAAGAAAGGTCCACAAAAATTTATGAGTGGTTCACCAACATCCAGCACTAGTTAGAGGCAGCAGATTTACCAAAGGAGCTAGCGTTGGATGGTTGCCGTCAGGATATGGCTGACTGGCAACGCACACCACTGGTGGCCCACAAAAAAAGGCGGCTTGGCCTGGATAATGTCACTTGGGAAGAGTTCTCCAAACTCTTCTAAGAGATGTATATCCCGACTATCTTTAGAGTGGAACTTTGAAGCTAGTTCCTTCACCTCGTCTAGGGCAACATGACTGTAGAAGAATATAATGCCGAGTTTTTTACAATTGAGCTGCTTCGTACCTACACTGATTCAGACAACTGAGAAAAAGACGAAAAAATTCTACGACGGACTAAGTTACAGATTACATGAGCTTATCGGAGCGCTGCACCTACCACATACTCAAGAGTCCTTACAGCAACATGATGCTTGGAGCGAGTCCACCTGAAAGAGGCCAGCCAAAAGTGTCCACATGCAGCAGCACCGTCAGCTAGACCACCCCCAAGAGGACTTGAAAGATGCACCGACATACATCGACAACCGAGAGCAACCCCTACCCGACCCCAGAACTTCTTGTCTATCAGTATTGTAATAAAAAGGGACATGTCCAAATAGACTGTCGCAGAAGACTAAGCCTATGTTTGAACTATGGTTCGGACCAATATCAGCTTCGAGATTATCCAAAGAGACGACCATTAACACCGAAAGGCAATCCGTGTGGACCACTTCCTGACAAGGCAACGCGATTTGCGTAACCTAGACAATAAGTAGGAGCACAGCGACCAGGATAGGTCTTTGCCATGAGTATTGAAGATGAAGTAGCAAAAAAGGAGCAACTGAAGGTAACGATTTACAAGTGTTATGATAGAGACATTGAGTAGTAAATTAGTTATGATTGTATGTTACTTGCATGGGTTACAAAGAACCGTAGTATAGCTCCCCTTCCCAAAAAATTTAAAATATTTTATTATTATTTATTTTATTGGAATGGTGATTTTTAGGTTTTTATAAATAATTAATTAGTTAATTATTACGGTAGATGATTTTAGTCATTGTTAGGAATTTGAGTACAAGGTGACTAAAAATCGTGGTACGGATAGTGCAGTGGCGGGCTTTGACTAGTGTATTAGCCCTAGTAGGAAAGACTGAGCCATAGTGATACGCTAACTAGGAAAACCAGACTAAGTTATGACATGACCATTATAAATAGTTTAATTATTTATTATTAATATTATTTAACGTTAGGAGACCCGGTTGTACCAAACCATCCCGGACTAGACCCGTACCAAGCCCAAGCCCATGTAGTCATGCGGGACGTCCAATAACATCCGTGTTGATGTATTTTGGGTATGATGGTGTCGTATTCCGTTTTAGTGATCTAATGAATACTTTCTAAGTATTTTTAATTAAATATTATAAATATTATTTTTAGTTGATATTCAATAATAATTGTATATCAATAGGTCCTTGTACATTTTTGGGATAATTAGACTGTGCATGATGGTATATACACCATTATTAGTTTATTGAATCTTGTTATTAGTTTATTATTATTATTATTACTAATATATATATATATATATATATATATATACATGTTAATTAATAAAAAGAATAAAACCAAAATAACCCCAGCCCAACCAATTAGCAGCAACAGCTGCAGGGAACCCCAGGCTCAAGTCAGCCCAGGCCGAGCGGTCCGAGCCCGACCCGGCCGAGCACCTTCCCAGGCCCGCACAAACTGTAACCCAGCCCGAGCGGAAACCTGCTAACCGAGCATATATAACACAACACAAAGTTCTCTTGACAAAAACTACTGTAAACGCAACCCTAATGTCGCACCCACGCGTGCCCCTACGCCACGCGCACGCGCAGCCACCACGCCGTCGTGGTGGCCGGCCGTCGGCTAAACGTGCAGGTCGAACTGACGGAGAACAACACGGCAACGATAGTAGTTGCAACTGCAAGGAGGCAGTTTCGCGACGACGTTTCGTCGTGCACGCTCGTCCTTTTGACGAGCCGTTTCTTCAGGTAAGAACCCGACATAACCCTCTCCTAATCCTATCTTTTAGACTGTTGTAGTTTGTACTAGGTTGATGGTGATTCGAGTTACAAAACTCGAAAAAACCTGACTTTCGTGGATAGCAAAACATGACCCAAATGTTCCGACCACACGATTTGGAAGGAATAACCCTGTCGATTCATAAAGAGTTTTGAAAATCTAATAATACAGAGTCTTAGATAACCTAAACGGGATTGGAACGCAACGGGTAGTTCATATTTTCAGTTAATATGCATGAAATTATTTAATGTTAAAGTTCATGAAAAATCTATTTTAAAAATAATAAAATTCTTCGATACGACGTGCGTCCCGCCAATCCGGATGACGTGATCGCGAACCGAAAGCATCGAAAGGTGCGTATCAGCTTCGTGGACGTGTGGGCTTTGACAAAATTTAAATTGGTCACGTGTGCGCGACGAATATGATGCGTATCCGTCGAAATTCACCGTATCGGCCTATGTGCAAATTCTTCAATTACTTTATACACGCTCGTCAGATCGAGACAAAACTTGTGCCACCAGGACCGTATCATTTTTCTGGTCCTGTATGCCAAGTTTCGTCTAATTCTGAGACAGTTGATTGGACCGCCGTTTTACGGGCCCCACGGTTCGATTCAACGGGCGATTTTGTGCACGGCCCGCCGAAATCCAACTTTGGAAATACGGTTGGGTTCGTATCAAAAAATCGAACATGTTGACGTATAATTTAATGACTTTAGAGACCATAGACTCTGGCATGCTTTTCGGTGCAAAGCGGGTCTAACCACGGATAACGTTTTGACCCGAAATTACCGTTTTGCCCCAGTATCCAGAATTGGACTTAAGGACAGACAATCCTAGCTAATTTGACTATTCTGAGAATGTTGGTAATGTTTATTTCAGCATCTGGAGACTTTTTGCATGTGTTGACTTTAGTGACTCATCTGATGTGGTTGTACTATCGGTTTCTCCAGCTAAGGACCTCAGGCAAGTGCACTTTCTGATTACTTTCGATTCATAGTAGTCTTCTCATTTCATGTTTATATATATATATATATCTTGCTGCTTGTTGACACGCTCGTCACATGGAGTAGTTGGAAGGAGAAATATCTTAGTAGACATGTGGACTACCCAGAAATATCCCTAAAATGTATATTCTTGCCTGATAGCAACTGCACACGACACGTGCAGTGTGCCGGATTTACCCCCTAGCCGTTCACATGTCAAAACGGATATTTTATACCACATAGGTAGTTGTCTTTTATTTATTTTCCTTTTCTTCTCCACCGTGCCATGTCATCAGTACTTTCCAGTTTTCATATCTCATATGTTATTTTTATGTCTTGTTAATTCTATTATGTTTTCGCATTGCCGTCGGTTTATGTACTTGTTCTATTCCTGACTAAAAACCATCATTTTTTCGGTTAGCTGTGGTTTCACTTAGCTTGGAAGATTCGGGTGTACTTGTAGACAGAAACCTAGAAATATATAGCAGTTGTATCAATTTTATTAATTGTAAAATATTGTATTTTCTTTAATTATAAATGTTGTAAATGTTGTAACAAATTTAGAAATGTGAATGAGTAGCAAATATTATATTTTATGATTTTGAGCATCTTGGTCGTGACAGCGTTCTACCGCCGACTCTGCGGCGTAGGCTGGCTTGGATACGTCTCGTATCCGTAAAAGCGGGTGCGGGTCATGACACGTAGGAACGTTGCACACCCCTTTGATCTAGCCTAGTTGTAGGACCATTAAGCACCTCTAGAGGGGGGAGTAAATAGAGTGCGTGTGTGCAGCAGAATAAATCACCATTAAAAATTTATATGGCAGTGACAATCTAATATGAAGTAAGTAGTTTTTAAATAAATGCGTAATGTAAGGGGATTAGAGAGAGCAAACTCAAACACCAAGATTTATACTGGTTCCCTCTGAGAGGCTAGTCCAGTCTAGAGAACTCTAGCTCGATGTTTAATCTACTATGTATTGAAACACAAGCTTTGAATCTGAAGCACTTATAGCTCCTTACAACACATGTTTTTTATTCGAAGAGCAATACTTCAACTTGCAAGCCTTTAATCCGAAGGACTTGCCGACTTTATAACGAAAAAAAATGAACTAGCTTTCAAGCCTTATTTACAACTCGAACCAACTCCTAGATCGAACCGAACTGACACTTGCTTGGCTAGGAGTCCTAAAGGCTTAGATAGGAATGTTAAGTAGCACTGAGAAATATTAAGGAATAAAAGGGAAGAGAATGAAATGAGGTGATTAGAATAAAGAATTCTCTTCTATTTATAAGGTTCTTGGGGACCGAACTCGGGCAAAGTTCGATTTCCTAACCTTCATAAATTTGAATGTTGGAGCTTATTCAACAGGGTGACCTGATCCGATGGAATACTGGGTCATGGAGACCAAGTTTGGTCCGAGTTCAGTTGCCCTGTATTTAGGTTGGTTGGGCTCTTTTTGAGTGGATTTTGGGCTCTTTTTGAGTGGGCTTTTGTGTGGACGTTTTATGGATTGGATGAACATGATTGATAGGCTTTATGTAGGATTTTTGGTAGATTTTATAAAAAGCTAAGCCAAGTGCCTAATCAGCATGATGTACAAATTTTATAGACTCAATAAAGTATAAAATACATAAATAAATACAAAACCAATAGCCTTTTGATAATGCATTTTTTTCTTGATGGTAGGTATCCAAATATAAATAGATCTGGAAATCTGAATACCAGGGGGCACTGTCCTTCGACCCCTGTCTACTGACCGAGCTGCAAAATTCCCGAGTGTGAGGCCCCGGATAGGTCGTTGGGCTGTTTGGAGAAATCTTCTTATATAATACTGTCTTTGGCCCATCATTAATTCTTTATTGCATGTCCTAGTTTGATCATGCTTACTTCTTATCTGCAAGCACATGTTAGGTAAACAAAGGAGTATAACACTATGATAAATTTAATGAACAGTAGGACAATACTAAGTTTAAGTAGCAATATGATAGTGATTACATGAATATTAGTGACATCATTATGTTAAACTTAATCAATTAGTCATATTAAAAAAATATGATAATCATTGGGCTAACACCAGTTACATTCGCATACCATTTACCATTGTGAGTTTTTTTAATTTCGAGAAGAAAATTCTTTTAAGCAGGGTAGAATGTAAGCCCCCCCCCCAATTTCTGTTCTATATTTTTATTTATTTAAGGATTAGATTTGGGATCACTAGGGGTCGTACCCAATTCTATAGGTACAGTGTGGTGACATTAGGTAATTTATCGTCATTATGGTCTTTAGGTAGCCATAAATACTTTATTTTATTATTTTATATTTTAAAATTTTTTGAAGTTTTTTAGATGATTAATATATGTAGGTTTACTGTTTTTATAAGCTTCTGGAAATTACTGTAGGGCCAAAGGGGGTATTTTGAGACCAAATATTTTTACTAAGCTCTAGACACCTAGAAATATTTTCTAGAGTTTTCTAGGATATTTCATGATTTCTGGAATTTATTGGAATTTACTTGGAATTAAATTAAATTTTAAACGATATTCTGTAACTAATATAATAAATACACAATCAAACGCCCAGTCGGTGCAGCCGAGCCCACCCTTCAGTCACTTAGGCAGCACGAGCGACCCAACTGTCAGTCGCATGGGCGGTTAACTGTACGACTTTCCTAATGAGGAGCCGAGCCGCTAACTGGCTGCTAACCAAGCCGGATCGATCCCCAACCATTGGATCCTAGGCAAGAGCACCCAGATGATGCCACGTGGCATGAGCCGCGGCTAAGAAGCCACTGCCTCTTTCCCACTATATATATATATATATTTATATATATATATATATATATATATATATATATATATATATATATATATATATTAGTTTCAGTGTAACACCCAGTTTTCTAAATGAGGATAATTTTAAAATTTTGTTATTTTAATTATTTATTTACGATATTTAAATCGTAATATAATTTTTGGTGATTTTTAATTATTTTAAAATTATTTGAAAATTATGACTTGTGATTTTGATGTGTAACTAGTGAAACCCTAGAGACTGTCTGACCTAGAGCCTAACCATGTGATTGGGATATCTATTTATCATTTTTGGCCTAGGGATAATTTGGTCATTTTGACTTATTAGAATTATTTGATTAATTATTGGATTGGTGGTTGTTAATTTTGACTTTTACTAGTTGCGACTTAAGGGACTAACCTAGATGTTGACCCTGGTTATGGTGACTTGATTAGCATAGTGAGACCCTAGTCTAACTTAAGTCAACCCAAGTTAGGTCACTTAGGATCAAGTTTGAAATAGGAGGATTAATGATTAGGTTCAATGACTTGAGACTCATGACTTGATTTCCATGACCATTCAAATTGGCCCAAAGCCCACTAGACTAAACCCTAACCCTAATTCCCATTCAGTATGACTAGCCACCTAGGGTTTCCCTCCCTATAAATACTCTCTTTATTTAGTTCTTGCCTCCTTTGTATTGAATCAACACTTGGAAAAAAAAGAAAGGTATGGCCATCTTCCCTAATCCATAACTTTCCCATTATCAATCCTTTTTAACCCAAATCTTTTGCATATGAATCTAATCAACCTCTACTTGCTGTTCATGGAGAGAAATTTCAGTTTGGGATCAATTTGGGGATTTGAGCTAGCAAGGAGGAACACTTTATTTTGGGGTTTTTCTTGCCATTGGCACCTATAGGTAAAACTCCTCAAATTGTGTTATTATTCTAATTTTTTTGCATCCTAGCCTAGATCTAGGTGTCCCCTAGATGTCCCTCAAATTTGGTAGGAAATTGTGTCCATTTCGTGTCCTTATCCGACACGTATCAATACGTCTACGTGTGTGTTTGACGAATTGTCTCAAAGAGAATTTTATTCATATTTTTGAAATATATTTGAAAAGATTTGTAGTGTATATGTAACATTTGATTCGTGTTGCACTGAGTTGGTTTTAGTATCGTGTCGTGTCAGCACGAGGACACGAACACGCGCGCAGCAGGCTGCGCACAGTGCCCTGCTGCTCGGGTACTGTAGTGGACACGGGACAGCACGTTTTGACATAAAATTTTGTGGACACCTAGGCCACATGTCTGACACCACACTGACAAAATTTTAGGGTATATTATCGGGTAGATTGGAAGAAATCTAGCCCGCACTGGTTCTTCACTGTGTGCACACACGTGAATTTGCCTCTCTGATACGCACTCACACACACGAAACGACACTACGTGGACACGTTGCAGGCTCATGGACATGTAGACCTACCCTAGGCGAACACGTAGGCATGTGCACGTGACACTTGGTGCGCTGTGTCGTGTCCACGAGACACTTGCATGCCCGTACGATACTGCACTGTGTGTGCGTGTCTGTGTGTGTTCATGTGGGATTGGACACTTCGTGTCCCATTGTATGGACACAAAATGACTCGTGTGACACGAGGAAATGTGCACGATACTTTATCAACCTCCAATTTTATGCTTTATTGGTTTTGTGATTCCAATTTAGGGTTTGTTCGTGTTCTCTGATACATGTTCGGTTTTATGTAAATTTCAGAGTTAAATATGAATTTAAATTGATAATATTGTTAATTTGATGATGTATTAACATATATACATATCTGAGATTATGTTTGTACTGCTGGGACTCAATGATATGCATGTTGGTTGTATTTGAGTTCATCGATTCGACTGATAAGCAAAAACTGAGAATTTTTTCCCAATTCAAACCTGAGAAACATTTTGAACCTGAGAATTAATGAACTGTTTACTGATTTTGTGGATTGGTTAATTCAAGGATGTTTCACCTATGTATATATGAGATTAGTGGCATATTAGGATTCACACATTGTATTAGGTTTGGGTTTTTCGAATATGCATTCGACTGTTCCTGAGAAATTTAAAACTGAAATGGGGTTGAGAGTTTAACTGTTAATGATACCCAGTTTCCTGAAATCTACCCACACACACATATCACGTATACACACACTGAAACCTGAGATCACCTTGTTGTCACACACCCTCATACTGAAATCTGAGACACATTGCACTGTTATCATACTCATATGCACACACACACAAGAGCACAAACCTGGGACACTCTAACCTATGTTGTTCACACTCACACACACACACCCCCTGTAAAACCCCTAATTTTTTTTACAGAATTTTTTTTATATATTTGTTGTTTTTAAATTATTAATCGATTTCATGTTTAACATTTATTTAGTTATTCATTTAATTAGCTAGCTTTTTAAAGGAATTAAAATAAATATTGTTGTAAATAATAATAGTAGTATTAATGCTCTATTTTTTTATTACCAATATAACTATAATTATTATTTTTATTATTTATTTTTATTACTATTATCATTATTATAATCTTTATTTTTATTTTTATTATTAAATTATTTATTTACCCCTTAGAAAATGAATTTTTGTGTACAAGTATAAAGGTACAGCATTTTACAAGTCTAGAAATTCTGGAAATATTTTGTATATATTTTTATAGAATTTTGGGTACAATTTTTTTATACTTTTAAAATGATATACATATACATATAAATATATTTACTTATATCCTTAAAAGCTTTTGTTTAAAAAAAAAGAAAAAAAAGAAAAAGTGGATGAACACTGTTCATCCAAACCCAGGGACCGAGCTCGCGCGCGAGCTTTGCTCGACGGATAGGAAATCCAATTTTTTTTTTGAACTTCTTCAAATCTACATCAAATCTTTTCAAAAAATTTTTGGTGTGATCCTTGATAGATTCTCCAGCGATGTAACCTAATATTCGATCCAAATCCTATTTAATTTCGGCTAAATCCTGGTATATAAAATCAAACTCGTGATGGGAAATTTTTCGGAAAAACCGAAGTAAATTCCCTCGAATTAGCGCCGTAGCCCAAGGCTCTCGACCTGGGACTCCCCCACATTCCTGCGCACGCTCCCTAACGCCTGTACAACCGTTACCATCGTCGTCCGCCGCCGGCCATCGTCGTAAAAAACAGAGCCCTGTTCTGTCGAACGATCAGTCCCAGGTACCCCACTTTTGCAACAGTTTTCCACTTCATCGCTTGATAGAATTTCGATCTAAAAATTTCTACGCAAAGTTGGGTTGACCTTCTATAGATTCCTTCAAAAGGAATTCCCATATCTGCCCTGGATCGATTGTATAACCTTTTAAAAATTCGGGAAAACTCACAGAAGTAGAGAAGGGAAAGGACATAAATCCATTTCTCGACTCTGTTTTGTAGATCGTTTCCCGAGCCATAGGTCGAGGAACTTGAAAATCTATTAGTACATACTTTTAAACAACCTATACGAGATCATAAACCAGTTTTTAGTTTTTATTTTAAGTTATTAAATTCTGTGTTAATTCAGTTTTAAAATCCACAAAAATCAGTTTCAAAAACCTCAAAAAAATTCGATACGAGGTCCGTCCCGACAAACCGGACGACCCCGTCGCAAACAGAAGGCAACAATAGGTGCGTATCGACTTTGTGGACGTGTGGGCTTTGACGGAATTTGAATTGATCACGTGTGCGCGACGAATTTGACCCGTATCCGTCGAAGAACACCGTATTGGCCATTTTCAAAAAATCCCAATTACTTTGTGCATGTTCATCAAATCGAGACAAAACTTGCGCCAACAGGTCCGAATCGAAATTCTAGTCCTGAATGCCAAGTTTGGTCCGATTCTGAGAAGGTTGATCGGAACGCCAAAATTGGCGGGGCCGCGACCCGATCCAACGGGGAATTTTGTGCACGGCTCATCGGAATCCAAAATTGGACATACCATTGAGTTCGTCTCGGAAAACCAAATCCGTAGACATATAGTTTGACGACTTTAGAGACCGTAGGTTCTGGCACGTGTTTCGGTGCAAAGCGGGTCCAACGGCGGACATCGTTTTGACCCGAAATTACGAATTTGCCCCTGTTCCGGAATTTGACTTTTGGACAGGCATTTCCTAGGTATATCTTTTACACCGAGAATGTTTTTGGTGTTTGTTTCAGCATTCGGGAACGTTTGCAGAGGTTCCACTCTTGTAGCTTCTTCTCACTTGTCGATTTCATCTACTGGGCATCGTCAAAATACCTTCCAACCACCAGACAAGTATACCTTGCTATGATTTCTGATTATGTATATTTACTTCAGTATGTTTACTTATTTATTTTATATTCATTTGTTTAAACTGCGCGTCCAAGTCACACTTGGGTGCAAGCGACTATATTAGTCGTTCTTTTTGTCCTTTTCTTAATTTATGCATATCTACCTAGAGTTAAGAGACGACCTCATATGTATGAAGTATTCTATGCTTTATTGGCCCTGACACTTGTGTATCACGAGTCACGAGTCTCATATAGATCTCGAACGTACGTATCGACTGGCCATCAGTGCGCACATGCCGTGCGATAGGCAATAACTGCTAAATAGTTATGGTTGTCTAGAAGACTTAGCAGTTATTAGGAATGTCGTGATGTGGATACAGCACGTGTAGTGCACGGGATGGGAGGAGACAGCTATTAGGCGTAGGGGCTTTCACTTATTTACTTTTCTCTAGATGCCCTTAGTGACTCAGTCGAGTGCTAATGGGCCGTGCATTTATTTTTCTCTAGCTGCCGTTAGTGACTCACCCAAGAGCTAGTGGCCGTGCATTTATTTTTTCTCTAGATGCCCCTTAGCTCTCACTCGAGTTCTAATAGGCCATGCATTTACTTTTCTCTAAACGCCACTAGTGCCATGGTTGAAATGCTAACGTGCCGTACTTCTAGCTTCGGAAGGCCTCTGTGTGGAACGTTGTCTTCAAATTGCATTTTCACATAGACGGTTAGGTGGCCCAGTTGTTGTTTATATTTTAGATATTGTAGCATATTTTTCTGTATCTTGTTACGTCCCTCTGAGGACCTGGTGATCTCTCTAGAATTAGACGAGCAGGACTATCCCGACGAGTACGGTACAACATTGGATCCATCATACATCGGTGACGAGGCATCTCCTGCTCATACTTAGTTTTTATTCTTTATTATCTGAGACCATGTATTGGACATCTTTTATCATCTTTCTTGTTGTTTGAGGAGGTTGGACTCCATTTAGTTGTGACTATTTTTCCATAGCTGTTTAGAGTGGGAATGTCCACCCGGCTATATTTTGACATCATCATTTATCTTATTTAGTGGACTTTATTATATTCTCTGTGTTGAGCTGTGGATGAGATTTAGTTAAATTATTTTGGCTTATCATGTATCATTATTACAGCTTATGTACCAATACAGGGATTACCATATATTGGTGTATTCTTCGTATAAGTACAGCTGGCATGTACGTATTCCTAGTCCTACGTATTTTGGGACTGGGGCATTACACCCCCTTCATTTCACTGAATTCCTGAACACTTTTTTCCTGTGAACACACACACACACACACTACTATCATCTATATCACTCACACATGAGCACAAACTGAGATACACTCTAGCCTATGCTGTTACACACATGTAAACTGAATTCTCCTGAGAATTGATACTGTTTTTCCCATACATGTTACACCTAAAAAACTGAGAACCTATGTTGAATATCAAGACACACACACACATGTGAACCTAGTACACTGTAATGTGTACATTTGCATTTAATAACTAAGGACATTACATTGACACACATATTCATTTTATTGAAACCTGAAACTGTTATATGGTACACTGTTTTCACATATTAAGACACCCTAACCCATGTCCTCTACACACACACACATGGTTACACTCAAACCTGAATTCTAATATATGAGAACAATTTGGTATACTATTTTTTACATTGACACAACACTACACACACACATTTATTTAATCATTAACCTGAAATTGATATACATGAACTGAAATGTATGCAAGGCTGAATGTATATGAATGAATATATGTAAAGTGTGAATGCTAGTTTGTAATAGGATCCTATTTGATGTATGCAAGTTTGCATATATGAATGATATGCACGAATGCATGTAGATATGAATGTATAAATGCAAGATATGAATACATGTAGTAAAAATGAAAGCAAGTATAAGGTATACAAGGTAGGCATGTATGATATGTAATATAGGTAATGCAAGATATGCATAAATAATGTAGTATATAAACATATATATATATATAAGTTTGATGCTTGTATATGAAATATATATGTAAATATATGGCTTCCCTATATGTAATGTATATATATTACTAATTATAGGCAATAGCCCTATGTGTGGTAAATATATATACCTATATGGTATATATATATGCCTTGGTATGGTTCACATTGCTTTGCTTTGATTGTGTCTAGCCTTAATTGCATAATATAGGCTTGGTTAGGCCTAGTAAGACTTGTTACACATGTTTGGGATAGGACTTGAACTAGTTGACCTAGTTTGACTGTATAGTTGACAAGAGTTGACCAAGAGTTGACTTTAGTCTAGTTTGACCTAGACAGCATGCATATGTATTGTACATTTCATTTATCATCCCCTGTATACATCTTGACTTGTGTTGCTCTAAATAGGAGTCAGATACCTCATCTCGGGTAGTATATTTCTCTACAGACATTCAGATAGCAGGCGAGTACATTCTCGGATCATTTTATAACTTGTTTAGGATTATATTCCTGCTCTAGATTACCTTATTTGATGCTGTCACAATATTATCATGGATTAGTACAATATGGATCCCTACATTGAGATGTTATCCCCCTCGGGAGCATCGGATACTTCATGTGATGTGTTTCATGTACATCATGTATTTCTCGCTCTCATGTTATTCATATTTCTCATGTGCTTCATGTACGTTCATGTACGCTCATGTACTCTCATGTGCTCTCATGTTCGGTCATATTTTTCATGTATCTCATGTACAACCTATACTTCATGTGTACCCCTTCATGGGCCTTCATGTAGAATTCATGTGCACTCAGTTCTGAGCCCTCATGTTTACTTCATGTACACCCATATATGGGCTTTCATGTGAAAATCATGTACGTAACATAACTTGTCTGGATCCTTGTGTATTGATTGGGGTATGGGGGAGTATAAATAGTCATGTGAACAATTTCAAAGTAGTATAACCATGTGAGCCTCTTTAGTATATTCATGTACAAATCCAGCCGTTCACATGTCGATTTTGTACTCTAAATCACTAGTCACTGATAGTTCTCTACTTATAGTAGATATTTCTATTACAATTCTCTCTTTTACATCATGTACATTTTTTCAGTTTTCATGTATCGTACTCTCTTGTATGTTTATATTTTCTAACCTGTTATGATCTGCGTGAGATGAATTGTGCTCGCTCCTGTCCTGACTGGACCTGTTAAAATTTTTACAGAGGATGATGAGGAACCCTGTACCCTTACTATGGAGCTTGCCTAGATGACACTCGCGACCTGGACCCTTGGGAGGTTCAGACAGCTGCTGAGGATGATACCCATGCATAGTATAGATAGTCTAGACTGTTCTTTCTTTTCATGTTAGTTGTTGTCTTTGATTTCAGAGTTGTATATATTTATGGAGATGTTGAGACTTGTGTTTGTTAACTTTGATTTATTTCACTTCTGTTGTACCTCAGTTTGAGGATTTCCTCATCTATTCCATCGTGTTATATTCTACCTCTAGATTGTGATTGAGTTGTACCTTCTGTGATTTGGCCTCCTTTGGAGAGTATTTCATATTGTGTTAGTTATAGTTCATGACCTAGAACAACGTTCTACCGTCGACACTGCGGCATAGGCTGGGTGCTGTTATGTACTCATACCCTCACGGTGGGAGTGGGTCGTGACATTCAGAAACCTAGGTTTTTCTTTCAGCTAATTTTTGGAGTTTTTGATCTTGAAGAACTCCTGACTTCGCGGAGCGATTGCGATCAACTTCGACGTCCTTTTCGCATATTGTCTTTTTGGAGCCGTATCGAGATTAGCTTTTCGAAAATATATTTTATTTTCTATAATTATTTACATGAACTTTTGGAGATTTATTTGACTGTCGGTTGTCCAAAAATATATACGTTACACTATTTTTGAGATTTCGGGAGATCTCGAACTCTGTTTTTGATATGTTTGATGTTTTAGGAATCTAACACGAAGTTCTACAATATATAATTCTTCCAAAAATTCAAAAATTCATCTAGTATTTTATTTAATTCGTAGAACTCAGAATTGACCGATGGTTCACCGATTTAGTCACGGTTAGCTATAATGGGGATAACTTTTGACCAAATCATGATTTTGTGGCACTGTCGATTCCAGTGCACTCGTAGCACTAAAATCTACTAGATTACACACTCAAATCATTGAGTTAGTGATGTTTGGCTATTTAGTCGATGCTATACCTTGATTTCTGTGTTACGGGTCCCAAATTTAGAACCGTGACTTTCTAGAGTCAAGAATTTATATTTAAATTTTATTTCATATTATAATTAGATTAAATTAGGTTATTTATATGTTTGTATTTATTTGGGGGCTTAACCTTAATTTCGGAAGTCAAACTCATAAAACTAGGTGTAAAAATCCTAGAAGCATGTAGACTTGTTGTTTAAGAAACCCATGAGTCCCATGAGTACTTAGAAGACTAAAATAATTCTTTAATTATTTGTGGCTTTGATAGGTTTGATATTGCAAAGTCAATGGATATTTGGACGACATGCTGTACATCTTGCCAACTTGTACGACATTTACATGTTTCCTCTTTTAACTGAAATTTTTGTTGTTATGTGGTTACATGCTTCTAACATTCATGCTTGTTTTATCATGTACTGCTTTACCTATTTTCTAGCTCTACGTGCATGTGTATTATTTTATGTTATTTTGTTGCTTGTATATTGGTCTTCTTTGTGTCCATCTATGTCTTGTGATAGAGTTGCATAGTCCTATGCCCCTATTCCCTTGACTTGACATGACATTGTAGAAGCATGAAAAATCCCAGTTGATAACATTCCTCCATCACAGCGCAGATGATACAAAGGCGTAGACCGAGTATTAAAAAGACAAAAGGAGATACATAAAGAAGTTCTGATTTTATTATGCCAATAAAGATCTAGTACAGATTCATCGAGGCTATACAAAAAAGATTAATCCTACTTCTTCTACAAAGGATCGATCACAGATTCAGCAAAGCCTAAAGGAGTCTACAAGGGGTTTAGTCTTCGTCAAAGCGCATTCCTCCTTCTTCTCGGTACGCATACTGGAAGATTGATCCCCATTGAAGCATATTCTGACATTTTTATGAGCGCAACCCTCCAAAAGCGCATCAGCTACTCGACTGAAGCGAGCAACTTCCTGAAGCAGCAATTGGCCCAGATTTCCAGAAGGCACAGAAGGTCTCAAAAGCCAAGAATGGGCATGGCAGAGCACAACCTGTGGCTCTTTGGGTTGGCCATCCACCCACAAGCTAGGTCGTCAGGACCTCGAAGACCTCCAAGGCATCGCCTAGGTTCGAACTCCTCATGAGAAGCGTTCCAGCACGTTCCAAGGCTCATCAATAGTTCTTCTATGAAGGCATAGCCCCTTTGAACGAAGGAATCCTCAACCAAAATTCAACCTAGGTAAAGCCAACCGCCATTCGAAGCTAAGTCTGGATTCAGGATGGTGTTGAAGGACAAGGAGAAGATCCACAGAATTATCAAAATATTCAACTTCGACATCCTTTTGATCGACAACCCTAGAGTTCCATCGTAAGCACCAGAAAGTCAGAGCCAGTCTCATATCATCGTTGGATCATCAACAGAGTAATGGAGCTGTTGTAGTGCTCGATTTCCACCATCACATTTTTCTAGAAACTTCTGTACTTAGATTTCTTCGCATAAGAATCGATTGTACTCTTTTTTACGTTCGTAATACAAAAAGTTCGTCCAACCTTTTGTCATGTCAAACAAGATGGCGACTCTGCTGGGGACTACCTTCTTCTCTAACGAGAAGGTGGTGACGCAATCCAATGATGACTTACTGGAATCCTCTCAAAAGATGGTTGTACGCTTCGACCAACAAGCTTTTGAAGATCTCCTTTCTGAAGAGAAGTCAAGCCCTTCGAAGTGGTTCGTAAAGCCAAAGAAGACTCGACAGACCTGGATGCCTAAGACGGATGCAACGAGCAGCACGACGAAGGGGACTACGTCTTATACCTCCCTCATCGATGAAGCACCGAAGATCCCTTCGACCGCTGACGCCAGGCCTTCTCTCTCAGATCCCATGCTCAGGAAATACAGAGAAGATCACGGCTATCATATGGCATGCGTGACAAAGACGCAACGTCGAAAGCAGCAGATAACGGCTTACCTGTTCGTGGAGGATGCTGCACTGGTGAGAACTTCTGTCTTCGACAGAATAACCGGTCCATCAGGTATGGCCATGTTGGATTCTAAATACTACGCATCATCTAATCGTGGTAGGAGGAGATCCAAGGAAGTACTCGCCCCATGCGATCAAGGTGCTACGTCGATGTTGGACCGTAGGCCCGCGTTGACATTAATACGCACAACCAATGGAAAGCTATACAAGACCATCCCAGACTCTCCGAAGCCTCGTCCGGCGAAACCCCGTCATCCCTTGGGCACCCACTCGCACTACTCAAGGCCGGGGGTATGTCATCAACGACTCTTCGATCGAGGCATACTGGGACCTCATCCACAGGAATTCGAAGGAAGAATGCCTTCTCCATATCTCTTTGGCTGCACACAGCGCTCCTGTGTACACGAAGGAAGTAGAGGCATGAAGACTTTGCCTGCTCCCTGCGAGCATATAATGAGAGAAGAATCTGAGACACAGTTGGTGTCTAAATCAATACCCAATTGTACTCATATTACCATCAACTGCTGCTGTTGTCAAGCAGATCATCACCGCCAAAGAGGAGGTCCGTCTTTCAAAGGCTGCGATCAAGAACTTGTGAAGAAAAAGAAGAGCTCCGTGTTGCTTCATGCAATGTTTCTCGGGACTCTCCATTCCAGAAGAAGCTATCCAAGAAAACCCTTTTCTCGGTTGGCAAGTCCAAATACCGGCCTAGGGGTAGTAAGAAGCATGTGCCCAAGGAAGGCGTGTTCCAACACACGCGCTCTAAGGATAGATCATCGTCGCAAGAAGATGGTTCATTGATCGTTGCACCTGCTGGGGTAGCCAGCCTATTACGGTGTATAAAAACCCTTTGTTTCAGCATGACGAAGAGACGTATGACACCGACTCTTCCGTGGGTGTAAGCAGTCAGAAGACTAGGGGTAGGAACAATGTCGAGTCAGAGGACGATCGCAACTTGCCAGTCTTCCCACAAGACAATGAGCACTAGCACTCAGAACCAGAAAGCGAAAGATCTACCACCCCTTCTACTTACATGCACATAGCATCTGTGCACATGGCGGCTGATGACAACGAAGAATCAAGCAAAAGTGCTGATCAGCAGAAACGTATTGAGGCCCTCGATGGAAGTCTTAACGCGTTGAACATATCCATACAGACTTTAGCCTCTGTCATTCTGGAGATCAAGGACAGATTGTTTCCCACAGCCTCCACACCTGTGGCTCCGACGGTTCATGATGGGTCTAGTACCCTACCCATCATAAACCAAGTTACGCAGTCGTCTGCCACTCCTTCGACCATTAATCCAGCAGTATCCAACGAAATACAGCAAGCACTCGAGGAGCTATACACTCACCATGATGCCAAAGAAAAGTGAGCCACACTCCGAAAGATGGGCATCTGACACCCTTATCTTACTGAGTGGGACAATGTAGTTTATCCTCCCAAATATAAATCACAAACTATCACCCCTTATGATATTAAGGAGTCGCCCAAATGATACTTGAGGTACTTTGCTTCAGTAACAGGACACCTGGCAAAGGACGACGTCCTTCTCACCAGCATCTTCATTGAAGCTCTACAGGGGGTGGCCTATGAATGGTTCTGCAGTTTGCCCGACAACTGCATTAAATCATTTGAAGACCTGAAGGACATATTCTTGGAACGGATCTACGAAAGAGGGCTGGACATGACGATGTCTACTCTGATGGACATCGTTCAGAAAGAAAAAGAGTCCGTATGAGCGTATATTGAACGCTTCCACCAGGTCATCCTAAGGCTACCTCCATGCATGCCTGAGCCCATGCTCATGGATTCATGCCGCAAGAATATGCCCCCTGCCATCAAACTGTGGCACAATGCTCTCTGCACTTCATTACTGAAGCAGACGTAGCTCAGAAGAAGGCACATGACGCACAACTCCTGGGTCTGAACTTCTCCTCTATTGAAGATAAAGGGAAGCAAGTAAGAGACGGTAAAGGCAACAAGCAATGGTCGTCAATATTACAAAGGGTCCAGCGCTCGTGAGCTCCAAGCGAGCCGAAGAGCAGAAGCCGAAGGAAACCTACTCCTTCAATGACGAAGACACGCTCGAATTATTCGAGATGCTGACCAAGGGCGGCAGGCTACAGCTTCCACCTCCCAAGCGGCCTGACGAAGTGGAAAAGGTGGATAAACTTAAGTACTGCCATTACCACCAGTATATCCACCACTCAACAGGCGACTGCTACATATTAAAAAGATAGATTCAACGCCATATCGATGCCAAAGTCATCTCCCTCGATTACGAGGAAAAGACTGTGATAGCCAACATGGTCACGATACAGTTTGGGAGGTTTTCGATAGCCGAGACTCAAGACGGCGTCGTCCCCATCCCAAAGGCAATGATGGAAGTCGTCAACCTTCCGTCCGCAAGCGACAATGCTCAGGGCCTCATTCCTTTCACAACACCACAAGGTAAAGTAATGTGGGTTCATCCAAATCTTACTCCTGACATGATTGTGCCAACAGCGCGCCCAACTAATAGGAGAAAGGTCCGGATATTTCGTATGGTCTCCTCCTCGGTGGAAGACACCAGGGTGACCACTCGTTCGGCTCTCCAGTGGAAGGAAAACCAGGCTCCTGAAGAAGAGACGCCCTCACTGGCGACCCATTCTACTCATGATACAACACAAGCTGGACCTTCTCAACCTCCTTCCATAGATAAGCAAAAACAGAAGGAGGTCTGCTTCAATAAGCCTATACGAAAGGACTTGACAGTAGGCCCGATCAAGCCCTATAAATTTAATATACTGGTACAGATGGCCAACACGCTGGCTCGGTTATCACTCTTCGAGCTTCTCCGTCTATCCAAAGCAACTCAGGATGCCCTCAGTGAGGCACTGTAGAATACAGATGCTTACCTCGCACAGGTGAAGCAGCCCAAGGAAGACCCTGCGGCATGTCCATATTGCCGTAGCATGGTCGAGATGATTCCTAACATCACCTTCACGCAGTACGTTATGCTGCTAAAGAACAACTGGCACAACCGACCCCTATGTTATACAGGATACGTGGGTGCCATCAAGGTCGATCGCATTTACATCGACCCGGGCTCATCGCTCAGCATCTTCCCTCTACGTTTGCTCCAAACTCTAGGGATCCTGATGTACCGTTTCACGGCATCAAATACCACCATCAGCGGCTTCAACGTGGAGAAGAGTGAGCCTCTGGGCAAGATTTGATTGCAGTGTCAAATAGGTGATCTTTATACTAAGGTTACCTGTTACGTCATTGATGCAAACATAAACTACAACATGTTGCTTGGATGGCCATGGATCCATGAGTACATGATCGTCCCCTCCACCCTTCACCAGTGCATAAAGAACGTGGCCAGTGACGCGACCGTCAAGATGGAGTTTGCTGACATCGATCCGTTCCGAGGTCTCGAAGCATACTGAACGGATGCCGATTTATACAAACCACTCCCCTGGGACGATAAGTCCAACGATGCCAATGATGAAGTAGAAGCTACAGCCGTCACGGAAGGACCCATGAGGGTTCAACTGAAAAGGAAGCCACCTAAGACTCTATCCCCCTTGGTCATCAAACTCTAGGGCAAGGCTCCAGTATGGCCGCCTCTGACGGCATCAAGCCAGGAGCCCCTACAAATAAAGATTTCCTAAAAGGCCCCGACACCCGCTTCAAAGCCGCAGGATACTTTGGTCGCGCCTCCCGCGGTGATCAAGATGAAGCAAAAATCTTCTCCACCACCTTCTGTAGCAGCTCTTGCCTAGGGCAAATTATAAGATGACATCTGTGCCAATACCGAGGCACGGTCTTTAGATGATGTAATCCCTCAAGATAAAATTTTGCATTTGTTAATAGAAAGTTGTCTTCGAATTACTCATGTGTGCATTAGAACACTAAGTACTTCTTAGACAATGCTCTATGTACTCTACAAACGCAAGTGACAACTGCCAACCTTGTAAACCGAGTTGTCCCCTCAAAAGGCTCCTACTTTCTACTCCCGCCAAGGAACTTGGAGGAGCAAACTATCGTCTTCGGTCAACTGGAACATCCGCAGCTGCTAGCCCCAAGAGGACCGAAACTCGACGACGGCAAGATGCAACTCTATTGCTATGCTACTCAAGCCAAATATCTCATCCAGAAGATGGGATATGACCTGAACAGCAATAAAGGGCTGAACTACGGCAAAGGTCGGCAGCTTACCTTACGAGTTCGTACTCCGAAGGGGAAGCCTAAGAACTACAACCAACGTACTCGTCGAGGGTTGGGGAATATTACTCTTACGATCAATTCAGAGAGTTCAGAACTGGAGGATCCACTACACTCACATTCTTCTGACTCTTCAACCTGGGATTTTGATACTAGTATAGGTCGGGAATGGCTCTCAGTGGGAATGGCATTTCAAACAGCGAGAGCCTCCCACCGAGGACGAGGACGAGGTCGTCTAGATCGACTTAGGGGATGAAACTTTCCCTAAACCCATCTTCATCAGCAACACCAACAAAAGCTCCTGCGTCCTCATGAGTGCTCGTAGATCCTGGTGAAAACTTGTTCAACCCTCATATACTAAATCTCAGTAAGTAAAACCCTCCATGTCCATATTACTTCTGGATTGCTTTCTCACACCCTGATGTGCATCTACCATGTCCATATCACCTCTGAGTAGTTGCATCTCCCGTGAAGACTATGTCATCATGACTACATAGAAAATATTTTACGTCTATATCACCTCTGAAGTGTCCTTCTGTAACCGTGGCTACCATGTCCATATTACCTCTGAGTAGTCACCCCCGTTATGATAACCCCAAAGTTGTCATAACTCCCTAGAATATAGCCATGTACATATTACCTCTGAACTGTTATTCTAGTAGAAGAATGCTTGCCATGTTCATATTACCTCTGAGTAAAGCACCAATTATATGACAATCCTCCAAAGTTATCATTTATAGAACCATTTACGTCCATATTACCTCTGAGTCGTTCTATACCCACGTAGATTCTATCCTTACTATGTCCATATCACCTATGAGTAAAAAAAGTTTCTGCACAAAGATTCGATGTTTGCCACGTCCATATTACCTCTGAGTAAACACCCTATCCCCAATAAAGTCGTTCCCTTGTGGGAATTACTTTCCTTGTAAATATTCCAAAAACATGAATATGTACAGAGGAAGGTTGTTACTCGTAATAAACCAGGCCAATTTGATGGAGAAAAGGTCTGACTCTTTCGGGACTAACCAGTCACCAAAAAGAAATTAGGGCTTCAACTGCCCTGCTTCAGCATCATGAGAAGGGGTCAACCGTCCTTGGTCTAGCATACGGTAAAAATAGGCCGAGGTCTACGCATGTATTACCTCCAACCGCCCTTCCGGTTGAGCTGCAACAACTGACCTCCGAAAAGGGGTGACGAGTTTCTGTTCGAGATCGATCCCCAACTAGCAGGAAAGGAAGTCATAAAGGATCTCGCTCAACGGGATGGTCACAGAAACTGAGCAAAAAATAGATGTAAGAGTAAGAATGTAAAACGTTTGTGCAGACACTCCCAGAAGCGAAGAGATTAAAATAGATACCTACTACGGGCGGGCGCACATCATGGTAGACTACTGTGCCAGCAGCCGAAGGCTTGCCGAGATCACCAACATCAGAGACAGGCCTCTTTCCTTTAGACTTCTTGGCATTAGCTGCAGGCGTCTTCAGAATGCTTGATTTTTTGGGGGCCATGGCGAGAAAAGCTAGGTTTTCGAAAGAAGAAGAACTCTGACACAAACTTCTGAGGAGTAGGTCTCCTTCTTCCAATATTCCTACTTATAAGAACAGCCACGTCGACAAGTGAAGACAAAATGCTTCGGTCGTCATGGGTTTAAAAAAAGGGTCATGATGAATGTTCACTAAAAATAAGGAGTCATGATCACGCTTAAGGAAGAGACGGCTTAATGCATTTAATACCGGAGCCTAGGCATGACGCCACCCTGGCAACAGATGTAATGTGCAACACGCCTAGAAAGGAACACATGTCATGCTTCTGTTCAAAGTATTTTGAGCTTAACTCAAGTTCGGAACACTTTCAAGGGGGTCTTGTAGAAACATGAAAAATCTCAGCTGATAACATTCCTCCATCATAGCACAGATGATACAAAGGCACAGACCGAGTATTAAAAAGACAAAAGAAGAAAAGGAAAGAAGTTCTGATTTTATTATGCCAACAAAGATCTAGTACAGATTCATCAAGGCTATACAAAAAAGACTAATCCTACTTCTTCTACAAAGGATCGATCACAGGTTCAGCAAAGCCTAGATGAGTCTACAAGGGGTTTAGTCTTCGTCAAAGCGCAGTCCTCCTTCTTCTTGGTGAGTATACTGGAATATTAATCCCCATTGAAGCTTATTCTGACTTTCTTGTGGGCGCAACCGTCCAAAAGCACATCAGCTACTCGATTGAAGCGAGCAACTTCCAGAAGCAGCAATTGGACCGAGTTTCCAGAAGGTGCAGAAGGTCTCAAAAGCCCAGAATGGTCAGGACAGCGCACAACCTGTGCCTCTTCGGGTTGGCCATCCACCCATAATCTAGGTCATCAGGCCCTCGAAGACCTCCAAGGCATCGCCCTGGTTCGAACTCCTTATGAGAAGTATTCCAGCACGTTCCAAGGCTCATCAACAGTTCTTCTCTGAAGGCATAGCCCTTTTGAATGAAGGAGTCCTCAAACAAAATCCAACTTAGGGAAAGCCAACCGCCACTTGAAGCTACGTCTAGATCCGGCATGGTGTTTAAGGACAAGGAGAAGAAGATTCACAGAATTATCAAAATCTTCAACTTCGACGTCCTCCTGATCGGCAACCCTAGAGTTCCATCGAAGGAACCAGAAAGTCAGAGCAAGTCTCATATCATCGTCGGATCATCAACGGAGTAAAGAAGTCGCTGCAGTGCTCGATCTCCACCGTCACACTTTCCCAGAAACTTTTGTACTTAGATTTTTTTTGTATAATAATTGATTGTACTCTTTTTTACATTCATAATACAAAAATTTCATTCAACCTTTTGTCATGTTGAACAGACATGACTTGACTTGAGTATAACTTGACTTGAGATATGTGGGAGCGCTTGCCTTGGCTATAATCTATAGGATAGATTTGACCCATATATTCCTTTATGAGAGGAGATTGATATTAGGATTGGCTACATTGACCATTCTCGATTGAGAGTCGCTTGCCTTGACTACAATTGAGTCTACAGATTTGGAGTGCTTGCCTTGACTACAGTCTATAGATTGGACCTGACTTGTTAGCCATGTCTAGTATTACGCTTCTCTATGACATGTCACTTCTTAGATTCTTTTTTGTACTGTTTCGTGTCTTTCCATACATGTTATTTATTGTTATATTTGGCATATTATTATGTATCTTGCTATGTCCCTTGAGGACCTGGTCATCTTCTAAGTATAGACGAGAAGGTTTACCCTGAGGTGTATGGTTTTGGAGTCGAGATTGGAGATGTACCTGTGCAGGAGGACGAGATAGATCTGGAGAATTTCTCTCGAGTCATGTCATTCACTATTTAGACATTGCAACTTTATATCCTATTTTGTTCAACAAACTTGTACTTGGATTTTATTTCTATTTCTTTTGTTGTGATGACGGGTTATTTCCTCGTACATTTTTTAATCTTTATTTATCGTTGGACAGTTGACATTATTATTACTTTATTGGACGTGGATATCTTGTGTTTTACTTTTCTGCGTTGATGAGATTAGTATTGGACTTGTGGCATCTATTATTGTTATGGGTTTATTATCATGATTTACAGCTTAAGTCTTTGCTAATGGGCTTGTTAGGAGGACTGGCCCATTAGTGACGTGCTGCTGGCATGTATATGTATACATGGTCCTCCGTATTTTAGGACTGGGGAGTTATATTTGATAAATCCGCTCAACTATTTGATAGGACGTAGTTGATAGTTCTTAATATGAATCCTTATTTATGAAAGGTAGGGTTGGATAGATGCCTCTATGAGATAGACCGAGGGGATTGGAGTTGCCATGTAGAAATCATATAGGCAACTTGACCATGTAGAGAGACCTTAGGATTAACGGACGACAACAAGTCTACTACTTACCTATGTTAGGAAGAGAGAGACTAGAAGCTTGATTAGGTTTGGAAAGAATGTACAGTGTAATTTCTCAATCATGATGGTTTGAGAAATTGGAGAGAGTATATAGTAGAATTTTAGAGTTAAGTTGCAGTTCTCTAGTTAGAATTGATCATCCATGGGGAAGACTATATGTGGAACAACTCGAGGGAAGTGTTATAAATAGAATAATTCAGTAAGCAGTGCTTAATATTAACTTCCGCCCTCACTTAGCAGATATGTGTAGAATGGGCAGGTGTACTTGTAAGCACTATATAGCATTCTAAAGGCTAGAAAGAGTGGAGTTGTTAATCATACTATTAATGAGATTCGAAATAACCTACAAGAGTATGGCATAGTATTTAAGGATTAATTATGATATTTCAATCTTTTGTGGTTAGACCTAACTAAGGACTGGAAGTAGAACTGAAAATCTTAGCTTAAGAAGACTAGTAAGTTGTAGATATGCTAAACCCTTTATCGATAACTGTTAGTTAGAAATCCAAAAGGACTTGTAGTTAAAACTATTGTATTGGAATAAGATATACATCGGGATATAAAGAGGGAGGAGTCATAAGAGCAGTACTATGTATAGGTTGAATAATTAACAAGATCAAGGATGGGAAGGACCTAGTAGATTGTATTTTCAGTTCATAACACCATATTTCTAGATGCGACGATTTACAAAAATTTAGGCCACATAAGTGGGGGAAACTGGGTAGAGATATGATACATGACCTTTAAGGTAGCCTAAGTTAGATCATGACTTTAAAGATTAGCTAGTCACATCCTTAAGAAACCTTGATAGGTAGTCTATGCTTTATAAGAGTCATAGTTCATCATCTTCAGATTGTTTGATCATCTGAAGCCCAAGATCGTTCTGGTACCCAAGGAATAGTTCACCATCGACATGTTTGACTAGCCGTAAGGAGCAAAGGCATATTTAAAGTTCATTTGAGTTTGGAGTACCACTAGGTAAAGGTGCACAGAGAAGATATATCAGGTCAGCATCTAGGACTCACTATGATCATTACAAGTTCTTAGTAATACCTCTTGAACTAGTGAAGGCACCGAGTGTATTTATGAATTTGATGAACAAGTGTTCTACCGGACCTAGACTAGTTATAGTAGTTTTTTATCATATATTGTCATAGGATAGAAGCTATACTGATAAAATAATTCATAGAAGGATGATTATCTAAGGTTTATATGAGTAGAATAAAATACCTCCATTAGAAAGGCTGATTAGAACAAATTTACATTTCTTTTTAGAGTTTTAGCTTGGTAGGAAATTCTTTTTATCGATGGATAGACATTCCTTCCCTTGCTTAAATAGGTAGGACACTACAAAAAAATAGGCTTTTAGCAACGGCAGGATCCGTCGCTAAAAGTCATCTTTCCGTCGCTAAAGCCAAATAGCGACATATCAGCGACGGAAATAGTTTGTCGGGAAATCACGTGTCGCTAATTTAAATCAGTTGCTAGTTTGTCGCAAATAGCGACTGATTAGTAACGCATTTAGCGACACGCTCTTTATTGGAAAATGCAACGTAATAGCGACGAAAACTCTGTCGCTATAGTTACCGACGAACTACAGACGTCGCAGTAGCGTAATTCAGCATGAGAGTGGCGAAGGGCTAGCGACAGAAAATTATGTCGCTAAGATATTTTTGATACGCTTTTGGTGTCCGACAGGAACATAGCGACAGAATAGTAAGTAAAATTTACGTCGCTATACTGGAATATAGTATTTTCTAAAACCTTAGCGACGAAAACTACAGTCGCTATTCCGTCGGTAGCCTACAAAGTAAATTTTCCAGGTATATAGCGACAGAAAAATCGTCGTTGTTCCATCGCTAGCCTGTAATATTCCAGGTTTTCTGTCGCTGTTCCGTCGACATTCCGTCGCTAAATACAATATTGCATGTCAGTATTTATGTTTCCTGCACTCCACATCCCTGTCGACAGTTACACACACAATAAACAGTCGTATAAACAGTTTTTAAATACAATATCAGTATTCGTGTTTCCAGCAATCCTTATCCCTGTCGACAGTTTTATAGTAGGCACACGTATCAGTATTTGTGTTTCCTACAAATTTTTAGTTTCATACACACGTATCCCAAATGTTTTAATACAACACATACACACATATCCAAAATTAGCTTCATACACACATACGAATAATGTTTTAATATAAGAAATATTAATACACATATCTAAAATGTTTTAATACAAGAAAGTAATGGTACAGTAAATCTAGGTCATCGGGCGTGATGGAAACCTCTCGACGGGCATGATGAAAACCTCTCGGTGGACTTAATGAAGATCCAAGCTGCAAACGTGAACGTCGACCTCTCGGCGCCATAGAAAAGTCTGAAAGAAAAATCTAAAAGAAATTGCTCGCTCCAACACTTTGCCTTCTTGCTCGGTCCAACAGCAATTGCTCTTAGCCCTCTGTTCTGCAACTGTGTAGCAGGACGGAAGACCTAGTGTGGGTAGTATCAGAAAAGTAATTAGACAAAGTGTGGGTAGTAACATATCGAATTTAGAATAGCTAATGATTATAATCCTTACATAATTTCGGAACCACGACGGAAACTTCATATCGACCTCTCTTGCAAGATCATCATCATCAATATCAGGTCTTTCCATTCTAACCTCAGCTCTAAAAGTACTGTAATAATAGGGAGAAGCGTTAGCACACTTCTAAATATCGAATTTAGAATGACTAAATAGTGTCGCTTACTTTTCAATATCTTCCATCTCTTGGATACCGCTATTGAGGCATATATATCGATGTGTGGCTTCAAACTCATCATCATCCAACCACCGTAATTTAGCCGCACTTTTCAGCTTGCCCTCCATATTGAAGATTGTATGGATCCCTTCGTTCGGTGCATCGATATCACCTTCATCATTCCTCGGCGCTCTATTCTGATTTGTTCGAACATGAGTATCGAAGTAGATCGAGCAAAAGTTAGAAACCTCATCAATGATGTACGCTTCGCATATTGAAGCTTCTATATGAGCCTTATTGTACATAATTAGGGTTTAGGGTCCGTGTCCCGTGTCCCGTCAAATTTCTAAAACTATATATCTCATGTTCCCGATTGTACATAATTAGGGTTTAGGTCCCGCCTACATGAGCCTTATTGTACACTATCAAATTCGTAGAACTCCTTTGCATCAGGATTCGGATCCTCCGTTATATCCGGGTTGTACAATAAGGCTCATGTAGAGTTCCTCCACTCGGACCGACTCTTGTGAGTGCTATGTGGAATACACACTGCCAGAGGGGGCCCTGGATGACTGCGTCGCCACAAAGGCACCGTACGATCCCGTACAGTAGTACGTACCCTCTGAAGACCACCAACGACGGTCATCCAGAGCTCGCCCATCGTCAGAGCCGCAGGGGGCTACAAGAAAGTACCAGCCCCTCCTTCCGCATGTGCACTCTCACGCTCTAGCCTAAGATACTCATCCTAGAAAAGTACGCATCTCGATAAGCATAATATTTACTACCAACCTAGTTCTTCTCCGTATATGGATATATATTGCATATTTCTTAAGTTATACTAAAGTTAGTGACACATAAAGTAATACGTACATAGCTTTTCGTGGCCCTATCATCGATGAGCTTTCTGTCCTTCCGATGGGTGGCCAGGAAGACGGTCACCATGTTGGGGTTCTCACCCCTCATTATCTGTTATAATAATATATTTGTCATTGAAATTGAAAATTTTATTCCTACTTTCATTAAAATAATATATTACAGTAAAATACATACCAGGCGATGGAAATGTTTCGTCATAGGAATCGAGCTGCCACACCACTTCCCTGCCCTCGTTCTAGTCGCCTTCGCCTTCTCCGACAGTTCCTTGTACCTAGGATCGTCGAATCTAGCCCTCATTGCAGTCCACTGCTCAAGCGTGATCCAAACTTGGATCGGTTTTTCGGAGCGCTCTCGAGCCTTCTGGTCGTCGATCGCATCCCGAATCAACTTGGCGGCAACGGCAGAAAATTGCTTCTCGATCATCTCAGCCCGGTGTGGTGGACAAAAATATGTTTTCTACAAGAATTGAATTAGTTAGTTATATAATATACATAAATGATGATTTATACTAAAAGTAATATACTTTAGATACCTTGAAGTGGGTAAACCAATATGTCTTCCTCTCGTCCGAAGCATCCGAGTAGTGATCCAAGGGCCCCCATAGTTGGACCTCAGAAATAGCCCCAATGCCCTCTGAACTGATGGGGGACGATTTCTACACAACGATAATTAAATTCATGAACATATTGATGTAAGTATAAATAAATGTTAACTAATTAACTTACTTTATAGGCTCGTCGGACCAAATCTCCATCCTTGTCTCGCCCGGAGGGGCGCATAGGGATCACTAGGATCATATGGAGACAGCGTAGGTGCTATCTCCTCCACTCACTCCTCCGTCTCCATAGTGCCTTTCGCAAGAGGAATGCTGGACGGGCTAGGATCAGGCCTAAAACTGTCCGTCACAGGAGTACTGCCACGTACCATCGATGCAGTCAAAGATCTGAGTGGTTGGTACACTGGAGTACCACACCGTCCACTAGTGAAACCTCTACCGGCACGAGATGCACCGAGGTACGATCCTCTTCGTCCTGCCATACCTGATAAAAAATAAATATCTACAAGAAATGTAATATATATTCTAAATAAAATATGCATGCATTTAGCATATCACAGTTTATAAAAAATAAACCTGGAGCAACCCTCTGTTGAATTTGTAGATAATAACCACGCATTTAACATATCACAGAAACATACATGTCTAGATAATAGCATCCAGAAACATCCAAGTCTAAATAAGTCTACCAAAAACAAATTCGGTCAAAAGTCATACTATATATATAACTCTACCCTCTATGTTGGGGCAAATAGCACTCCCTCAGCCACCGCGCATAAGAAGGGTCCACGCTAGCAAGATCATCTATAGGAGCTGGTTGACTGGAACTCCCGGTGCAACTTTCTCCTTCACAGCGATCTCAGCTTTAGGAATCACTTACGCCTTAATAGTAGGAGGAAACACTTCTTCCTTAACCTTGATCTCTGCTTTAGGTATCACCTCCTCAGCAGCAGCAGGAAACACTTCCTCCTCAGCAGCATGAGGTACCACTACCTCCTCAGTAGCCATTTGTGCCTCTCTCAAGCGACGTGCTCGGATCATGGGTGCCATCTGATAAGATTAATGGAAACATCGAGATTAATTAGGGTTTAAATAAAATGACAGTACATTTCACGAACGGTCAAGTAAGTATTGACTCATTGTTCTAATCCACGTGAATGATTCTGTACCAAGAATTAAGATTCTATATATCACTTGGTACCATAAAACAAACCTAGTATAACTTGGTATAATGTACCCCTCACGTACATTCACTCATAAAACAAACCTAGTATAATTAGGTATCACGTTGATACTCAAGTATCAAATTGATACTCAAGTATATATCGCATTATCAATCAATTAGGGTTTAGGGTCTGTGTCCCGTGTCCCGTCAAATTTCTAAACTATATATCTCATGTTGTCGATTGTACATAATTAGGGTTAAGGGCTCGCCTTGAAATCGTCCGTCGAGCCAATCATACTCTCATGTTGCCGATTGTACTTTCACGAACGGTCAAGTAAGTATCGACTCATTGTTCTAATCCATGTGAATGATTCTGCACCAAGAATTAAGATTCTATATATCACTTGGTATCATAAAACAAACCTAGTATAACTTGGTATGACGTACCCCTCACGTACATTCACTCATAAAACAAACCTAGTATAACTAGGTATCACGTTGATACTCAAGTATCAAATTGATACTCAAGTATATATCGCATTATCAATCAATTAAGGTTTAGGGTCCGTGTCCCGTGTCCCATCAAATTTCTAAAACTATATATCTCATGTTGCCGATTATACATAATTAGGGTTTAGGGCCCAGCTTGAAATCGTTCGTCAAGCCAATCATACTCCCATGTTATCGATTGTACACCCACGAACGGTCAAGTATCGACTCATTGTTCTAATCCACGTGAATGATTCTGCACCAAGAATTAAGATGCTATATATCACTTGGTATCATAAAACAAACCTAGTATAACTTGGTATGACGTACCCCTCACATATATTCACTCATAAAACAAACCTAGTATAATTAGGTATCACGTTAATACTCAAGTATTAAATTGATACTCAAGTATATATCTCATAAAACAAACCTATTTATTTTGTGCCCGTGTTCGGTCAAATTTCTAAAACTACTATACCGATAAATTTCTATCTATCTACTATACCCACTACTATACCGATAAATTTCAAACACGAAATTGAAATTGAAACCCTAGAACATGTTGAGAAAACACAAACAAAGTATAAATAAAAATAAATACAAATTAGGGTTTAGGGTTTTTAACCTTGAAGAGGTTGGTCATGGAGAGGACCTCGGAGAAGGGGGGACGTCGGAAGGGGGGCGGAGGAGGGGACGCCGGAGGGGGGGTCGCCAGAGGGGGGGTCGCCGGAGGGGGGGTCGCTGGAGGGGGGCATGACGGAGGAGGAGTAGAGGGAGGGTGCATGGGGTTTCGAAGGAGGAGAAGAGGGGGGACGGAGTGGGGGAGCACGCCGTAGGGAGGTGGTCGCCGAAGGTGGGGGCTCGACGGAGGAGGAGAAGAGGGGGTGGTTAGGGGGTTCGACCGGAAGAAGAAAAGAGGGAGGGGGTCGGAGTGGGGGAGGGCGCCGGAGAGGGCCGCCGGAGGGGGGGCGCCGGAGAGGGCCGTCGGAGGGGGGGCGCCGGAGAGGGCCGCCGGAGGAGGGCCGCCGGAGGGGGGTCGCCGGAGGGGGCCACAGTCGGGAGGGGGGAGAGAGAGGGGAGGAGAGAGAAGAATTTTAAGAGTGAGAGAGAGATTGAAAAATTTTTAAATTTAAGTAACCTTCGAATTTTCACAGCAACTTAGCGACGTAAATTTGTCGTCGCTAGGCCGTCACTACCTGGAAATGTCGATATTTACAGCAGCTTAGCGACGTATATATCTGTCGCTAATCAGTCGGTTGACATACCCCGTCGCTAAATGGTCGTTGATCCGTCGCTAAACTTATAAAAAAAATTAAGTAAAACAATCTGTCGCCCGTAAGTCGCTTGTCGGTCGCTAATTGGCGACAGATCTCAGCCGTCGCTAATTTTCAGTCGCTATGTGCCAGTATTTTGGTAGTGGGATGGATTAGAAGCTTTTCATATCCATAAAGAATTGATAGGAACATATGATAGGATTTTTCTGATAGCTAGGAATACAATTTGGGAGATTATACAATTGAACATTAATATTAGTTATAGACCCCTAAGCAAAAAATAGGATCACCTTTGTGGTAGACTTTAGAAACTATGACTTGAGACTTTGTTTTGAGTAGAAGAGTTTGGTAAGTCTTATGCTTAAGGTTGGACCTAAGTTGTGTAAAACCTTTACCGTATGAATTTTGTTTTTCAAATATAGGAATTTATGCTTGATAGGACTAGGTAAATAGCTAAGGTGGATATAATTTTATAGATATTTCCCCAAGATGGAAATTAGAGTAGAGTACATCGTAGGACTTGACCCTAATGAGAGACCCTAGGATCACTAGACTAAATCTATGCTACCATTTGCCTAAGATAGAACCTTAAATAGAAGTACTAGAGGGTTTCTATCGAGTGCTAATATCATAATGATAGGTGACTTAGAAATATTAAATAGTGTATGAAAGTTTGAGTTAGGCTAGACAATTATCTCTATATATGGTAAGACTAGCCTTGAAACGATCTATAAAAGGCTATAACTAGAAGGTTGGCTAATAGGTGTGTATATCTGTTCAGCTCAGCCTCGACCCTTGCCTAGCAGATAGGAGCAAAATTGTTAGGTGTACTGTAAAAATTGTATAGCTTGTTGATAGTTAGAAGGAATAGAGTATTATTTTTCTTCTATCTTGTTGAAGACCTGGCCTTTATAGGAATAGTATTGAATTAGTAATAATATTACTTATAAAGTCATTGACCAATAGCACCATGATGGAACTTAGACTCCTTAGAAAGCCCTTGACTTTAAGTCCACAAAACCTAATTTTGTATTCCTTGTAGGGAGTTTTACCGTTCATGACCTTGATTTTTGTTGTTATCAAACAACTTAGGACGGATCTCGAACTAAGGGTAGCTTATTTCCTGGTAGGTTATATGAACTTAGAATACCATTAGTAATAGCGTCCTCTAGAAATAATGTTCAACTAGTATTATTTATGCCATTTTTTATGTAATTTTGAGAACAAAATGGAAGACCGATCAAATATCTAGGAGTACATCTTCAGTCGAGGGTCGCCTTGTATGAGACATAGGAGCTCCCAACTGGTCACTTTGCGGTAGGAAGGGACATGTTTAGAGGATTACAAGAAAAAGTTAGAACGGGGCCATTGATTATTTTTTATTATTAATATTATGTGTTGTTATATTAATGTATGTCTAATTTCGAGGACAAAATTTTCTAAGGTAGGTAGGTTGTAAGCCTCCTAAAATTATTAAGATTAATTTTGATTTTTGTTATTTATTTCTTTAATAGATTTTTTTACTATTATTTTTTTATCATTAAATACTATTTTTGGTAGCTTTAATTTTAGGAGCACAAGAAATGCCAATTTCTCGAAATGCTCTTCATATGTTGATCTAGACAAGTTTATCTTTATTATGATATATCATGTGACAATCAAACATGTTCGCTTATGCTCTATTTTATTGCACAACTTTCATTACCAAAATAAGTCACTTTAGCGACGCCAGAAAACGTCGCTAAAGCGAAAAACTACGTCGCTAAACCAAATCAGCGAGCGACGTAATTAGCGACAAAATAACTTTGTCGCATAACACATGGTCGCTAACACCAAAAATGTGGCTATTGGTCGCTACTGCGACATTTCTAGCGACGTGACCACGTCGCTAGTATAGTGACGTATACCGACGAGATGTTGCTAATCATCGATGTACTTTTATGTTGCTAAACGTTGCCATCAGTTCATTAGTTAGCGACGCAATTTGCGACGTTTAGTGACTACTTTGTTGACATGGCGAGTTTGCCATGTCAGCAAACTAGCGACGTCTAGTAACTGTTAGCGACGTATACGATACAGGCTAGCGAAGTTCGGATACATGTTCAGCGATATAATTGGCGATGTGTACCGACTACTTTGCTGACCAGGCAAGTTTGCCATGTCACCAAATTAGCAACATCTAGCGACTGTTAGCGACGTCTACGATACAGTCTAGTGACGCTTTGATACATGTTTAGCGACGTCAGCCTTCGTCGCTAAGCGTCACTGAACATCGCTAAACTGCAAAAAATATATATATAAAACAAAATTATGTTTCCTTTTCCATCCAGAATAAACCTGCAGTTTAAATTACAGTTTACAAATAATATACCAGGAGCAACCCTCCGTAGAATTTTCTGGGTTTGTCGACCCCTTCAGTAGAACACTCAATACTGGTAAACCAATATAGAGACAAATGATGAAAGAACACTACCAATAATAAAATACATAGAATCAGATAACAAAAAAGATATAAAATAGCCAGGTGGAGACAAATCTACTACCAAATGAGTTTGTCCAAAAATGTTTCAACAATGGATCAACATAACACAAACTGTCACAAAACATATAAAATAAATACATAAAGACCCAAGAATGGGTCAGCAAACCACAACACAACATAAAAATAAGTCTAATAAAAGAATATGTCTAGTCAGCAGGAGGAGGAGTATGGCCCTACATCTAGGACATCATGAACCTATACTGCTCCGGTGTTAGCATCACCAGTGACGACTCATCAATAGCAGGAGAAGAAGGCAGTGGAATCGATACAGTCTGTTTGGTTGCTGATGCACGATCAGGAAGCGTCTGCTCCATGGCTAGCAGTCTAGAGTTACAGGAATCCATAATAGCCGTCAGTCTCGAAAGCGGATCGCCCATGGCCACCTGCGACCCCTGTACTGCCTGAACGACACGATCCATCCTCTCGCTCATCTTCCCCATTCTACGCTCGAGCATATCAAATCATGCAGTGAGCTCCGTATCATTCCTCTACGGCTGAGACTGGAGCTGCTCTACAATCCACTGTAATATCTCATCATGCAGCTTAGCAACCTGGTGATGCTGGCTCCTCCACTCGGGCTGACTCCTGTGAGGGCTGTGGAGAATGCACACTGCCAGAGGGGGCCCTGGATGATTGTATTGCCACAAAGGCGTCGTAGGATCATGTACCGTAGTACGTACCCCTCTGAAGACCACCAATAGCGGTCTTTCAGAGCTTGTCCAATGACTAAGATGGAGGGGGTGCAAGGAAGTACCAAACCCTTCCTCTGCAGGTGCACTAGCACTCTCACGCTCTAGCCTAAGATACTCATCCTAGAAAGGTATGCATCTTGATAAGCATAATATTTACTACCAATATCAAATTCATACTTGCTAAAGTCTAAGTTATTTACTAATAACTATATGGATATATATTGCATATTTTCTAAGTTATATTAAAGTTAGTGAAATATAAAGTAATACTTACATAGCTTTGTGTGGCCCTATCATTGATGAGCCTATTACACACCATATAATTCGACGTATCTTCCAATTTGATTTTAGGACTCAACTTCAATTCAACCCATTCGAACCAATATATAATTTTGCCCTGTTTTTAGCCTACTGCACACATGCCAATTGTGTGCCACTCAATTGAGTTCTCATTTGCTATATATTTTCAAATGGCACACAAGACCCAAATATTAGAATTATTGGACTCAATTCGATCTAATTAATTCCACCCACCCAAAACTAGTCTAACTAGGGTTCGTAGAGCCTATTCTAGGATACCCTAACCTCTTAGCTTATTTTAGACTAATTTTTATGGGTTTGCAGCCACATTAATTCAAATCTATTTTTAAACAACCCAATATTTTCTTTCCTAAAATGGATACTAATTTAAATCTTTTTGGACATCTTTTGTATCTTTTGATTGAGGTATAACTTGGATTCCTTATACTTTAAATCCCTAAAACCTATTCGTTCACCCCTTTCTCATGAAAAAAACCGACGACATTCCCCATTTTCTGTTCCGCATGCACATTTTGTTCCCAAACAAATTTCCCTTCAAGTTCGATCCTTTCATCTCTTCCCTCTCATCACAACCTTCCTAAGAACTCTCATGTTCACCCTAGCAATCCCCAAGTCGACCACAACACTTTTGGAGGCCGGCACAAGGCCACAAAGTCAGCGCAATATGATTCGACCAAACATGAACTAAACAGCAGGTTTGTCCTCTTCGTGCATGTGTTTTTTCAATATTTTGTTATCTGTTTTCTATGAAACAAAAAATAATGTGTTCCTATATGTGTCCGCTACCTTCCCACAAAGTTTTAGGCCATGATTTGATTCCCTCTGTTCGGGACAAGTGTTTTGCGAAGACGTGTCTAGACTGAACCTATTTTCTCGTGCGACGGTTTTCCTCTACTTGGGACATTTTTTGACACCAAAAAATTACATCGTAACGATCCTAACTCGACCCTCTTGGAGCATCGTAAATTAGATATTGATATCTTAATTGTCTTTATATTTCTTTGTTATCATCTTCATTGAATAAGGTTACCGTAATTAAGTTTCCATTGAAACTACCGCCACTTTTGAATCCCAATATTTCTAATGTGCGCCCATGATGACTTTTGTGTATTTTTCGATATAAAATAATGTTTTCCCAAATTAAATGATTTGCTTCAGAATTTAGATATTTAATTCTATATTTATTTTGTTTTCTATTTAATCGGTAAGTTGGCCTTTTATGCCAATATGATGATATATTTGTTAAAAGTGTATTTGTTGTGAATATTATGACCAAATAATGTTAATAAATATTTTTTTAAATAATTTCAGAATTAATAAGTATTATTTTTAGTTTATAAAAAAATACTATTTTTTCTAAGTGGCGTGATGAAGTATATATTAGGCATGATTTATTTTTCTTTAGAATAGGTATATAATTACTTTGTTTTCATATATATATATATATATATATATATATATATATATATATATATATATATATATATATAGCCTAGTGGTAGTGCGTGGGGCCACCCGAGCATAGGTCTCTGGATGGAACTCCCCGGGCGGCTGGGTGGCTTTGGATCACGACCCGGCTTGTTAAGAAATATTTTTTAATTTCAAAATTTAAAGTAAATATTTTTATATTATAAAATGTTATTTTTTATGTTAGCATAATAATATGTATATATAAGATATGACTATATTTGGATAGAAACTAGTATTATGCTGAAGTAAAGACTATATATGGTATTGTTGGGACATTAAAATTATTATTTATTTAAGTTTATTTATAATTTAGGAGCTCATGATTTGTCGACTGCAGTTAGAGTCGGACCGTTGATTTACTCTGTTTTCGAAGTTTCAAGCAAGTGTTCCTTGCCAAAGTTCCAGTACTTACTTACTTTCTTTTATTATTTATTTATTTTTGTTGTAGACATTGTGAACATTAGATTAGTTGATACTTAGCGTCGAATAGTATTCAGGTACCGATGTCATCATATAGATATCGGGTATCAATACTAGGTATGGTGATGCATTTTATTCGTGTTTCGTTGACATGATAGATCGTAGGACACTTACATGATCATAATACAGAGTCTACATGAGATATTCGTGGCTATGGACTTCATGCTAGGCTACAGGATTTATTGTTTGTACTTGAGATCTACTTGACTTGACATGACTTGACTGGATAGATCTAGATCATGGGATGGGGAGAACATTACCGTCTTATCAGGCTACTTTGGCATGTTTGACCTTGTATGTATAGTCGACACTTGGTTGTTACCTGACTCGTTTGCCACTATCTTTGTAGCCGAGCTTTGGTGTTATCTTGACACGTTTGCGTAAGGTACCATAACAAGGTGCCTTGGGTGTGAGTTGCTGAGTTGCTTACGAGCCTCGATAATTGAAGCCTGATATCCGAAAAGTGTTCTCACATGTTTTACTTAGATGTCTATGGTAGATACCTTCAGTACTTATATTCTTTTTTTATTGTTACTTTGATAATTTAAATTATGTATCTTTTTGTGTCCCTCTGATGAGCTGGTGATATCTCCAGGTAGTTGGTTGTGCAGAGATAGTTTGTTAATCATGGAGGTGTTGCTTTTTTCGATTCAAATATTTAACATGATTTCATATCTTATCCATTACTTGTATTCTGCTATTTGGCCTAGTTTTTAAACCTATATTGTTCTTCGGGTTTACTCAAACATATATGTTAATGGGGTGCATACCGTGACACATATTGTTTATTTTTTATATTATATATAAGTGGATTGAGATTGATATATGTTAGTTGATTTGATAGATAGATTTGGAAAACCAAGACAACCTATACGTATTCGAACTCCTGGAGGATGCTTGATACGTGTCACGACCTGCACCCTAGAGTAAGGGCACGAGAAGTGGGTATGTCCAGCCTACGTCGCAGTATCGGTGGTAGAATGTTGTCCTAGGTCAATCATCTAACAATATAAAGGTACCTGTACAGTATATACACTCCGAATGGCGGTGACATAGCAGAATACAGTCTCAATCACATCTAAGGCAGGATGATAAGATAGATAGACAGATATGAAAATGAAATAAGATCCGCAGAGATACAACCAGAGAAGTCTAAGTGTCTAAGATAACACAATCCAGAAAATATCTAGAATACAAAGTCTCAGCTACAGAATATGAAAGAATATATACAATCCAGATCTCAAATGAAAGAATAGAGCCTAACTAAACTAGTCTAAGCGGTATGGACGACGTCCTCAGCTAGAGCTGGATCCTCCTGTGGGTCCATCTCACAAGTATCGTCTAGATGGGCTCCATAGTAGGTCGGGCAGAAGTCCTCGGTATCATCTGTAATATTTTAAACTGGTCCTGTCAGGATGGGAGCGAGCACAGTACATCTCATGCAGTTCATATCATGTCAGGAAATATAAAACAAGCAATAGAGTAAGATACATGAAATGCTGTAAGAAGATGTACATGAAAACAGGAGAGATATTTGATAACTGGAAATATATACATGATAAGTAAGAACTGTAAGTGACTAGTGATTTAGAGTACGAGATGGCATGTAATTGGCTTAGGTTGTACATGATAAAACATAGAAAGTAACAGAGTGTACATGATGGGTAAATCACATGACCATTTATACTCACCCCTACCCACAATCAATACACAAGGATCCAGCCAAGTTACGTTACGGACATGATATTTTGGTTACACAAGAAACACATGAGAAAACATGAACGTACATAAGAGCACATGAAAGTACATGAGCGTACATGAAAGAACATGAGAGAACATGAGTGTACATGAATAACGTAAGAGCAAAGAGCAAGGAATACATGATGTACATAAAATACATGACATAAAGTATCCGATGCGCCCGCTAAGGGGGATAACATCCCAAGAAGAGATCCATATAGTACCAATCTGTGATGATAACGTGACAGCATCAAGTAAAGTAATCTAGAGCAAGAATATAAGTCGTGACAAGTATGAAACGATCAGAGAATGTACTCGCCTGTGGTCCTGAGCTGATAAGGTGAACAGACGCTCAAAGTAATCACAGACCTAAAATAAGATACTACGAGTCAAACAGGATTTTATACTGAAAAAAGAAACTAATTTAAGTCATGAATGCAAGTTTAAGTCAAAACTAGGTCAATCTAGGTCAAACTGAGTCATACTAGGTCATACAGGTTCATACTAGGTCATACCAAGTCACTGGGAGTCAATCCAAGTCAAACTAGGTCAAACGGGGACAAAAGTTGACTTACAGTTGACTTTTGATCAAAAAGTTAACTCTGGTCAACACTGAGTCAACCCTAGGTCAACCCTAGGTCAAACAAGTCAAATGTTGACTAACAGTTGATTTTCAGTCAACTGGTCATCTCTGGTTTGGTTTCGATCAAATCTAGTCGCTTAAAGGCTAAGTTTGACTCTCGGTTGACTTTTGTTGACTTTTGGTCAAAATGGTCAACCGAAGTCAAAACTAGTCTAGGAGCACTATATTTGATCATTACCAACCAAGAAAACCAAGTTCTAACCATGTCTTAGACTCTAAACTCAAATACCTTAGTTCTAGGTAAAACCTATATTACCCTTACCAAGGTAAATCTCGATACCTTGCCCAATACAAAAGAAACCCTGCTAATACCCAAGATACTAGCCTAGGGTCCTTAGGGTAGCTAGATACTAGCCTATCTAGGGTTTACCTACCAAGAACTATAGGTTTCCTAGGTATCTAGTCCATCTTAGGTTACATGTTGTTTATCCTCATTACCTTACTATGATATCATATACCATTCTCACATTTCACTAAACACTCACCCACACAAACTCACTCACTCACACATAACACCCATGATAACACACTTATAGGCTCACTCCTAGGCTCTTCTATAGACTCACACACACACAAGGCTCACAAACACACACACACAAGGCTGTCCTATAGGACTGATTTGGGGGCATGTTAAGGGCTGGTAATGAGATGTTGTGTGGACTGAAATGGATAGCCATTAGGATGGATTGGGGGCCTGTTAGTGACAGGTTTAGGGGTGCTATGGGAGAGCTTGGGGGCTGTCCAATAGAGTGAACCATGGGCTGATTTGGGGCAGCAATGGACAGGTAAAGGACAGGTTTGGGACTGCCCAATGGAGCTGTTTGGGACTGCTATTTAGTGGCCTGTTTGGAACTGGTTAAGGACAGGTTTGGGTGTGGTTTGGGACTGGATTGAGGCAGGAAAGGGGAGTTGGATGGGGACAGTCATGGCTGTCAATGGGCCTGAATATAGGCTGGAAAATAGGGACTGGATGAAGACTGATCGATGGACTAAATTGGGACAGTTAAGGCTGATTTTTGGGGACTGTTTGTAGGGACTGTTATAAGGGACTGATATTGGTTGATTAGGGACTGGATTTGGGGCAGTTTAGGACAAGTTTTGGGCTGTCAATGGGATAGATTTGAGGCTGATATATGGGCAGTTGGGGACAGCAATGTGTGGGCTTGTTTGGGGCTGATATCTAGGCTGTATTGGACTGATTTTGGGATGGTTTAATGGAGCATACCATGGCTGAACCATGGACTGAATATGGGAGCAAAGGGACAGTTCTAGGACAGCTATATGTTGACTAGTTTAGAGTGGTTTAATGGGCTGTGCACTGGACTAATATTGGATGGTTTTGGACTGGAAATGACAGCCATATGTGGACAATTATGGGGTGTCAAATCGGGTGGAATATGGGTGATTTAAGACTAAAATTTATGGACTGCCAAGGGGCTAACATGGACTGAAATATGGTATGCCAACAAGGAGTTAAGGGGGCTGAAATGGGCAACCAATGGACTGAATATGGACAGCCACATGTGGCTAAAATGGACAGTTGAAGGACAGCATGTAGGGGTAAAATCTGGACTGATTTGGGGCTGCCATGTAGGCTGTCCTACTGGTATAAGCAGCTGGGTTCATGGGTGGTTCCCCCCCCCTCTAACACAAATTATCCACTCTCTAACTCTCTATTCAAACCAACTCTCAAACACTCTCCATACCACACACATACACACACACCAAGACAACAAGCACTCATCCAACTCTTTCTTGGCCGAACCCTCATCCCATACCAAACACAAAATCACATACCATATATATATACGTATATATGTAAACCACAATATATATATATATACATATATATATATAGAGAGAGAATGATATATATATAAGCCACATATATATATATATATATATATATATATATATATATATATATATATATATATGTATATATATGTATATATATGTATATATACATATATATACATAATGTATATATATATATTTTATATATATATATATATATATATATATATATATATATATATATATATATATATATTAGATAATATGATACAATATGACACTTAGGAAAACACATCTCTACACACTCATAAATCTGGAATAAAATATTAAAACAACATTAAATCAATATCTAATAAATCTACATGTGTCCAAATAGGGGTTTTCCCACTAGGACACGATCCTACACATTGGACACCTCTACAAGTGTCCAAATGGACACGAAATGGACACGAATGGAGACACAATCATGGGGGTCATTCCTATGGGTCAAAATCAACCTAATGCATGAGAAGAATGAGAAAGAGGAAGGGATTTATACCTCCCGGTAGATCGAATCGAAGGAAAAGCTTCCCGATGCGCCACCGACACGTAGGAATCCCAAACGGACACGAACGAGCTCCGAATCCTCTCAAACTTGGGTAGCTTCCTCCTTGGCTTGAATGGAGAAGTAAAGAAGAAGGTTGGGTGGAAAAATGGAAGGATTTGGTGGAGGAATGATATGGATTTGCTCTCTAGAAATTTGGAAAAGAACTAGAGAGAGGAAAATGAAGTGGAAAAAATGACAAGAGTCTCTCTCCACTCCCTAGCTCGGGTCAGCCAAGTATGGGCTGATTTCCCCCTATTTGCAATGTCTAAAATACCCCCACTAGCCTATTCAATTAAATATTAGGAAAGGGTTTAAGTCGGGGCTAGTTTAGTCATTCCTAAAACACTAATCACACTAATCCTATCCAAATAAATTAGCCTACTCACTAACTAAAATAATTTGCATGTGGGCCATGGCTAACTAGTGTGTGGGCCCCACTAGAGTCAACACTACCCCGGGTCCCCGATACAAGTCAGATTGAGCTGAAATTCGAACCCGACTCAAGTAACCCCAAAATAATATTATAAATAAATAAATAATTTCAAAAAATATTCTAAAATAAAAAATGACAAAAATACCCTCAAACTAAAAATGATAAATGAAATACCCTAATCACATGGCTAGGCTCTAGGATTACACTAGCAAAACACCAAATCACAAGTCATGATTTTAAATAGTTTAAAAAAATGATTTAAAATCAACAAAAATTATAATATGAAATAAATATCAATAAATAATAATTATAATTATAAAATTTCAAGATTATCCTCATCTGAAAAATTGGGTGTTATAATCCTACCCACCTTAGAAAAATTTCGTCCTCGAAATTAAGATGATCACACCCCCTTCTAGGTCAAACATAGTCAACGGTCAATCACTAGTCAATTTTCTCAACATCCTAGTACTTGGTCATCAGCTGGTCAACTTCTTAGGATTTTACCTATGCTAGCTACCTAAGTGTTGGCAACTAGAATTTAGCAAAAAGAGAAACTCTATAATAGGCTAGCTCTTAACTTCCCAATCCTATCAAGTCACCCATAACTAAGACCTACAAGCAGAGCACACCAATCCCAAATACCACATATATATATGCTCAAGAACAACAATCCATCATATATATCCTAAGTATATCATTTGCAATCTATACGTATATAGGCCTCTCAGTCTTAGGTGAACTACAACTATACTCAAGGACAGGCTCTGGTCATGGGTGCCTCACTGGAAAAAGGTAAGGAAAATAATAACAATCATCAAGGCTGTAAGGCACACACTACAACAAAAAACCCTTTTAATGACGCTCGACAAGAAGTTTTAATGATGGCTGATACATAAGCGTTATTAAGTTGAAAAATACCTTTTTTCTATGACGGTTTGGGCTAATTCTGGACTTTTTATAACGTTTATAAAACAAAGCGTTATTAATAGTTTAGAGCGGTGGCAAACTTGTAATATTTTTTAACTTCAATTTTTGGCAAAATTTTTGCTATAGCCCGCCTCTCCCCCAAAACATTCTGATCTTCTCCTTCTCCTCCTTTCTTCTCCTTTCTCTCCCCCAACTCCAAAACCCTAACCCTAGATCCAAAATCTTCGAGGAGGGCCTCACGCTCCTCGTCGCCCTCCAGGACAAGCTCGAGACCGTCGCGTACGCGATCGACAAGAACGCGAAGGAGGAGTGTTAGGGTTCTGCTCGTCCTCTTCTCCGCGCTCTCCCTCTCCTTCCTCCGGCGTCGTCGATGTCGTGGGTCCACAACCACCGCCGCTTCATCGGTTCCGACATCGGCCTCGGATCCGAAGCCCACATGGGTCAGTTCCTCTTCCTTACACCCTCCTCTCCTCTTCTTCTCCTTCCTTTCCCCCAACTCCAAAATCCTAACCCTAATTTTGAAGAAATTAAAAACCCTTTTATTCCCCATGCGACCCCAAAGGCCACCTCTGCCGCGACCGAAAGGAATCTGATTCTCTTTTTGGTCATTATTTATGGGTTGGAAACAGAAAAAGTTTCTTCCTTTAGGTTAATTTGGGCTTGGTTTGTTCACATTGGAATAAAATGGGTCTCCTTCAGAAGAAGAAAAAAAATAGATCTAATATTGTTTGGTTTGGAAAAAAAAATGTTCACGTTGGAATAAAACGTAAGCTGCAACATTTTGGTTCCTCGAACTATCCAAATTTTTATTATGGGTATTTCTTATTTGGTAAATTTAGAATTTCTCTCTTCTTCCGCTGACATGTTGTAGCTCAGTGTTGATGGATAAATTTTTAACTCCACGATCTTGTTAAATCGTTATTAAAAGAACGAAACTGTGAAAATTATCCCTTTCTTCTTTTTAATGTATAGATTGCCAATTTGAAGAATTTATCATTGATATTTATCAGTCGAATTACTGATTCTTTGGTTTCCTAGACTATGGACTGTCCCAGAATCCAATACTCAGTTCATCTCGAGACGGCGGCAGGACCAAGAGCTTCAAGTCCTCTTCGAAGGCTGTATTACCAAAAGGGTCAGTTGGCCTTAATTCTCTGCCAATGCAAATCAATGTTTTATATGAAGTTTTTATCTTCTATTGATCGTAACTTTACTTGTTGGTACAGAAGCTTGGCCAGGATAAAGATGTGATGGATGAGGTGACCAAGACCCATGAAGCCATACAGTGCGTACACCAGAGATCACTAATCTTCTTCTGATGTATTAACTTTTGATTTTGTTAAACCAACATTTTTTCGTCCATTTTTTTGGGAATTTGATTGGCCTCAGATCGTTGGATAAGACGATATCTACGCTGCAGATGGAGCTTGCAGCCACTCGTAGCTCTCAAGAGCTTACGGGCCTGGAGGGGGGTCAAGCGACCGTGGGATTGAATCAACAGAAGAAGAAGGCTTTTGTTGTTATCGGGATCAACATTGCATTTAGTAGCATGAAGAGGCGGGACTCCGTGAGGGAGACCTGGATGCCTCAAGGTCTTCTTCTACCCCTTAGAAATTGCTTGATTACTTCAAAAATTAGAATAAAAATTGCATCGAATTTGTGATTGCAGATTCCTGTCTACCATTCTATATGTTAGATATTCTGCATTTTCTCTCTCAATTATTGAGTCATGGGTGAATAAGACCTCTTCTTGTAGTTGATTATGCTTAATTAGGATATCAGAGACGAAGATATAGTTTCCTTAGCTTTCTTGGTTTGCTATGCCATATATCTCACTTAAGGTAATCATTATACAGTTTTGATGTAATAACTAGGGAGACAGATATACTAGGAAGCTACTGGATTTTAGTTTAGGTTAAGGCCAGTTGCAATTTGGCATATGGATGATCATTCCGGGACATATCATACTTCATGAAAATTTCAGTAATAATTGGTATAAGTCAGCTGCATATTTCATCTTTATTTTGTATCCTTAATCTATAATCAGTTTGTATCTGCATCGTGGTAGATAAATACTTCCTTAAATTTCTTGTAGGTTGTAAAAATATTATTTCTCATAGAAAAAATGTTTACATTGGGACACCAACAAAAACAACTTCTATTTACACTTCCAGTTACTAGTGAGAATCATGTTCATGGTCCATGAATTATATATGGGTTCTGATGTCCTAAAAGGTGCAAGTTTTAGTGGTTCAATCTTTATAATTTTATTCTTATATATCAAATCATTACTTTTTTTTATCTACCTCTCTGAAGTTTTTGGAATCATACAATATGACATGTCTTACTCTTCTATGTTTAATAGGCGATGCTCTCCAAAAATTAGAGCATGAGAAAGGAATTGTTATTCGCTTCATGATTGGCCACAGGTATTGCAACAATTAAGTATCTAGTAATCACACCTTCACCTTTATATGCATCCTTATCCTTTCTTTCGACACCTATTCATTTAGAATTATTTTTGACAGACCATAGTATTTTCTTCATGACCAGCTTGAATTTTCATTTGGCATCTTTGTGCTTCTCTTATCTGATTTAATCTGTACTTGGCTTGTACTAATCTTCTGGTCTCTAATACGCCCAATTTGTTTGCAATTTTATGGCTTGTTTTGCAGCCAAGCTTTTCTTTGCATATGTTTACTGGGCATAATTCCCAAGTGACTTTACTGGATTTTCATCCAAAAAGACCAATATTTTGTGCTCTTGTGATAACAGTGGTGAAATGCGTGTGTGGAATGTTGGTCAGCCTTTGGGGGTGCTTTATTCCAAGGTTGGTTTGGTGACTTAACTAAATATAGTTATTTTGAAAGAAAATTTTCTTTTGTTTTTCTCTGAGGTTATGTCTGCATTCTTGGAACTAATCTAACTATTGACGAGCAGGGTGGGTCCCGTCAAGTGAGATTTCAGCCTGGAACTGGCCAGTTTCTGGCTGCAGCTGCAGAAAATGTGGTGTCAATTTTTGATTTCGACGCGAAAAGGAAGGCGCACACACTACAGGTCCTCTGAGACAAAATTATCTCTAACTGGGCAATATGATTTGGAACTTTGAACGCATGCATTATCCGGTCATTATATTTCACATATTATTGTTTACCATGTATCTTAAAACATGCAGGGTCATAGCAAGGAGGTACTATCTGTTAGTTGGGATGCGGAAAAAAATTTTGATTGTTCAAACTTAAGAAAAAAAATTAGTAGTTCTAATTCTACCTTTAGTTAAACTAAAATTTAAGAAGATGAGGTTTAAAGCATGAACCATTGATATATCGTTTTTAATGCCTTAGTCATTGAAGTTTTTGAAGATTAGCTCATAGAGCTCTCTCTATTTTCAAATTTATAAGTTGGTGTTATCTTAATGTGTTGATAATACTTGTTATAGATGCATGGTGGAATTGTAGCTAACTAGTATTAATTTTCTTTCTCAGGTGCACATGAAGATGCAACTATTATTGCAGTGGTGGGATTTGCTACACGTGATATTGACAGTTTTGATGTGCTCAAGTTAAAGCCAAAGTAGTTACTTGTTTTGAGGATTCATTTAAGTAGTAGTTGTAGATATATGTATTTGGATACCCTATTTTGAGATAATATAATGAAGATGGTGATATAACATTTCGATGTTTTCTTGCGAATATAGTTCAAAGTTGTTGTTTTAAAATTGAATTGAAAAGTTTTTGGAAAGTAATATATAATGTGCAGTATTGAGTGTTATAAATGTGATGAGTTCAGTAATATGAGTGTTATAAATGTGCTGCAATGAGCCTATGCATATTATCTATTCATGACGTTTTAAAATTGTTCTGAATTATGCACTATATATTAACTATTCATAACGTTTTTATAGAAACTATTCATGACGGTTATTTTATGACGCTTTTAAAAACATTTATAACACCCGTTTTTATAACGGTTGCTGTGGAAAAAAAGCGTCATGGTTCATCATTAATGACGCTTTTTAGCCGTCATTAAAAGGGTTTTTTGTTGTAGTGATACTAACATCCTATATGTAAACTGGTTGGTATTATAAATAACAGGAAAATCATCTACAATGGGTTACTATTCTAATACCACTACTAACTATCATCTCTAGGGTACAGACACTCTACAAGTCGTCATATCATTACACTATGAAGATCTACCTATGAATAAGTTCTACAAACTAAAATATCCCTACTCCTAAGTTACTTACAACAACAGAAGGGTATGATGTTCAAAAAAAAACTTCAAGATACAATCTGATAATCATATGCTTCTGTCCAAAATCATGTTACTCGGAGTCTTCGTCATGCTAGTGGGCAAGGCTACGATAATCACAGAGACCTTTACTAAGGTACATACCTCTAAGTTCATGGTATTTAAAATTTCTGCATTGCCGCATGCGACGGCAAAAACCTTAAATTCCTATACCCGACAAATACGTCCCAAAATCTTACTATATGTCCTCACTATGCCAGCTAACATGACTATCGAAGATTCTAGATCCCATAACTGAGGTGACCTAGCCCATATGATTTTCTCAGAAGAAAAACAAACATAACAAAATAGCAACATGACAAAATTAATCAATCAACAAGGAACAGATGGAATCAGATTTCAAGGTAGTTATAAAAGACAATTACGGGAATGGAATCAAGAAGAACAGAACCTGCAGCAAGATCTCTAATGGTCTATGCATCCTCGACTGTCCTGACGATAGCTCGCCCCTGCTGGTTTTCCCTGGTCTGCTGCTGATGCTGCATGAACCGCTGCTGCTGAGAGAAATTAGGAATGACGGAAAAGGTCTCTGCACAGACGAAGGAGTACCTCCAATGTAGCAGAAATGCCAACCTGAGTCGGCACAACAGGAGCTGCGATCTCGAGGCCCTGATGAACAGGACGAGAGGTGGCCAGCCTTTCGATAGTATTTCTCGGACCGAAGCGATAAGATCGTGTCTTCATAACCATCATGAAGACAGATCAAAACAAGAAGCAATTTCTGAGAATGAAGCGAAAGTTCAACGGGGGACAGTTTATATTCAAGGGAGTCAATAAGCAACAATTTAGATAAGGAATCTGATTAAGAGTTTTCCTAGTGTGATTGAGTACCCTCAAAAATATCATAATCCTACTGCAGGCTATAGTGATACTCTAGTTCGAATACCACTACATAAACTCGGTCGACCTGCATAGGCCACCACTAAAAATGTGTCAAGACCCGCACCCTAGAGTAAGGGCACGAGAAGTGGGTACATCCAGCCTACGCCGCAGTGTCGGCGGTAGAACGCTGTCCTAGGTCAATCATCTAACAATATAAAGGTACCTATACAGTATATACACTCCGAATGGAGGTGACATAGCATAATACAGTCTCAATCACATCTAAGGCAGGATGATAAGATAGATAGACAGATATGAAAATGAAATAAGATCCGCAGAGATACAACCAGAGAAGTCTAAGTGTCTAAGATAACACAATCCAGAAAATATCCAGAATACAAAGTCTCAACTAAAGAATATGAAAGAATATATACAATCCAGATCTCAAATGACAGAATAGAGCCTAACTAAACTAGTCTAAGCAGTATGGACGACGTCCTCAGCTAGAGCTGGATCCTCCTGTGGGTCCAACACAAGTATCGTCTAGATGGGCTCCATAGTAGGTCGGCCAGAAGTCCTCGATATCATCTGTAATATTTTCAACAGGTCCAGTCAAGACGGGAGCGAGCACAGTACATCTCATGCAGTTCATATCATGTTAAGAAATATAAGCAAGCAATAGAGTAAGATACATAAAATGCTGTAAGAAGATGTACATAAAAACATGAGAGATATTTGATAACTGGAAATATATACATGATAAGTAAGAACTATAAGTAACTAGTGATTTAGAATACGAGATGGCATGTAATTGGCTTAGGTTGTACATGATAAAACATGGAAAGTAACAGAGTATACATGATGGATAAATCACATGACCATTTATACTCACCCCTACCCACAATAAACACACAAGGATCCAGTCAAGTTACGTTACGGACATGATGTTTTAGTTACACAAGAAACACATGACGAAACATGAATGTACATGAGAGCACATGAAAGTACATGAGCGTACATAAAAGAACATGAGAGAACATGAGTGTACATGAATAACGCAAGAGCAAAGAGCAAGGAATACATGATGTACATGAAACACATGACATAAAGTATCCGATGCGTCTACTAAGGGGGATAACATCCCAAGAAGAGATCCATATAGTACCAATCCGTGATGATAACATGACAGCATCAAGTAAACTAATCTAGAGCAAGAATATAAGTCGTGACAAGTATAAAATGATCATAGAATGTACTCGCCTATGGTCCTGAGCTGATAAGGTGAACAGATGCTCAGAGTAATCATAGACCTAAAATAAGATACTATGAGTCAAACAGGGTTTTATACTAAAAAAAGGAAACTAATTTAAGTCATGAATGCAAGTCTAAGTCAAAACTAGGTCAATCTAGGTCAAACTAAGTCATACTAGGTCATACTGGTTCATACTAGGTCATACCAAGTCACTGGGAGTCAATCCAAGTCAAACTAGGTCAAACGGGGTCAAAGGTTGACTTACAGTTGACTTTTGATCAAAAAGTCAACTCTGGTCAACTCTGGTCAACACTGAGTCAACCCTGGGTCAACCCTAGGTCAAACAAGTCAAATGTTGACTAACAGTTGATTTTCATTCAACTGGTCATCTCTGGTTTGGTTTCGATCAAATCTAGTCGCTTAAAGGCTAAGTTTGACTCTCGGTTGACTTTTGTTGACTTTTGGTCAAAATGGTCAACCGAAGTCAAAACTAGTCTAGGAGCACTATATTTGATCATTACCAACCAAGGAAACCAAGTTCTAACCATGTCTTAGACTCTAAACTCAAATACCTTAGTTCTAGGTAAAACCTATATTACCCTTACCAAGGTAAATCTCGATACCTTGCCCAATACAAAAGAAACCCTGCTAATACCCAAGATACTAGCCTAGGGTCCTTAGGGTAGCTAGATACTATCCTATCTAGGGTTTACCTACCAAGAACTATAGGTTTCCTAGGTATCTAGTCCATCTTAGGTTACATGTTGTTTATCCTCATTACCTTACCATGATATCATATACCATTCTCACATTTCACTAAACACTCACCCACACAAACTCACTCACTCACACATAACACCCATGATACCATACTTATAGGCTCACTCCTAGGTTCTTCTATAGACTCACATATATATGGATTTAGTTCACTTATATAGGCTTACACACACACACACAAGGCTCACAAACACACACACACAAGGCTGTCCTATATGACTGATTTGGGGGCATGTTAAGGGCTGGTAATGAGATGTTGTGTGGACTAAAATGGACAGCCATTAGGATGGATTGGGGGCCTGTTAGTGACAGGTTTAGGGGTGCTATAGGACAGCTTGGGGGTTGTCCAATGGGGTGAACCATGGGGCTGATTTGGGGCAGCAATGGACAGGTAAGGGACAGGTTTGGGACTGCCCAATGGGGCTGTTTGGGACTGCCATTTAGTGGCCTGTTTGGAACTGGTTAAGGACAGGTTTGGGTGTAGTTTGGGACTGGATTGAGGCAGGAAAGGGGAGCTGGATGGGGACAGTCATGGCTGTCAATGGGCCTGAATATAGGCTGGAAAATGGGGACTGGATGAAGACTGATCGATGGGCTAAATTGGGACAGTTAAGGCTAATTTTTGGGGACTGTTTGTAGGGACTGTTATAAGGGACTGATATTGGTTGATTAGGGACTGGATTTGGGACAGTTTAGGACAAGTTTTGGGCTGTCAATGGGATAGATTTGAGGCTGATATATGGGCAGTTGGGGACAGCAATGTGTGGGCTTGTTTGGGGCTGATATCTGGGCTGTATTGGACTAATTTTGGGATAGTTTAATGGAGCATACCATGGATGAACCATGGACTGAATATGGGAGCAAAGGGACAGTTCTAAGACAGCTATATGTGGACTAGTTTAGAGTGGTTTAATGGGCTGTGCACTGGACTAATATTGGATGGTTTTGGACTAGAAATGACAGCCATATGTGGACAATTATGGGGTGTAAAATGGGCTGGAATATGGGTGGTTTAAGACTAAAATTTGTGGACTGCCAAGGGGCTAACATGGACTGAAATGTGGTATGCCAATAAGGGGTTAAGGGGGCTGAAATGGGCAACCAATGGACTGAATATGGACAGGCTAAAATGGACAGTTGAAGGATAGCTTGTAGGGGTGAAATCTGGACTGATTTGGGGCTGCCATGTAGGCTGTCCTGCTGGTATAAGCAGCTGGGTTCATGGGTGGTTCCCCCCCCCCCCCTCTAACACAAATTCTCCACTCTCTAACTCTCTATTCAAACCAACTCTCAAACACTCTCCATACCACACACATACACACACACCAAGACAACAAACACTCATCCAACTCTTTCTTGGCCGAACCCTCATCCCATACCAAACACAAAATCACATACCATATATATATACGTATATATGTAAACCACAATATATATATATATATATATATATATATATATATATATATATATATATATATATATATATATATATATACATATATATATAGAGAGAGAGAATGATATATATATATAAATATATATATTTTTTTTTTTATATATATATATATATATATATATATATATAAAAATATATATATATATATATATATATATATATATAAATATATATATATATATATATATATATATATATATATATATATATATATATATATTAGATAAAAATATATATATATATATATATATATATATATATATATATATATATATATTAGATAATATGATACAATTTGACACTTAGGAAAACACATCTCTACACACTCATAAATCTGGAATAAAATATTAAACAACATTAAATCAATATCTAATAAATCTACATGTGTCCAAATAGTGGTTTTCCCACTAGGACACGATCCTACACATTGGACACCTCTACAAGTGTCCAAATGGACATGAAATGGACACAAATGGAGACACAATCATGGGGGTCATTCCTATGGGTCAAAATCAACCTAATACATGAGAAGAATAAGAAAGAGGAAGGGATTTATACCTCCCGGTAGATCGAATCGAATGAAAAGCTTCCCGATGCGCCACCGACACGTAGAAATCCCAAACGGACATGAACGTGCTCCGAATCCTCTCAAACTTGGGTAGCTTCCTCCTTGGCTTGAATGGAGAAGGAAAGAAGAAGGTTGGGTGGAAAAATAGAAGGATTTGGTGGAGGAATGATAGGGATTTGCTCACTAGAAATTTGGAAAAGAACTAGAGAGAGGAAAATAAAGTGGAAAAAATGACAAGAGTCTCTCTCCACTCCCTAGATAGGGTCGGCCAAGTATGGGCTGATTTTCCCTATTTGCAATGTCTAAAATACCCCCACTAGCCTATTTAATTAAATATTATGAAAGGGTTTAAGTCGGGGCTAGTTTAGTCATTCCTAAAATACTAATCACACTAATCCTATCCAAATAAATTAGCCTAGTCACTAACTAAAATAATTTGCATGTGGGCCATGGCTAACTAGTATGTGGGCCCCACTAGAGTCAACACTACCCCGGGTTCCCGATACAAGTCGGATTGAGCTGAAATTCGAACCCGACTCAAATAACCCCGAAATAATATTATAAATAAATAAATAATTTCAAAAAATATTCTAAAATGAAAATGACAAAAATACCCTCAAACTAAAAATGATAAATGAAATACCCTAATCACATGGCTAGGCTCTAGGATTACATTAGCAAAACACCAAATCACAAGTCATGATTTTAAATAGTTTAAAAAATAATTAAAAATTACCAAAAATCATAATATGAAATAAATATCAATAAATAATAATTATAATTACAAAATTTCAAAATTACCCTCATCTGGAAAACTGGGTGTTACAATACGTAGCTGGCATGTATATGTATCGTAGTCTTACGTACTTTGGAACTGGAGTGTTACACTCAGAAAGAGCAGGCCACTATCATGAGGGACGGTATGGAAAATGGCTGCCTAGATATTGTAGCAGCTATGGAAAGCATGACCAGCTAACCGTAACCATATTTTCTACCTTAGCCTCAGCCCCAGCCCGCCTTACCTCGGGGGGGGCACTATTCTTGACTTCAAAGGCTTGCTCTCCGAAATTTTTACCGCACTAAAGGGATTATTTATGCTGATGAGTGGCTTGTGGAATAGAGAGGCTACTCCGCATTTCTAGGCTTCCAGATGACTTAAAGATAAAATCCGCGGGACTTAACTTCATGACCTAGCCAGGACTTGGTTTCAAAATGAGCCTAAGCTCGTAGTGCCTGGATTTACATGTGATATATTTGTGGAGCTTTTTAGGGAGAAGTTCTTTCCTGCTATAGTCATAGAAACCCTAGAAAGGCAGTTTTAGACTCTCGAGCAAGGAACTCACACAGTTGATGAGTACGTTGCTGAGTTCAGCTGGTTGGGCCGATTTATCGAAAGTATGGTAAGAAATCCTGAGGAACGAGCTAGAAGATTTTGACATGAATTAGCTAGGAAGATTAACATCCATGTCATTGCCAATGGTATGGGAACCTATACCAAGATGGTCATAATTGCTCAGAGAGCCGAGGACGATCTGGGCCATCCCCCAAAGAGGGATCGAGATACTTTAAGAGGAAATAATCCCGGGCTGACAAAGTTCCACCATGCCAGCAGAAAACTTTACAGGATCATATTATAGTTCAGTAGGAAATTCCCTAAGCACCAGCCCCAGTCCAGCAGCAGAAGCAGGATCATGTTACTTGTGCCTATTGTAAGAGGTCAGGACATGGGTGAAAGAAATACATTAAGAGAATGAAACAATGTTTCAGTTGTGGATGGACTGAGCATAGGATCAGAGATCCCAATAAGAAATATCGAGAGCAAAGAAATTAGCTCTGGATAGGAAGGATTGATTTGAGTTACTGGCTTTGATGATTGTAAATAGAAGTTGAGGAATCTGTCTTCTAGAATAAAGGTCTTTTAGACCTAGTTGTAGTTGTGTGAGATAATTCCTAGTAGTTTCTTTCCTTCATGCATTATACTCATCTTTTGATTTTCAATAAAACATAGTTTTTGTTCTACTAGAATCTAATTAATATTCATGCCTAGATGACTTAGTTTTCGTATCTAATTGCGTCTAATTTATTCTGATCATAACTAGTGATTGCTTTGATCAAGATGATTGTGATTAGATTTCGATTTTTAGATATGCATGATCCCTTCATTCCTATAGTCAATCATGTCTACGTATTTTGATCGTGATTTGAACATTACTATACCATTGTGACCCTACCCTATGATCATGCCAAATCATGACTTTCCTTAAAATTTTCTTCTATTTACGATCGTATCTAACTAATTTTGTTCATTCCTTAATCATGTCATTTCTGTACTTTTAGTCCTGCCTAGTCATGCCATTTGGAATTTCGAGGACGAAAATTTTCTAAGGTGGGTAGAAATGTAATCCACTGTTCTCGAATTTCCTATTTTCCAATTTTTAGATTTTATTTTATCAGGAATTATTATTTTGGTAGCAATTTTTGTTTAGGGAATGGCGAAGTCATAAATATTTAAGGTAGAGTGGCACATGAGTAATTATTTAGAAGTTTATGATTATGAAGCTGGAATGGTAATTTGGTAAAATCCTGGAAGTGGAGTGACATTTGGTTTGTAGAGTGTGTCATGATTAGCTAGATGATTAGTGGAAACATGTAGATTATCCCTAATTAATTAGGACTAGTGTTAATTAACCCCAAGGAATATTCCATGAAATCTAGCATATTTCTAGGAAATATTTTTGAAATATGCTAGGAATATTCTTTTTCTAGATTAGTCCTAATTACCCTATAAATACCCCTAATTATTGTTAGTGCTAATCATTCCTAATAATTCACCAAACCTATCATTTCCGTGCCTTGCAGTATTGGTATGTCTATTCTCATTTCGTTACCACTCTAGCTATTACATTTACATTCGAAATTCCTCGTGTCCGATACGACAAGATATTCCCAAAATTCTACAAAATACAATCATCTTCTTCGTGTCCCCGGGTTCGACCCCGATGACACGGACACGTCACAATTTCCAATACATCATTTCCCGACACCATCTCGTGTTCTTGCCAGAGGACATACCGATCCACTTTGTTCCAAACCCTAACCCTAATCAGTGTTCTTTGTCCCGAGGACACGGACACACCAACCTATAGTATTCTATGTCGACACAGGACATGCCCAAGCTCCACCGGCTCTACCTATCTCTGGCCTACAGATCCTAAGAGACACCGCTGCCTCGGACAGTGTCACGACCCGCTCTCGAATAATCGGACACAAGTCGGACACGCCCAGCTTCGTCGATGGACACGACAAAGTAAGCTGTACAATACTAAGGAAAACTCCAAGTCGCAATGTAATGTAAACATCCACAGCTTCTTATATATAACGTTCCCAGAAAAATCACCAATATCCATCAAGTCATTTTAGTACAAAGTCATCCGGAGACAAATCCGATCAAATAAAATATACAATGATAAAATCATAAAAGAATACAATCTCCAGAAAATAAATAAAATAAAGGCTACAATATCCGATGTAATCACATGCTCCATGTGGCCTCAAGCTCACCTGCAACGTATCCTGTCAAGAAAAGAGCAAAGTACAACCCCGACAAGAACAATATACAATGTAATCTATATATAGTACAGAATACAAGGTGAAACCAGAATACCAAAACTGGAAATGAAACTATGGTACCAGAAATAAAATTTAAAAGTGCAGGCAATGGACGCGACAATCAATATGCAAGACAATGAACATGGCTATCAACGAATCAAGACAATGAATACGACAATCAATGCAAGTGTGACATTTTGAAATATTAAACTAATGTGTGACCGGCTAAGGACCACAATCAATCAATGAGTCAATCAATTCTACAAGATCCGGCTTCATCATACGTGAAGTGTACGATTAGGCTATCCACAATACCTATGTTGGGTGTGGTCACACAAAAGCTAATATTTCTCTCAATCCCCACAATAAATAATGACTCACAATGCAATGAACAAGGTACAAGATAATCGTGTGTATCTCGTGTCCGATATGAGAACATGGCACATGAATGTAAGACAGAAAGACAAAGTAAAAGTCAAGTCGGTGTACTTGCCTTGCCTTGGAAGCAAGTGAGTAGTACTGCATGGATGTAAAGGATCACCTGGAAGTTGTACAATTTGTTAGGGTTTTGAAATAGTGATCATTAGCCAACTATATCACTAACTTTCTCTAGTACTAATTATAGGCCTAACTTAGCTTAATCAATATTTTTAGAAAATATTTTATAACTTTATAAGGTTTTTAGAAATATTTTATTAGTAAGGTAATAATTATAACTATACAACTTTATATAACTACTAGCTAGAATACCAGAAAACTTATAATGAAACTTTAGATAAATTATTTGAAGATCATACTTGAAAATATTATTTGAAAATAATATTTATTTAAAATACTTAAAACCATATTTTTAGAAACTATATTATAGTTTTGATAATACTTAATTAGGTTTTAACCAAATTATTCATTAATTTTAGAAAATGCCTGAAAGCTGACTAACAATATTTTTATAACAAATAATACTAGCAATTTAGATAGGGTAACATTCGCTAAATATTTTGCTATAAAAATATTATACAATTTTATTAATCATCCATAAAGATTTGTAGCAATATTTAATAATGATAACAAAACACATTTACTTATACTAGCAGATTATATGATATTTACAATAATACTACAAATAAGAAAAATATAAACAAGAGAAATATCATTACTCAAATCTAGCCCAAGCCCACAGTCCAACAGTCCCACATTCCAACAGTAAAAAGACTTAACAATATATATAGGAAACTAAATAGATATATATACCCAGGCCTGAAGCCCAAGCCCAAACTTTTGCCTAATCCCAGCCATTTCCTATCCAGGCCCACTGTTGCTAACATCAGCACTGTTATTATTTCTCTTTAATTTCATCATTAACCAACCAGCCCACCACTTAAACTCAATATTCACAAGTCCAGGATCCAACCTGTTTATAACTAACTTATCTAATAATTTCATTCAAAAACTAAGTCCCAAACACACTGTTCTCAACCCGACCCATATGTTTCCCCGGCCTGGCTCAGTTCCTTGAGCCCAATACCCTTCCATCAACCCGGCCCATAATAACCCAAATATTAAACCTCTTCATACTCTCTCTCCTCTCATTCCCAATTACTACAGGCGACCTTCAAATCCCATTCCCTTCCTCTTCTTCTTCTCCATACTCCTAGCCAAGAAACCCTAACCCTAATTCTATTCTCTTCAGTCCTCTAGCTCAGTCCCAAAGAACCCTAGCCAACAAATCGAACCCTAGTTCTACAGATCTCTACATCTTCCTCTCGTTCAAATCAGAACTCTAACCCCCAAAATCGAAAACCCTAACTTCCACTTCTTCCCCGATTCTTCGTCCGCCCAAAACCCTAATCCCCAAATAAAACCTAGTTCTAGGTCAGGAAACCCTAGATTTAAACTCGAACCCTAACCCTATACTTCGTCTTCTTCCTCTAGATCTAAGAAATACTAGCCAAGAAAAGAAGGACACAAAAAGGAGAGAAGGTTGAGAAGATCGATGCGGGTGATTACCTGTCGGCGGATCAGGGCAAGTCGTGGCGATGACGGGATCCAGTCACTGATGCCGATCGTAGCTTCGTCGGTGAGGCCTGGCTTCAGGCGCTGCTGGCTGGTCGGTCTTCAAGACGACGTCGTCGTTCGATGGCGAGCGATCAAGATGCGACGGCGAGGATGGCGGCTCCGACGAGCGGCTCCTCGGTTCCCGAAGGGCCAGCGACTCGTGACTCGATGAGTCAGCTCCAGAATTGAGGCAGCACGGTCTAGTGGTACTTGGTGACGGAGATCCGACGCTACAACGGCAAGCTTCGGTCTGGACTGCCCGTGACGGAAAATCGAAGTCGATCGGCGGAGGTTGGCTGGTGGAGTGGCGTCGAGTTTCGAGGAGTCACGAGACTCGAGGAGGCTGGTGGTCACACGGGAGCCGAAGGGGCGGCCCGAACTATGAGGCGTCGGTACGAGGATCGAAGGGACAGTACGGGGACCGATGGGGCACGCGTCTCGAACTGGCGGTACGGTCTTCAAGGCACGGCATAGAAGTCGAGATCTGATGCTGCAGTCGAGGTCGGCTCGGGTCTTCTCGACGGTGGCTCGATCTACGAGCTGGTGGTGCTCGACAAGGATCCGACGGTGGTGCGCGGCGGTGTTCGGTGGCCGAAGTGGCCAGTGAGCAGAGGAGAGAGAGTAGAGAGATAGAACAGAGTGCTAGGTTGTGTCAGAATGTATTGGGAAGTGTGCATTAATTTATAATAAAATATTTTGTGTGTGTAGAGTGGCAGAATTGTAAATACTTATAGATCTGGGGTCTTTGTACAGTGGCAATGTTGGTAATATAGAATAGATCTGGGGCTAAACTAAAATAATTAGTAACAAATTTTTAAATATTCAAACAGATTTTAAACTGCTAACAAAATTAGTTAATAATTATACAAGCCTAATAACAGAATTGTAACTAAAATGTAACAACTAATTAATTAAAGACTTACTAAATAACTAACTACCAAAATCAGTTACTGCATTTCCTCCAAATAAAATCATATATTAATTAACAGAAAACAAACAATTAATATTTTAACATAATTAACAGTTAATAATTAAATACAAACCTAATTAGTGTTAATATCAATAACAATATTGTAATTAATTTGAAATACATAAATTAGTATTATTTAGTAGTTTTGAATATTAGTAGAAAATTTAAGTTTTAATCATACTAAGGAATTCAAATTAATAAACCAATATTAATAGCAATTCAATACTAAAAATAAAAGAACAACCTTTTCTTCTCAGGGAAAAGTAATCCATAACAACTTTTATCAAAGTAATTAATTAATATCTAATCATTAATAAAAGAAAATTAAAATTTTAAGAATAAGTTTAATTTAAGATTTGAAATGCATTTGTCTAACCAATTCAATAAAACATTATTTAAAATTAAAGAAAATTTTCAATAATACCCAAAAAATAGGTTCAGGGAGTTACAGGCAGCATCCTCTTCCCCGCTGGAGTCGGTCAACCACAGTTGCATCGGTAAGCTGCATCTCGACCGTTGGCCTCCTCCGTAGAATAGATCCGGTGACTTTCTTCCCCTACCGCCTTGATCTCGTCCTGATCTGACCGTATCTTCTCCTTGTCAAAGCTTCCGCCACCTTCACTATCCACCACCGCCATCTTCTGGTCCACCTCCAAGAACCCTAACTTTTCCTCCTGTTACCGGGATCACTACATCCATCGCTTGTATGCCATTGTGCTCCGCCCCTTTTCCTCTAGGATTGGCTAGTGCTGCTACCAACCCTAACCCCCTGCGTTGACCACTGGATCCAGTTACCAGGCCGGAGTCAGTGACCCATAACCTCGAACGAAGTTTTCTTGTCAGCTGCCCCACCAGTAGCGGTCGATTGATCTTAACCACAAACTATCGATCTACTGAGCGTGACCGTGGCCATCTCGACCACCCGCCGAAGTCGTGTAACGCTCCAGTCCTAAAATACGTAGTACTAAGTATGTAGACATGCCAACTGTATACATACGAAGCATACTCCAATATACGGAGAACTCATATGTATACATAAGCTGTAAAATACAGTAACCATGAAACTAATCTCATCCACAAATAAATATATCATAAAATCAACTTGTTAAAGTCATTTGTACAAAATGTTAGGCGGAGACATATCCACTACCAACAATTTAAAATAAAAAAATATACAAAGGAAGAATTGGTTAAGCGAAGCAAGTAGTGAGTCCAAGAGCAATCGTCACGAATCAAGGAAGGAAGACATGGCCTTAGCTAGAGCACCTGCAAGAAATCACGTAAACACACACCTGAAGAGATCACCAGGTCCTCAGAGTGATGTAACAAGATACAGAAAGAACAAGCTAATATGAACTGTCAAAATAATAATAATATGCAAGACTCTCCTAGACACCAATATGCAAAAGGGAATGCTAACCATCTATTGTGCAATTTATAGGACAATTTTCATGCACATGGGTGGGATTTAGGCTACATGTACGTAACTGGCATCCAGGCATCTGTATCCGTTCATAACGTCCAAGACGTCAGAGGGCATCTGCAAATATAAATCGCCACAGTTCCATCCGGAGACTGTGGTTTACCTGTTTGGATTCCCATATGCACTAACGACTGTCCTCCCCCAGTATTTCTCACACTGTTCAAGTTATGTCCATAACCTGTCCAGTTTTGTAACTGCTTGAGTCTCTATACCCTAGTCATAGCAGTTACGAACAACTACCATCACATGACCTTAGAGATGGCCAGTCCATAAGTCGTCCCCTAGCAAAATATCTCAAACCGTGTAGTGTGAGTGTCATGGCCCAAGGAGATATAAGGATATCCTCCAACAAGAAGGTAGTCCGTTAAAAGTAAGTTAACATGCATATAGTAAAGTAAAACGACTAATAGAGTCGCTTGCACCCAAGTGTGGCTTGGATGCACAGTTTATACAAATAAACAAAAATATGAAACAAGTAAATAAATGCAAAAAATAAATAATATGATAGTAAATATAGCAAGGTATACTTGTCTGGTATGACGTCTGGTGTGGTGTGTGCTGATCCGATATGTTCTGATTTGTCCGATAGTCATGGTCGTTAAGGGTCTGAAGTCACGAAGAAGTAGAAAATAGGATCATTCACGATCAATAGTGATAATCGAAGGAGATTTTATGAAAACACATACATGTACTATGCGTAGAAAATATCTATAATATTTTAAAACTAGATTTTATTAGTAAAAATATGTTTTAGGAAATTACTAGAAACAAATATCATTTTTTTAGGCTAAAAATACTAAGGTTGTCAAGATGAAAGTTATAGGTAGAAAAACTATTTCTTTATTAATTAGATAAATATTTTAAAAAATAATTAACAAGAGAAATTTCAATATATCTTACTGATATTAGTAATCATAACACTCATCAAAAAAATATAATAATAATAATACATTAGTTAATATTTGTACATAAAATTCTAATTACTATTTAATACTGTTAATGATCACACAAAATTTAAAAAATATAATAACAAAATCAGAAGAAAAAATTCGAGAGCAATTGTTCTCAGTTGACTAGTAGATATTTAAGAAAGAGAGAAGAATAAAAATAGTAGCACAATGAGAGCAGTTGTTCTCTACTTCTCTCTCTCGAGTGAGAGAGAAATAAATAAAAGAAAAGTGGGGAAGCTGGTGAGGAAGAGAGAGTTTGAGCGAGAGAGAGAAAGGTGAGGGAAGAGAGAGGAAGAGTGAGCTACCGCGGAAAAAGGTCCTGCCGGTGCGATGGTTCGCAGGGTGCTCGAGCGTGGGCGATGTTGCGCCTCTAGATCTGGCAGTTGTGCACGACGGCAGCAGATCTGCTAGAGGGAGGCGGCTGGGCGAAAGCTCATCGACGGGTGGCCGAGCGCTGGGACGCGGCGACTGATCGACCGCAGAGGAGGGAGTGGTGCGGCTCTGGCTGCCCCGGCGACATGGCTCGTGATGACGGCGGGTACTACGTCGGAAGGGGGCGGCGGCCGGTGGATGCAGGATTTTGAGTGCTGACGCGACTGGAGATGGCGCCGGTAGCGGAAGGCAGTATGCGAAGATCTGGTGTGGTGGTTGATCTTGCCACCGCGACGCGCGAGTCAGTCCGGCACGGCGGATGCTCGGGTCCGACCGACGGCCACGGGAGGTGAGTGGTTGTGGTGTGTTTTATTTAGGACGGTGGTCATGGTGATTTTGGGCGCCGGTGGTCGGAAAAAAGAGGAAACGACGGTGGTGGTAGGTGCTGCTGCAAGTGGCGGTGGTGGTGTGGGTAGGCCAGGGTCTTGTGTGTTGAGGCGGCGGTGATAGTTGTGGTGCAGTGGCTTGGGTTGGTTGGAACATGGGAGTCGGACAGGAATCGGGGATCGGGACGAAGCTGTGGTGTTGGATAGGTGGAGGCCGTGGTAGTGTTTCGGTGGTAGGGGAGGGTCTGGCTGTGTGCGGGATGGACGAAGGTGGTATTGGCGATGACGATGGTGTTGGCAATAGCGGGGTGCTTGTGGCGTCAGGGGTCTGACATGGAGATGGCCGGGGACAGGCTGCAAGTGGTAGAGGTGATGGCGGTGACCGACGGGGATTAGGATAGGGTTAGATTAGGGATTTGATGTTTGTCGTGTCGGGGTTGTCGACACGGAGGAGAACACAATGTATATGTAAAATTTGGAATAAGAAATGGACGAAGAATATGTACACGATGCACACACGTATATTTGTGGAGAAATTTGTGGTCTATTTGTGAAGATGAAACACATATGGAGGCTCTCCTTATATAGGAGGTGGACTCCTAGACTGATAATGATTATGAAAATTCAAAACCCCTTTAGATATCTCTCTCTTAGTTTAAATCAAGTTTAAATCAATTTAAGAAATCAAAAATCAAATTTAAATCAAATTTATATTTATATAAAGCTTATCTATAAGTTTAAACTACTTTTAAAATATTTCAATAAAAAACAAATTTAAATTTAAATTGCCAAAAATGTTAAGCATTAAATTCACGAATTTGAAAATATCTTTATGATAAATAATAAAAATAATTAATTTTGAAAATTCGAATAAATATTTCAAATAGTAATAGGAAGTACCTTTAAAATATATTTTAAATAATTTAGATAAAACAATTTCAAAAATAAACATAAATTTTTAAATTTTTAAAATACCTTCTTGCTAAATAATTTATTATAAATAATAAAATTAATTTTGAAAATATACATGAAATAATTTTTATGTGCTTTACACGAGTAGAATATTCACATAATCTAGTTTTCTAAATTACCACTTTTAAAATAAGAAAGCATTTTATAAATAAATAAAATAATAAGTTTTGTCAACCTCGATAGACACTTTTCACAACTTTTAAATAAGAATATATATTATTTTGAAATTATCCTTCATAAATAAAATCTATAATCAAAACTATTTTTCTAAAAATGTGTAGCTCACACATATTCGCACTGGACGAGAAAATACGAAACGCGACGTACAATACGCAAAATAAAAATCCAATCCAAAAAAAAATGTGGTAAAAATTAGGGGGTTTACAAGTCGCCTTGGCCGTAGACCGTCGGCCGCACGGGGAACGAAGTGGTCCCCACTACTTCTTCCTTCTCATTCTTCCTCAGCTTCTTCTTTTTTTCTTTCGTTCTCCATAACTCTCTAGAGAGAGAGAATAGAATATATGGGTTAACAATGAAGATCCGGGTCGGGTTTGTGGTCCACTGGGCTGTGGGCCGAGCCCATTAATAGATGGTTTTTGGTTTGGGCTGCCATGGGCTCTTTAGTAATATGCTTGGGCTTAGTTTCGTTATTTAAAACAAAATATTTAGGGCTAAGTGTATGGTTTTTAAGAACAATATTGGGTTTTGGATTTTGTGGGATTTAGTGATCAATAATTAATTGAACTTAGCTAGGTTAAGGGATTTGACCATGAGAGCTTTAGGAATTGAGCCAATATTCCTTAAGGATTCATTTGAAGATTTCTTATGGATTTAAATGGAAGTTTATAGAACCTAATACTTAATCATGGTATTGTTGAGTAGGTTGGACTAAGGAGCAATTTTGGCAAAGTTGGACATAAGACAAGTACTCCTTACAAGATATTTCTGCATACATTATAAATGTTATCCTTATTTCTTAATTTGTCATAAATCATATTGTGACACGATCTTCGATATGTATCATGATTTATGACTTTGCATCACATTACTTTATTTCAAGTTTTGAATCTTACTTGGATTATGATTCTGAATCATTATATATGAATCTTGATTTGCATCAAATGATTTCAAGTTCCGTTTCTTGTTTGAATCTTGAGTCAGAATTAGGGGGAGGGGGAGGGGAAATATCGAGTAGATATGTGGTCAACCCATCATGTTCCGAAGCCCAGATTGACATACATTGTAAGTAGGTCCACGCCTGACCAGTCCAAATCTAAACCTTAGCCAGCCACATATCAAAACTATATTTCAAATCATGTAGTTACTAGTCGGGTATCCTTGATCATGGGTTATTTCGTGGCAAGTCTTGTTATCATATTTTTATGATTCTCGTAGTTTCTCGTATTGCATGCCTCATAATCATGACAGCATCAAGTATCTCATTATCTGGTTTTTATTCTTTGTTTATTTTTATGCTTTATTTTATATAGTGCGACATATTGTTTGGATGTACTTTGCTCCCGTCTTGACAGGACCGTTGACATTTTAGATGACATGGAGATAGCTTGCGGAAGACAATACTTAGAGGATTTAGACTAGATTTCGATGTATCCGATAATTATGGATATGTTTGATATAGTAGATGTATAGTAACGATTTGTCTCCGGAGTGCACATGTACTATGTATTAAAAGATGGTAGTGGATTGGTGATCGTGTGAGTACGTGTTGTGGGTTCGTTTACTAGTTCTGTGATTGAGCATACATTGATATCATGATCATTCGATGACTTTCAAGGTTAATATAGACATCTAACTACCGTCGATTCTGTAACGACCGTGGTTCATATTACGTATTTTAGTATACGTATACATATTTTTGCATGTTTTCTGGCATGGTTTATCTTGGTATTTCTCTTGCTTGGTTCGGCCTAGTTGGCTTGGTTTGGTTGGATTTGGTTTTTTCTTCATATGGACCAAACCCCCACCTACCCCCACTCTTCTTTTATAGGCTCCCACTCTTTTTCTATCTCCTCATTTACTTTTCTCTATTAACTCTTTTTCTTCCTCCATTACTCCCTTCACCTACCAGAGAGAGAGGCTTAGGCAAGTGCAACTTGCTTCATGGAGGAACTCAGTTTTTACTATTCCATTCTCTTCCTCATGAGATTCTAACACACTTTAGTACTTAGCATTTCTAATTTCCATGGTTCAATTTGTGTAGATCTAAGTTTATTGTATTTTTAGATTTTTTGGGTTTTGATCTATTTAACCTTGTCATTTCTAAGTTTTTATGGTTCCATGTTGTAGAGAATTTTATTCTTCCCCATTTTGACCTATAGAAGTTCGGATTCTGACCTCGGATGAAGGATTTATGGAGCTTGGGAATTTGGCTTTTATAGCTCTTCTTCTCGGACAAGTAGGGAAGGAGCACAGTGCTTGACCGCATGGATTTTCATGCGGCAAGTTTTCCTTAGCCACATGGCACCCTCAGTCGCATGGCCTTAGCCGACCGTATGAAAATTTTCCCCAGCCGCATAGGCTCATCATTTCCTGGCCGCATAACCCGCAGCCGCATGGCACTGCGTCTCTCGAGCCGCATGAAGTCAACTCATCGCTGCCGCATGAGGCTTTATTCCCTGAGTCGCATAAATCCCCCTTAATTCCCTAGCCGCATAGGCCATGGGACCCTCCAACCGCATAAGGCTCTATTTCCCTGCCGCATAAGCCCCTTCCTTCCTACTGCCGCATAAGACTCTCATTCACACAGCCGCATGAGACCCTTGCGCTCTCCCGAGTTGCATGTGCCCTTCTCTTACCAGCCGCATGAGCCCGATTCTCCTGAGCCGCAAGAGTCTGTGTTCCCCGAGCCGCATGAGGCTCTCTCCCTTGCTGCATGGCTTTTTCCTTTGCCTTGCACCCTTTTATTATATTGGAATGTTACATTTATGCTTATATAACTTGGGTCCCTTGCTAAAGTGCATATATCATGTAAAATTTACACATGTTCCATGAACACGATAGTGGCCCACCGTGGCGCACTCTTGACAAGTACACCTGACATAATATATCTCGATTTGCTTTTAAGACCGCTATCCTGACATGATAAGAATGAATGAACTGGACACCGTGGACGATTATGCTTGTACAAATAAACCAGTATTGTCTTGTATCATGTCTAGGATAGGGATCACTGAATACCACGGTCAGGGGTACCTACTAAAATTGACTAAGGCTAATAACTAGAGATTCCAGTAGTCATGGAGAGATTTCCCAGTTACAGGCAATCCCGTTATCTGGGCGTACTAAGTGGACTTGTAGCCTACCGACGAGTAGGGCACAATTCCATCACACAGTCATGTGTTGCACCTTTCATGAACGGACATTCGACCTGGATAATCTGGATGGTCTGCAGGGCTTGTGGTTGTTGGAATAATCTCATTGCATCTTGTTAGTAACTAGGCCTGTGATAACCCTAGTTAGTTAAAGTATCGAGTCGTACTCCTTGCTTGGCCGTGATTGATTGGATGGAGTTTAGCACAGCTTAGTCTTGTCCTGATCCTGTACCAGATTGTGACATGACATGATTATTTATGCTTGCCTTAACAATAACGATCAGGGGACCAGTTCTGTTCAGGCAAAGGATTACAACCCCGGTCCTTGTTTGGTTTAAGGGTTGTAACCTGGCTCCCGGAGCAGTTCTCTGTCCTCTCTTCGTTTATTGCCTTGTTGCATCTCATGCCATGCTCGTTATGTTTCACCTTACTCCAATAGCATGATTATACATACTGGCCTTAACAATAAAGATCAGGGGTCCAATTCTGTTCAGGCGAAGGGTTACAACCCCGGTCCTTGTTTGGTTTAAGGGTTGTAACCTGGCTTCCGGGGCAGTTCTGTGTCCTCTCTTCGTTTATTGACTTATTTTACCCTATGTCGAGCTCATCCTGTTTACTTTACCAACAAGTATTTGAGATGGGTTTCCACTCAAGTGAAGGGTTGCAACCCCGGTCCTTGTTTGGTTTAAGGGTTGCAATCTGGCTACTTAAATGGTTTCCTTGTACTTAATTTATTATTGTTATCTCTGTTATTATCAGTATCCTTGTAATTATCTTTAATCTTCTTTATTATATGCTGGTTGTAGTTCCTAAGTGAAGCCTCCTTTGTGGTACTTACTCTTTCTGGGGTCTGACCCAGCTGGTTTTGTATGACCAGATATCGGAGCAGCTTTAGAGGATCTACCTACCTTCCAGCCAGATGGTGACCACCAGGCGTAACCCTGGAAACGAGTGGGTTTCTTTTGTTCTTCCACTTTATTTTAAATATATTCTTTTGGCGTTTAGCCGACGAGCACGTGCTAGCTCGATTGTACCTTTATTTACTGTCTGCCTACGGGCTGTAACATGATTGACAAATCCTAGGGTTGATCATGTATGACTGAAACTCTTGCTAGTCTTAATATTTTGTATGACTAGCTTAATGATCATCCGAATATGTAATGTATGGGACGCCTTATTATTGTATATTTGGTGCTCTGACATCTTGTAACTATTATTGCTTGCTTGAGATTGAGACAATAGGCTTGTTCATGACAATAAGAGACTGATGGCTTGTAGTTAAACCATCATGTATCTAGACAGCCGTGACAGTATACCGAGGTAGGTTTCACTTCAATATTCGTAGCTGGCTATGTACGCCCCCGCTCTCCAGTATTCTGGTTCTAGGGCGTTATAGATTCTGCGGCGTAGACTGTATGTATCCACGCACTCGTACCCGATCATGCGGGCATGGGTCATGACACCTCATGTTAAAGTGGTGTGACACCATAAAGAGGTAAAAAAATATAAGGCCTTTGCTTCGTGATCCATGTCACAGCGGCATAGCACCGCAAGGAAGTGCAAGGCTTCATGTTGGGTATTACGACACTACAAAGAGGCTTGTGTCCTCATGTTATAGTGGAATGACACTATAATGAGATGGAGCCTCAGCTTTATGCCATGTCATAGCGGCGCAGCAACGAACTAAAGCACAAGGCTTCATGTTGGGACTCTTTAGAAGAACTCACCTAGAGTTTATGAATAAAGGTACAAGTCATCTATTGAGGGTAAGCTTGTAGACATCCAAAATACATACACTGAAATAGGGAATGCACATGGCCTTTAATGTGCAACCAGAAGCACAAATGATGTCATTATGTGAGTGGAAAGAATAACAGCCATGGTGCAAAATTTCATACGTAGTTCATTCTTATATCATACCTTTGTTTAATCCATGCGGGAAGATTTAAGTCGTAAGCGACATCTATCCTAATGCATGATGCAATCACTGTAGGGAACGCTTAGCCCATATTATTGAGATATGTGGGAGATTGTTGGAGTTTTTTCTTGCACTCGTGGAGGTCTTCCTCCTTGAGAGCTAGAAAGATATTTCCATATTAAAAAACACTCCAAATGGGTATCTCAATATAATACCATGCTTGGTGTCGAGAGATGCACATGAGATGGTGGCCCAAGTGGTGGGTGTCGTGGATGTTTTCCTAGTAGGATTAAGTTTTCTTTAGAAGAACTCATTGTAAGCCCCCTGAATTTTAGGGTTCTTTTAAAAAAAATTAAAGAATTATTTTTAATAAATAATTTTATTGTAATTAGTTTTGATCATTAAATGTACTTTTTCGTGACTTCGATTTTTGGAGCATCAAAAATGTCAATCTCTCGGAACTTCCTTATGAGTTTTGCAATAGATAAGATTATCTTCATATTGATATATCATGTTCCACTCAAACTTGTTCCTTTGTATTCTATTTATACCGCACAACTTTTTGGTCAATTTACGCAATTTGACCCTCTACCGGAAAACACTTGACATAACTTCCAATTTAATTTCAGGGCTCGACATCGATCCAACATAATCGACCCAATATATGGTTTTAACCTATTTTGAGTCTACTATGCAAATGCCACTCGTGTGCCATCAATTGAGCTCCCGTATGCTACTATTTCATCAATGATTGTAATTGATCTAAATTGTAGTCATGATCGCACTGTGCCCAAACCTAATCCAATCTAACCCGAATCACCCAACCCAAGTAAATGTGAGTCCCTCATTTTCCTCTTACTATTATTTTATTATAATCATTTATATACCATTGTTATTAAATTAAGTTTGGAACTACCTTTTATATATATATATATATATATATATATATATATATATATATATATATATATATATATATATATATATATATATATATATATATATATATATTTTAATATATATATATATATATATATATATATATATATATATATATATATTGGTGTCCGGTCATCCTCGCACAAGCCCGTGGCCACTGCCACCCAGCCGTCTTGTGCGAGAGAGGGCTCGATCCCGGGTCTCCTCGCCGAGAGTCCCCCTCCCTCCTGCCACTTACGCTAGGAGCGCCGGACACACACACACACACACACACACACACACACACACACACATATATATATATATATATATATATATATATATATATATATATATATATATATATATATAGTTTAGTTAGAGTATACATATAATATCATTGATATTATTATCAATATAATTCATATATTCTTATTATCTGATTATTTGGTTGAAAGGCTTAATAAATAAGTAAACCAATAATTTTAGCAATTATAGACGACTTTTATGTTATCTTTCGGAAATTATCTATATTAAGTTTAAAATTTGGGTATAGTAATACTTTCTCAAATCCACTTTTTTAATTCCAAACCTAAGCCCACATTATATTCTATATTTCTATTTACTTTTACCTTAATAATTAAGCTACCCTAACCTAAAAACTTACTCTCAAATACCAACCAGGAAATATATTTATTATTATTATTATTATTATTTAGCCGATTATTAATATTATTATTGTTGTTGTTGTTGTTATTATTATTATTATTATTATTATTATTATTATTATTATTATTATTATTATTTTCTTTCCTTTTTTTACCTTCAATTTCCTGTAAAGAGAAGCCTAATAAGGCCTAATCCCCCTGGCCTATGTTAGAGCCAACCCTAGCCTAAGTTAAGCAGACCGGGCAATACAACCCAAACCCGCTAGAACCCGAACCCGAATTCCAACTCCTTTTCGTTGGTTAAACATCTGCTCCTTGTCGCGTGTCACATGGCACTGTAGCCATCTCAGCATGGTAGAGGCGCAGAGGCCACGCCGATACGGCGCTCTTCAGCTGGCCTTGGACGTTTTCTCTCTCCTTCACCCCCTGCGTATATAAGTGTGCACTGTTCGTTCATCCGAACGTGAACCCTAGCCGCCACCCCCAAGGACCCCTTCCCACTTACTGAAAGTCTCCTTCTTCTTGATCGGCAACCACCGTGCCACCCCCATGCACCTTCCGGCGCTCATGTGCGTGCGCCACCATAACAGTGACGTCGCTGCTGCTGTGCATGCGTCACCCCATACAGCCCTGCTTAATCGCACGCAACAGCGCATTAGTCGCGGGCTACCCCACGTGCCACCCCCTGTCAGGGTCCGACTTCCCGAGAACCACGAGCAGTCGATTTCGACGTTGGAATCGAAATCCCATCGACGCGCACGAAGAACGCCAAGTTAGAACTATACTTCGGGACAGCAACTCCGTGCATATTTTTTTGAAAATTCGGCCGTTGGATCATTGAACTCTTTTTTCCATTACAATATGGGTATATAACTATACCTCCACCTAAATATTTAGTCATTAATTCGTTCATTTGATAGGTCAAAACTGACCACCAAGTTGCTCAATTAAATTATATTTATTTTGACAGTTATGTGGAGCCAACTTTGTGGATTTGTTTCTCTACCGTCGCAACTCTATTTGCTGTGCCACTATTTCCTGTGCACAACTAGTATAACCAATTTCTTGTGATTAAAATTATATTCCATTACGAGGTCGTTTGAATGGTTGAATTCATCGCCAAAGTTCGCCGTCCGAATTCGTAATTTCTAACTTATAAAATTCTAATTTTGGACCCGGCACTCCGAAATCCAATTCTGACGCCACCAGTGGACTCTTAGCGTTGTTCTACCTAAAAATCATATATGATTTGCTGACTTTGGAGCAACGTGGCCCAGGCACGCATTTTCGTGCAAATCGGGTCCCACGGTCCGAGTCAACGAGTCAATTTGAGATTGACTCATCAGAATTCAATTCTGGATATTCTATTGGGTTCGTATCGTTATTCTGGACTTGTTGACATATACTTTGCTAGATTTAGTGGACTTTGGCTCCAACACGTATTTTCTTGCAAACCGGATTCCAAAGTCTGGGTCAACATGTCATTTTGAGATCGGTACATTAGAATCCAATTATGGATATATTGTTGGCTTCATATTGTTATTATGGACTAGTTGACATATACATTGCTAGATTTAGTGGACTTTGGCTCTGGCATGCATTTTCGTGCAAACCGAGTTCCAAAATCCTGGTAAATTGGTCATTTTGAGATCAGCTCATTGGAATTCAATTTTGGATATATCGTTGGGTTCATATCGTCATTCTGGAATCATTGACATATTTTTTGCTAGATTTAGTAGACTTTGGTTTCGACACGAATTTCGGTGCAAGCCAGGTCCCAATATCTGGGTTAATAAGTCATTTTGAGATCGGTACATCGAAATCCAATTTTGGATATACCGTTGGGTTCGTATCATCATTCTGGACTCGTGAACATATAGTTGTTAGGTTTAGAGGACTTTTACCTTGATGCATCTTTCGGTGCAAAGTAGGTCCAATGACGGATCGCATTTTGACCCAAAATTACCGTTTTATCCATGTGTCCAAAATTGGACTTTTGGGTAGTCTATCTTAGCTGATTTCCTTATTCCAAAAATATTGGTGATGTTTGTTTTAGCATCCGAGAATTTTTGCGAAAGTTCCACTGTTGTTGCTTTTATTTGGCTTGAGGTTTTCACCTACAGGACATCATCAGATCATTGCCTCTCCTCCAGGCAAGTATACATTACCACTATGTCATTTCTTTTTGTAACATTTCATGTCTTGCTATTTCATTACTGCTTTACATTGCGTATCCGAGTATGACTCTGGGTGCAACCAACGAGATACGTTGGTCGTTATAGTTAGCCTAGTCCATTAGAGACTACCCATGTACTGCAGAGCAGATACACTAGTATCTTGCTGGACCCTGACACATGGTTGGACATGGAGATATGATACAAAGATATATGACACGTACCACCGCATTCGATTGATCATCAGTGCGGCCAGGACGTGCGACGGTGTAGTTCATGCTAGATACTTTCATTATGACATATTAGTCCCTGCACCGGGAATTGTGCGTGTCGAGGAGTCGACCTATTCGAGATACGTTAGGTGGGGAGGACAGTTACTAGATGGAGAAGGTGATATTGGTATATATTGTTCTTGACAATCAACGGTTCGGATGAGCCCCACTGTGAGAGGATCTCATGTTCGGAGAGCCCCATTCGTCGAACATTGTTCTCATTGCATTTACACATAGTCGTAGAATAACCCCATGATTTTCTTAAGTTGTTTCATAGTGGCATGTATACTATGTATCTTGTTGCGTCCCGCTGAGGACATGGTTTTCTTCCAGGTTGGCTGAGTATATTGCTGAGTTCTTTGTTGGATTGTTGCTGAGCATCCATTTCATTGCATGTATTTACTCCTCTGTAGTATATATATGTTTTATTTCTATATTTCATATATGCTTGATCGTGTAGTATTTATAGACTCTTTTTCCTCTCGAGTCTACTAGGACAAGTATGACTATTGGGCTACATACTAGTTTTCATACTTCTCTTTCTTTATGTTTTTGTTATATGGATTGAGATATGGAGTTGATATAGTGATATTTACACCATTTTAAACGGCATGTACGTATTTGAGTCGGACTACAGTCTGGTTGAATACATACCTGGCCTATGCCACATGGCTCGGTCCCACGTATTTTGGGACTAGGGTGTGACATAGTTTTTGTGGTGGCCCATACCGGTCAAGATAAATCGTTTCGGTTACGTCACTGTACTGAACAAGCCAGCACTAGGATAGTATATTAGGATCTCAATCCACTGCTACTATTGGAAATTCCTTGACTTCTACTACCGCTCATATTGTACTCAATCATACCATTCTTGATTTCCTATTTTTGAATTCTCGTCTTTTCCTCTCTCTGAAGGATGAACACTTGTGCTGACAATCATTTCAGTATTATCTTATCATAGATTATGTCTAAGACATAGAGAATGTTCTGTAGGTGATTATCTAGGACATATAGGGGTGAGGATAGACGTCACTACTAGATAGACCAATAGGATATGAGTGGCAATTCTATCATGGTTTAGTTTCTATAGGAAATCCATTTGTGAAGGATATACCACTTGCCTAAGACACAAAGAATTGAACTAAAAATATTACGCATTCATGGAAATCACTGGTAGAGGAAGATAAAACTTTTGATGATGGCTGAAATGACTACAAATACGATTAGCAATTTGCATAGATTAACTGGGGACTAGACGAAGATAAGAATAGTGCTACCTCTAAAATAGAATTTTCAAACAATATGACTTAAGGAAGGGATAATTTATTTATGATTAGAAAGGGGTAGATCATTGGTTATGCTGCTAGAAGATTTGACCTAGGGCTTGTATGAGCATAGTATAGAGTTTCAGGGTTGACTATGACTTTTCTATCTTCGATGATTAGTCATAGCCAAGGATCTGGGAATAGAGTTAGAAAAGTCGTACCTCAAGAGGCAGATTAGTAAACCCTTCATCGATACAAGTAAGATGGAAATCCTTGAGGTATTGTAACTGGAGCAATTGTGTTTGGTGTACGTAGTGGGTATAAAGAGATAAAGGAATTATAGGAGCAGTACTAGGTTTAGGTCAAAATATTTGAAGAGGAACAAGGTTGGAATAGCAGGAAGGTTTATAAAAAAGTTAAGAAGTATCGAGAGTTACGACAATATGACTTAACAAGGATTACAGTCATGATTATCTATGATGGTTTAACAAGGGTTATATCTTAAGCAAGTTGTGTAGTTGTAAAACCCAACCTGGAAGTCGAGATTCGAATAAAGAAATAGGAGGTTATCTCGAAGAAATAGATGATACGAATTTTGTGACAAAATAAAAGTGAGATTAGAAAATGGAAGATGATTATGATATACAAATATGTTAGAAAAACAGCACCATAGGTTGTAAAGAGACATAGATCACGATTATGACATTCAGAAGCAAGGACAAGAAACAAAAGGACAGAAGAAGAGAAGGAAACAAAATATCAGGATAGAGACGTGGGGACAAAATGGAAGTGGAATATCTTAAAATAGGTTTATAAATGGAATCTAAAGTTGATTTGTAAGTTCTTGAAAATGCAGATGTTCCATAAATGGAGGAAAACTTAAGAATTAAATGTTGTGTTGAATTTCGAGAATCTATGACATTTGAAGACCTTGACAAATTATATTACGAGCAGCTTGATATTGTGCTAGTGGAAGTTACAATTGAGAAGGCTACGCCAAGGAGTGTGCTAACGAAAAGAGATAACGCAGAAGACCTTCAAATACTATTACTTAGATTCTGGATTTAGATTATGTCATGAACCACTACCCAAATTGTTGGGCCGGGCCGGGCCGAGCCATGTCCAGCCTACGCTTGGTTAAAGCGTAGTAAGTTGTTCTAAGAATAGACAATAAAGGATCTAAGCTGCTAACAGTTCTAATATCACATTTAAAACGTTCATCACAACACAGCATCTATAAGCGAAAGTAAAATAAGCACAGACTTAATAATACACTTCCAAAGTATCTAAATGGAGACAAAGTCCAGTATCCAAATATAAGTTCAAACCAAAGTCAAAGTCTCAAAACACATGAAAGATATCTAAGCAAGCTTCCCCGCTGGGATCTCTTCTGGCGCTAAGGCCAGGTCCTCAAAATCAGTACCATAATATGTATCAAATAGCATTTCCTCCTCGGAAAGTGCACCTACAACGTTATCCTGTCAGGACGGGAGCAAGTACTTGTACTACAAATATATAATACTGATCATGTGATGGAAAAGAGATGAAATAACATAGTCATGGCATATCTTAATATATCCAGTTTTAGATACATTTCATCATGGCAATAATATTCGTTTTAAAGTTTAAAACTGTAGTAGGTGAGTGATCAGTCAATAGGTAAATAGGATGTACAGCAGTACATATCAATTTTCTGATGTGTACATACGTACACATAACGGCATTGGTGTATATCCATACACAAATACGGGACCAGAACATACGACAAAGTTACATATAGAATATAATAGTGCTCGGTAAATATATACGGAGAAGGGGGACATGATCACGTACTCTACTAACAGTTTTCCCACTACCCGTTTTATAACATATGAGTGATACGAGAACAGTATAAAGCATGGTGGATACTGAGAGCAGAATAAGCATGGTAGGTACTGAGAGAAGTATAAAATATGGTGGATACTCAGAGCAGTATAAGGCATGTGAAACATGAAGATAGATGACTTACAGTTATCCAAAAAGCAGTATTTTAACATGATTTAATCACAGTTTATTGTTATAAGCAGTAAATAAGCTTGTAGGGGTACTTTCCTCGAGCAAAGCAAGAATAAGAATACGAAGATACAGATGTCCGGTGTCCTGTCAATAATGATATACAAACTCAGCCTCTAAGTTATGTTCAAGATTTTACACTAGTGGTGTGACACGACTCCTAACTGGACACTAGCTAAGTGGTAACCTAGCATAAAAGTCCAATGTGGGGTGACAATATATCTAATCCAACACTTAAGGTCCTTAGAAACATAAGGGTCACTTTAGAGTTTCACCAAAAATCAAGCATATAAATATATACGCTAATAATAATAATTAATTAAAAATTAAGGATGATACATAAGAAAAATCTACAGATGTCGTCGGATGACAAAACAAATATCACCAACGTGTCCAGAATGGTCAAATTAGCTAGAATAGCCTATCCATAAGTCCAATTTGGACACAGGGGCAAAATGGTAATTTCGGATCAAAATGATGTCCGTCGTTGGATACACTTTGCACCGAAAAACGTGTCAGGGCAGAAGCCTACAAAACCTAGCGAATTATATGTCCACGAATCCAGAATGATGATATGAACCCAACGGTATGTCCGAAATGGGATTCTGATGACCCGATCAGAAAATGGTCCGTTGACCTGGATATTGGTATCCGATTTGCACGAAAATACGTGTCAAAGCCAAAGTCCACAAAATCTAACAACGTATTTGTCAATGAGTCCAGAATGACGACACGAACTCAATGGTATATCCGAAATTCGATTCCGATGAGCCGATCTAAAAATGACATGTTGATCCGGACATTTGGAATCCGGTTTGTATGGAAATGCATGCCGAAGCAAACGTCTTCAAAATTCAGTAAATTATATGTCAACGAGTCCAGAATGACGATATGAACTCAACGGTATATCCGAAATTGGATTCCGATGAGCCGATCTCAAAATGACACGTTGACCCGGACTGTGGGACCCGTTTTGTACCGAAATACGTGTCAGGGCCCACGTCCTCCAAATCATGTAAACTTTATATAAAAACGTGCCAGAACGACGCCAAGTGTCTATTGGTGGTGTCAGAAATTAAATCCGAAGTCCCGGGTTCAAAAATGAAATTTTACAAGTGCAAAATTAAGAATTCAGACGGCCAACTTTGGCGTCGAATTCGACCAACCAAACGTGCTCATAATGAAACAAAATTTAAGGGGAAGGAAGAGGGTTATACCAGCTACACACAGGAACTGGTGGCATGCCAAACGGAGCTGCGACGGCGGAGTTACGAGCTGACGAAGTTGGCTCCACAAAACTGTCCAAAAATTATACAATTTAAACGGTCAACTTGGTGGCCGATTTTGATGTATCAAACGACGAAATTAACGGACGAAATTTGAGAGGAGTGAAGGGCTATATACCGAGATTGTGGCGGAGTAAAGAGTTCGCCTATCCAACGGTCGGATTCCTCGAAAAACGTGTGCGAAGTCGCTGCGATGAAGTGCACTTTCTGAGTTCAAAACTCGCGCGTCACGACGAGATTCCGTTCGAAACGCATGAATAGCCCATGTCGTGCATCGGAAACGACGAAGGCGGCAAGGGGGGTTCGCTGGGGGTTCGCGTGCGATCAGGGGGCTCGCCGGCGGCGGCTGCTGGCCGCGGCAGCGTACACGACTGCTGCTGCAGCGCTGCGTTGCTGCTGCTGCATGCTGCGCTTCATGTGGGGAGGGCTGTCCTCGGGTCATCGGAGGGAAGAAGGCGGCGGCTGACCGCAGAGGGTGGTGGTGGTGTGTGGAGGTTATGTTAATGGTGGTGGTGATGGTTAGCTTGATGATGATGATGGTGAGAGTGGTGTTGTAGATGATGAGGAAGGAGAAAAAGGAGGAAGAGAGATGGAGGTGGTGGCTGAGGTGGTTGTGGGGGTGCTCGGCCATGCGTGGCCGAGCTCCGGCCAAGGAAGGAGTAGGGGGTTCGGCTATAGGGGGAGTGAACTGTTGTGAGATGGAGAGATAGTGATATATTTGTGTGTGTGTATAGATATATATATATATATATATAGAAAGAAAGAGTGTGAGAAATATTTGAAGGAGAGAGAGAGATATTTGAAAGAGAGAGAGAGAGAGAAATCGGTTAGAGAGAGGGGGGTATGTGCTGGTGGAGAGAGGGAGTGAGGTGTGTGTAGGTGTTAGTAAGGAGAGAGAGAGAGAGTTAGATATTTTTATATAAATATTAGAATGAGGGAGAGAGATATTTATTAAAGAAAAAGAGATAGAGATATTTTAAATAGGGGAAAAAAGGAAAATTGTGTGGGGTGTTTGGGTAGTCATGAGAGGACAACATGGAGCTCGGGTTTTGTCACGCCCAAGTACTGAAATACGGAGACGGACTAGACCAGTTACTCCATATGAGGTATACAAATGTCATATGGCGATCGTGGCTGTCAAGAGACAAGGGGGTGCATGCTACATTCAAGTCTCCTATGGTCATATAGAACATCTATGTCTCAATCATTCAAGCAAGAAACATCAATTAATGAACATATGAGATAAAACAGTAAGGCGTCCCCGACGCTTCATCAAAATGATCATAAGGATCTAGCTTTATAAGTTAGATAGCCCAGAGAGTCAAAAGGTACAAAATTGTATTCAGCTGTAGTCTGATTTAATTACAATTATGCAAAGACAAAATGTCTAGATTAGCCGGCTAAACAGGTACCGGTGGCTAAATGCCAGAACATATGTAAGATACTAGAGTGATGGAGAAGAAACACACTCGAGTCCCCCGCCAGCCATGCTTCTAGTATACACTATTGACGTCAGGGTAGAAGGTCGGATCCTCAGGCTCTGCTACGAGATCTGGCCAAACAAAACCAGCGGGGTCAGCCCCGAATAGCAAGTACCACAAGGGAGCACAAAAGAGTGAGATAAAACCCAAACATAAAATAGTAGTACAAATAATAGTAAAGGCTTCCGGTCGTAGCTTCGGTCCACAGCCTGTCCTAGTATGATAGACCAACCCAACAACCAAACAAGGACATGGGTTGGATCACGCACCATGACAGTCCATGTCCCTCGGCTACTAATGGAAGGCTCAAGCACATGCAAGTCATTTTTCAAACGGCCATTCAATCATGTGGCTTTCTATATTTGGTGGAGTTAACCCCGCGATACTGATTAAAAGGAATCCTCAGATCGTGTCAACCCAGCAGGGCTAGCCAAACCATAAGACATATAACTCATTGATTAGGCACCAGTCCCCCGGAGGGCTACCGCGCTAAAATATTTAACACATAGCTCGTAGAGGTCGGATATAGATATTCGCTATAGGTGAATGAAACCATATCCGTGGCGGCCAGTCCGACAAGTCAGGTCTGGACCTGGTTTGGCTAGTATGGCACAATCTCGGGATTCTTCCCACCCAATGCATCTACCAAGTTAGTTGCCAAGTTAATCCCTAGGTTATACTAAGAGTTCACATGTCGTGGTCACACGTTCACTCCTCTAGATGTTATACATCATACGAGTACCCCAAGAAGGGATCCGCGCTGGCTCAAGAAGTCATACGTATGTACCCCCTTCTTGGTGTAGTGCAACACACAACACATACCACGTCATTGCTTCCGACCATTGACTATGTAAGTGCTGGACTCTTGAAGGTACTTGCAGGTATCATGTAGGAACACTTAGCACATAGGATTGCACCTCGGTGCTCACATAGATTGTACCTTAGTACACATATAGGGTTATCTAGCACTCGCATAGGTAGTCAGATTAGAAATGAGGTCTAAGACACAAGGGATCATGCGGCTAAGGATCTTGCGGCCAACACACATGCGGCCATGCTGCATGCGGCCAGACTATCTGCGATCCAGACTCATGCGGCTGAGCAATGAGGTCCGCATGACTTCATGCGGCTGAGGAAAGATAGGCTTATGCGGCTGGAGGATGGGGTCTTATGCTGCCAGGAACTAACAAGCATATGCGGCAATAACCATGCGGCTAAGGCCTACACGGCAAGGAAGGGAATGGCTCATGCGGTTCAGGGAACCGGGCTTATGCGGCCAGGGAAGAACCAAGTCCATGCGGTCAGGGTTAAGGAGTCTTATGCGGTTGAAGAAAGAACGGGCATATACGGCCAGAAAAAAAGTGCATGCGGCTGGGAAGAGAACGGGGCGCATGCGGCTCAGGAAGGACCAAGTTCACGCGGCCAGGATTAACTCGCCGCATGAAATATCATGCGGCTAAGGGAACTCATACGGTTGAAGGAACAGAAGTCGATGCGGCTACTGAATATGCGGCTGAGAGTGCCTATGCTGCTGCGAATGCTCATACGGCTGAGAATACACATACGGCTGCGAGTGCTCATGCGACTGCAATCGCTCATGTGGCAATGGCACTATTCATCGTCCCTGCCAGGACCAACACAGACGAACCTAGGAGATGTCCAAATATTGTTTTGGCCATAACTTCCTCCAAATAAGTCAAAATCTAACTTTTTAAAGGTCAAAATTGTGTAGAATCAAATTTTCTACAACATAAGACCATTGGTTTTCGAAAATAGCCAAGTTTGATAGATCAAAATCCTAAAAACCCTTAAAACTCTATTTTTTAGGAACTTAGATCTACACAAATCTAGCCATTAAAATTAAAATCTTCAAGAACTAAACTTGTAGAGAAAGAAGAAAAGAACATTATAGACAAATAATATCAAAGAAAAATCAAGAATAAAAAATGCACAATTCTCCACTTTTGAGCAAGTTGTACTTGCCTATGGGTGGTGGTTGAGGGAAATAAATTTGGAAGAGTGAATGAGGAGAGAGAGTGAGGAAGAGAATATAAATAGGGGTTGGCTTAAGAAAAATCCTAACCCCTAATCTCTATCCATTCCACTAATGACAAGCTTAAAAGCTACATGTAACCATTAATAAATAATAAACAGAATTATACACATGCTAAATACTGATACCGTATACAGAATCCATGAAGAATATATATATTGGGATCGGGGAGTGACAGGTTTAGGTTCGGTCGAGCCGGGTCGGGTTAAAATTGGACATGGTACAATAATTAAATTTAAATAGGTATTTATGATCATAGGTAGTAGGCTTCATGTGGGCCATGTCCATACTTTGGGTCGACTAGTTTGGATCGATGTCAGGTCCCGAAATTAAATTGAAAGTTAAATCAGGTTTTACGGTAGATAATTAATTGGTCTAAATTGATCCGAAAGTTGTGCAAGGCAAATGAAGCACAAAATGGAGTGTCTGAGTGGGACACGAAGGTCAAAGGTGTAGAGCGTCTCGAGTAGATCATTCATGAGGAGTTGGTTCTGAGAAAACGACTGGTCTTATGCTCCTAAATTAAAAGTCATGGTAACGTGCAAACGATGATCAAAGATAAAAGTGAGAATTCAATTAATAATCATTTAATCGATCAAATGGTCTAAATTGACCCGAAGTTGTGCGATACAAAAAAGAGCACAAGGGAACAAGTTTAAGTGGAACATGATATATCAAAACGAAGATAATCTTGTCTACTACAAAACCCATAAAGAGAGTTTACAGAGATTGGCATCTCTGACGCATCAGAAGTCAACGTCACGGAAAGGAACATTAATGATCAAAACAATAAAGTATTTATTGAAAATAATTCATTTAGAAAATTTAAAATAAATCCTAAAATTCAGGGGGCTTACATCCTACCCACCTTATAAGAATTTCGTCCTCGAAATTTAAAATCATCCAATAGGTCAAACTATAACATATAGCTGCTCTGGCTACAATACTCAATCAGCTTTCATTGTGATCATCCATGTTGTTCTCGCTATATGTATTTTGGTTCAGGTTCAACAAAGGTCCTTCTATCATAAACTACATCATGTATCCTTTAGAATCTTACATACTAATATGGAACCTTTATGTATATCCTAAACTATAGGTCATTCTCTGGACATGTCTATAAGCCAAAAATACTTAATCATCAACCATATTTCCAATCTCAATTGTAAAATACTTGATTTCCTTATCATATCTTAAGTATCCTTATTCTATCAATCCACGGGCCCTTTGCATTATTTGTCGTCAATCCTTTCCTACAGTTTCTCCTTGAAATTATACGTTCAATACTTATCCTTGGCATAGGGCATTCTTCTTTTTACTCAATAACTCCTCCGAATATAAATTCTCGATTTCAAACTCCCGATTTATTTATTTCCAATGTACATATGTCTTTGCCTTGTTCTTATCGTTTTAACTGATATATTTCCGATCTCGTACGCAATATTATATCTCATTCTAACTTATTCTATACCATTCCACATATTGATATACCCTCTAATCACATGTAATTAGCTTGTAGACAACCAATAATTGCTTGGTCGTCAAAGTCCTTTAATGCTCAATCCTCAAATTCTAAGCACAAGATTTTAATCCTCAATCCATAGTCATAACAATATACTATCTCATTTTTCCATCTTAGATACCCTATCATCAAGTCATACTATCAATACAATCGTTCTTAATGGTTTCCAAGTCTACTATAGTCAGTCACCCATACTTGTCCTATAAGCTTAATCTAACCAATCCCTAGGAAAAGTACTTATCACAAACACACAATACATTTATAGTTATACTATAGAATCAGTTAACAAGGTTTGGCTATTTCATTAGCTATCCAATAGAAGGTAACAAGGTCTAAGACTGGGTCAAGCAATCCATGACAGTGTCCAAACAAGTTAAAGGTCAAGCAAGACAGAAAAGTTCGTCGGAATATATCCAAGAATGGTATGAAGACAATGAGATGCATATGACGTAGTCGAGGTAAAACTCGAGAACCATATATCTCCGCAATTAGGTCACATAAAGTTATTGCCAAGTCAGTGTACATCTGGCTGGAATAACTTCTTTGTTCCGTAATACGACTGATGGCTGCAGTGCACAGCAGATAATACAGGTTCTTGAACTTATCTTGACTAAATCCATGAAATATTAATCAAATACACAGGGTATGGTTCAAGTAAGATCCGTGAAACATATGTAACTATGATGCCGTCATCTAAAGTCCTGCCTCGCCAGTATTTCTCTGGCCGCAAAACTCTCGATTCCGTAATACAAGGTTAAAATCTAATTTCTCGAACCTTCCTTGGATCAATCTATAAGGCGTTTCCAATAATTACCGAAAAGGACGAGAAGAATTACCCGAGAGTTTAACGAAGAAGAGTTTAATCAAGTCATAGGAAAGATGGAACACAAAAATAATTATGTCCAAAAAGATAACATGAAAGTAATCATGTTGGAGAGTCCTAGAGAACCTATAATCCTAGTTGTAGATATAGATAGGACAGAGTTAATCAAGACGAAGAAGGATGATGATAAAAATTTATTCTTGCTCATTCGGTCATAACGAAGTGAACCAAGTTGAGATATGATCTGATAACCATACACATCTTCCTGAAATCATGTTCTCAAAATTTTTGCCACACCAGTAAGCTTAGATACAGTAAACAATAGAGTCATAACTATGTTAAACACCCTATAATCATGCTATCTAGAATTCTCGCCACGCCAACCGGTATGGCTGCAAGAAAATCTAAATTCCATAACTAAGATAAGTATCCCCAAAATCAGGCCCTATATTTTTGTCATACCAGCTAATATGGCTGCGATAAATTCTAAACTCCATAAATAAAGAAGATATTTACCTAATCAGGATATATCACAATTCAATCCACAAAATTTATCACGATGTAAGATCAAAGTTAACAACAAAAATCGAAAATCAATTTCAACAACAAATTAAGGAAGAGCAAATGGAAATAAGTAAAAATAGATTTCGAGATAAGATTAGAGTGAGATCCTCAGGGGTCATCCCAAGGGTACTATCCTGGTCAAAATTGTGGTCCACTGAATTTCAAGCAAGAGACTAAATATAGTTAACGGTCCTATGCTGTGATAAATTTTCCTATGTTGTAATCCTAGAAATCCTCTAGGTGTTCTAAATGTTATCCCTAGTGTTATCTAGTTATCTTAAGTTCCTAATTGCAGGCATGCTTGGTACAATAACGTAACCAAACAACTTAAGTCTCGACCTGCATGGGCCACCACTAAAAACATGTCACGACCCGCTACCCAAATTGTTGGGCCGGGCTGAGCCATGTCCAGCCTACGCTTGGTTAAAGCATAGTAAGTTGTTCTAAGAATAGACAATAAAGGATCTAAGCTGCTAACAGTTCTAATATTACATTTAAAAGGTTCATCACAACACAGCATCTATAAGCGAAAGTAAAATAATTACAGACTTAATAAAACACTTCCAAAGTATCTAACTGGAGACAAAGTCCAGTATCCAAATATAAGTTCAAACCAAAGTCTAAGTCTAAATATACATGAAAGATATCTAAGCAAGGCTCCCCGCTATGACCTCTTCTGGAGCTAAGGCCAGGTCCTCAAAATCAGTGCCATAATATGTATCACATAGCATTTCCTTCTCAGAAAGTACACCTACAACGTTATCCTGTCAGGACGGGAGTAAGTACTTGTACTACAAACATATAATATTGATCATGTGATAGAAAAGAGATGAAATAACATAGTCATGGCATATTTTGATTTATCCAGTTTTAGATACATTTTATCATGGCAATAATATTCGTTTTAAAGTTTAAAACTGTAGTAGGTGAGTGATCAGTCAATAGGTAAATAGAATGTACAGTGGTATATATCAATTTTCTTATGTGTACATACGTACACATAACGGCATCGGTGTATATCCATACACAAATGCGGGACCAGAACATACGACAAAGTTATATATAGAATGTAACAGTGCTCGATAAATACATACGGAGAAGGAGACATGATCACGTACTCTACTAACAGTTTCTCTATTACCCGTTTTATAACATGTGAGTGATACGAGAACAGTATAAAGCATGGTGGATACTGAGAGAAGTATAAAAGATGGTGGATACTCATAGCAGTATAAGGCATGTAAAATATGAAGAGAGATGACTTACAGTTATCCAGAAAGCAATATTTTAACATGATTTAATCACAGCTTATTGTTATAAGCAGTAAATAAGCTTGTAGGGGTACTTGCCTCGGGCAAAGCAACAACAAGAATATGAAGATACAGATGTCCGATGTCCTGTCAATAATGATATATAAACTCAGCCTCGAAATTATGTTCAAGATTTTAAACTAGTGGTGTGACACGACTCCTAACTGGACACTAGCTAAGTGGTAACCTAGCATAAAAGTCCAATGTGGGGTGACACTATATCTAACCCAACACTTAGGGTCATTAGAAATACAAGGGTCACTTTAGAGTTTCACCAAAAACCAAGCATATAAATATATACACTAATAATAATAATTAATTACAAATTAAGGATGATACATAAAAAAATCTACAGATGTCATCGAATGACAAAACAAATATCACCAACGTGTCCAAAATGGTCAAATTAGCTAGAATAGCCTATCCATAAGTCCAATTTGGACACATGGGCAAAATGGTAATTTTGGGTCAAAATGATGTCCGTCGTTGGACACACTTTACACCGAAAAATGTGTCAGGGAAGAAGTCTACAAAACCTAGCAAATTATATGTTCACGAATTCAAAATAATGATACGAACCCAACGGTATGTCCGAAATGGGATTCCGATGACCCAATCACAAAATGGTCCGTTGACCTGGATATTGGTATCCGATTTGCACGAAAATGTGTATCGAAGCCAAAGTCCACAAAATCTAACAAAGTATATGTCAATGAGTCCAGAATGATGACACAAACTTAACGTTATATCCGAAATTGGATTCCGATGAGCCGATCTCAAAATAATATGTTAACCCGGACATTTAGAATCCGGTTGGCACGAAAATGCGTGCCGGAGCAAATATCTTCAAAACTTAGTAAATTATATGTCAACGAGTCCAGAATGACGATATAAACTCAACGGTATATCCGAAATTGGATTCCGATGAGCCGATCTCAAAATGACATGTTGACCCGGACTGTGGGACCCGCTTTGTACCGAAATGCGTACTAGGGCCCACATCCTCCAAATCAATTAAACTTTATATAAAACTTGCCAGAACGACGTCACGAGTCTACTAGTGGTGTCATAAATTGAATCCGAAATCCCGGGTTCAAAAATAGAATTTTACAAGTGCAAAATTAAGAATTCGGACGGCTAACTTTGGCGTCGAATTCGACCAACCAAACGTGCTCACAATGAAACAAAACTTAAGGGACAGGAAGAGGGTTATACCAGCTACGCATAGGAACTGGTGGTACGCCAAACGGATCTGCGACGGCGGACTTACGAGCTGACGAAGTTGGCCTCACAAAACTGTCCAAAAAATATACAATTTAAACGGTCAACTTGGTGGCCGGTTTTGATGTATCAAACGACGAAATTAACGGACAAAATTTGAGGGGAGTGAAGGGCTATATACCAAGATTATGGCGGAGCAAAGATTTCGCCGATCCATCGGTCGGATTCCTCGAATAACGTGTACGAAGTCGCTGCGACGAAGCTCACTGTCTGAGTTCAAAACTCGCGCGTCACGACAGGATTCTGTACGAAACGCACGAATAGCCCATGTCGTGCATCGGGGACGACGGAGGCAGTAAGGGGGGGTTCGTCGGGGGTTCACACGCGGCCGAGGGCTCGCGGCGGTGGCTGCTGGCCGCGGCGGTGCGCGCGGCTGTTGTTGCTGTGCTGCGTTGCTGTTGCTGCATGCTGCTACTGCTACGCTGCATGTGGGGAGGGCTGTCTTCGGGTCGTCAGAGGAAGAAAGGCGGCGGCCGACCGCGGAGGGTGGTGGGGGTGTGTGGTGGTTATGTTAATGGTGGTGGTGATGGTTAGCTTGATGATGATGATGGTGAGAGTGGTGTTGTAGATGATGAGGAAAGAAAAGGAGGAGGAAGAGAGGTGGAGGTGGTGGCTGAGGTGGTTGTGGGGCCAAGGAAGGAGTAGGGAGTTCGGCTATAGGGGGGAGGGTGAACTGTTGTGAGAGGGAGAAAGAGTGATATATTTGTGTGTGTGTGTTTATAGATAATATATATAGAAAGAGAAAGAGTGTGAGAAATATTTGAAGGAGAGAGAGAGATATTTGAAAGAGAGAGAAGTCGGTTAGAGAGAGGGGGGTATGTGCTAGTGGAGAGATGGGGTAAGGTGTGTGTGTAGGTGTTAGTAAGGAGAGAGAGTTAGATATTTTTATATAAATATTAGAATGAGGGAGAGAGATATTTATTAAAGAAAAAGAGATAGAGATATTTTAAATTGGGAAAAAAAGGAAAATTGTGTGGGGTGTTTGGGTAGTCATGAGAGGACAACATAGAACTTGGGTTTGGGTTCGGTCAAGCCGGGTCGGGTCAAAATCGGACATGGTGCACTAATTGAATTTAAATAGGTATTTATGATCATGGGTAAATAAGTAACATGTGGGGATTCAAATAAATAGGACACAAGTATCATGTGGGTAGTAGGCTTCATGTGGGCCACCCACTACTTCTCAGGAAGAGCAACTCCACATCTCCCCCTCTACTTCTCAGGAAGAGCAACTCTATCAAACCCTCTTCCTCTTCTTCTTTCTTTTCCAACCGCCAGAGCCCCGCTCCCCGTGCCAGCCCCCGCCGAGATCCCCTCGGCCAACCGCCAGAACCCGTTCCCCCTTGCGCGGCCACCCACGCAGCCCCGACGTCCGGCCGGCCTCTTCCAGGACGACGCTGCACCCCGGCCGCCCCCTGTCGCCGTACGCCACCCTCGGCGAGCTCCTCTCTGGCCGAGCACCCCTCTGGCCGAGCCCCCTTTCTCCAGCGCTCCGGCCGCCCCTGTCGGACTCCCCGCTGACCTAGGCGCGTGCCCTAGCCCGTGCACCCCCTGATCCGCTGATTTATGGCAGCGACGCTGCCGTTCGCTGCTGTCCCAGCACCCTGTTGCGTCTCGGACTTCGTTCCTAGCGCTATTCCGGGATTCTTTGCTGTTCGGAGCTCATTTCTTTCTTTATTATTTCATCTGAGAGCTCTAATCGAGCAACCTGAGGTATAACCCCTGTCCCGCCCATTTTTGTTATAGTCGATGATGAGAAATGGTCCCCGATTCCCTTTGGAAATTCGGTTTTAGCGACGTCGTATTTTTACGGAACCTTCGGAAAGGTTCTGTGGATTATTTTGGATTTCTGGAATATTTCGGGAATTGGTTTTTGGTATGTTTTGGCTTTCCGAATTTTTTCGGTAGCGTTCTGTAATTTTTGGGTTGGAATCGGACTTCCGAAATTATTCGGGTCATTCCGATTATTCTGTGGATTGGTTGGGGATTTTATATATATACATATTTGGGTTTCCCTAGTTTGGGATTTCCAAAAAAATTATCGGCGCTATTTTCCAGTTTTTGGGTTGACCAAAAACAGAGGAGATGCTGCCGGATTTTTCCGTAAATTCTAGATTATTTTAAAAATGAATTTAAAATGGATTTCGGAAGTTTATTTGCTATTTTATTTTGGGTGACGACCGTATCGGTCAATGGACCCGGTTAAGTGCAAACGAAACCGGCTTCGCCCGGACGTTGAGGCATTAGCCAAGTTGAGGATTGGACCATATCTGAGACTTTATATTTATCTTTATTTTTACTATTAATTTCTGTTCATATTTTATTAATATTTAAGTTTAGGACTAACGGCAGTTTTGTCTTATTTCAGTTTATGTAAATAAATTATAATGGGCATAAGCCCAGCTGGCTGTGGTCTGTAACTGTAATTGATAGCTTAGATTTTAGTTATTTCTAATTTTGCGAGTTTTGTATTAAACGAGTAAATCTAATAAAAAGTATTTTTGTATAAGAAATAATTAAGATTTTCTCACCTAAAATCTATCAAGTTTCATTTAATTAAAAATCATGTATTTCTCACTAAATAAGAAAATTAGCTTTATATTTATAAACTATGAAAATACCAAGTTTTAATCTGGTATCGACGAAGTTTTCCGAATTCAAAAGTTTAAAACGACCTTTTTCCTTGTACTAAATCAACGCAGAAATAATCGTATTTTTGGTGTTTGGTTAATTAAAGAATTAAAATTGGATTAGGACACAAATAGAGATTTCAACTAGCGTAGCTAGAATGGTAAACCTGGAATCTGAGTCAATTTCTCGAATGTAGGAATTCGAGGACGATTCTGATTTCCCGTCTTGAAGTCTACTACCTCTCCAGTCAATTCCTTTGAGGCAAGTATAGTTTGTGTTAGTTTACAGTTATTTAATTAATCATTTTACTGCAAGTTTAAACCACGATGCAAACATGAAACTCTCTCTGAGAGCACTGTAACTACTGGGGACTGGAGGAATAGTGTAATGAGTATGACCATACTGTAACAAATCTCCTATCCTTTACTGTAACAAACCCAAGCCGGTCATATTTCATTGCCTGTTCAAAATCACACTGTTTTACTGCTGAAAACTGTTCATGTTTAAACTGTTTAGAACTGCATGATTCTATTATTTAATTTTACTGTTAAATTAGCATGAATTGTACTTTGCTCCCTCCTGACTGGAGATACATTTTTAGGGGACATTGAGGATGCTGAGCTGTTAATCAGCAGCTACTACGACCCTGTGTTGTACCCAGTAGTGCTGCCAGAGTCCCCATTGGAGGACGTTGGGACTGAGGTCGATGATCCGGCTGATAGATAGTTTTTCTTTTTCTGTATTGTTGTCATTTTCATTTCTGTTATTTCATTTCAGAACATTTTCCCATTTGTATTTAAATTTCAAGTTTAATAAAGTTTCAATTTCCCGATGTTGAGTTGTGACAAATATAGTGTTGTTGTATGGTTACCTGCTACTGAACAGCTTACTGCCGCCGTCTCAACAACGGTGCAGGCTGGACATGATCCGGTTCGACCCAATTAGTTGGGACCGGGTCGTGACAGGACACAAGTATCATGTGGATAGTAGGCTTCATGTGGGCCATGTCCATACTTTGGGTCGACTAGGTTGGATCGATGTCGGGTCCCAAAATTAAATTGGAAGTTAAATCAGGTTTTACGGTAGATAATTAATTGGTCTAAATTGACCCAAAAGTTGTGCGAAGCAAATGAAGCACAAAATTGAGTATCTGAGTGGGACACGAAGGTCATGGGTGTAGAGCGTCTCGAGTAGATCATTCATGAGGAGTTGGTTCTGAGAAAACGACTGGTCTTGTGCTTCCAAATTAAAAGTAACGGTAACGTGCAAAAGATGACCAAAGATAAAAGTGGGAATTCAATTAATAATCATTTAATCGATCAAATGGCCTAAATTGACCCGAAGTTGCGCGATGCAAAAAAGAGCACAAGGAAACAAGTTTAAGTGGGATATGATATATCAAAACGAAGATAATATTGTCTACTACAAAACCCATGAAGAGAGTTTATAGAACAATAAAGTATTTATTGAAAATAATTCATTTAGAAAATTTAAAATAAACCCTAAAATTCAGGGGGCTTACAGATTATGCTGGATATGTTAAAGGAATCATGTGTTATCCTAGATACCTGATAGATAAGCTAAACCATAGTATGAACTAGTGTACAATTTCTTCAGCTTGTTTGATAATTATCAGATTATTCTAAGTGACCTGAATTTGTAGCTTCATACCATATCACTATTCTTTCATCCCTTAACCTCCCATCCTATGTTTATGGATCACAACTTTGCAACTACGAGATTGAGAATGATCTTATCCCTTCCCTAATCGTGTCCTAATCTTAAAATCAAATTCTTAAATTTTGTACCTCTGTGTGCCTAATTACCATAGGTATTTCTTCCAAATTTTTTGACTAAATGTCTTCCTAGTCGTGCCTTATTATCATGAAAATTACTCATTGAACTTATCGAAAGTCTCTTTACCATAACCCGTAACTTCTCTATTTACGATTCCCTCGTACTCGTCTCATTCTTATGCAATTATAACCCTCGTTGCCACCCCACGCAAGTTATGTCCAACTGAGCCAATTTCTTCTAACTGTTGATACCTTGACCCATATAGGGGTAATACCAAATTAGTAGTAAACCCCTCATAGAGTTATTGACCAATAATATCATGATAGTACCTAAGACTATCGCAGACCGTAATACCTAAATTCCCGTACTCGATTTCTTTAGGTATAAATCTTCTATCCTTTTTTACTCTATGCCTAAGGCTAATTTCGAGGATGAAATTTTCTAAGGTGGGTAGGATGTAAGCCCCCTGGATTTTAGGGCTTTATTAAACTTTTTTAATGAATTGTTTTCAATAAATAATTTTATTATAATTAGTTTTGATCATTAAATATATTTTTTGTGACTTTGATTCTTAGAGCGTGAGAGATGTCAATCTCGCAGAACTTCCTTCACGAGTTTTGTAGTAGACAAGATTATCTTTATTTTGATATATCATGTCCCACTCAAACTTGTTCCCTTGTATTCTATTTACATCGTTCAACTTTTTGGTCAATTTAGACAATTTGACCCTCTACCGAAAAAACTTGACCTAACTTCTAATTTAATTTCAGGGCTCGATATCCATCCAACCTAATCGACCCAGTATATAGTTTTGACCTATTTTGAGTCTACTACGCACATGCCACTCGTGTGCTGTCCAATTGAGCTCTCACATGCTATTATTTCATCAATGATCATAATTGATCTAAATTGTAGTCATGATCGCACTGAGCAACCTAAGCCAATCTAACCCAAATCACCCAACCCAAGTGTATGTGAGCCCCTTATTTTCTTTTATTATTATTATATTATAATCATTTTATACCATTATATATATATATATATATATATATATATATATATATATATATATATATATATATATATATATATATATATATATTCAACCAAAATATATATATATATATATATATATATATATATATATATTTTGGTTGAATATATATATATATATATATATATATATATATATATATATTCAACCAAAAGACAATTTATTGAATGAAAGGGTAGCTCAGAACGAGTTGTACAAGCTGGTGCAGGACTGGAAGACACAAAACGAGCCCTGATTTACAAAGTAGAAAATTTAAAAGGTTCAATCGAAATTCCGAAATTTCAGAAACTGAAATTTCGAAATTTTCGAACTAGTAAAAACCGTAATTTCAAAATTTCAAAATGCAATTTTAAAATTTGAAAAAACGTGGGATGGGGGCACTGCCCCTGTGGCACACGGCCCAAAGTAAGGGGGTTCCGCGACCCGAGGCTGGGCGCATATTCCCAAGGTGGCACACCGCCCAAAGTCGGGCGCTCTGCCGCAGGGGACAGAGCGCGCGGCCCGAGCAGGCGGGCGCGCAGCCCGAGCAGGCGGGCGCGCGGCCCGAGACCGGCGTGAAGCGCCTCCGGCGGGATGCGGCCGCCCGGAGGAAGGAGGGGCGGGCTGAGGAGCTCGACATCCGGAGGGAGGGAGCGGGGGTCGACCACCGGGCGGAGAGGGCACGGGACGGAGAGGGGCTCCGGTGGGGGATGGTGGGAGAAAGGAGGAGGGAGGAGGGAGATGGGAGCTCGACCTCCGGGCGATGGTGGGAGGGCCCTACCGCCGACGGAGAGAACGCCGAAGAGTGGAGGAAGGAAAGGAAGATGCAGCGCTCGGAAGGGACGACACCGGAGAGAGTAGGGAGGTCGCCACTGCCACGGGTGCACGACCCGCGGGTTCACCAACGAGAAGCCAGAGGCGGCCGCTCCAGATCCGGTGGCTGGGAGAGAGACGGATCCAGCCAGGAATGCGAGTGGCGTGGAGTGTGGCGGCGACAGAGAGAAGCTGCCATAGGTCTCCGTACGGCCGTCGGACACCGAGGAGGGGATGGCCGAGGCCACCCGAGCCCAGGAGGGGGGGTCAACTCCCGAGGGGGGAGGACCCGTCGACGGCGGGGGAGGAGAGGCCCAAGAAGACGACGGAGGGGGAGTAGGGGACGCCGACGAGGAGAACGACGGCAAGTGGGGGGGCGGAGGGGGAGCCGACGTAGGGTGAGGAAGGTGGAGGGGGGCGCCTGCCTTGGGCCAACGGGGAGCTCAACCAGGGGGCGAATGGAAGATGTGGCTGAGTTAGGCCACCGCGGGGGCGAGCGGATGGCATCCACCGAGGGCACCGCGAGGAGGACGGCGAGCGGGGTGCGCGCCAGAGCGGGGGGAGAAGGATAGAGGGCAATGGGGCGGCCATGGTGGCGGCGGAGACCGCACAGGGGAAAGGCCCGAGGAAGGGGTTCGGGGAGTGGCTGGAGGTCGACGCTGACGACGAGCACGGCGGCGAGCGGATGGCATCCACCGAGGGCACCGCGAGGAGGACGTCGAGACGGAGACCCCCCCCCCCCCCCCCCCCGCAGGCAAGTTGGCCAAAAGTCCGGCCAGCCAGGGCTGAGGCCACCGCGAGAAGGAGAGCTGGGGGCCAGGCCAAGGAGGCCGGCCGGCCACGTCGACCAACCGACGAACGGTGCTCCCTAGGCGCCGCTCCCCAAGAGCCCTCGGACGGTGCGAGCGGCACGCGCTGTATATATATATATATATATATATATATATATATATATATATATATATATATATATATATATATATATATATATATATATATATATATATATATATATATATATATATATATATATATATATACATCTAATATCATTGATATTATTATTATATATATATATATATATATATATATATATATATATATATATATATATATATATATATATATATATATATATATATATATATATATATATATTGATAATAATATCAATGATATTAGATGTATATATATATATATATATATATATATATATATATATATATATATATATATATATATATATATATATATATATATATATATATATATATATATATATATTTTATATATATATATATATATATATATATATGTATATATATATATATTTTATATATATATATATATATATATATATATATATATATATATATATATATATATATATATATATATATATATATTGATAATAATATCAATGATATTAGATGTATATATATATATATATATATATATATATATATATATATATATATATATATATATATATATATATATATATATATATATCATTGATATTATTATCAATATAATTCATTTGTTCTTATTATTTGATTATTTTGTTGAAAGACTTAATAAATAAGTAAACCGATAATTTTAGCAATTATAGATGATTTTTATGTTATATTTCTGAAAGGAAATTATCTATATTAAGTTTAAAGTTTGGGCTTAGTAATACTTTCTCAAATTCACTTTTTCAAAACCAAAATCTAAGCCCACAATATATGCTATATTTCTATTTACTTTTACCTTAATAATTAAACTAGCCTAACCTAAAAACTTACTCTCAAATACCAACCAGCCATATATTTTTTATTATTATTATTCATCCATATTATTATTATTATTATTATTATTATTATTATTATTATTATTATTATTATTATTATTATTATTTTCCTTTTCTTTACCTTCAATTTCCTGTAAATAGAAGCCCAATAAGGCCTAATCCCTCTGGTCCAAGTTAGAGCCCACCCTAGCCTAGGTTAAGCGGGTCGGGCAATACAACCCAAACCCGCTAGAACTCGAACCGAATACGAACCCCTTTTTGTTGGTTAAACGTCTTATCCTTGTCGCGTGTCGCATGCCACTGTAGATATCTCATCATGGCAGAGGCGCAGACGCCATGTCGGCACGACGATATCTAGCTGGCCTTGGCATTTTCTATCTCCCTTCCCCCTGCAGATATAAGTATGCACTGTTCGTTCATCCGAACGCGAACCCTAGCCGCCACCTTAAGGACCCCTACCCTCTTACTGAACGTCTCCTTCTCCTCGGCTGGCGACCACTGCGCCACCCCCTGCGCTCCCCTCCTCCTCCCTCCCCTCGCGCTCTTGCCCATGCGGCCCACCCGTGCGCCACTACGGCAGCGCCACCGCTATTGATGTGCTTACGCCACCCTACGTGACCTTGCCTGGCCACACGCCACCACGCAGTGGCCGTGCGTTGCCCCACGTGCCACCCCCTGTCAGGGTTTGACTTTTCGAGCACCACGAGCAATCGTTTTGACATTGGAATCGAAATCCCGTCGACGCACGCAAGTAACGCCAAGTCAGAACTATACTTCGGGACAGCAATTTTGTGCATGTTTTCTGGGCAATCTCACCATTGGATTGTCGAACTCTTTTCTCCATTGCAATTTCGGTATATAGCTCTACCTCACCTAAATTTTCAGCCATTAATTCGTTCATTTGATAGGTCAAAATTTACCACCAAGTTGCTCGATTAAATTGTATTTATTTGACAGTTTCGTGGAGCCAACTTCGTGGATTTGTATCTCCATCATCGCAACTCTGTTTGAGGTGCCACCAGTTTCTATGCACAGCTGGTATAACCAACTTCTAATTGTGTTTAAAATTTTATTATTGTGAGGTCGTTTGAATAGTTGAATTCATCTCCAAAGTTGGTCGTCCAAATTCGTAATTTTTAACTTATAAATTTCCAATTTTGGACCCGGGACTCTGGATTCCAATTCTGACGTCACCAGTGGACTCGTGGCATCATTTTGCCTGAACACTTTTTATGATTTGCTAAGTTTGGAGTAACACGGCCCCGACATACATTTTCGTGCAAATCGGGTCCCACGACCCGAGTCAACGGGTCATTTTGAGATCGACTCATTATTCAATTTTGGATATGTCATTGTGTTCATATCGTCATTCTGGACTCGTTGACATATACTTTGCTCGATTTAGTAGACTTTAGCTCCGGCACGCATTTTCGTACAATTCGGGTTCCAAAGTCCGGGTCAATGGGTCATTTTGTGATCGGCTCATCGGAATCCAGTTCTGGATATACCATTGGATTCGTATCGTCATTATAGACTCGTTGACATATACTTTGTTAGATTTAGTAGACTTTGATTCTGGCACGCATTTTCGTACAAATTGGGTTTTAAAGTCCGGATCACCGGGTCATTTTGAGATCGACTCATCGGAATCTAATTTCGGTTATACATTGGGTTTGTATCATCATTCTGGACTCGTTGACATATTTTTACTAGATTTAGTTGACTTAGTTCCGGCACGTATTTCGATGCAAGCAGAATCCTAATGTCCGGGTCAACGGAACATTTTGAGATCGGCACATCGAAATCCAATTATGGATATACCGTTGGGTTTGTATCGTCATTCTGAACTCGTGGACATATATACTTTGCTAGGTTTAGAGTACTTTTACCCGGGTTTATCTTTCGGTGCAAAGTGGGTCCAACAACGGACCGTATTTTGATCCGAAATTATCGTTTTACCCTTGTATCCAGAATTGGAATTTTGGGTAATCTATCTTAGCTACTTTTCTTATTCCGGGAATGTTGGTGATGTTTGTTTCAACATTCAAGAACGTTTATGGAAGTCCTACTTGTTGCTGCTTTTATTTGGCTTGAGGTTTTCACCTACAAGACATCATCAGATCATTGCCTCACCCCCAGGTTACTATGTCATTTTTTTGTTACATTTTATGTCTTGCTATTTTATTACTGCTTTACATTACACGTCCGAGTATGACTATGGGTGCAACCAACGAGATACGTTGGCCGTTACATTTAGCCTACTCCATTAGAGACTATCCATGTACTGCAGTGCGAATACACTAGTATCTTACTGGACCTTGACACATGCTCGGATACGGAGATATGATACATAGATACATGACACCACCGTATTCGATTGATCATCAGTACGGCCAGGACATACGATAGTGTAATTCATGTTAGATGCTTTCATTACATATTAGGCCCTGCACCGGGGATTGTGCGTCTCGAGGAGTCGACCCGTTTTAGATACATTGGATGGGGAGAACAATAACTAGATGGAGGGGCTGCTATTGGTATATATTGTTGTTGACAGTCAACGGTTCGGACGAGCCCCACTGTGAAAGGATCTCATGTTCGGGGAGCCCCATTCGTCGAACGTTGTTCTTATTACATTTACACATAGTCATAGAACACGCCCATGATTTTCTTATGTTGTTTCATAGTGGCATATATATTATGCATCTTGTTGCATCCCGCTGAGGACCTGGTTCCTTCCAGGTTGGCTGAGTGGATTGCTGAGTTCTTTGTTGGATTGTTGCTGAGCACCAATTTTATGGCAGTTATTTACTCCTCTGTAGTATATATATATATATATATATATATATATATATATATATATATATATATATATATATATATATATATATATATATATATATATATATATATATATATATATATCATTTTTGTATTTCATATCTGCTTGATTGTGTAGTGTATATGACTCTTTCCTCTCGAGTCTACTCGGACAAGTATGGCTATTGGGCTGCAGACTAGTTTTCATACTTCTCTTTCTTTGTGCTTATGTTATATAGATTGAGATATAGAGTGGATATAGTAATATTTATATCATTTTAAACTGCTTATACGTATTCGAGTCAGACTAAAGTCCGGTTGAATACGTAGCTGGCCTATGCTACGTGGCTCGGTCCCGCATATTTTAGGACTGGGCATAACATAAATTGCTAGCGATCTGCATACGTATGTATGTGCGTAGAAGCTGCGGAGGTTATGGGACAGTTGTACTGATTTAGGCATAAATTAATCAGATCTCGCTAATTGTGGAGGTTATGGGGCTCGGCCCACCCCACAGCAAAGGGGCGGCCAAGCTAGCTAGTAGCAGTTTAGTGAAGTGTTTGTTAAAAAATAATAATAAATAAAAGTAATGAGGAGGGGACCAACCCACGTGGGGCCGGTCCACCTCAGCTAACCCCCCTAAAGCAAAGCTTTAGTTAGCAGCACAGCTGCTATAGGATGCAACCCGAGCCCCCCCCCCCCCCCCCCCCCCCACCATATTGTTTTCCTATATGAATACAAATAGGAGTAGCGGCGGTATATATGTACGCTGCTCGTCAAAACTGAAACCCTAACCCACCAAAATTCTTTACCTTCATATATCCTCTCCATCTCGAACCCCAGGCGAACTACCTGGCCGTTGGCGGCGCCGCACCACCGCGCAAACACCGTCGGAGAGCCCAGGCCGACCACACTTCCGAACAAGTCCAGATTTGTCAACAGCGAGGTACCCGTCTTCCAATCCCCTTTTCTTCATGCTCACTCGATGATTTCTCAAAACGTAAACTCCTGTGTGTAGCCTATTTGAACGCCTCCAATCTCTTTCAAATAGAATCCTGAGAACCCCAAGGGATTGCTCGAGAAATAGAGACAAAGTTGCCTCAAAAACTGTTGAAAACAGAGTTTGAACCTAGTTTCAAAACCATAACTTAGAAGCCAGATTTCAAACTGTGTGTCGAGATTTTTCAGAGACTAATTGAACACATTTAAAGACAACATAACCCCGATTAAAAATGCAACTTGTAGATCGGTATTTGGATTTATGTGCAAGAATTAAATCCGTGTTAAACTTGTGCGAAAAACTATTTTCAAAATAGTAAATTTCAGAAAATTTTCCCCGATATGACGTACGCCCCGACAAACCGGGCGATGTGGTCGCGCGCTATACACATCGAAAGGCGCGTACGGACGTTGGACGTGTGGGAACTGACGGAACTCAGTTTCGTCGCGTGTGCGCGACGAAATCAACACGTATCCGTCGAGATACCCCCGGATCGGCGTTTTGCAAACTTGCCCACAACTTCGTGTACATTCGTCGAATCGAGACGAAACTTGCGCCAACAGGTCCGAATCGAAATTCTGGTCCTGTGTGCCATGTTTGGTTCGATTCTGAGAAGGTCGAATCGAAACCCTTTTTGGCGGGCTCGTGACCCACTCAAATGGGCAATTTTTTACGCGGCTCATCGGAATCCAAAACTGGACATACCGTTGAGTTTCTCTCCTTAAACTGAAACCATAGACATGTAGTTTGACGACTTTAGAGACCGTAGACTTTGGCACGCGTTTCGGTGCAAAGCAGGTCCAACGACGGACATCGTTTTGACCCAAAATTACGATTTTGCCCCTGTTCCATAATTTGACTTTTGGATAGGTGTTTCCTAGGTATATCTTTTACACCGAGTGCAATTTTGATGTTTGTTTCAGCGTCCGAAGTTGTTTGGAGACTATGACGTTTTTCTTGGCTGACATTGTGATTTCTTGGGCTTGCCACTTTGCACCATCAGGCAAGATACCTTGCCACCTTACTCTGTGATTATTATATTTTTTATTTTTAGTTGTTGTTTTTAGCATTTTGTTCCTTGATATTTAAACTGTGCGTCCAAGTCACACTTGGGTGCAAGCGACTCTATCGGTCGTTTACCTCGCCTTATTTATTTCTCTTACATTGACTTAGTCTAGTGACCACCCATTGATGTTGAGGTATTGGTATATCTCATATGGCATTGACACATATTGTATCACGTGATGTGAGTCACATGTAGGACATGTACCCGCGTAGTCGGCTGGCCACCGATACGTATGGAGCGTGCGACGGATAGGAGTAACTGCCAATAGTATTGCATGTTAGAAGACTTGGCGGTTACTAGAGGTTCATATCAGTCATGGAGATGATGATACTAGGCATTAGGTGGGGAGAACAATACCTGACGTATGGGCTTCTTTGCACTTCCCGGATTACCTGTGCGCTCCTCCGGAGATGCAGGCTCCAGGCGCCCTCTGATGTTTTCCAGAGCATTATGGACGTAGCCCCTTGCACATGGTGCCCTCTGACGCTTCCAGAGCATTATGGACGTAGGCCCCTGGTGCCCTCTATGGGAACTATGCCGATCCCATTTACAGCCAGGGCTCATGCGTCAAAGGATTGTATCTCAACTGCATATTCACAGTAGTATGGTCAGGAACCCGATTGCATGCATACCATTTTCTCTTATTATATTATCACAGTTTATATGGCATGGTGTTTTCTTGTATCTTGCTATGTCCCCTGAGGACCTGGTTATCTCTCCAGGGTTAGACGATTTTCTACAGGAGTACGGAGCGGCGTTGGAGCTATCATACATTGATGACGAGGCAGTCCCTACTGATTTCTAGTCTATTCCTTATCTGAGACAGTTGTAGACATTATTTTACATCTCTTTTCTTTCTATTTTGCGGAGGTTGGACTCTGATCTTGTGAGACTATTTTTCATAGCTGTTTGGAGTGAGCATGTTCACCCGGCTATCTTTTGATACTCTTATTTATTTATTTGGACTCTATTATCTTCTGTGTTGAGCTGTGATGAGATTAGATTATATATTACTGGCCTGTGGTTATTTTATTTACAGCTTATGTGTATATTTGAGGATTCCATATATTGGAGTATTCTTCATATATATGGAGCTGGCATGTTCACGTACTTGGTCCTACGTATTTTGGGACTGGGGCGTTACAGTATGTGCGTAGAAGCTGCGGAGGTTATGGGACAGTTGCAATGATTTAGGCATAAATTAATCAGATCTCGCTAATTGTGGATCTAAACGGTTATGGTAGATTAATATGAATTCAAATCACTCTTTATCTTTGGGGATTCATATTTAATTCAATATTATCCTATTGGGATTCATATTTAATTCAATATTATCCTACTATAATGGGGCGGCGTGTAACGTCCTAAATGTTGCACCCCACCCGAGGCCCAGTTGCATAACATTTTCACTGACCAAGGTTATACGGGAAGTTTCTAGAACATTCTAGAAGATGGCGGAAGGCTCCAGAAGATATTGGATCTCTCCGGAAGGCCCAAGATCATTCTAGGAGGCCCAAGAAGCTTCTGGATGGCCCGTGAAGTTTCCTTTTCTGTTGCTAGAGAATAAACATGGAATATGTCATTCCATTTATGGTAGAAAAGAATAATCCTTAGAATATTTCTTCCAGGACTTTCCATGTGAAGCTCTCTAAGCACTTATATAAAGGGGAGGCTTTCATTTGTTCCTCACCACCTTCACTACATAAAATTGTAAGCATTCTCCAAGCTAATAAAGAGATTCTTACGAGTCCATCTTTGCACCACTATTTTTAATTTCCTTAGCGATCTAGCTAATTCATGTTGGGAAGGCTTACACGAGTCTTCACGGAAGAAAGTGCGCCACACGGGACGAAGTGCTAGCAAAAACACTAAGTCCGTGACAAGTGGTATCAAAGCAAAGGTTCAATCGTCGTCATGTCTTCGACCGAAGCAATCATCAACGAGCAACCCGCATCACCTAAGAAGAAGGCGAAGACCTCGAGGAAGGGCAAGAGCAAAGAACCTTCTATGGAACGGGCTCTTCGCGAGTTGGCTGAATGGATAGAGATGCTGGAGAAAGGCATGACGGGCGTCGAATTTTAAGTGGAGCAAAACCAAACGGTTCACGAAGAATTCGCCCAAGGTTTGGAGGTGGACGTCGCCACGGCTATGTCGGAGTTCCGAAAGCATCTTCGCGAGATGCAGGCCGAGTTCGAGGAGGAACGAAATGCCACTAAGGCGGAGATTGCCGAACTACGTAAAGCGCTACAAACCAAGGCAGAAATCTTTGAGAGGGCCATTGCTGGTGGTCCGAGTCCGAGGAGGGAGTCGACACAGAGGGTGAAGTATCCATAACCCAAATCCTTCACTGGCGTACGGGACACGAAGAAGGTGGAAAACTTCATCTGGAATGTCGAGCGCTACCTAAAGGCGGTCCGCATCGAGGATGAGACCGACAAGGTAAACACAGCATCCCCATATTTCTTTGATAATGTTATGTTGTTGTGGCGACGCATGTGCATCGAGATAGAAAAGGGGCTCTGCTCGATCGAGACTTAAAGGATCTCAAGAAGGAGATCAAGTCTCAATTCTACCCGAAGAACGCGGAGTATGTCGCAAGACAGAGTTTACGACAACTCAAACATACCGGGTCCGTCAAGGAGTATGTGACGGAGTTCACGCGCCTGATGCTTTCCATTTCTACTATGGGCGAAGAAGATCGCCTATTCCACTTCCTGGAGGGTCAACAACCATAGACGACACAAGAATTGCAGAGGCAAGATGTGCCAGATGTGAACGCGACTGTTGCGCAGCCGAAAAGCTGATGTAGTATCGACAGAGTGATACCCCAAAACCCAAGGAAAAGACCACCACCAAGTTCAATGGTGGGGGAGCAAAGAAGAACAATGGGAAGTGAGGCCCGCCGAAGGACAAGCAGCACGCAAAGCCTTCGACGGAGCAGAAGATTGAATGCTTCCTGTGCGGAGGAAATTACTTCGCACGTGACAGCCCGAACAAAGGCAAGAGGATGAATGCGGTTCAAGGCAAGGAGGCCGAGGACGAGAAGCCTAATAAGGGGGCTCACATGGGGGCCCTGTGCCTACTGAACGCTTTAACGAACAAGGCGGTCGTGTCCAAAAGCCCGAATCGAGAGTTGATGTACGTAGATTTGAAGATCAACGGCCACAATACAAGGGCAGTGGTCAACACAGGCGCAACCTACAACTTTATCTTGGACACGGAGGTCCGACGCTTGAGTCTGGTGCTTGAAAAAGACTCAAGCATGATAAAGGCAATCAACTCTGAGGTGCACCCCATGCAGAGGGTGGCTAAAGTAGTGAAGATCCAAGTGGAAGACTGGACGGGTGTCACCAGTCTCACGACAGCACCACTGGATGATTTCAACATGATCCTCGGGATAGACTTCCTCACTGCGGCAAAGGCGGTCCCAATGCCGCATCTAGGAGTCATCGGGATCATGGAGGAGAGCTTTTCGTGCATGGTGACAGTTTCACGAGGCGAGCTTGCGAAGGGGAAGGCTCTCTTTACATTACAACTCAAGAAGGTGATGCGACACGGAAAGATGACCTACCTTGCGGTGCTCAAGACGGAGGAGGCGCCCATACAGGGGATCTTCCGTCTGAGATCGTTGACGTCCTTGTGGAGTTTGGGGATGTCATGCCGAAGGAGTTTCCAAAGAGGCTACCTTCGCGGAGGGAGGTAGACCATGCCATCGAGTTGGAGCCAGGCACGAAGCCGCCCGCCATGACTCCATATCGCATGGCCCTGCCCAAGCTAGACGAGTTGAAGAAGCAACTTAAGGAGCTGCTGGACGCGGGATTCATCAGACGTCGAAGGCCCCGTATGGTGCATCGGTGTTGTTCCAAAAGAAGAAGGACAGAAGCCTTCGTTTGTGCATCGACTATCGTGCACTAAATAAGGTAACCCTCAAGAACAAATATCCTAGCCCGTTGGTGGCGGACTTGTTCGACCAATTGGGAGGTGCGAGATACTTCTCCAAACTTGATCTACGCTCGGGGTATTATCAAGTCTGGATTGTAGAGGGCGACGAGGCTAAGACGGCATGCGTCACGAGGTATGGCGCATATGAGTTTTTAGTTATGCCTTTTGGTCTAACAAAGGCTCATACAACTTTTTGTACCTTGATGAACAAGCTCTTTCATCCCTACCTGTATCGGTTCGTCGTAGTATACCTCGACGACATCGTCGTGTACTCAAACACGATGGAGGAGCACGTCGAGCATTTGAAGACCGTCTTCCAAGTGCTGAGGGAGAACGAACTCTTCGTCAAGCGGAAGAAGTGCCCATTCGCACAAGAAGAGGTATCGTTCTTGGGGTACTGATCGGGCATAGCAAGATATGGATGGACGACGCAAAGGTCCAATCCATACGGGAGTGGGAGGCTCCTACCAAGTCGACGGAGCTGTGATTGTTTCTTGGCTTGGCAAACTACTATCGGTAGTTCATCCGAGGATATTCCGCCATCGCAGCACCTCTGACCAATCTGCTGCAGAAGGATCGGGCGTGGAGCTGGAAGCCCCGATGCGAGGAGGCATTCGAGGCATTGAAGCGGGCTATGATGGAGGAGCTGGTCTTATCTCTATCGGACTACTCCAAGGCGTTCGAAGTGCATACGAATGCGTCCGACTTCACCATCGATGGAGTGTTGATGCAGGATGGGCACCCCATCGTGTTCGAGAGCCGCAAGTTGAATGACACTGAGCGACGCTATACGGTGCAAGAAAATGAGATAACTGCGATCATTCATAGCTTGAGGACGTGGCGGTACGACCTTCTCGGCACCAAGTTCATGGTCATGACGGACAATGTTTCCACGAGCTACTTCCAGTCCCAGAAGAAGCTGTCTCCGAAGCAGGCGAGATGACAAGATTTCCCAGCCGAGTTCGACATGGAGTTGCAGTACAAACCCGACAAGGAAAATCAGGTCACCGATGCGCTTAGCAGGAAGGCTGAGATCACATCGGTGTGCTTGCTCAAGGGGGACATTCTGGACCGTGTTCGAGTGGGTATCGTGGAGGAACCGCTAACACAGGCCATAGTGAAGCTTGTCAAGGAGAGCAAAACGAGAAGGTTCTGGCTGAAAGATGGATTTCTCAATACTAAGGGCGACAGGGTGGTCGTGCCTAAGTGGAGTGGCTTACGGAGACAACTGCACAAGGAGTGTCATGATACAAAGTGGGCTGGACATCCGGGGCAGAAGCGGACCTTGGCGCTGCTGGAGGCCGCATACTATTGGCCTCGCATGCGCGAGGATGTGGAGCACTATGTGCATACGTATCTTGTGTGCCAACAGGACAATGTGGACCATCAGAATCCCGGGGGCCTACTGGAGCCTCTTCCCGTACCGAGCAGGCTGTGGGAGAGCATATCGATGGACTTCATCTCTGCCCTCCCGAAAGTGGGGGCGCTTGGGTCCATTCTTGTCATGACCCGCTCCCGAATAATCGGACACGAGTCGGACACACCCAACTTTCGTCGATGGACACGACGAAGTAAGCTGTATAATACTAAGGAAAACTCTAATTCACAATGTAATGTAAACATCCACAACTTTTATATATAACGTTCCCAGAAAGATCACCAATATCCACCAAATCATTTTAGTACAAAATCATCCGGAGACAAATTCGGTCAAATAAAATATGCAATGATAAAATCATTAAAAATACAATCTCCAGAAAAACAAATAAATAAATCCTGCAATATCCAATACAATCATATGCTGCACGTGGCCTCAAGCTCACCTGCAACGTACCCTGTCAGGAAAAGAGCAAAGTACAACCCCGACAAGAACAATTTACAATATAATCTGAACTACAGAGTACAAGGTGGAACTAGAGTACGAGAACTGAAAATGAAACTAGGGTACCAGAAATCAAATATAAAATTGTAGGCAATGGACGCGACAATCAATATACAATACAATGAACATGGCTATCAATGAACAATACGATGAACACAACAATCAATACAAGTGTGACATTTTAAAATATTAACGTAATGTGTGACGGGCTTCGGACCACAATCCACAATCAATCCACAATCAATCAATTCTACAAGGTGCGGCTTAATCGTATGTGAGGTGTACGATTAGGCTATCCACAATACCTATGTTGGGTGTGGACACACACTAGCAAATATTTCCCCCAATCCCCGCAATAACAATGACTCACAATGCAATGAACAAGGTACAAGGCAATCGTGTATATCTCGTGTCAGATATGAGAACATGGCACATGAATGTAAGACAGAAATACAAGTACAAGATCGAGTCGGTGTACTTGCCTCGCCTTGGAAGCACGGGAGTAGTACTGCATGGATGTTCACCTGTTATTTTTTGTACAAGTTGTTAGGGTTGAAATCAAGGCATTAGCTAATCATATTTATATATACAATATATACATTTAAATATCTTTATTTATTTAGAAGTAATTTGACAATTTAGAATTTATCTATTACAAGAGTGACAAACTTACTAGTTTTCTTTTGAGAAATACTACTAGGGCAATAATACTCTTTAGAAAACATATTTTATCCATTTAGATATTAATGAAGAAACCTTTTTAGAAGATATTTGCTAGCTAATTATTTATTTAACCATAAACTAATTATTATATAATAATCAACTGGATACATATATATGTATATGGCAAGAAAAATAATACTATTTAGATAACCATGGATAGTTTAGAATATCATTTATTTATAAAGGTAACTAACATAATAAGCTTACTAATTTATCTAGCAAGAAATATAATTAAAATACCTACAAAGTTTATATCAAAATCATTTATTTATTATTTAACTAAATTTGTTAAATATTTATATTCCTGACATGAATTATAAAAACAGTAAGCAATCCAGCCCAACCCATATCCTAATTCTTCTCTGGCCCAACATCCTATTCCTGTACTCCAACCTAATTATTTCCTGCAGTCCAAAATAGAGCCCAATCAATAAGACTAAACCTGAACCCAACTTAATGAACAGTCTGCCAAAACCAACTAAACCAAGACTCTTGTAGGCCCATGGTTGAAGCAATCAACCCAGCATAATAGATAACCATCCCTGATTGGCCCATACGAGCAGCCCAATGCAAGCATCAGTTCTAATTTAATCAATGATCCAAAGTTTGCAAACTCAAACACTGTTTTGACTAAAAGAATATGTTGCAGCAACTAATCCTACTGTGACCCTTTTAATTTTCAAAGGTCAAGACCTCTAGATTCACATAGGGGTGACTTCACATTAAGAAAGGTCACTTGACCCTTCCAATACCCAACGGCCACATGGGTGGCCTCTCACAGTTTGAAGAGTCATGGTTGGCTCAGTTTTGAAGAGGCAAGACGACTGACACAAAACTAAAGTGAAGGAAGGACATTAATAGTCTCTCTCTCCCCATTAACGGCATGCACTCAGCCGAACACTCGAATATGTGACCCGACCCGGCCCACTCTTCACTAATCAAACCTACACACAGAGACTCTCTCACTTCAATCCCAGCTAACAAAATCATACTCCACTTCTTCTTCAACCTCACTTCTTCCTAACTCCCATTCTTAATGTTCTTCTTCCTCTCCGTTCATTAGTAGCCGCCCAAGCTTCTCTCTCATTTCTACTCACTTTAACCAATAGTCCTTTTCTTCAAACTCCTTCCTAACTCTCCATTTTTTTCATACTTACCACAGCCGAACAAGAATCTGAGTCCACTTCTTCTTCCTAACCTATTCTCCACTCTATCCAACACACACAGCCAACAAAACCGAAAAAATCATGAAGAAGAAGAAAGAGCAAGAAGGAAGGCTCAAGACGATGGAGAAGACTCACCTTGCTGCGGTCGGTGATGGAGATCCAGGTGCCCAGATGTCGATCCACGTTGGTGAGACTCCGGTGTCCTGTCCGCCAGGCTCGGCGGCACGCCTCTAAAGCTTCGGCGAGGCAGGCCCATGTCGAAGTCGACGAAGTCAGTCCCGATCGACACTGTCTCCGAGGAGGTGCCGGCGCGGTATAGTGGTGCCCGGTGACGGAGATCCAGCTCTGCAACGGCGAGATCTCTAGTCTAGACGGCCCGTAGCGACGGATCGAAGTCGATCGGCAGAGGTTGGCTGGTGGAGTGACGTCGAGTTTCGAGGAGTCACAAAACTCGAGGAGGCTGGTGGTTGCACGGGTGCCGAAGGGGCGGCCCGAACTGCGAGGCGTCGGTACGAGGATCGAAGGGGGCAGCGTGTCCCTCGAAGAGCCGATGTAGATCTCGAAGGGACACGAGAATCGAGGAGGCACGGTCTTCAAGGGTGGCAGAAATCACGAGGTGATGGCGAGAACTGCGGTTCGATGGCGATCTCATGCTCGACGAAGAGAAAGAACTCCGGCGTTGTCCGGCGAGGAGATCCCGATCGGTTCAACGGTGTGGCCTGGTGGTGACGAACTCCTGCGAGGGGTGGTGGTGCTCGGCCGGGGCTGGCCAGAGAGGAGAAAGAACAGTGGAGAGAGAGAGTGACTGTGTGTACTGTGTATGTGTCAGAATCATTGGAAACTGTGTACATTTATAATAAAATAATCGTGTTTTCTCCAAGAATAGATCTGAGTGGCAGTGTTGTAATAAAGAATAGATCCGGGGCTGGAATATAAATCTGTAATAGAATTCAGTTAGACAATAACTAATTAGTAATTAAATAAATAACTAACCAATTCACTTATTAATCAACTACACTAATTAGTTGACACTAAAATAAAACCCATTCCCTTTAACTGTCAAATGTTTCCAAAACATTTATTCTCTAAATAAATTGATTAATAAATAACTATGAAATTCATTAGTAATAACAATACTTTAAAATATGAGTAGAGATCTGCTAATAAATTGGAAATAAATTAGTTAAGCTTAATTTACCATTATTGATCACAAACAAAATTAATACAATAGAATAAACTAAATTTATTAATAAATAATCGAAATATTTATGAGTTAATCAATATTGAAAAATTAGAATTAAGAAAATGAAATCAATTTAACTAATAAAATTTAATATAACTAATTTATTACTTTAAGCCAAAAATGATTCTTTTTAGAAAATTTTCAAACAATTCAACAATATATGAAAATAGGTTTAGGGAGTTACAAAACTACCCCTCTTACAAAAATTTCGTCCTCGAAATTTCAAGGATTTTGTAGAGGTGTTCAAAATTAAGTAAATTTTTTTAAGAAACAATTGAGTAAAAAGATTTTTTATTTGGATAACAAAATTAACAAGGACTAACAAGTAGTCACTAGACAATATGAAGGACTGTAAATGTAAGAAAACTCAGAGACAAGCTCAGAATAGGTAATACAAGGAAAATCCAAATACTACAAGCAACATAAGGAAGATAACGGTCCGTCCGGCTGTGCTCCCTGCTGCTACTGATCCTCAAAGGGTGGATCCTCCTGCTGCAACTCTGGTGCTGGTCCCTGACGAGTAAAAGTCGTAGGGAAATCTCTCACTAGGTGAGTGGTAGATCCACAAACCAAGCACTACCCTAACTTCTTGCGGTATTCCTCAACACTGTGTCCCGGCCACTTGCAGTACACGTAAGATAAGTAGGTCGGGGTCTGGATCTGTCTCTGCTGTCTCGGCGATGTCGAAGCTCGAACATAAGGATGATGCTGATGCTGAGGTGGCCTCTGCTGAGTGTCGGTCCGCTTCGGTGGACCATGGGAACTGATGGCGTCAATGTCTCGGTCCCGCTTGAGCTTTGGGTCCATCTCCTTCTCCACTTCCTGAGCAACTTTGAGGATGTTCGCATAGGTAGTAGCCTGGCTGATAGCCACTGCATGCCGTAACTCCCTGGTGAGGCCCTTCTTGAACTTCCAAGCCCTCTCCTGTGGTGTGCTGACTAGGTTCTCCGTGAACCTGCTGAGTCGGGTGAACTCCGATGTATATTGGGCCACGGTCATACTCACCTGCTGTAATGCCTCAAACTGCATCCGAAGCTCGTCCCGCTCCACATCCGGGAAGAACTTCTCCTGGAACAGCAGTTTGAAATCCTTCCATAGAACTTGGGGTTCCGCCAACTGAGGCTCCTCCCTATACCAAGCTCTAGCAATGTCGAAAAGTCGCATGCTCGCAACCTCGACCTTCAGATCATCTGGAATCCTCGCCATCTTCAATGTCCGCTCAGCGTTTTCTAGCCACTCATCTGCGTAGACAATCCCCTCATAGTCCCAAAAATCTATCGGATAGAGGTTCTAATAGTCTCTGGCGGTCCCTGGCCTCGGCGCTGCTGGTACTGGTGGTACTGGTGATGCTGGCAGAGCTGGTAGAGCTGGCTCCCTAACTCGGAGCACATCCATGATCGTCGCTCGAAACTGCGTGGCTTGGTGGTTCTGCACCTCCATGAACTGCTGGAACATGGCCATCATCTGAGTACCATCGAATGTCATCGTCGGAGGAAGCGGCTGAGGCGGAGGCGGTGGAAGCTGCTCCTGTGCATCAGGTGTAGGGTGCTCGCTAGTCCCCGCGTTCGTCGTGGCGACCATCCTGTAACATAAAATAAACCGTTGATTGCTATGTCCTAGAAAAATAATAAACTAACCTTGAAAATCATATGTAAATCAAATTTCAAATTTAAACATCAATAACCATAACCATAACCATTTTCCCACGGTTCCTATGCTGTGATGAGTTTTTCTTAGCTTCGCTGGTCCCCCAATAACACTTTATTGCCTAAGTGTCATTAGGATAGACCTGCTTGGGCCACCACTAAAAACATCTCACGACCCGCTCCCGAATAATCGGACACAAGTAGGACACATCCAGCCTTCGTCGATGGACACGACGAAGTAATCTGTAAAATACTAAGGAAAACTCCAAGTCACAATGTAATGTAAACATCTACAACTTTTATATATAACGTTCCCAGAAAGATCACCAATATCCACCAAGTCATTTTAGTACAAAATCATCCGGAGACAAATCCGGTCAAATAAAATATACAATGATGAAATCATAAAAAATATAATATCCAAAAAAAAATAATAATAAATCCTGCAATATCCAATGCAATCACATGCTCCATGTGGCCTCAAGCTCACCTGCAACGTATCCTATCAGGAAAAGAGCAAAGTACAACCCCGACAAGAACAATATATAATGTAATCTGAACTTTAGAGTACAAGGTGGAACTAGAGTACGAGAACTAAAAATAAAACTAGGGTACCAGAAATGAAATATAAAACTGTAGGCAATGGACGCGACAATCAATATGCAAGACAATGAACACGGCTATCGATAAACAATACGACGAACACGACAATCAATGCAAGTGTAACATTTTGAAATATTAACCTAATGTGTGACCGACTTTGGACCACAATCCACAATCAATCCACAATCAATCAATTCTACAAGGTGCGGCTTAATCGTACGTGAGGTGTACGATTAGGCTATCCACAATACCTATATTGGGTGTGGTCACACACTAGCTAATATCTCCCCCAATCCCCGCAATAACAATGACTCATAATACAATGAACAAGGTACAAGGCAATCATGTGTATCTCGTATCCGATATAAAAACATAGCACATGAATATAAGACAAATACAAAGTACAAGATCGAGTCGGTGTGCTTGTCTCGCCTTGGAAGCACGGGAGTAGTACTGCCTGGATGTTCACCTGTTATTTTTTTGTACAAGTTGTTAGGGTTGAAATCAAGGCATTAGCTAATCATATTTATATATACAATATATACATTTAAATAACTTTATTTATTTAGAAGTAATTTGACAATTTAGAATTTATCTATTACAAGAGGAACAAACTTACTAGTTTTCTTTTGAAAAATACTACTAGGGCAATAATACTCTTTAGAAAACATATTTTATCCATTTAGATATTAATGAAGAAACCTTTTTAGAAGATATTTGCTAGCTAATTATTTATTTAACCATAAACTAATTATTATATAATAATCAACTGGATACATATATATGTATATAGCAAGAAAAATAATACTATTTAGATAACCATGGATAGTTTAGAATATCATTTATTTATAAAGGTAACTAACATAATAAGTGTAACGCCCCAGAACCAAAATACTGGAGAGCGGGGGCGGACATAGCCAGCTACGTATATTGAAGTGCAACCCACCTTGCTATACGGTCACGGCTGTCTAGATACATGAGGGTTTAACTACAAGCCATCAGTCTCTTATGGTCATGATCAAGCCTATTATCTCAATCTCAAGCAAACAATAATAGTTACAGGATGTCAAAGCACCAAATATACAATAGTAAGACATCCCATACATTACATATTTGGATGATCATGAAGCTAGTCATACAAAATGTAAAGACTAGCAAGAGTTTCAGTCATACATGATCAACCATAGGATTTGTTCATCATGCTACAGCCCGTAGGCAGACAGTAAGTAAAGTGCAATCGTGCTAACACGTACTCGTCGGCTAAATGCCTCAAAAGAATATATTTACAATAGATTGGGAGAGCAAAATAAAACCCACTCGTTGCCAGGGTTACGTCTGGTGGTCACCATCTGGCGGGAAGGTAGAGAGATCCTCTGGAGCCGCTCCGGTATCTGGTCATATAAAACCAGCTGGGTCAGATCCCAGAAAGAGCAAGTGCCACAAAGGAGGCTTCACTTAAGAACTAAAACCAGCAATTAGCACAAAACATAACTTTATAATAAAAGACTGAAAATATAGAAAATTATAATGATATACGATAAGATAACCATAGGACTATTCAGATAACCAAGTTACAACCGTAAACCAAACATGGACCGCGGTTGTAACCCTTCACCTGAACGGAACTTGGTTTCCCACCATTTATCGATAAAGTAAGCACAAGCATTCAGGTCATGCTAATGATCTTGTACAGGATTAGGACAAGACTAGACTAGGGTAGACTCCATCCAATCAATCACGGCCAAGCAATGAGTACGGCTTGATACTTTAACTAACTAGGATTATCACAGGCCTAATTACTAGCAAGATACAATGAGATTGTTCCACAGCCACAAGCCATGCAGACTATCCAGGCTATCCGGACGCAAATTAGGGGTTAAATTCATGTGGGTACATCGTCCAGGAAACACATATACCCTTAAGTAGCTTGAAGGATGCAACACATGACAGTGTGCTGGAAATGTGCTCTACTCAACGGCAGGCTACAGATCCCATGATGGGGCGCCCAGATAACGGAATTGCCTGTAGCTGGAAAATCTCTTCATGACTACTGGATTATTCTATTTATTAGCCTTAGTCAGTTTAAGTAGGTACCCCTGACCGTGGTATTCAGGGGTCCCTGTCCTAGACATGATGCGAGACAGTACTGGTTCGTTGGTACAAACATAATCGTCCACGGTGTCCAGGCCATTCATTCTTGTCATGTCATGCTAGCCGTCGTTACAGCATTCAATAGCTCCCATCATGCTTGCTTGTCATATCTTGTTATGTCATGTCAGTTACTTGTCATACCATGCCATGTACAATTACTATTCCAAACATATTAAATAAATTCGTGATTATCAAGTTCATGACAAAAGGCGTAAGAATATAAAAGGGCAATGGGGTACGCCATAGGGACTCAAAGTCTCTACGCGAGCGAGACTACGCTAGGCCAAATAGACCCCGAGCGTAAAACAGCTCTACGCGGGAAAGACCTAAGGGTAGGCAGCTCTATGCGAGCAAGACCTAAGGGTAGGCAGCTCTACGCGGGCAAGAGAGCAGGTGGGTAGGATTCTATGCGAGCAAGCGCTTTACGCTAGCAAAGCCGCGTGCGGGCAAGACTCTACGCTAGCAAACGCTCTACGCGAGCGGAGCTCTACGCGAGCAAGCACTCCACCCAAACGGAGTAGCCCCTCCGTAAAGTTCAAATGAACTCGGCGTAGAAGCGATTACGGTGGCTCGCAAATGCGTGTACGTAAAGGGTAATTAATACGCGGGCACGTAAAATGTGTGCGTAAAAACTAAATACTACGCTAGCACGTAAGAACGTGTGCGTAAAACTGTATCTTCTCCCCAAGGTCGGTACAAGCAGGCGTTAAAGCTCAAGAAAGCCTCATCTCGGTCGAGTCTCGGTGAAATCTAGCCATTCGAGAGCCAAACTTGCGTAAAATCGAAATTCCCACCACATGGAACTCCCCATTTCGAAAACAACCAAGTCCAGTAGATCAAAACTATGAAGATCAATAATACTAAAACTCAGATCTACATGAAATGAGTCGCAGAAATTAAAAATGCTAAGTACTAAAGTGTCTTAGAATCTCGTGAAGAAGACAATAGAACAAACAAATTTTAGTTCCTCCATGAAGCAAGTTGCACTTGCCTACTGCGTGTGGTCGATGGAGGAATGAAGAAGGAAAAAGAGTAGTAATGGAAAATGAATGAGGAGAGAGAAGGGTTGTTGGGTTAATAAATGTGGGATGGTGGTAGGTAGGGGTTTGCATACTAACCCAAACCAAACCCAACCAGACCGAACCCAACCGAACCCGAACCAAGCAATTGAAATGCCAAAATAAACCACGCAATGAGACACGCAATATGAGTCAAAATACGTACACGTATACCAAAAATATATAATACGACCTACGGGCGTTACAATTCTACCCACCTTAAAAGAATTTCGTCCTCGGAATTTAATTAAGAGGTTAGAGAGGTCAAGCAAGCTACACTAATCACAGGCAAGATATAACTAAGCAATCATTCAAACACTCAATCATGTAAGCAAGGAATCGAAGGCATGAGGCGTAAGGAAAACATTATACCTCACGAGTCAAACAGGTCGGGATATCACGATCGGATGTCATCCTCATGCTCCCACGTTGACTCACCCAAAGAGTGTTGACCCCAAGCAACACGGACTAACTTGATAGTCTTGTTCTTGAGTATCTGCTCTCTTTGGTTCAATATGGATACGGGTCTCTCCTCATACGAAAGGTTGGTACCAACAACCAATTCCAAATGATCAAGGACATGACTCGATTTCGGGATATACCGTCATAATTGGGATACATGGAAGACATCATGCACCTCACGCAACGACGGTAGGAGAGCGAGACGATAGGACACATCACCTACTCGCTCTAGAATATCGAATGGCCCGATATACCTAGGATTAAGCTTTCCCCGTACGTCGAAACGAATGACGCCACGGGTAGGCAAGATCCTGAGGAATACATGGTCGCCGACGAAAAATTCAAGGGGGCGTCGATGAGAATCGGCCCAATGGCGCTGGCGATCTTATACGACGCGAAGATGATCTGTGACTTTTTGACCACCTCAACTGTCTGAGTAATCATTTCCGGACCGAGCATCTGCCTCTCTCCAACATCGTCCCATACTAGCGGAGATCTGCACTTCCTACCATACAGTGCCTCGAACGGTGCCATCTGGACAGTGGCTTGGAAACTGTTGTTGTACGAGAACTCCACCAGGTGTAGATGATCTTTCCATGAACCACCGAAGTCGAGTGTACAAGATCTCAACATATCTTCCAAGGTTTGTATGGTACGCTCTGACTGACCATCTGTCTGCGGATGATAAGCTGAGCTGAACTGGAGGTGAGCTCCCAAACTCTCTTGCAGACTGCGCCAAAAGTGCGACATAAATCTTGAATCTCTATCCGAGGTGACACTGACTGGTACACCATAAAATATGACGATCTGCCTGAGGTACATCTCTGCTAGCTGAGCCGTCGACTGACCAACTCTGAACGGAAAAAAGTGAGCCACCTTCATGAGCCTGTCTATAATAACCCAAATAGCATCTCTACCGGCCGGAGACCTAGGCAATCCAGCCACGAAATCCATGGTTATATGCTCCCACTTCTATTCTGGGATCGACAAAGGTTGAAGAAGTCCAGTCGGTCTCTGATGTTCAGCTTCAACTTGTTGGCAAACCAAACACCGAGAGACAAACCGGGCTATCTCCCTCTTCATACCATTCCACCAAAAATGTTGCCGGATATCGCGATACATCTTCGTACCGCCCGGATGAATCGAATACTGAGAACTGTGAGCTTCTGCTATGACTTCCTGCCTAATATTTCTACTGGGTACACAAAGATGCCTTTCCTATCGATGTACCATTCTCATGGACACATAACTCTGGTCTTCGTCCTACCTCATACTCTGCTCTGAGTCGCTGAAGCTTGGAATCTGTTGACTGAGCTACCCTGATCCTTTCAACTATACTGGATTGAACTTGCATGTTGGCCATCAATGCCATACTGGTAGGAAGGACAACTTCTATACCCATCTTTTGAAGATCTGCTAATAACTCTGGTTGCGCTGTTAGAAAATAAACTCCAGCTCTCCTGCTCAATGCATCTGCAATAACGTTGGCCTTCCCAGGATAATACTACAGGTTGATGTCATAATCCACAAGCAGCTCTAGCCATCTCCTCTGAGGCATGTTAAGATCCTTCTGGGTGAACACATACTTCAGGCTCTTGTGGTCGGTAAAAATTTCTACCCTATCTCCATACAAGTAGTGTCTACAAAGCTTAAGTGCAAACACTACTGGTGCCAGTTCTAAGTCGTGGGTCGGATAATTCCTCTCATGATCACGAAGTTGACGTGACGCATAAGCTATTACATTCCCATGCTGCATCAAAACACATCCCAAACCTCTGTCTGAAGCATCATAATACACTGAGAATCCCCCGGTCCCATCTGGAAGTGTGAGAATGGGTGCCGTTATCAAGCCTCGCTTCAACTTCTCAAAAGATTCCTGACATTCTGCGGCCCAAGAAAACTGCACATCCTTGTGGGTCAACTGGGTCATAGGTGCCGAAATCCGTGCAAAGTCCGAAACAAATTATCGGTAGTAGCCGGCCAAACAAAAAAATTGCGAACTTCTGCAACGGTACTGGGTACTAACCACGTCTCAATAGCCATGATCTTCTGGGGGTCCACTTCTACTCCTCCTTTGGTGATGATATGACCCAAGTATGAAATACGATCGAGCCGGAACTCGCATTTACTGAACTTCGCATACAACTGGTGCTATTTAAGAATCTAAAGAACCATACGGAGATGCTGCTCATACTCCGCTTCACTCTTGCTGTAGACCAGGATGTCGTCTATGAACACAATCACAAACTGATCCAAATAAGGCATGAAGATACGATTCATGAGGTCCATGAATACAGCCGACGCATTGGTTGCTCCAAATGGCATAACAAGGAACTCCCAATGCCCATATCTAGATCTGAAAGCCGTCTTCGGGATGTCCTGCTCTCTAACTATGATCTGATGGTATCCTGACCGCAAGTCAATCTTCAAAAATTTGGATGCCCCTTTGAGTTGATCAAACAAGTCATCTATCCTCGAGAGAGGGTATTTGTTCTTGATTGTCACTGAGTTCAAGGTACGATAGTCAACACATAATCTGGACATACCATCCTTCTTTTTCACAAGAAGCATCGGGGCTCCCCAAGGTGATCCACTAGCACGGATGAATCCCTTGGTCCTGAGTTCTTCAATCATCTTATACAAGATCTCCAATTCTGACGGCGCCATCCGGTAGACTCTCTCTGACACTGGGGCTGACCCGGGGATCAAGTCTATGGTGAACTCGATCTCTCTCTCTCTGGTGGCATACCTGGAAGCTCTTCGGGAAAGACATCGGGAAACTCTTCTACAATTCTGGAAAACTGGACTGCCGCTGCAACTGCCATCCGGAGTGCTGGACGAGAAGGCTCTATTCTCCCTCGAAAAAACAAAAACTCTGGCTCACCAGAAATACTAAAAATAATCTTACCGATATGGCAATCTATTCTAGCATACTGGTCCCTCAACCAATCCATCCCTAAGACCACATCATAATCGGCCATCGAAAATTCTATCAACCTAGCGAAAAACTCTCTACCGCTAACTACGATCAGACACGAGAAAAATACTCTATCTACTCCCACAAGTCCGTTACCAGTAAGTATATTGAGACTTACTGATAATGACTCGGGCTCCAGCCCTATCCGTGTCGCGAATCATGCAGACATAAATGAATACGATGCACCAGAATCAAACAATACTGATGTTGGAAATGAGTTGACGAGAATAGTACCTGCCACTACCTCACCTGATGCTAACTCCTCTTCCACGGTCAAAGCCATCACTTGATCGTGCCCTCGGGGTGCTGGTCCCTACTGCTGGAAACCTCTCTGACGGTTTTGGGTCTGAGCTTGGACTTGTGCATATTGCTGGGGGTTCTGCTGCTGAAATACTTGGGCCTGAGCCGACAAGGGCCTCGAAAATGGGTATTGCTGCTGTTGGACTGGTACTGGGGCTGGCCCCCTAACTAAGGGACTAGAAAAGGTTGATAAAGAGGAACTCCCCTATTCGGGCAGTTCCTAGCCCTATGGTCCGGTGCCCCACAAACTAAGCATAAACCCTGTGCTCTGCGACATTCTGACACCACGTGCCCTGACTTCCCATAATGAGTGCAATCCATTGCGGAAGACTGCTTCTTCTGCTGCTGGGGATATGTCGGGGTCGAATGCTGAATCGACGCAATGGAAGCCGTCCGCCTCGGAGCTCCAATGGTCATAGCCCTGGCTGTCGGGGCTGGTGCTGAAGACTGGTTCATCTGGCCGTGAGATCGCTTCCGGCCGACTTTCGGTCTGGTCCACAATCCTCTGGGAGGTATACCCATGCCTCCTAGCTGCTCTCAATACTGCATCGAAGGTCTGATGCTCGAACTGCTCCACTGCCAGCAAAATCTCTAGGTAGAGTCCCTGCTGGAACCGCTGAGCTCTGTCGAACTCGGTCACCACCAAGGTGGGTGCAAACTGACTAAGCCTGGAGAACTCGGTCGCATATCCATCGACCATCCTGCCCATCTGCTTCAAATTGGTGAACCTCATTTGTAGATCATACCGAGCTACAGCATCAAAATACTTGGTCTAGAATCTTTCACGGAATATTGTCCATACAATAGGTGCTCTTAATCCAACGACCCACTAGCTGCGGGCTAGATCCAATAACTGTAGGCGTACCATGGCCACCTTCTCGTCTTCTGGGGTCCTGGCTGCTTCTAGAATAACCTCAGTATCCTGCAACCAAGCATCTGCGGCTATAGCATCTTCGCTGCCATCGAAGAAGGGAGATTTCAAGCGCTTGAAGCTGTTGGCTGCCTGGTTCCCTTGATAACCACCTCAGCTCAAGGCATCTTGTACTGTCTGGTGCAATACATCACCCCGACGATCCTGTGATGCAAGCAACTCCCTGATGAGTCCAACCAAGACTCCATCAACCTGCCTCGTAGGTTGGGCTGGCTGTACTAGGGGTTCTTGATCTCCGGGAAGCATGACTCGGGAAGCTGCTCCTGAGTGCTGAGCTTGATCCTCTTATCGCGGGAGTACTCGTTGAGCTCCTTCCGGCTGATTGGCAGGTCCAGGAACAGTGTCGCTGAAGAAGACGACATAGAAAACAATAAGGAAGGACCAGGACAGATCAAAGATACAAGCATGTGATCAGGTCAAGATTTCAGGAATTTAGAGGATACGAGTAGAGATCAAGGGCGAGTGCTGATTGAGACATATATTCGGTAAACCCTCACATATATTGATTTACAAGACCTGCATGGGCCACCACTTAAACCGTGTAACGCTCCAGAACCAAAATACTGGAGAGCGGGGGTGGACATAGCCAGCTACGTATATTGAAGTGCAACCCACCTCGCTATACGGTCACGGCTGTCTAGATACATGAGGGTTTAACTACAAGCCATCAGTCTCTTATGGTCATGATCAAGCCTATTATCTCAATCTCAAGCAAGCAATAATAGTTACAAGATGTCAAAGTACCAAATATACAATAGTAAGGCGTCCCATACATTACATATTTGGATGATCATGAAGCTAGTCATACAAAATGTGAAGACTAGCAAGAGTTTCAGCCATACATGATCAACCATAGGATTTGTTCATCATGCTACAGCCCGTAGGCAGACAGTAAGTAAAGTGCAATCGAGCTAACACGTGCTCGTCGGCTAAACGTCTCAAAAGAATATATTTACAATAGAGTTGGAGAGCAAAATAAAACCCACTCGTTGCCAGGGTTACGCCTGGTGGTCACCATCTGGCGGGAAGGTAGGGAGATCCTCTGGAACCGCTCCGGTATCTGGCCATACAAAACCAGCTGGGTCAGATCCCAAAAAGAGCAAGTGCCACAAAGGAGGCTTCACTTAAGAACTAAAACCAGCAATTAGCACAAAATATAACTTTATAATAAAAGACTGGAAATATAGAAAATCATGATGATATACGATAAGATAACCATGGGACTATTCAGATAACCAAGTTACAACCGTAAACCAAACAAGAACCGGGATTATAATCCTTCACCTGAACGAAACTTGGTTTTCCACCATTTATCGATAAAATAAGCACAAGCATTCAGGTCATGCTAATGATCTTGTATAGGATCAGGACAAGACTCGACTGGGTAGACTCCATCCAATCAATTACGGCCAAGCAATGAGTACGGCTTGATACTTTAACTAACTAGGATTATCACAGACCTAATTACTAGCAAGATACAATGAGATTGTTCCACAGCCACAAGCCTTGCAGACTATCCAGGCTATCCGGACGCAAATTAGGGGTTGAATTCATATGGGAACATCGTCCAGGAAACGCATGTACCCTTAAGTAGCTTGAAGGGTGCAACACATGACAATGTGTTGGAAATGTCCCCTACTCGACGGTAGGCTACAGATTCCATGATGGGGCGCCCAGATAATGAAATTGCCTGTAGCTGGGAAATCTCTTCATGACTACTGGATTATTCTATTTATTAGCCTTAGTCAGTTTAAGTAGGTACCCCTGACCGTGGTACTCAGGGGTCCCTGTCCTAGACATGATGCGAGACTGTACTGGTTCGTTGGTACAAACACAATCGTCCATGGTGTCCAGGCTATTTATTCTTGTCATGTCATGCTAGCCATCGCAATAGCATTCAATAGCTCCCATCATGCTTGCTTGTCATATCTTGTCATGTCATGTCAGTTACTTGTCATACCATACCATGTATAATTACCATTCCAAACATATTAAATAAATTCATGATCATCAAGTTCATGACAAAAGGCGTAAGAATATAAAAGGGCAACGGGGTACGCCATAGAGACTCAAAGTCTCTACGCGAGCGAGACTACGCTAGGCCAAATAGACCCCGAGCGTAAAATAGCTCTACGCGGGCAAGACCTAAGGGTAGGCAGCTCTACGCGAGCAAGACCTAACGGTAGGCAGCTCTACGTGGGCAAGAGAGCAGGTGGGTGGGATTCTACGCGAGCAAGCGCTTTACGCTAGCAAAGCCGCATGCGGGCGAGACTCTACACTAGCAAACGCTCTACGCGAGCGGAGCTCTATGCGAGCAAGCACTTCACCCAAATGGAGTAGCCCCTGCGTAGAGTTTGAATGAACTCGGCGCAGAAGCGATTACGGTGGCACGCAAATGCGTGTGCGTAAAGGGTAATTAATACGCGGGCACGTAAAACGTGTGCGTAAAAACTAAATACTATGCTAGCACTTAAGAACGTGTGAGTAAAACTGCATCTTCTCCCCAAGGCCAGTACAAACAGGCATAAAAGCTCAAGAAAGTCTCATCTCGGTCGAGTCTCGGTGAAATCTAGCCATTCAAGAGCCAAACTTGTGTAAAATTGAAATTCCCACCACATAGAACTCCCCATTTCGAAAACAACCAAGTCTAGTAGATCAAAACCATGAAGATCAATAATACTAAAACTCAGATCTACATGAAATGAGCGGCGGAAATTAAAAATGCTAAATACTAAAGTGTCTTAGAATCTCGTGAGGAAGAAAATAGAACAACAAAATTTTAGTTCCTCCATGAAGCAAGTTGAACTTGCCTACTGCGGGTGGTCGGTAGAGGAATGAAGAAGGAAGAAGAGTAGTAATGAGAAATGAATGAGGAGAGAGAAGGGTTGTTGGGTTAATAAATGGGGGATGGTGGTCGGTAGGGGTTTGCATACTAACCCAAACCAAATCCAACCAGACCGAACCCAACCGAACCCGAACCAAGAAATTGAAATGCCAAAATAAACCACACAATGAGACACGCAATATGAGTCAAAATACGTACACGTATACCAAAAATACGTAATACGACCTACGGGCGTTACAATAAGCTTACTAATTTGTCTACCAAGAAATATAATTAAAATACCTACAAAGTTTATATCAAAATCATTTATTTATTATTTAACTAAATTTGTTAAATATTTATATTCCTGACATGAATTATAAAAACAGTAAGCAATCCAGCCCAACCCATATACTAATTCTTCTCTGGCCCAACATCCTGTTCCTGTACTCCAACCTAATTATTTCCTGCAGTCCAAAACAGAGCCCAATCAATAAAACTAAACCTGAACCCAACTTAATGAACAGTCTGCCAAAACCAACTAAACCCAGACTCTTGTAGGCCCTTGGTTGAAGCAATCAACCCAGCATAATAGATAACCATCCCTGATTGGCCCATACGAGCAGCCCAATGCAAGTATCAGTTCTAATTTAATCAATGATCCAAAGTTTGCAAACTCAAACACTGTCATGACTAAAACAATATGTTGCAGCAACTAATCCTACTGTGACCCTTTGAATTTTCAAAGGTCAAGACCTCTAGATTCACATAGGGGTGACTTCACATTAAGAAAGGTCACTTGACCCTTCCAATACCCAACGGCCACATGGGTGGCCTCTCACAGTTTGAAGAGTCATGGCTGGCTCAGTTTTGAAGAGGCAAGACGACTGACACAAAATTAAAGTGAAGGATGGCATTAAGGGGGCGTTTGGTTCAAGTTTTTTAGGCTTGGGAATGGGATTTGAATTCCTTACCCATGTTTGGTATGTTTAGGATTGGGAATGAGGAAGGAATAGGAGGGGGTTATGTGGGAAAGCTATTCCCAAGCTCCCCCTTGGGAATAGATTTGCTTTCCTAGGAATGGTGTTTGACTATTTTGTTTGGACGGTTATACCCTCTCTTTATTTTCAAATTTTCAACTCCTATCCCAAACATGTGAATCATCATGAAATTAGTGAAAGGGTATTAAAGTAAAACTAAATAAATTAAGACTCCTATCCATGTGTGAATCAAACATGAAAATAAATTTTTTTAAAATTTTGACAACCTAACCAAACATGGGTATGGGAATGTTGAATTTCTTTCCCATAGGAAAGGAATTAAAAATCTATTCCTAGGAATTCAAAAACTTGATCCTAACGAGCCCTAATAGTCTCACTCTCCCCAATAATGGCATGCACTCAGCCGAACACTCCAATATGTGACCCGACCCGGCCCACTCTTTACTAATCAAACCTACACATAGAGACTCTCTCACTTCAATCCCAGCTAACAAAATCCTACTCCACTTCTTCTTCAACCTCACTTCTTCCTAACTCCCATTCTTAATGTTCTTCTTCCACTCGGTTCATTAGCAGCCGCCCAAGCTTCTCTCTCATTTCTACTCACTTCAGCCAACAGTCCTTTTCTTCAAACTCCTTCTAACTCCCCATTTTTCCATACTTACCACAGTCGAACAAGAATCTGAGTCCACTTCTTCTTCCTAACCTATTCTCCACTCTATACAACACACACAGCCGACAAAACCGAAAAAATCATGAAGAAGAAGAAGAAGAAAGAGCAAGAGTTAAGGAAGGCTCGAGACGATGGAGAAGACTCACCTTGATGCGGTCGGTGATGGAGATCCGGGTGCACAGATGTCGATCCACGTTGGCGAGACTCCGGTGTCCTGTCTACCAGGCTCGACGGCACGCCTCTAAAGCTTCGGCGAGGCAGGCCCAGGTCGAAGTCGACGATGTCAGTCCCGATCGGCACTGTCTTCGAGGAGGTGACGGCGTGGTCTAGTGGTGCCCGGTGACGGAGATCCGGCTCTGCAACGGCGAGATCTCCGGTCTGGCCGGCCCGCGACGGCGGATCGAAGTCGATCGGCGGAGGTTGGCTGGTGGAGTGACGTCGAGTTTCGAGGAGTCACGAGACTCGAGGAGGCTGGTGGCCGCACGGGAGCCGAAGGGGCGGCCCGAACTGCGAGGCATCGGCGAGGATCGAAGGGGCAGTGTTTCCCTCGAGAAGCCGACGCAGATCTCGAAGGGACACGAGAATCGAGGAGGCACGGTCTTCAAGGGTGGCAGAAATCACGAGGTGATGGCGAGAACTGCGGTTCGATGGCGATCTCGTGCTCGGCGAAGCGAAAGAACTCCGGCGTTGTCCGGCGAGGAGATCCCGATCGGCTCGACGGTGTGGCCTGGTGGTGACGAACTCCGGCGATGGGTGGTGGTGCTCGGCCGGGGCTGGCCAGAGAGGAGAGAGAACATTGGAGAGAGAGAGAGAGAGTGACTGAGTGTACTGTGTATGTATCAGAATCATTGGAAACTGTGTACATTTATAATAAAATAATCGTGTGTTCTCCAAGAATAGATCTGGGGCTGGAATATAAATCTGTAACAAAATTCAGTTAGACAATAACTAATTAGTAATTAAATAAATAACTAACCAATTCACTTATTAACCAACTACACTAATTAGTTGACACTAAAATAAAAATCCATTCCCTTTAACTGTCAAATGTTTCCAAAATATTTATTCTCCAAATAAATTGATTAATAAATAACTATGAAATTCATTAGTAATAACAATACTTTAAAATATGAGCAGAGATCTGCTAATAAATTGGAAATAAATTAATTAATCTACCATTATTGATCACAAACAAAATTAATACAATAGAATAAACTAAATTTATTAATAAATAATCGAAATATTTATGAGTTAATCAATATTGAAAAATTGGAATTAAGAAAATGAAATCAATTTAACTAATAAAATTCAATATAACTAATTTATTACTTTAAGCCAAAAATGATTCTTTTTAGAAAATTTTCAAACAATTCAACAATATACGAAAATAAGTTTAGGGAGTTACAATTCTCGTGGTAGTGGACCGGTTCTCAAAGTACGCGACCTTCATTGCTGCTTCGACGGACTGCACAGCAGAGGAGGCCGCGCGACTGTTCATCAGCCACGTGGTGAAGTTTTGGGGCATCCCGGTCAACATTGTCAGCAACCGAGATCCCCGCTTCACGGGGAAGTTCTGGACGGAAGTGTTCAAAATCCTCAGGACAGACTTACACTTTTCGACCAGCTTCCACCCGTAGACGGACGGACAGACCGAGTGGCTACTCGAGGAGTACTTGTGGCACTTTGTGAGTACCAACCAGAGGGATTGGGTGCTTCACCTCAACGTCGCTCGGTTCTGCTACAATCTTCAACGGAGCGAGTCGTCGCACAGCAGCCCATTCGAGTTGGTGATGGGCCGCCAACCGCTTGCCCCGCATACGCTGAGTGCGGGGTCCTCGAGTAGAAGCCCCGCGACCAACCTGTTCACTTCAGATTTCAAGGCAAAGGCGGACATTGCCAAAGCATTTCTGGAGAAGGCCGCGAGGAAGATGAAGAAGTGGGCCGACGCAAGGCGAAGGCCGGTTGAGTACGAGGAGGGGGACATGGTGCTAGTGAAGTTACAACCGCAACAGTTCAAGGTGTTCCAAAAAGTGCACAAAGGACTGATTTGGAAGTACGAAGGCCCCCTTCCCCGTGCTCAAGAAGGTAGTCAAGGTGGCCTACAAGCTCGAACTCCCCGCCAAGCTGAAGATTCATCCAGTCTTCCATACCAGTTACCTGATGCCGTACCATGAAGACTTGGAGGATCCCCAGCGAGGAGTTCCGAAGCGACCGACGGCGACCATGACGACATCCTTCGACAAGGAGGTGGAAGCCGTGCTGGACAAGAGGACTATTCGTCGGCGAGGCGTGTCCCCGTATGTGGAGTACCTCATCCAATGGAATGGCATGCCTTACGGCGAGTCTAGCTGGGAACGTGCTGATACGCTGCATCAGTTCGAAGCCGAGATCCATGCATTTCTCAGCGAGCATAGTTGACGAGGGCGTCAACGCCTTAGGTAGGGGAGAATGTAACGTCCCAAATGTTGCACCCCGTCCGAGGCCTAGTTGCATAACCTTTTCACGGACCAAGATTATGCGGAAAGCTTCCAGAACATTCTAGAAGATGACAGAAGGCTCCAGAAGATAGTGGATCTTTTCGGAAGGTCCAAGATCGTTTTAGGAGGCCCAAGAAGCTTCTAGATGGTCCGTGAAGTTTTCTTTTTCTGTTGCTAGGGAATAAACCTGGAATATGTCATTCCAGTTATGGTAGAAAAGAATAATCCTTGGAATATTCCTTCCAGGACTTTTCATGTAAAGCTCTCTGAGCACGTATAAAAGGGGGAGGCTTTCATTTGTTCCTCACTACCTTCACTACATAAAATTGTAAGCATTCTCCAAGCTAATAAAGAGATTTTTACGAGTCCATCTTTGCTCCAATATTCTTAATTTCCTTAGCGATCTAGCTAAGTCGTGTTGGGAAGGCTTGCACGAGTCTTGACGGAAGAAGACAGTGCGCCGCACGGGACAAAGTGCTAGCAAAAATACTAAGTCCGTGACAGGCGGCCAGGATGAGGGTTAGGGTTTATTCACTACTCCATAAATACTTTCTTCGTGTCTCCTTTGACGGGTATTCAAAATTGAGAGAAGAAGAAAGGGTCTTGATGTCGTTGTCATCAGAGTCTAGGAGGTGATAGCGAACGCTCTAGAAGTTCTCTTATGAACTTGCTGGTTCCTGGAAACGGATCGTGTAACTGCGAATTTTGTTTGAGCAACGCACCCTAGCAAGCGGAAGTTATTCTTCTCTTCTCCTTTATTCTATTTGTACTCGTTCTGTCTCGATTGCAACTGCGTTTGCAAAGAAGAACTAAGTTTTACTTTCATATTCTTTGTAATATGATATTCTGCAAGTTGTAAGTGGAAGCCATTATAGTCGGTTTTTGAGATCGAGTTATTTAGAAAACAAAATCTCTGAATCTCGGTTACAACTTCAAGATCATACAGAAAAATCAGACTGCAAAGTCGTGCTTGTGGCTCTGTTCTTGGCCTGTGTTCCTCCATCGGGACTAACAAGAGTAAGCACAAAAAGAAAAGGTTCAATAACATCAAAAAGCATAAAACAAGAAGGTCGTATAACAAGTCACGAATATGAAGTTTGGAAGATGCAACTCTGCTGGAAAAAGGAATTACTAGTAGCAAAATTACAAACTGAGAAAGTGACGACACAACAAACTGATCAAATAGACGAACAATCATGCCATGGACCTTGATCCTTTATTTGCCCTTGGAATCACTAGAATTATCTTCCTTCCAAGTCGCTTGCCACTGCTTGTCATAGAAGGTTGTTTCCTCGATAAGCTTCTTCACAGTTTCAATATCTTCGTTCTTTCTTATAAGCAGAACACCGACAACAGCAACGAATAACAATGTTTTGCAGAAGAAATTTCCCATCTGATCAACAAGACCCACGCCCGTCAGGCTGTCCACAAAATAAGCCATGAAGAATCCAACCATTGCAGCACGCCCTGCATAAATGTAAAGGTGTTGGAGGTACTCGTAAAGAAGCAAATGAAACCAGCAGAGTGAAATCTAATAATTAATTTGATTCAGACCTGAGAAAAGAATGAGCTAGTAAAGTAGGTTTTTTTATTTTGGTTCAAACGAAAAACTAGAAAATCCAAGCTCAACTAATTTTCAAGTTGGTGATTTTTATCCCCAATTGAAGGCAGCCAAATGAAATATTAGAATCTCATCATTCTTATTCCTCGGCAACAAAATACAACTTATCAGAAAAATAGACAAGGGTAAGATGCAGATACCAACCATTTAGTAGTTCAGCTTCAGGTAGGTGATATCTTTTCATCCAAGACCACCATGGTATGACTGATGTGTCAAAAACTACAGGTTCATCATTGCTTGATGATTCGGGATTATCTTGGAGCCATTTCCTCCTCCTAGCCTCTGAAACGGAAAGGGGTTATTCAATAAGAGTTAACCTGTTTGATCTTATAACTAAAAGAAACTTTTGAGAATCTAAGAGTGATGAGAATAGCAAACACACTTAACAATAATACTCTCCAAGAATATAAATAGTAAACAATTATCAAGTATGTAGGCATATGATTCACAAATCTAGCAACTCTTCATGTCATTATCACACACACTAAGGGATTTATGTCCTGTCGAAGTTTTTGCAGGATTAAACCAGGAGAGAGGAGGGGAATTGGGGTTGTAAAACTCATGTGAACTTGCATATAGGGACACCTTATAATATTCAGCTAATACGGTGAGGCTGTTTCCAAATTAAAGATATTAAACCTATTAAATAACTTAGAAACCGAAGTCCAATAATATAATCATTGTCGTTGCGTAGAATTGTTTACCTTCTCATCTTTCCACTAACTTGATAATAGAGTTTACATAACCTTCAACAGGATTTAAGAGTTCTTTGTATTGATCATATCCTTGCTGAGCATATATCACAGACTTGAAGAGAAAAAAGAAAAAGAAAAAAAAAAAAGAAACCAATATCCTTGTCTACCAATTTGACCATAAGGAACCATGTGGCTGCTATATCTAAGTGGATACTTGTACTACTTCGCATAGGGGAATACAAACTAAAGAAAACTACAACAACAATTACAAAAGTCTACATCACAAATTTTTGGGTCGGCTGCTTGATTTCTTTTCTCCTCCCATTCAGCTGGCCACCAGGCCATGACCTCTGTAATCTAATCAGTTTGCAAAATATGGCTGAACAAACTAAAGAGCACTAAGAAATAAAAATCTACTCTTGCATTCTTATTGAATCTTTCATAAATCTAATCAATTTGCAAAATATGGAATAACAGCCGTGGGCCAAACATCACCTTGAAGCAAATGCTTTTATGAGCAAGTGGAATTTCAAGTACGATTAGTATTGATGCATCTCACTATAAATGATCGCCCTATATGGGCAAACAACAATGATGAACCAAATAGATCAAAAACATAAGCCTGCTAGATACAACCATCAAGTGAACCATAGTGGCTTATGTTCGCACATTTACTTCATATTGGACTCACATCCACAATCTAATAGAAGTATTTAGACTAAATCAACTTGTTTATGTAGGGTGCTGGATGCAGCAATCAGGAAAATATGATCATAGCTAGAAGAAAATGAACCTGGATTCAGGTAACTAAAGGGATAAAATAGTTCAAGTTTTTGAGTTTTGATAGAGGAAATGACACTTAATAGAACTGAAAGAAGAAGCAGGATTCATCTAGATGACCCGAGGAACAGGGATACCATATCCTGGCACTGTTTGAAAGTATCTAAAGGATATAGTGAAAAACATTTTCTTGTCAGAAATGTGACTAAATATGAAGCAGAACGAAATATTTCAAAATCCAAATGGAGCAAACACCTTTAATTCCCGCTAGAAAGGTGGTACTAATGGACAAAGAGTAAAGAATTACTTAAAAAAAGAGTGCCAAGTGTAAGGTGTACACTGGCAGTTACGGTCCATCAAGTTAAAAAACCCCACTAAAACATGATCGTCAGCACCTGACATACTTGAATAGTACGATAAGAATGCTCCTCTTGTAAAATGCTTCATCTACTCACTGAACCCTCTGAAATTTAGTTGATAAATAGGTTGCAGACCTATCCACAAATGATTAAAAGTCTACAAAAGTTGAATGTATACTCTGTTAAACTTAACAACATTTAATAGCAATAAATGCTTATACTATTGTTGAAACCATTTGAGTTACGATTCAAATGTGTTTTCAAGTTATGTAAATGTAGATAATCATCAATGAAGTGAAATTACACTAGCCATATTAAGGCTGGGTTTGGGAAGGCTTATTTGAGGCGTTTCTACTTATTTTTCTAGGAAAGCGATCCAGGGTTCTTTGGTAACAACAACTTATCAAAAAACTTTTGATAAGTCGATTCAATTTTGGGGCTGCTTTTGACAGCAGCCTACCACCTGATATCAAAAGCAGCTTTTGCTGTCAGTTTTTCAAAAGCACCAGCAATCCCAAACCAGGCCTAGACCTCATCACTCTAATATACATTAGCACTATTTTGGACAGGGTCAGCAGAATTACGGCCACTGAAGCCAGAATACCTGACAAATCAGGCCATGTTGTCGATTGTAAAAACTTGGTTAACCAGAATTTCAGCCCTTAGGAGCCGGAATTCCGGTCAAGATGCAAGTTTAAAATCCTACAAGTAGGCAAGTGTATACTTTGGATTTTTATTATTATTTATTTTGACGATAAGGGCAGTCTTTGACTATCCCAGTATTTTAACTTTTGAGATAAACCTAAGTTCTTGATGCCATTTTTAGACTTTCGGTCTCGAATAAGTTGGAAATTTTGAATTTGGTCTCCATAATCGATCTAATTAGTATTTGGATCTTGGACTAACGGTTGACTCCACTGACTAGGTTTTGTTGTTGTAGAAACCCTTGTATCTACTGCATGATAGATTAGGCCTACTATAACTCCATTTCTCGTGTACTAGAGTGACTCTTTCAGCATCTGTGTACATAAAAGACAAGTCAACAGTTGATCCAAGATACAAATACTAATTAGGTTGACTACGGAGACCCAAATGCAAATTTTGCAACTTATTTGAGATCCAAAGTCTAAAAAAGGAAAACCTATTTTTCGCTTTTGTTATCTAAAATTGGACCAAATCAAAATCCAAGTTCACTGAGGCGCTCTTACCATAATTGAACAACTTGGAGAATATCAGTTGATCTACATGAGGAAATGGCACCCAACCCTCCTACACTACCTTATAAACCAGTTCAACCTACCGGAACACCAAAGTGCTAAGAGCATCAATAGTAGGTGAAGCTCAAAAGTGTATCTTGAGGCCCAAATTTGTAATAAAAAAAAAATAAATGTAGAATGGGTTGGATTTGTATGAGAATAATAAACAAATAAATTTTGAGGCCCAAATAAGATGAATGGTTGATGTCATCCTTCTTTCTTTTCACAAAAAAATAATAATATAAAATCCAGAATCTAGAAATTGCGGTTGAGTCTAACTATTCTACAAAATGGGTTCCTCCATTCTGTGAATGTAGAAATTTTGAGGTCCATGCTATAGCTCCGGTGGCTGGGACGGAACCATCATGGAACCTTACTATTCTACAAAATGGACTCCCACATTCTAAATCTAGAATCAAGAAATTGGGATGAGCCTTACTATTGATGCTCTAAGAAACACACACACACACACACACAAAAGAAACTAAACAAAGAAGACCAAGTGGCCAAAGTTACCAGCATCTATCACAGCATCCCAGTCAGTATTCCCATCCTTGTAAAATTGCTTCAGGTCCCATGTCCCCTTCACCCACCTGGGGTCCTTGAAAGCAGCAGCAGCAGCAGCAGCAGAAGCAGAAGCCACCTCTGCTTCCTCCACAGCAGTCCCATTCAGCCCAAGCCCCCCTTCTCCCTTCTTCTCCACAGGAGGGGGCACTGCAGCTGGTGCTGCTTCTGCCAACTTCTCCTCTACAGCAGCAGCAGCAGCAGCAGCAGCAGCAGAGCCAGCTCCATTGTCAGTGGCAGACTTGGCGAGGAAGAGGGGGAGGGGCTTCTTCTGGAGATGGGAGAGCAGGGGTTTGCAGGAGAGCTTGGGTTTTGGTGATGATGATGGCAAGGGTGTGGAAGGAGGGGGGGGAGTGGGTGAGAACAGGGCCATGGACATGATTCTTTCACTTGGAAATTGTTCTTGCTTGATGAATAAAAATCTAGCTGCACCTCAAGAAACTGAGGTGGGCAAGAGAGAGAGCTGGGGGGGTGGGGAGGGAGATGATAGATGTTGCTATCCTAGAAATGGGTGAACATACCCACCACTTGGCTACTGTTTTCTGTCTGTTACATTGCGGTCGATTGACACACCTGTGTTTCAACTTACATGTGGACATTCATATGTGATATTTCTTGGCTTTTTCTAAGGGCACCACACCAATTACTTAGAGCTATTCCAAAATTTTTTTAAAAAATTACAAATTTGCCATCAAAAATTTTTACTTGGGGCTAGTCCTTTTTTAGGGGCACCGCCACTTCTACTAGGGGACAGTCCAATTTTTTTGAAAAAATTACAAGTTTGCCATAGATTTTTTTTACTAGGGGGCAGCCCAAAATTGACTATAAAAGCCAAACTTCTTTTATTTCTTCTCTTCCTCCACTCTTTACTTCTCTTCCTCCACTCTTCCTCCACTCTTTTTTTCTCCTCCTCATAGAAACCTAGAATTAACCTAACCTAGGTGAAATTGTCCCCCCACCTAAATTTTTTAAAGATAATAGTGTCAATCACTTATCCCATTTATTTGTAAGTCGTCGAATTTATTTTTGTTTCTTCGGCTAGGCTTGGTTTGCCTTGGTTCATCATGAACCAAGGGAAAAAAATCCCTACCTACCACCACCATCCCCATTTATTAGCCCACTCCTCTTTCTCTCTCTTCATTACTCTTCTTCTTCCCCACCATTACTTCTTCACCTACCAGGGAGTAGAGCTTAGGCAAGTGCAGCTTGCTTTATGGAGGAACTCAGTTTTTATTGTTCCATTCTCTTCTTCGCAGCATTCTAACCCACTTTAGTACTTAACATTTTTAATTTTCATGGCTCATTGCTTGTAGATCTAAGTTTATTTCATTTTCAGATTTCATGGGTTTTGATCTACTTAACCTTGTTATTATCAAGTTCTGATGGTTCCATGTTGTAGAGTATTTCATTCTGCCCTATTTTGACCTATGGAAGTTCGGATTTGGACTCTAGATGAAGGTTTTATGCAGCTTGGAAGCCATGGCTTGCATGACTCTTCTTCTCGGAATAATGGAGAAGAATGACAGTACTCAGCCGCATGGACTTAGCCGCATGACTTCTCATGCGGCAAGTTTCCTTCTTGGCCGCATGAGTTATTGCACTCCCAGCCGCATAAGAACCCCGATCACTCGCAGCCGCATATGCTGATTGCTCCTCAGCCGCATAAGCTGCCTTGGTCATTAGCCGCATGAACACCAGCCTCCTTAGCCGTGGCAATTTCCCAGCCGCATAAGATCCCCTCCATTTCCCAGCCGCATAAGACCCTCTTCATTTTCAGCCGCATGAGTGCATGCCCAGTCAACCGCATAAGTCTATCCCCCTTCAGCCGCATGAGCTCTTGATCCTCCGAGCCGCATGGGCTCTTAACTGAGTCGCATGCGCCCCCTTCCTTTCCTGGCCGCATGGGGACTAGTCCTTCCTAGCCGCATAAGAACCCAGCCGCATGAGTTGATCCTGCCGCATAAAGTTTCCAGCCGCATGGACCGATCCGTATGACCCGCTTGATCGAGCCGCATAAGACCCGATTCTAGGCCGCATGAACCCGCATCGGTCCAGCCGCATATGGCTCTCAGCCGCATGTGCCCTGACCAACCCAGCCGCATGTACTCCCTTTCCCTGGCCGCATATGCTCGTCCTTCTCCAGCCGCATGGACTTCTTCCCGGCCGCATATGCCCGAGTCGCATGGCTCTTCCATTGCCTTGTACTTTATAATTTAATTGTTATTATTAGGCTAATATCTTGTGACCCTCAGTGTACTTAGAATCTCTTGATAGAATGCTTGTACTATGTTGTCCAGCACATGTACCATAAACACGACAGTAACCCGTAGGGGTGCACTCTTGACAAGTAGCATGACCTGATAGTGGCCCGTCGTGGCACACTCCTGACAATGTACCTAACATGATATATCTCGAATTGCTGTTGCGACAGCTAACATGACATGACATGACATGACAAGTATAAATAACCTGGACACCGTGGACGAATGTCCTTGTACAAATGAACCAGTATTGTCTTGCATCATGTCTAGGACCGGGACCCCTGAGTACCACGGTCAGGGGTGCCTACAAAATTGACTAAGGCTAGTAACTAGAATAATCCAGTAGTCATGAAGAGATTTTCCAGCTACAGGCGATCTCGTTACCTGGGCGCGCTTGGGATCTGTAGCCTGCCGTCGAGTAGGGTACATTTCCAACACACTGTCATGTGTTGCACCCTCAAAGCTACTTAAGGGTACATGCGTTTCCTGGACAATGTACCTGTCACGACCCGTTACCCAAATTGTTGGGCCGGGCCGAGCCATGTCCAGCCTACGCTTGGTTAAAGCGTAGTAAGCTGTTCTAAGAATAGACAATAAAGGATCTAAGTAGCTAACAGTTCTAAAATCATATTTAAATGTTCATCACAACACAGCATCTATAAGCGAAGGTAAACAAACACAGATTTAATAATACATAACCAAAGTACCTAACTGGAGACAAAGTCCAGTATCCAAATATAAGAACAGACAATGTCTAAGTCTACTAAACACATGAAAGATAAAGATAACTAAGCAAGGTTCCCCGCTGGGGCCTCTTCTGGAGCTAAGGCCAGGTCCATGGTAAGTAGGGCATGTATCCTCAGGACTATCATCTGTAATATTTTCAACAGGTCCAATCAGGACGGGAACGAGTACAACCCATCTAGAAAACCCAAGTAAATGACAGAGAACTCTAAAGCAGTTATAGACAGTTTTATTGATGAACATGGTAATTTATATTCAGGTGATGGTATAGAGAAACAGTTAAGATACAAGAAAAGAAAGGTAACTAAACAAGAGAAGAATCATGGCAATGATGACGGTAATAAAAGCTAACTGAACTAGAATAACATGTATGAGTCCAGACAGTACAATATAAGTCTAATGTAATCCCAGTGTGAGTCCAGTCCATATAATCCGATACCAGATGATTTCCGGTACAAGATGAGTCCAACAGTGATCAATGAATCCAGGGTGAGTCCAACTATGATCTAACAGTGTGTTTTAAAATACCGAGGTCGACATGTAAACGGCTGTAGGTATCAGGCACATCTCTTACGGATCAGGCAAGAGATGGCTATGCTTCCGGTAGATTCCTGTAGGAGATTCTGGATTTGGGGTATGTCTACATGTCTTACTCAATATTTCCCCGCCCAGCAAGTGAATCCAGTACAAGACACAAAAATCGAGATGAGTCCGGCCAAATGATGATTCCAGAAATGATTCCGAAATGATTCCAGTGATGCCAGTAATATAGATCAGTAAGTAAGGTATGTGTCGCATACATGAATCCAGAAATATCCATACGTGTTGATACAGAGAATCATATAGAACTAACTAGAACTGAAATACAGTAATTGACAAATAAATGAGAGAACTATCAGAGAATGTACTCGCCTCGAGCAAAGCAAGAATACTAGTACGAAGGTATAGATGTCCGGTATCCTGTCAATAATGATATACAACTCAGTTCTAAGCTATGATCAACAATATACTAGTGGTGTGACACGACTCTTAACTGGACACTAACTAAGTGGGGACCTAGCATAGAAGTCTAATGTGAAGTGCCACTATACACAAACTAACTTCCTGGGGTCTTTACACTAGTGCGGGGTGAGGTCCAATACGTCTATAACTCAAAACAACACAAAATATTAAAAGTCGTAATTATTCAATAAATAAATCAAACTGTACATTGAGTTCCAACAATTTTTGAGATAGACAAAAAGCTCAAATATATATAAAATAAAGTACCAAAATGATGCTTGTTATTTATAGAAATTTATACTAATTTTTCTGGGATTTATAAACCCTCATAAATAATTATTAAAAATCAGCAAACATAAATATATTAAAAATGAGTTCTGTTTTCCTATTTTTATAAAATACCAAAAATACTTATTAAATGCCGGAAAAATTATAATAAATTAGCTAAATTAACATAGTATTTAAATATAATTTTTCCAAGATTTTTATAGCAATTAAAATATATATAAAAATTCAAAACCAGAAAGTAACAATATCTAAAAAAATAATTAATTATAAATTAAGGATAATACATAATCAAAATCTACAGATGTTGTCGGATGATAAAATAAATATCACCAACGTGTCCAAAACGGTCAAATCAGCTAGGATAGCCTACCCATAAGTCCAATTTAGACACAGGGGCAAAACCGTAATTTCGGGTCAAAATGATGTCCGCCGTTGGACACACTTTGCACCGAAAAACGTGTCGGAATAGAAGTCTACAAAACCTAGCAAATTATATGTCCACGAATCCAAAATGAAGATACGAACCCAACGGTATATCCGAAATAGGATTCCGATGTGCCGATCTCAAGATGATACGTTGACGCGACACTTGGTATCCGGTTTGCACGGAAATACGTGCCGGAGCAAATGTCTTTAAAACTCAGCAAATTATATGTCAACGAGTCCAGAATGACGATACGAACTCAACGGTATATCCGGAATAGGATTCCGATGAGCCGAACTCAAAGTGACCCGTTGACTCGAAAAGTAGGACCCGCTTTGCACCGAAATGCGTGCCATGGCTCACGTTCTCCAAATCAAACATACTTTATATGAAAACATGCCAGAACGATGCCACGAGTCTACTGGTGGTGTCAGAAATTGAATCCGGAGTCCCGGGTTCAAAAGTGGGATTTAACAAGTGCAAATTAAAGAATTCGGACGGCCAACTTTGGCGTCGAATTCAACCGACCAAACGTGCTTATAATGAAACAAAACCTAAAGGAGGCAGGAAGAGGGTTATACCAGATGTGCATCGGAACTGACGGCGTACAAAACGGAGCTGCAACGACGAAGATACGAACCCGCGAAGTTGACGTCACGAAACTGTCCAAAAACAGTTCAATTTAAAACGTCAACTTGGTGGCCAGTTTTGAGGTATCAAACGACAAAATTAACGGACGAAAATTGACAGGAGTGAAGATAGATATACCGAGATTGCGACGGAGTAAAGAGATCACCGATCCAACGGTCGGATCTCCCGAAAAATACGCGCGAAGTCGCTGTCCCGAAACATAATTTCTGAATCTTTCCCACGCGCGCGTCGACGGGATTTCGACGTAAATGCACAAATAGCCTATTTGGCTCGTCGGAGAAGATGGCGATGGACTCGGGGTGGTCGCCGGGGGGGGCGCGCGCCAGTGGGGGGTCGTCGGTGGCCGGTGGTCGGCCGACGGCGCGCGCGTTTGCGTGCGTGCGCATGCGCGCTTAGCTGCTGCTGCAGCTTGCTGTTGCAGCTGCCGCTGCATGCTGCTGTTCATGCACGCGGGTGCAGGCCTGGCCGGGCACGGCGGTGGTGCGGTCGCCGGTGGTGGCGGAGGCCGCGCGGTTGGATGCGGTGGTGCATGGTGGTTATGATGGTGATATTAATGGTGATGGAGATGGTGTTGATGGTGTTGTGATGGTGGGGGTGATGATGTTAAGGAGGAGGAGGAAGGAGGAGAGGGTGGTCGACAGTAAGGGGGAGGGGAGTTCGGCATGGGCTGTCGGTTGTGGTAGTGGTGTTGTGTGTGTTTATTTTACAAAGAGAGAAAGAGAAAGAGATGAATGTGTGTATATATATTAATATAGAAAGAGTGAGAGAGAGAGAGATATTTGAGAGGGGGAGAGAGAAAGAGGTCGGTCCTCACAAAGGGGGGGGGGGGTGCTGTGTACAGGAGGGGGGATGTGTAAGTGTTTGTATAAAGTGTGGGAAAGAGAGTGAGTTATTATTATTATTATTATTATTATATATATATATATATATATATATATATATATATATATATATATATATATATATATATATATATATAAGATATTTAAGAGAGAGAAAAAGAGAGAGATATTTTCCAAATATGAAAAATAGGAAAACTATGCGGGGTATTTGGGCATTCATGGGAGAACAATATGGAGCTTGGGTTCGGGTTCGGTCGAGCCGGGTCGGGTCAAAGTCGGACCGGGTGCAATATTCGAATTAAAAATAGGGATTTAAAATCATGGGAAAATAAATAATATACGGGGACTCCAATAAATAGGACACAAGTTGCAGGCGGGGAGTAGGCTTCGTATGGGCCACGTCCATTCTTCGGGTCGACTAGGTTGGGTCGATGTCGGGTCTCGAAATTAAATTGGAAAATAAATCGGATTTTACGGTAGACAATAAATCGGCCTAAATTGAACTGAAAGTTGTACGAAAGAAATGGAGCACAAAATGGAGTGTCTGATTAGAACACGAAGGTCATGGGTGAAGAGCGTCTCGAGTAGATCATTCATGAGAAGTTAGTTTCGAGAAAATGGCTGATCTGGTGCTCCTAAATTAAAAGTCACGGTAACGTGCAAACGAAGATCAAAAATAAAAGTGGGAATAATTATTCAACCATTAATCGGTCTAAGTTGACCCGAACTTGCGCGATACAAAAAGAGCACAAGGGAACGAGTTTAAGTGGGACAGGATATATCAAAATGAAGATAATCTTGTCTACTTAAAAGCTCGTGAAGAGAGTTTACAGAGATTGGTATCCCTGACGCTCCAGAAGTCAAAGTCATGGAAAGGTACATTATTGATCTAAACAATTAAATAAATAAAATATTTATCGATAATAATTCATTTAGAAAAATAAAAATAAACCCCTGAAATTCAGGGGGCTTACATCCTACCCACCTTACAAAAATTTCGTCCTCGAAATTAAAAATCATCCAACCGGTCAAACTATAATATGTAGCTGCTCTGGCTATAATACTCAATCTGCTATCCTTGTAATCATCTCTTTTGTTTCTCCTATAAACTTTTTGGTTCCGGTTCAACAAAGTCCTTCTATCATAAACTATGTCATATATCCTTTAAAATCTTCCATACTAACATGAAACATTTATGTATACCCTAAACTATAGGTCGTTCTCTGGACATGTCTATAAGCCTAAAATGCTTAATCATCAACCATATTTTCAACCTCAATTGTAAATACTGGATTTCCTTATCATATCCTAAGTATCCTTATTTCATCAATCTACAATTCCTTGGCATCATTTATCGTCAATCCTTTCCTACAGCTTCTCCTTGAAATCATACGTTCAATTCTTATCCTTGGCGTAGAGCCTTCTTCTTTTTACTCAACAAGTCCTCCGAATACAAATCCTCGATTTCAACTCCCGATTTATTAATTACCAATATACATATGTCTTTGTCTTGCTCCATGTCTTTTTAACTGATATTTTCCCGATCTCGTACGTAATACGATAACTCATTCTAACTTATTCTATATCAATCCACATATCGATCTACCCTCTAATCACATGTAATTAGCTATAGGTAACCGACCAAAATTCTACAAATGCTAAATCCTCAAACTGCTAAGCACAAGATTCTAATCCTCAATCCATAGTCATAACAATATAATATCTCATTTCTCCATCTTAGATACCCTATCATCAAGTCATACTATCAATACAATCGTTCTTAATGGTTTCCAAGTCTACTACAGTCAGTCATCCATACTTGTCCCATAAGCTTAATCTAACCAATCCCTAGGAAAAGTAGTTATCACAAACACACAATACATTTATAGTTATACTACAGGATCAGTCAACAAGGTTTGGCTATTTCGGTCGCCTATGAAATAGAAGGTAACAAGGCCTAAGACTGGGTTAAGCAATCCATAACAGTATCCAAACAAGTTAAAGGTCAAGCAAGACAGGAAAGTTTATTGGAATATCTCCAAGAATGGTACGAAGACAACGAAATTTATAACGAGAAGAATTATCCAAGAGGTTAACGAAGAAAAGTTTAGTCAAGTCATAGGAAAGATGGAACATAAAAATAATTATGTCCAAAAGATAACATGAAAGCAATCATGTTGGAGAGTCCTAGAGAACCTGTAATTCTAGTTGTAGAGGTAGATAGAACAGAGTTAATCAAGACGGGAAAGAATAATGATAAGAACTTATTCTTGCTCATTCGATCATAAGAAAGTAAACCAAGTTGGGATATGATCTGATAACCATACACGTCTTCCTGAAATCATGTTGCCAGAATTCTCGCCACACCAGTAAGCTTAGATGCAATAAACGATAGAGTCATAACTAAGGTATACTCCCTAAAATCATATTATCTAGAATCCTCGCCACGCCAACCGGTATGGCTGCGAGAAAGTCTAAATTCTATGAATAGGATAGTATATCCGAAATCAGGCTCTTTGTTTTTGTTATACTAGCTAATATGGCTGCGATAAATTCTAAACTCCATAACTAAAGCAGACGTTTACCTTATCAGGATATATCATAATTTAATCCACAAAATTTATCACGATGCAAGATCAAAGTTAACAACAAAAATCAGAAATTAAATTCAACAACGAATTTAAAGAAGAGCAAATGGAAATAAGTGGAAACTGATTTCTAGATAAGATTAGAGTGAGATTAGAGTGAGATCCTAAGGGGTCATCCCAAGGGTACAAACTTGGTCTAAATTGACCCACTGAAATACAAACAAGAAACTAATTATAGCTAACGGTCCTATGCTGTGATGAGTTCTCCTATGTTGCAATCCTAAAAATCCTCTAGGTGTTCTAAATGTCATCCCTAGTGTTATCAAGTTGTCCTAGATCCTAATTGCAGACATGTTTGGTACAATAACGTAACCAAACAACTTAAGTCTGGACCTGCATGGGCCGCCAAAAAAATATGTCACGACCCGTTACCCAAATTGTTGGGCCGGGCCGAGCCATGTCCAGCCTACGCTTGGTTAAAGCGTAGTAAGCTGTTCTAAGAATAGACAATAAAGGATCTAAGTAGCTAACAGTTCTAAAATCATATTTAAATGTTCATCACAACACAGCATCTATAAGCGAAGGTAAACAAACACAGATTTAATAATACATAACCAAAGTACCTAACTGGAGACAAAGTCCAGTATCCAAATATAAGAACAGACAATGTCTAAGTCTAGTAAACACATGAAAGATAAAGATAACTAAGCAAGGTTCCCCGCTGGGGCCTCTTCTGGAGCTAAGGCCAGGTCCATGGTAAGTAGGACATGTATCCTCAGGACTATCATCTGTAATATTTTCAACAGGTCCAATCAGGACGGGAACGAGTACAACCCATCTAGAAAACCCAAGTAAATGACAGAGAACTCTAAAGCAGTTATAGACAGTTTTATTGATGAACATGGTAATTTATATTCAGGTGATGGTATAGAGAAACAGTTAAGATACAAGAAAAGAAAGGTAACTAAACAAGAAAAGAATCATGGCAATGATGACGGTAATAAAAGCTAACTGAACTAGAATAACATGTATGAGTCCAGACAGTACAATATAAGTCTAATGTAATCCCAGTGTGAGTCCAGTCCACATAATCCGATACCAGATAATTTGCGGTACAAGATGAGTCCAACAGTGATCAATGAATCCAGGGTGAGTCCAACTATGATCTAACAGTGTGTTTTAAAATACCGATGTCGACATGTAAACGGCTGTAGGTATCAGGCACATCTCTTACAGATCAGGCAAGAGATGGCTATGCTTCCGATAGATTCCTGTAGGAGATTCCAGATTTGGGGTATGTCTACATGTCTTACTCAATATTTCCCCGCCCAGCAAGTGAATCCAGTACAAGACACAAAAATCAAGATGAGTCCGGCCAAATAATGATTCCAAAAATGATTCCAGAATGATTCCAGTGATTCCAGTAATAGAGATCAGTAAGTAAGGTATGTGTCGCATACATGAATCCAGAAATATCCATACGTGTTGATACAGAGAATCACATAGAACTAACTAGAACTGAAATACAGTAATTGACAAATAAATGAGAGAACTATCAGAGAATGTACTCGCCTCGAACAAAGCAAGAATACTAGTACGAAGGTATAGATGTCCGGTATCCTGTCAATAATGATATACAACTCAGTTCTAAGCTATGATCAACAATATACTAGTGGTGTGACACGACTCTTAACTGGACACTAACTAAGTAGGGACCTAGCATAGAAGTCTAATGTGAAGTGCCACTATACACAAACTAACTTCCTGGGGTCTTTACACTAGTGCGGGGTGAGGTCCAATACGTCTATAACTCAAAACAACACAAAATATTAAAAGTCGTAATTATTCAATAAATAAATCAAACTGTACATTGAGTTCCAACAATTTTTGAGATAGACAAAAAGCTCAAATATATATAAAATAAAGTATCAAAATGATGCTTGTTATTTATAGAAATTTATACTAATTTTTCTGGGATTTATAAACTCTCATAAATAATTATTAAAAATCAGCAAACATAAATATATTGAAAATGAGTTCTGTTTTCCTATTTTTATAAAATACCAAAAGTACTTATTAAATGCCAGAAAAATTATAATAAATTAGCTAAATTAACATAGTATTTAAATATAATTTTTCCAAGATTTTTATAGCAATTAAAATATATATAAAAATTCAAAACCAGAAAGTAACAATATCTAGAAAAATAATTAATTATAAATTAAGGATAATACATAATCAAAATCTACAGATGTTGTCGGATGATAAAATAAATATCACCAACGTGTCCAAAACGGTCAAATCAGCTAGGATAGCCTACCCATAAGTCCAATTTAGATACAGGGGCAAAACCGTAATTTCGGATCAAAATGATGTCCGCCGTTGGACACACTTTGCACCGAAAAATGTGTCGGAATAGAAGTCTACAAAACCTAGCAAATTATATGTCCACGAATCCAAAATGAAGATACGAACCCAACGGTATATCCGAAATAGGATTCCGATGTGCCGATCTCAAGATGATACGTTGACGCGACACTAGGTATCCGATTTGCACGGAAATGCGTGCCGGAGCAAATGTCTTCAAAACTCAGCAAATTATATGTCAACGAGTCCAGAATGACGATACGAACTCAACGGTATATCCGGAATAGGATTCCGATGAGCCGAACTCAAAGTGACCCGTTGACTCGAAAAGTGGGACCCGCTTTGCACCAAGATGCGTGCCAGGGCTCACGTTCTCCAAATCAAACATACTTTATATGAAAACATGCCAGAACGACGCCACGAGTCTACTGGTGGTGTCAGAAATTGAATTCGGAGTCCCAGGTTCAAAAGTGGGATTTAACAAGTGCAAATTAAAGAATTCGGACGGCCAACTTTGGCGTCGAATTCAACCGACCAAACGTGCTTATAATGAAACAAAACCTAAAGGAGGCAGGAAGAGGGTTATACCAGCTGTGCATCGGAACTGACGGCGTGCAAAACGGAGCTGCAACGACGAAGATACGAACCCGCGAAGTTGGCGTCACGAAACTGTCCAAAAACAGTTCAATTTAAAACGTCAACTTGGTGGCCAGTTTTGAGGTAACAAACGACAAAATTAACGGACGAAAATTGACAGGAGTGAAGATGGATATACCGAGATTGTGACGGAGCAAAGAGATCGCCGATCCAACGGTCGGATCTCCCGAAAAACACGTGCGAAGTTGCTGTTCCGAAACATAATTTCTGAATCTTTCCCACGCGCGCGTCGACGGGATTTCGACGTAAATGCACAAATAGCCTATTTGGCTCGTCGGAGAAGATGGCGATGGACTCGGGGTGGTCGCCGGGGGGGGGCACGCGCCAGTGGGGGGTCGTCGGTGGCCGGTGGTCGGCCGGCGGCGCGCGCGTTTGCGTGCGTGCGCATGCGCGCTTAGCTGCTGCTGCAGCTTGCTGTTGTAGCTGCCGCTGCATGCTGTTGTTCATGCGCACGGGGGCAGGCCTGGCCGGGTACGGCGGTGGCGCGATCGTCGGTGGTGGCGGAGGCTGCGCGATTGGATGCGGTGGTGCATGGTGGTTATGATGGTGATATTAATGGTGATGGAGATGGTGTTGATGGTGTTGTGATGGTGGAGGTGATGATGTTAAGGAGGAGGAGGAAGGAGGAGAGGGTGGTCGACAGTAAGGGGGAGGGGAGTTCGGCATGGGCTGTCGGTTATGGTAGTGGTGTTGTGTGTGTTTATTTTACAAAGAGAGAAAGAGAAAGAGATGAATGTGTGTATATATATTAATATAGAAAGAGTGAGAGAGAGAGAGATATTTGAGAGGGGGAGAGAGAAAGAGGTCGGTCCTCACAAAGGGGGGGGTGCTGTGTACAGGAGGGGGGGATGTGTAAGTGTTTGTATAAAGTGTGGGAAAGAGAGTGAGTTATTATATATATATATATATATATATATATATGTGTGTATATATATATATATATATATATATATATATATATATATATATATATATATATATATATAAGATATTTAAGAGAGAGGAAAAGAGAGAGATATTTTCCAAATATGAAAAATAGGAAAACTAAGCGGGATATTTGGGCATTCATGGGAGAACAATATGGAGCTTGGGTTCGGGTTCGGTCGAGCCGGGTCGGGCCAAAGTCGGACCGGATGCAATATTCGAATTAAAAATAGGGATTTAAAATCATGGGAAAATAAATAATATACGGGGACTCCAATAAATGGGACACAAGTTGCAGGCGGGGAGTAGGCTTCGTATGGGCCACGTCCATACTTCGGGTCGACTAGGTTGGGTCGATGTCGGGTCCCAAAATTAAATTGGAAAATAAATTGGGTTTTACGGTAGACAATAAATCGGCCTAAATTGAACCGAAAGTTGTGCGAAAGAAATGGAGCACAAAATGGAGTGTCTGAGTGGAACACGAAGGTCATGGGTGAAGAGCGTCTCGAGTAGATCATTCATGAGAAGTTGGTTTCGAGAAAATGGCTGATCTGGTGCTCCTAAATTAAAAGTCACGGTAACGTGCAAACGAAGATCAAAAATAAAAGTGGGAATAATTATTCAACGATTAATCGGTCTAAGTTGACCCGAACTTGCACGATACAAAAAGAGCACAAGGGAACGAGTTTAAGTGGGACAGGATATATCAAAATTTAAAGAACGGCATACAGGGTCATGGCATACGGTGGCAGTTGAAGATCCCATCTAGGTATACTAGTCAAGCTAAACCAAAACGGTCATAGGATATCAAAACATACAAGCAAGCTGGGTGCTAAACTGGAATAGTTACAGAAACAACAATCACCAAGGCTGTAAGGCGGTCTACCATCCTATATAAAACTGGTAAATATAAACAACAGAGAACCAGCTACAAGGGTCCCTATTCTAAAGCCAGGGCTATACTATCATTCCTAAGATAAAGGCCTAATCACAACTCATCAAATCATCATACTAAGAAAGAGTAATAACTAATAAAATCTACAAGGAATTAGACTAGTCAACTAAAGTTATCCCTACTCCTAAGTTATTTGATGATGGAAACATTTTTTTTTTTTACAGAAAGGAAATGAAAGGGGTGATACTTTAAAAACCTTCAAGATATAATCTGATAATCACATGCGTCTGTCCAGAATCATGATACTCAGAATCCTCGCCACGCTAGTAAGCAAGGCTGCAATGAACGGTAGGGTTCATAACTAGGGTATGCATCTCTATGATCAAGTCGTCTGGAATCCTCGCTATGCCGACTAGTATAGCTGCGAGAAATTCCAATCTCATGATCAAGATATGTACATCCGAAGTCAGGTCCCTATGTTCTTGCCACGCCGGCTAATATAGCTGCGGTAAATTCTAGGTTCCATAATAAAGTAGACGTTTTACCATCCCTGTTATTTCCGTCAACATATGTTATCAGAAGATACCGTAACTCGGGTCATAAAATTCATCTCGATAAGAAAATCAAATCAACAACGATTTATCAAAATCAAATTCAAATATCAAGGAGTAAGGGTAAATCAAACAAGGGAAAAGAATTTCAAATTTGAAGTTCAGAATGAGATTCTCAAGGGCATCCCAGGAATCTCTCAAGGAATTCTAACTGTGATTGAGTACCCCAAAATATTCTACTCCTACTGCAGGCTGTAGTGATACTCTAGTTCGAATACCACTACATAAACTCGACCTGCATGGGCCACCACTAAAAACGTGTCACGACCCGCACCCTAGAGTAAGGGCACGAGAAGTGGGTACGTCCAGCCTACGCCGCAGTGTCGGCGGTAGAACGCTGTTCTAGGTCATGAACTATAACTAACATAATATGAATACTCTCCATAAGGAGGCCAACACAGAGGTATAACTCAATCACAATCTATAGATAGAAAATGGCACGATGAAATAGATAAGGAAAACCTCAACTGAGATACAACGGAAATGATATACAAGTCTCAACATCTCTACAATATACAACTCTGAAACAAGGACATAAGCTAAACATGAAAGGAAATAGTCTAAGCTATCTACTCTATACAAGGTATCATCCTGAGCAGCTGCCTGAACCTCGCCAGGGGTCCAGGTCGCGAGTGTCATCTAGGCAAGCTCCAAGTAAGGGGGGTGCAGGGTTCCTCATCATCCTCTGTAAAATTTTCAACAGGTCCAGTCAGGACGGGAGCGAGCACAAAACATCTCACGCAGTTCATATCGAGTTAGGAAATATAAAGCATGCAATAGAGTAAAGTACATGAAACGCTGAAGAAGAAGATATATGAAAAATAGTAGAGATTTTATAACAGGACATATCTAAATATGATAAGTAAGAACTGTAAGGAACATGTGATTTTAGAGTACAATCTGGTTATGTAAACGGGCTAGGAAAATGCAATGGTAACTCCATTGTACGTGGGTGTACAATAGACATATACAATAGTTATACAATGTTGTACAATAGGATTTGAGTACATAACCAATTCTACTCCCCCTCCCCAATCAATACACAAGGATCCACTCCCGTTACGTTATCTTGCACAATAGTGTACAATGTTATACAATGGATGTACAATAATATACAATAGATGTACAATGTTATACAATGGTTGTACAATGTTATACAATAGTGTACAATGTCTATCCCTGGAACTCATGTGATACTGAGAGTACAATATGCACAAGGAGTATACAAGGATATAGGTATTCAATAAATACAATATGGAAGTGAAACGCACATCACAATATGTATCTAGTGAATACAAGGGGATAACATCCCAAAAGGAGATCCGTATAGTACTAATCCGTGATAACAATCGTGTCAGCATCAAGTACAGTAATCTAGAGCAAGAATGTAAATCCAGACAAGTATGAAAAGATCAGAGAATGTACTCGCCTCGTATCTGAATGTCTGAAGTAAATGTACTGTCCGAGATGAGATACCTGACTCCTAGTTAGAGCAACACAAGTCAAGATGTATACAGAGGGTGATATATGAAATGTACAATGCATCTGCATGCTGTCTAGGTCAAACTAGGCTAAAGTCGACACTTGGTCAACTCTAGTCAACCACACTAGTCAACCTAGGTCAAGTCCTAGCCCAAACAAGTCTAACAAGTCTCACTAGGCCTAACCAAGCCTAATCTAGCAATCACACACCAATCACAAGGCTATACAAGCCAAACACAAGCCATCACATTCAACATTATTTATATATATAAAAAGAGGAAGGAACTAACATGTAAGCTATGTGTGTGTGTGAACATGGATGTGTACATGAAAAGAGAAATCAACACTAGGCCATATATCCTATACCCACATATATATATATATGTCTATACACACATATATGTATATAACTATAGGGAAATCTCTATTTACCATATTAACACATTAGCCATATATAACATATATACATATATATATTGAGAGAGAGATAGAGAAGAGCATGTGTAGGGTTACAATGAACCAAGAAGCAAATGAGCCAAGACAAGCTCTCAACTACAAATACCAAACACTCATTATCCTAAACATCATGTATATTACCTTCTTACATCTCATGTGCATATATCATGATATACATACATGTGTATTTACATACTACTCATCCTATATTATAACTATAGCATACATATATATATAGATAGGAAACATGGAACAAGGGGGAAAAATGTATATAGTGTCAATGTGTGTGAGGGTAATGAGTGTGTGTATAAAGTGGACTGTGTGTGTGTGCAGGAAATAGCTTGTGTGTGGATGTGTGGATAACAGTGGACCAATAGTGAAGGGAAAGTTGTGTGTGTATAAAGTGTGTTATGATAGCAATGTGCATGTGATCTCAGGTATTTGAATAAGGGAAAAAACTCAGTTTTATGTTCTCAACTACAACCCAAGTTCTCAGATTACATAAGCATGAACAATCTCAGTTTCATAACATTGAAAACCAACACTTTAACCCATGACAGGAATTCTCAGGAATCTGAATGTGTGTGAAAAGAGGGCTGTGTATCCAGTGTGTGGTGAGAGTGCAGGAAAAACACAGTTAACAGTGTGTCAATAAAATCAAGAGTGTGTGTGACATGGCATTTGTGTGAACAAACAGTGAAGAACCTAACTCAGATTTTCATAGAGCATGAATAGGAATTAATCTAAATTTCAGTTTCACAGTTTGAAGTAAACCTTCTAATTAACATTGTAACTCAGTTTTATAACCTCCTAAACTCAGTTATTCAAAATTCAGGAAATCAAGTGACATTCTCAGGTTTTAGATGTATGTGTGTGGACAGTGTTTCAGGAAAATCAAGAAGAGGATGAGGGTTCACAGGGGATTCATGTATGTGTGAAAAAATCCACTAGCCAACAGTGTACAGTGCAACAACATGTAATCAGTGTCAAAGTGACAGTACAAGTGTCTATGTGTTCAGGAAATTGCAGTGTGCAGGAAATATCAAACTCAGGTTTTATGCAACCTCCCTGATTCCAGAGAACAGTTCAGTCTTACATGTAAGACTCCACATATAGTTCAGTTTAAGAAGAAGGGAAAAAAGAAAAGGAAATCAATTCATGATCTAAAAAGGAACTGAAATCAAAATGTAAGTTGACAGTACATGAACAGTGAAGATTTAAATGGCAATCCCAAGTTTCAGATTTATTTGAATGCTCAGTTATACTAATCAAGTTGAAGTATCAATAAATCAGTAACTGCTAGGTCAATTTATTGATGGACATTGCATAAATAACTCAAAATCAGGATATGAAACCTTAACCCATTTACAGTCCACCAATTAATCAAATCAATCCCAAACTTAACCATGGTGAGCCAATGCATATAGGGAACAAAATTAGAGTTCAATCTTAGCAAATTTAACATCAATATTAGGATAAAACCTACTGAACAATATCACCTTAAAACTGAACTAACAGGAATTACTTATGTATCAGAACATTTGGTTAAATGTGAAATGAATAGCAAAAATCAATTAACCTTTAATCTAATGATTGGAAAAGTGTAAACATCCCTTGTGCCCAACCCCACATATCATCTCGTGTCACCCCAAGGCCTGACACGGCGTGTCCATACTCAAGAACTCAAGGTAACACACACAGTGAAAGTGCAGTGCACAAGGTCTCGTGCACGTGTGCACGAGTGTCGTGCACACGACACAGGACACGAGCGCAACTCGAGGTGCCACACATGGGTAGCCCACCTATAGGGCTACCACATGGGCCCACTGTCCAGTGCCCACGACGTGTCCAGAAAGGATACAAGTAGCGTATCAGTAGGGATAAATTCGTGCGCACAGTACAGTGCAAAAACAGTGCAGGCTAGATTTCTACGTGCACACACATCGAGGTCGCATGAAACTTCATGGACATGGTGTCAGTGGGTGCCCCCAACTGTCCACGAAGTTTCATGGCACAACGTGCCGTGTCGTGTCCAGAGTCAACCCCGAGCAGCAGGGGAAGACTGTGGCAGCGCGCGGCCGTGTGCACGCGCGTGTCCAAGCACGAAAACGACACAACCATGACACGAAATCAAGACACCAACACAGGAATCAAAAGACCACAACAAAACTAATTTTCCTATTCAAAAAGAATCAAATAAATCGATCGAAATGCCCTTTGAGGCATTTCGTCGAACACAGTGCCATTGGCACTGATACGTGTCCAGAAAGGACACGAAACCTCCGACACCAAGCTCGAAACTAATCCAAACCCTAGGGGGACCCTTAGGGCTTCCTATTCATGGAGACAAATCGAAATTTCATTAAGGAATGAGGAAGTTACCTATTCTTGAAATCTCAAGAAAAACCCCTTCTCTAGAGCTTTTCTCCTTGATGTCCCAATCCAACAAATCCTCAACAAATTGAGATGAAACTTCAATGACAGCAAGAATAGAGGTATTAGAAGTGTTTGCAACTGGTTTGAGGATTTTAGGAATTAAAATGGAATTATGGTGAATTTACTAGAGCAAGAACTCACCTCTTTCTTCTTGGATTCAAATTTTCTAAGGAGGGAGGCTAGCCCTAAGTTTGAGAGGGGTTTTATAGTGGAGGAAAGGATAGGATGGCTGTCATTAGGTTAGGGTTAGGGTTTAGGATGAGGGGCTATGGTTCCTCCAACAATTTCTAGCTAAATCAATGGTTCACAATTAAAGTAGCATCCTTTAACTTTTAGTCCAAAATATCTTTCTACAAAATATCTAGATATTTCACTAATGTCATTACTTTAATGAAACCCTCTAACTTAGTCTCTAGGGTCATGATTAACAATCTAGATTAGGCTAACTTCTAGGTCAAGACTCAACAATTTAACTAACACATATTTAATTAATATAATTCACAATTTCACAAAAGTGTCAAAATGACTAAAATACCCCTAGGCTTAAAAGTAGAAATTTGAAATCCTAAATACATGATTAGGTCTCATTGGTCATGATTAGTCTTCTAGGTTATGTATGACTAATGTTACACTAGCAAAACACCAATTCACATTTCACTCAATTAAATAGTTTTAAAATAACTAAAAATCACCAAAAATCATATCATGACTAAAATCAAATATTTTAATGATTTAAAAATACAAAAGTTCAAATTTACCCTTATTTTGGAAAAGTGGGTGTTACAAGTCTACCCCCCTTAAAAGAATTTCGTCCTCGAAATTAAGATGGTCGTACTTTTTCTAGAGTCTCGTCCCCAACAATCATAGTCTCAGAACTTACCTAAATCATACAATTTAAAGAACGGCATACAGGGTCATGGCATACGGTGGCAGTTGAAGATCCCATCTAGGTATACTAGTCAAGCTAAACCAAAACGGTCATAGGATATCAAAACATACAAGCAAGCTGGGTGCTAAACTGGAATAGTTACAGAAACAACAATCACCAAGGCTGTAAGGCGGTCTACCATCCTATATAAAACTGGTAAATATAAACAACAGAGAACCAGCTACAAGGGTCCCTATTCTAAAGCCAGGGCTATACTATCATTCCTAAGATAAAGGCCTAATCACAACTCATCAAATCATCATACTAAGAAAGAGTAATAACTAATAAAATCTACAAGGAATTAGACTAGTCAACTAAAGTTATCCCTACTCCTAAGTTATTTGATGATGGAAACAATTTTTTTTTTTACAGAAAGGAAATGAAAGGGGTGATACTTTAAAAACCTTCAAGATATAATCTGATAATCACATGCGTCTGTCCAGAATCATGATACTCAGAATCCTCGCCACGCTAGTAAGCAAGGCTGCAATGAACGGTAGGGTTCATAACTAGGGTATGCATCTCTATGATCAAGTCGTCTGGAATCCTCGCTATGCCGACTAGTATAGCTGCGAGAAATTCCAATCTCATGATCAAGATATGTACATCCGAAGTCAGGTCCCTATGTTCTTGCCACGCCGGCTAATATAGCTGCGGTAAATTCTAGGTTCCATAATAAAGTAGACGTTTTACCATCCCTGTTATTTCCGTCAACATATGTTATCAGAAGATACCGTAACTCGGGTCATAAAATTCATCTCGATAAGAAAATCAAATCAACAACGATTTATCAAAATCAAATTCAAATATCAAGGAGTAAGGGTAAATCAAACAAGGGAAAAGAATTTCAAATTTGAAGTTCAGAATGAGATTCTCAAGGGCATCCCAGGAATCTCTCAAGGAATTCTAACTGTGATTGAGTACCCCAAAATATTCTACTCCTACTGCAGGCTGTAGTGATACTCTAGTTCGAATACCACTACATAAACTCGACCTGCATGGGCCACCACTAAAAACGTGTCACGACCCGCACCCTAGAGTAAGGGCACGAGAAGTGGGTACGTCCAGCCTACGCCGCAGTGTCGGCGGTAGAACGCTGTTCTAGGTCATGAACTATAACTAACATAATATGAATACTCTCCATAAGGAGGCCAACACAGAGGTATAACTCAATCACAATCTATAGATAGAAAATGGCACGATGAAATAGATAAGGAAAACCTCAACTGAGATACAACGGAAATGATATACAAGTCTCAACATCTCTACAATATACAACTCTGAAACAAGGACATAAGCTAAACATGAAAGGAAATAGTCTAAGCTATCTACTCTATACAAGGTATCATCCTGAGCAGCTGCCTGAACCTCGCCAGGGGTCCAGGTCGCGAGTGTCATCTAGGCAAGCTCCAAGTAAGGGGGGTGCAGGGTTCCTCATCATCCTCTGTAAAATTTTCAACAGGTCCAGTCAGGACGGGAGCGAGCACAAAACATCTCACGCAGTTCATATCGAGTTAGGAAATATAAAGCATGCAATAGAGTAAAGTACATGAAACGCTGAAGAAGAAGATATATGAAAAATAGTAGAGATTTTATAACAGGACATATCTAAATATGATAAGTAAGAACTGTAAGGAACATGTGATTTTAGAGTACAATCTGGTTATGTAAACGGGCTAGGAAAATGCAATGGTAACTCCATTGTACGTGGGTGTACAATAGACATATACAATAGTTATACAATGTTGTACAATAGGATTTGAGTACATAACCAATTCTACTCCCCCTCCCCAATCAATACACAAGGATCCACTCCCGTTACGTTATCTTGCACAATAGTGTACAATGTTATACAATGGATGTACAATAATATACAATAGATGTACAATGTTATACAATGGTTGTACAATGTTATACAATAGTGTACAATGTCTATCCCTGGAACTCATGTGATACTGAGAGTACAATATGCACAAGGAGTATACAAGGATATAGGTATTCAATAAATACAATATGGAAGTGAAACGCACATCACAATATGTATCTAGTGAATACAAGGGGATAACATCCCAAAAGGAGATCCGTATAGTACTAATCCGTGATAACAATCGTGTCAGCATCAAGTACAGTAATCTAGAGCAAGAATGTAAATCCAGACAAGTATGAAAAGATCAGAGAATGTACTCGCCTCGTATCTGAATGTCTGAAGTAAATGTACTGTCCGAGATGAGATACCTGACTCCTAGTTAGAGCAACACAAGTCAAGATGTATACAGAGGGTGATATATGAAATGTACAATGCATCTGCATGCTGTCTAGGTCAAACTAGGCTAAAGTCGACACTTGGTCAACTCTAGTCAACCACACTAGTCAACCTAGGTCAAGTCCTAGCCCAAACAAGTCTAACAAGTCTCACTAGGCCTAACCAAGCCTAATCTAGCAATCACACACCAATCACAAGGCTATACAAGCCAAACACAAGCCATCACATTCAACATTATTTATATATATAAAAAGAGGAAGGAACTAACATGTAAGCTATGTGTGTGTGTGAACATGGATGTGTACATGAAAAGAGAAATCAACACTAGGCCATATATCCTATACCCACATATATATATATATGTCTATACACACATATATGTATATAACTATAGGGAAATCTCTATTTACCATATTAACACATTAGCCATATATAACATATATACATATATATATTGAGAGAGAGATAGAGAAGAGCATGTGTAGGGTTACAATGAACCAAGAAGCAAATGAGCCAAGACAAGCTCTCAACTACAAATACCAAACACTCATTATCCTAAACATCATGTATATTACCTTCTTACATCTCATGTGCATATATCATGATATACATACATGTGTATTTACATACTACTCATCCTATATTATAACTATAGCATACATATATATATAGATAGGAAACATGGAACAAGGGGGAAAAATGTATATAGTGTCAATGTGTGTGAGGGTAATGAGTGTGTGTATAAAGTGGACTGTGTGTGTGTGCAGGAAATAGCTTGTGTGTGGATGTGTGGATAACAGTGGACCAATAGTGAAGGGAAAGTTGTGTGTGTATAAAGTGTGTTATGATAGCAATGTGCATGTGATCTCAGGTATTTGAATAAGGGAAAAAACTCAGTTTTATGTTCTCAACTACAACCCAAGTTCTCAGATTACATAAGCATGAACAATCTCAGTTTCATAACATTGAAAACCAACACTTTAACCCATGACAGGAATTCTCAGGAATCTGAATGTGTGTGAAAAGAGGGCTGTGTATCCAGTGTGTGGTGAGAGTGCAGGAAAAACACAGTTAACAGTGTGTCAATAAAATCAAGAGTGTGTGTGACATGGCATTTGTGTGAACAAACAGTGAAGAACCTAACTCAGATTTTCATAGAGCATGAATAGGAATTAATCTAAATTTCAGTTTCACAGTTTGAAGTAAACCTTCTAATTAACATTGTAACTCAGTTTTATAACCTCCTAAACTCAGTTATTCAAAATTCAGGAAATCAAGTGACATTCTCAGGTTTTAGATGTATGTGTGTGGACAGTGTTTCAGGAAAATCAAGAAGAGGATGAGGGTTCACAGGGGATTCATGTATGTGTGAAAAAATCCACTAGCCAACAGTGTACAGTGCAACAACATGTAATCAGTGTCAAAGTGACAGTACAAGTGTCTATGTGTTCAGGAAATTGCAGTGTGCAGGAAATATCAAACTCAGGTTTTATGCAACCTCCCTGATTCCAGAGAACAGTTCAGTCTTACATGTAAGACTCCACATATAGTTCAGTTTAAGAAGAAGGGAAAAAAGAAAAGGAAATCAATTCATGATCTAAAAAGGAACTGAAATCAAAATGTAAGTTGACAGTACATGAACAGTGAAGATTTAAATGGCAATCCCAAGTTTCAGATTTATTTGAATGCTCAGTTATACTAATCAAGTTGAAGTATCAATAAATCAGTAACTGCTAGGTCAATTTATTGATGGACATTGCATAAATAACTCAAAATCAGGATATGAAACCTTAACCCATTTACAGTCCACCAATTAATCAAATCAATCCCAAACTTAACCATGGTGAGCCAATGCATATAGGGAACAAAATTAGAGTTCAATCTTAGCAAATTTAACATCAATATTAGGATAAAACCTACTGAACAATATCACCTTAAAACTGAACTAACAGGAATTACTTATGTATCAGAACATTTGGTTAAATGTGAAATGAATAGCAAAAATCAATTAACCTTTAATCTAATGATTGGAAAAGTGTAAACATCCCTTGTGCCCAACCCCACATATCATCTCGTGTCACCCCAAGGCCTGACACGGCGTGTCCATACTCAAGAACTCAAGGTAACACACACAGTGAAAGTGCAGTGCACAAGGTCTCGTGCACGTGTGCACGAGTGTCGTGCACACGACACAGGACACGAGCGCAACTCGAGGTGCCACACATGGGTAGCCCACCTATAGGGCTACCACATGGGCCCACTGTCCAGTGCCCACGACGTGTCCAGAAAGGATACAAGTAGCGTATCAGTAGGGATAAATTCGTGCGCACAGTACAGTGCAAAAACAGTGCAGGCTAGATTTCTACGTGCACACACATCGAGGTCGCATGAAACTTCATGGACATGGTGTCAGTGGGTGCCCCCAACTGTCCACGAAGTTTCATGGCACAACGTGCCGTGTCGTGTCCAGAGTCAACCCCGAGCAGCAGGGGAAGACTGTGGCAGCGCGCGGCCGTGTGCACGCGCGTGTCCAAGCACGAAAACGACACAACCATGACACGAAATCAAGACACCAACACAGGAATCAAAAGACCACAACAAAACTAATTTTCCTATTCAAAAAGAATCAAATAAATCGATCGAAATGCCCTTTGAGGCATTTCGTCGAACACAGTGCCATTGGCACTGATACGTGTCCAGAAAGGACACGAAACCTCCGACACCAAGCTCGAAACTAATCCAAACCCTAGGGGGACCCTTAGGGCTTCCTATTCATGGAGACAAATCGAAATTTCATTAAGGAATGAGGAAGTTACCTATTCTTGAAATCTCAAGAAAAACCCCTTCTCTAGAGCTTTTCTCCTTGATGTCCCAATCCAACAAATCCTCAACAAATTGAGATGAAACTTCAATGACAGCAAGAATAGAGGTATTAGAAGTGTTTGCAACTGGTTTGAGGATTTTAGGAATTAAAATGGAATTATGGTGAATTTACTAGAGCAAGAACTCACCTCTTTCTTCTTGGATTCAAATTTTCTAAGGAGGGAGGCTAGCCCTAAGTTTGAGAGGGGTTTTATAGTGGAGGAAAGGATAGGATGGCTGTCATTAGGTTAGGGTTAGGGTTTAGGATGAGGGGCTATGGTTCCTCCAACAATTTCTAGCTAAATCAATGGTTCACAATTAAAGTAGCATCCTTTAACTTTTAGTCCAAAATATCTTTCTACAAAATATCTAGATATTTCACTAATGTCATTACTTTAATGAAACCCTCTAACTTAGTCTCTAGGGTCATGATTAACAATCTAGATTAGGCTAACTTCTAGGTCAAGACTCAACAATTTAACTAACACATATTTAATTAATATAATTCACAATTTCACAAAAGTGTCAAAATGACTAAAATACCCCTAGGCTTAAAAGTAGAAATTTGAAATCCTAAATACATGATTAGGTCTCATTGGTCATGATTAGTTTTCTAGGTTATGTATGACTAATGTTACACTAGCAAAACACCAATTCACATTTCACTCAATTAAATAGTTTTAAAATAACTAAAAATCACCAAAAATCATATCATGACTAAAATCAAATATTTTAATGATTTAAAAATATAAAAGTTCAAATTTACCCTTATTTTGGAAAAGTGGGTGTTACACTCATTTCTCCATCTTAGATACCCTATCATCAAGTCATACTATCAATGCAATCGTTCTTAATGGTTTCCAAGTCTACTACAGTCAGTCACCCATACTTGTCCCATAAGCTTAATCTAACCAATCCCTAGGAAAAGTATTTATCACAAAAACACAATACATTTATAGTTATACTACAGGATCAGTCAACAAGGTTTGGCTATTTCGGTCGCCTATGAAATAGAAGGTAATAAGGCCTAAGACTGGGTTAAGCAATCCATAACAGTATCCAAACAAGTTAAAGGTCAAGCAAGACAGGAAAGTTTATTGGAATATCTCCAAGAATGGTACGAAGACAACGAGATTTATAACGAGAAGAATTATCCAAGAGGTTAACAAAGAAAAGTTTAGTCAAGTCATAGGAAAGATGGAACATAAAAATAATTATGTCCAAAAGATAACATGAAAGCAATCATGTTGGAGAGTCCTAGAGAACCTGTAATTCTAGTTGTAGATGTAGATAGAACAGAGTTAATCAAGACGGGGAAGAATAATGATAAGAACTTATTCTTGCTCATTCGATCATAAGAAAGTAAACCAAGTTGGGATATGATCTGATAACCATACACGTCTTCCTGAAATCATGTTGCCAGAATTCTCGCCACACCAGTAAGCTTAGATGCAATAAACGATAGAGTCATAACTAAGGTATACTCCCTAAAATCATATTATCTAGAATCCTCGCCACGCCAACCGGTATGGCTGCGAGAAAGTCTAAATTCTATGAATAGGATAGTATATCCGAAATCAGGCTCTTTGTTTTTGTCATACTAGCTAATATGGCTGCGATAAATTCTAAACTCCATAACTAAAGCAGACGTTTACCTTATCAGGATATATCATAATTTAATCCACAAAATTTATCACGATGCAAGATCAAAGTTAACAACAAAAATCAGAAATTAAATTCAACAACGAATTTAAAGAAGAGCAAATGGAAATAAGTGGAAACTGATTTCTAGATAAGATTAGAGTGAGATTAGAGTGAGATCCTAAGGGGTCATCCCAAGGGTACAAACTTGGTCTAAATTGACCCACTGAAATACAAACAAGAAACTAATTATAGCTAACGGTCCTATGCTGTGATGAGTTCTCCTATGTTGCAATCCTAGAAATCCTCTAGGTGTTCTAAATGTCATCCCTAGTGTTATCAAGTTGTCCTAGATCCTAATTGCAGGCATGTTTGGTACAATAACGTAACCAAACAACTTAAGTCTGGACCTGCATGGGCCGCCAAAAAAACATGTCACGACCCGTTACCCAAATTGTTGGGCCGGGCCGAGCCATGTCCAGCCTACGTTTGGTTAAAGCGTAGTAAGCTGTTCTAAGAATAGACAATAAAGGATCTAAGTAGCTAACAGTTCTAAAATCATATTTAAATGTTCATCACAACACAGCATCTATAAGCGAAGGTAAACAAACACAGATTTAATAATACATAACCAAAGTACCTAACTGGAGACAAAGTCCAGTATCCAAATATAAGAACAGACAATGTCTAAGTCTACTAAACACATGAAAGATAAAGATAACTAAGCAAGGTTCCCCGCTGGGGCCTCTTCTGGAGCTAAGGCCAGGTCCTTGGTAAGTAGGGCATGTATCCTCAGGACTATCATCTGTAATATTTTAAACAGGTCCAATCAGGACGGGAACGAGTACAACCCATCTAGAAAACCCAAGTAAATGACAGAGAACTCTAAAGCAGTTATAGACAGTTTTATTGATGAACATGGTAATTTATATTCAGGTGATGGTATAGAGAAACAGTTAAGATACAAGAAAAGAAAGGTAACTAAACAAGAAAAGAATCATGGCAATGATGACGGTAATAAAAGCTAACTGAACTAGAATAACATGTATGAGTCCAGACAGTACAATATAAGTCTAATGTAATCCCAGTGTGAGTCCAGTCCACATAATCCGATACCAGATGATTTCCGGTACAAGATGAGTCCAACAGTGATCAATGAATCCAGGGTGAGTCCAACTATGATCTAACAGTGTGTTTTAAAATACCGAGATCGACATATAAACGGCTGTAGGTATCAGGCACATCTCTTACGGATCAGGCAAGAGATGGCTATGCTTCCGGTAGATTCCTGTAGGAGATTCCGGATTTGGGGTATGTCTACATGTCTTACTCAATATTTCCCCGCTCAGCAAGTGAATCCAGTACAAGACACAAAAATCGAGATGAGTCCGGCCAAATGATGATTCCAGAAATGATTTCGGAATGATTCCAGTGATTCCAGTAATAGAGATCAGTAAGTAAGGTATGTGTCGCATACATGAATCCAGAAATATCCATACGTGTTGATACAGAGAATCACATAGAACTAACTAGAACTGAAATACAGTAATTGACAAATAAATGAGAAAACTATCAGAGAATGTATTCGCCTCGAGCAAAGCAAGAATACTAGTACGAAGGTATAGATGTCCGGTATCCTGTCAATAATGATATACAACTCAGTTCTAAGCTATGATCAACAATATACTAGTGGTGTGACACGACTCTTAACTGGACACTAACTAAGTGGGGACCTAGCATAGAAGTCTAATGTGAAGTGCCACTATACACAAACTAACTTCCTGGGGTCTTTACACTAGTGCGGGGTGAGGTCCAATACGTCTATAACTCAAAACAACACAAAATATTAAAAGTCGTAATTATTCAATAAATAAATCAAACTGTACATTGAGTTCCAACAATTTTTGAGATAGACAAAAAGCTCAAATATATATAAAATAAAGTATCAAAATGATGCTTGTTATTTATAGAAATTTATACTAATTTTTGGGGGATTTATAAACCCTCATAAATAATTATTAAAAATCAGCAAACATAAATATATTGAAAATGAGTTCTGTTTTCCTATTTTTATAAAATACCAAAAGTACTTATTAAATACCGAAAAAATTATAATAAATTAGCTAAATTAACATAGTATTTAAATATAATTTTTTCAAGATTTTTACAGCAATTAAAATATATATAAAAATTCAAAACCAGAAAGTAACAATATCTAGAAAAATAATTAATTATAAATTAAGGATAATACATAATCAAAATCTACAGATGTTGTCGGATGATAAAATAAATATCACCAACGTGTCCAGAATGGTCAAATCAGCTAGGATAGCCTACCCATAAGTCCAATTTAGACATAGGGGCAAAACCGTAATTTTGGGTCAAAATGATGTCCGCCGTTGAACACACTTTGCACCAAAAAATGTGTCGAAATAGAAGTCTACAAAACCTAGCAAATTATATGTCCACGAATCCAAAATGAAGATACGAACCCAACGGTATATCCGAAATAGGATTCCGATGTGCCGATCTCAAGATGATACGTTGACGCGACACTTGGTATCCGGTTTGCACGGAAATGCGTGCCGGAGCAAATGTCTTCAAAACTCACCAAATTATATGTCAACGAGTCCAGAATGACGATACGAACTCAACGGTATATCCGGAATAGGATTCCGATGAGCCGAACTCAAAGTGACCCGTTGATTCGAAAAGTGGGACCCGCTTTGCACCGAAATGCGTGCCATGGCTCACGTTCTCCAAATCAAACATACTTTATATGAAAACATACCAGAACGACGCCACGAGTCTACTGGTGGTGTCAAAAATTGAATCCGGAGTCCCGGGTTCAAAAGTGGGATTTAACAAGTGCAAATTAAAGAATTCGGACGGCCAACTTTGGCGTTGAATTCAACCGACCAAACGTGCTTATAATGAAATAAAACCTAAAGGAGGCAGGAAGAGGGTTATACCAGCTGTGCATCGGAACTGACGGTGCACAAAACGGAGCTGCGACGACGAAGATACGAACCCACGAAGTTGGCGTCACGAAACTGTCCAAAAACAGTTCAATTTAAAACGTCAACTTGGTGGCCAGTTTTGAGGTATCAAACGACAAAATTAACGGACGAAAATTGACAGGAGTGAAGATGGATATACCGAGATTGCGACGGAGCAAAGAGATCGCCGATCCAACGGTCGGATCTCCCGAAAAACACGCGCAAAGTCGTTGTCCCGAAACATAATTTCTGAATCTTTCCCACGCGCGCGTCGACGGGATTTCGACGTAAATGCACAAATAGCCTATTTGGCTCGTCGGAGAAGATGGCGATGGACTCGGGGTGGTCGCCGGGGGGGGCGCGCGCCAGTGGGGGGTCGTCGGTGGCCGGTGGTCGGCCGGCGGCGCGCGCGTTTGCGTGCGTGCGCATGCGCGCTTAGCTGCTGCTGCAGCTTGCTGTTGCAGCTGCCGCTGCATGCTGCTGTTCATGCGCGCGGGGGCAGGCCTGGCCGGGTACGGCGGTGGCGCGATCGTCGGTGGTGGCGGAGGCTGCGCGATTGGATGCGGTGGTGCATGGTGGTTATGATGGTGATATTAATGGTGATGGAGATGGTGTTGATGGTGTTGTGATGGTGGGGGTGATGATGTTAAGTAGGAGGAGGAAGGAGGAGAGGGTGGTCGACAGTAAGGGGGAGGGGAGTTCGACATGGGCTGTCGGTTGTGGTAGTGGTGTTGTGTGTGTTTATTTTACAAAAAGAGAAAGAGAAAGAGATGAATGTGTGTATATATATTAATATAGAAAGAGTGAGAGAGAGAGAGATATTTGAGAGGGGGAGAGAGAAAGAGGTCGGTCCTCACAAAGGGGGGGTGCTGTGTACAGGAGGGGGGGGATGTGTAAGTGTTTGTATAAAGTGTGGGAAAGAGAGTGAGTTATTATTATATATATATATGTGTGTATATATATATATATATATAAGATATTTAAGAGAGAGGAAAAGAGAGAGATATTTTCCAAATAGGAAAAATAGGAAAACTATGCGGGGTATTTGGGCATTCATGGGAGAACAATATGGAGCTTGGGTTCGGGTTCGGTCGAGCCGGGTCGGGTCAAAATCGGACCGGGTGCAATATTCGAATTAAAAATAGGGATTTAAAATCATGGGAAAATAAATAATATACGGGGACTCCAATAAATGGGACACAAGTTGCAGGCGGGGAGTAGGCTTCGTATGGGCTACGTCCATACTTCGGGTCGACTAGGTTGGGTCGATGTCGGGTCCCGAAATTAAATTGGAAAATAAATCGGGTTTTACGGTAGACAATAAATCGGCCTAAATTGAACCGAAAGTTGTGCGAAAGAAATGGAGCACAAAATGGAGTGTCTGAGTAGGACACGAAGATCATGGGTGAAGAGCGTCTCGAGTAGATCATTCATGAGAAGTTGGTTTCGAGAAAATGGCTGATCTGGTGCTCCTAAATTAAAAGTCACGGTAACGTGCAAACGAAGATCAAAAATAAAAGTGGGAATAATTATTCAACGATTAATCGGTCTAAGTTGACCCGAACTTGCGCGATACAAAAAGAGCACAAGGGAACGAGTTTAAGTGGGACAGGATATATCAAAATGAAGATAATTTTGTCTACTTAAAAGCTCGTGAAGAGAGTTTACAGAGATTGGTATCCCTGACGCTCCAGAAGTCAAAGTCATGGAAAGGTACATTAATGATCTAAACAATTAAATAAATAAAATATTTATCGATAATAATTCATTTAGAAAAATAAAAATAAACCCCTAAAATTCAGGAGGCTTACAGTACCCACTTGAATTCAACCCTAAATATTCTACCTGGGTAACCTGGATGGTCTGCAGGGCTTGTGGCTGTGGAATAATCTCGCTGCATCTTGCTAGTAACTAGGCCTGTGATAACCCTAGTTAGTTAAAGTATCAAGCCGTACTTATTGCTTGGTCGTGATTGTTGAATGGGGAATAAGCAGTCTAGTCTTGTCTTGATCATGTACAAAATTGTTACATGTCCTGAATTTTTTATATTATCTTGCTGATATATGGGTATGAAAGGTTACAACCCCGGTCCTTGTTTGGTTTAAGGATTGTAACTGGGTTATCTGAATGGTTCCATGGTTATCTTACCGTATATCCTCGTGATGCTCTATCTCTCCAGTTTTACTATATTATTATTATATTCTGTGCTAATTGCTGGTTTTAGTTTCTAAGTGAAGCTTCCTTTATGGCACTTGCCCTTTCTGGGATCTGACCCAGCTGGTTTTGTATGGCCAGATACCGGAGCAGCTCTAGAGGATCTACCGATTTTCCAGCCCGATGGTGACCACCAGGCGTAACCAGGGCAACGAGTGGGTTATTTTTGGCTCTCCCACTTTATTGTGAAAAAAATATTCTTTTGAGACGTTTAGCCGGCGAGCACCTGTTAACTCGTATTGCACTTTACTTACTGTCTGCCTACGGGCTGTAACATGATTGACAAATCCTAGGGTTGATCATGTATGACCAAACTCTTGCTAGTCCTGACATTTTGTAACGACGAACTTTATGATCAGCTGAATATGTAATATTTGGGACATCTTACTATTGTATATTTGGTGATCTTACATCTTGTAACTATTAATACTTGCTTGTGATTGAGATACTAGGCTTGTTCATGACCTTAAGAGACTGTTGGCTTGTAGTTAAACCCTTATGTATCTAGAATAGCCGTGACCGTATAGCGAGGTGGGTTGCACTTCAATATACGTAGCTGGCTATGTCTGCCCCCGCTCTCCAGTATTCTGGTTCTGGGGCGTGACATGGTTTAAGTGGTGGCCCATGCAGTTTTTGTAAATCAAGATATGTGAGGGTTTACCGAATAGATGTCTCAATCAGTACTCGCCCTTGATCTCTGTTCGTATCCTCTGAATCCCTGAAATTCTTGTCCTGATCACATGCTTGTATCATTGATCTGTCTTGGTCCTTCCTTATTGTTCCCTATGTCATCTTCTTCAGCGGTATTGTACCTGGCCCTGTCGATCAGCAAGGCGGAGCACCTCCCATGGACCAGCAGCAACCTGGAGATCAAGCCCAGCATTCAGGAGTGGCCTCCAGAGTCGTGCCTACTGGAGGAGAGCCACCGGTCCAGCCAGTTCAGCCTGCAGAGCCTGATGATGGCACTTTGGTGGGTCTCATCAGGACCTTGATAGCTTCCCAAGATCGTCGAGGAGATGCCTTGCAACAGGCAGTGACTGATGCTCTGACCAGAGGAGGTCATCAGGGTAACAGCACGGCCAACAACTTCAAGCACTTGAACCCTCCATTCTTTGATGGTAGCGAAGATGCTATTGCTGCTAATGCATGGCTTCAGGACACAGAGGTGATTCTAGAAGCAGCCAGGACTCCAGAGAACCAGAAGGTGGCCGTAGTATGCCTGCAGTTATTGGATCTTGCCCGCAGCTGGTGGGCGGAGCAGGCCGTGGGATTAGTGGCCCCTATTTCTTGGGCAGTATTCAGAGAGAGATTCCAGACCAAGTACTTCGATGATGTAGCTCGGTACGATCTACAGACGAGGTTCACCAATTTGAAGCATATTTACAGGACGGTCGACGGATATGCGGCCAAGTTTTTCAGACTCAGTCGGTTTGCTCCCACCTTGGTGGCGACCGAATTCGATAGAGCCCAGCGGTTCCAGCAGGGGCTCCATCTCAAGATTTTGTTGGCAGTAGAGCAATTTGAGCATTAGACTTTTGATGCAGTCTTGAGAGAAGCTAGAAGGCATGAGTATACCTCCCAGAGGATCGTGGATAGGGCCGGAGGTCGGAAGAGATCTCACGGCCAGATGAATCAGTCTTCAGCACCAGCCCCGGCAGCCAGAGCTTTGACTATTGGAGCTCCGAGGCGGGCGGCCTCAGTAACGTCGGTTCAACATTCAGCCCCGACGTACCCTCAGTAGCAGAAGCAGAAACACTCTTCCACAGTGGGATGTTCGTATTGTGGGAAGCCAGGACATGTAGTGGCAGAATGTCGCAGGACGCAAAGATTATGCCTGGCTTGTGGAGCAGCAGATCATAAGGTTGGATCCTGCCCGAATAGGGGTAGTTCATCTTCGTCCAACTTTTCTAGTCCTTCGGTGAGAGGACCAGCACCAGTCCAGCAGCAGCAGTATCAGCCTCAGAGGCCCTTGCCGCCTCAGTCCCAGGCATTCCAGCAGCAGAACCCGCAACAGTATGCACAAGCCCAAGCCCTGAGTCAGAACAGGCAGCGAGGATTTCAGCATAGGGGACCAACACCCCGAGGACATGGTCAGGCTATGGTGATGACCGTAGAGGAAGAATTGGCACCAGGAGAGGTAGTGGCAGGTACTATTCTCGTCAACTCCTTTCCAGCTTCAGCTTTATTTGATTCTGGTACATCGCATTCATTCATGTCTGCACGATTCGCGACACGGATAGGACTGGAACCCGAGTCATTATCAGTAAGGCTCAATATACTTACTGGTAACGGACTCGTGGGAGTAGATAGAGTATTTTTTTCATGTCGGATCGTAGTTAGCGGTAAAGAATTCCTCGCTAGATTGATAGAGTTCCCGATGGCTGATTATGATGTGGTCTTAGGGATGGATTGGTTGAGGAACCAGTATGCTAGAATAGACTGCCACATCGGTATGGTTGTTTTTAGCATTCCAGACGAGCCAGAGTTTTTTTTCTCCCGAGGCAAAGTTGAACCTTCTCCTCCGGTATTGCGGATGGCAGTAGCAGCAGTGCAGTTACCCCGGATAGTTGAGGAATTTCCGGATGTTTTCCCAGAAGAACTTCCAGGAATGCCGCCAGAGCGGGAGATCGAGTTCACCATAGACTTGATCCCAGGGACAGCCCCAGTGTCAGAGAAAGTTTATAGGATGACGCCGTCAGAATTGGAGATATTGTACAAGATGATTGAAGAACTCAGAACCAAGGGATTCATTCATGCTAGTGGATCGCCTTGGGGAGCCCCGATGCTTCTTGTGAAAAAGAAGGATGGTACATCCTGGATATGTGTAGATTATCGTACCTTGAACTCCGTGACAATCAAGAACAGATACCCTCTCCCGATGATAGATGACTTATTTGATCAGCTCAAAGGGGCAGCAGTATTCTTGAAGATCGACTTGCGCTCAGGATATCATAAGATCAGAGTCAGAGAGCAGGACATTCCGAAGACAGCTTTCAGATCGAGATATGGGCATTGAGAGTTCCTTGTTATGTCCTTTGGAGCAACCAATACGCCGACAGTATTCATGGACCTCATGAATCGCATCTTCATGTCCTACTTGGATCAGTTCGTAATTGTGTTCCTAGACGACATCCTGGTCTACAGCAAGAGTGTAGCGGAGCATGAGCAGCATCTCCGTGTGGTTTTTCAGATTCTCAGGGAGCATCAGTTATATGTCAAGTTCAGTAAATGCGAGTTTTGGCTCGATCGTATTTCGTACTTGGGTCATATCATCACCAGAGAAGGAGTAGAAGTGGATCCCCAGAAGATCGTGGCTATTGAGTCGTGGCCAGTGCCCAGCACAGTTGCAGAAGTTCGTAGTTTTCTTGGCTTGGTCGGCTACTACCGGCGATTTGTTTCAGACTTTGCTCGAATTTCAGCGCCTCTGACCCAGTTGACCCGCAAGGATGTGCAGTTTGCTTGGACAGCAGAGTGCCAGGATTCTTGAGAGATTGAAGCGAGGCTTGATGACGGCTCCTATTCTCACGCTTTCAGATGGAACCGGGGGATTCTCAGTGTATTGTGATGCTTCAGGCAGAGGTTTAGGATGTGTTCTGATGCAGCATGGGAAGGTAATAGTTTATACGTCACGTCAACTTCATGATCATGAGAGGAATTACCCAACCCATGACTTGGAGCTGGCAGCAGTAGTATTTGCACTTAAGTTGTAGAGGCACTACTTGTACGGAGATAGGGTGGAGATTTTCATCCACCATAAGAGCCTGAAGTATGTTTTCACTCAGAAGGATCTTAACATGCGTCAGAGGAGATGGCTGGAGCTTCTTGTAGAGTATGATGTCAACTTACAGTATCATCCTGGGAAGGCCAACGTTGTCGCAGATGCATTGAGCAGGAGAACCGGAGTTTATTTTCTGACAGTGTAACCATAGCTGTTAGCAGATCTTCAGAAGATGGGTATAAAAGTTGTTCTCCCTTCCAGTGTAGCATTGATGGCCAGTATGCAAGTTCAGTCCACTCTAATCGAGAGGATCCGGATGGCACAGTCAGCAGATTCCAAGCTTCAGCGGCTCAGAGCAGAGTGTGAGGCAGGACACAGGCCCGAGTTATGCATCCATAAGGACGGTACACTTCGACATGGTAAGCGTCTTTGTGTATCCAGTGGAGATATCAGACAGGAGATCATGGTAGAGGCTCACAGTTCGCAGTATTCCATTCATCCGGACAGCACGAAGATGTACCGTGATATTCGTCAGCACTTTTGGTGGAATGGCATGAAGAGGGAGATAGCCCGGTTTGTCTCTCGGTGTTTGGTTTGCCAACAAGTTAAAGCTGAACATCAGAGGCCAGCTGGACTTCTTCAGCCCTTGTCGATTCCATAATAGAAGTGGGAGCATGTGACCATGGATTTCGTGACTGGATTTCCTAGATCCCCAACTGGTCGAGATGCTATTTGGGTTATAGTTGACAGGCTCACGAAGGTGGCTCACTTCCTCCCATTTAGAGTTGGCCAGTCGACGGCTCAGCTAGCGGAGATGTACCTCAGACAGATTATCAGATTACGCGGTGTGCCAGTCAGTATCACCTCGGATCGAGATTCCAGATTTACGTTGCACTTTTGGCATAGTCTGCAGAAGAGTTTGGGAACTCACCTCCAGTTTAGCTCAGCTTATCATCCGCAGACTGATGGCCAGTCGGAACGCACAATCCAGACTCTTGAAGATATGTTGCGGTCCTGTACACTCGACTTCGGTGGTTCGTGAAAAGATCACCTGCATCTGGTGGAGTTCTCGTACAACAACAGCTTCCAGACTAGTATCCAGATGGCACCATTCGAGGCACTATATGGTAAGAAGTGCAGATCCTCTCTAGCCTGGGATGATGTAGGAGAGAGGCAAATGCTCGGTTCGGAAATAATTGCTCAGACTGTTGAGGTGGTCAGAAGAGTCAGAGATCATCTCCGAGTTGCCCAAGATCGCCAGCGTCATTGGGCCGATTCTCATCGGCGTCCCCTTGAATTCTCGATCGGCGACCATGTATTCCTAAGGATTTCGCCTAACCGTGGTGTCATTCGTTTCAGCGTACGGGGAAAGCTTAGCCCTAGGTATATAGGGTCGTTCGATATTCTGGAACGAGTAGGAGATGTATCCTATCGTCTCGTACTTTCGTCGTCGCTATGTGAGGTGCATGACGTGTTCCATGTATCCCAATTGCGACGGTATATCCCAAATCCGAACCACATCCTGGATTATTCAGAATTGATTGTTGGTACCAACCTTTCGTATGAGGAGAGGCCCGTGTCTATATAGGACCGGAGAGAAAAGATGCTCAAGAACAAAACTATCAAGTTAGTCCGAGTTGCTTGGGATCATCACTCTTTGGGTGAGTCAACATGGGAGCGTGAGGATGATATCTGATCGCGATATCCCGACCTGTTTGACTCGTGAGGTATAATGTCTTCCTTATGCCTCATGGCTTCGATTCCTTGCTTGTGTGATTGATGGCTTGATTGATTGCCTAGTTATAACTTGCTTGTGATTAGTAAACTTGTCCTTGCCCCTCTAGTCTCTTAATTAAATTCTGAGAACGGAATTCTTTTAAGGTGGGTAGAGTTGTAATGCATGTGGTTCGTATTACGTATTTTGGAATACGTGTACGTATTTTATATTGTATTGCATGATTCCTTACTTGGCTTATCTTGGCATTTCATGGCTTGGTTTACCTTGGGTTGGTTCGGCTAGGCTTGGTTTGCCTTGGTTCATCATGAACCAAGAGGAAAAAAAAACCCTACCTACCACCACCATCCCCATTTATTAGTCCACTCCTCTTTCTCTCTCTTCATTACTCTTCTTCTTCCCTACCATTACTTCTTCACCTACCAGGGAGTAGAGCTTAGGCAAGTACAGCTTGCTTCATGGAGGAACTCAGTTTTTATTGTTCCATTCTCTTCTTCGCAGCATTCTAACCCACTTTAGTACTTAACATTTTTAATTTCCATGGCTCATTGCTTGTAGATCTAAGTTTATTTTATTTTCGGATTTCTTGGGTTTTGATCTACTTAATCTTGTTATTATCAAGTTCTGATGGTTCCTTGTTGTAGAGTATTTTATTATGCCCTATTTTGACCTATGAAAGTTCAGATTTGGACTCTAGATGAAGGTTTTATGCAGCTTGGAAGCCATGGCTTGCATGACTCTTCTTCTCGGAATAATGGAGAAGAAGGACAGTACTTAGCCGCATAGACTTAGCCGCATGACTTCTCATACGGCAAGTTTCCTTCTTGGCCGTATAAGTTATTGCACTCCCAGCCGCATAAGAACCCCGATCACTCGCAGCCGCATATGCTGATTGCTCCTCAGCCACATAAGCTGCCTTGGTCATTAGCCGCATGAACACCAGCCTCCTTAGCCACATAAAGCCGTGGCAATTTCCCAGCCGCATAAGATCCCCTCCATTTCCCAGCCGCATAAGACCCTCTTCATTCCCAGCCGCATGAGCGCATGCCCCTTCAACCGCATAAGCCTATCCCCCTTCAGCCGCATGAGCTCTTGATCCCCCGAGCCGTATGGGCTCTTAACTGAGCCGCATGCGCCCCTTTCTTTTCCTGGCCGTATGGGGACTAGTCCTTCCCAGCCACATAAGAACCCAGCCGCATGAGTTGATCCTGCCGCATAAAGTTTCTAGCCGCATGGACCGATCCGCATGACTCGCTTGACCAGCCGCATAAGACCCGATTCTGGGCCGCATGAACCCGCATCGATCCAGCCGCATGTGCCCTGACCAACCCAGCCGCATGTACTCCCTTTTCCTGGTCGCATATGCTCGTCCTTCTTCAGCCGCATGGACTTCTTTTCGGCCGCATATGCCCGAGTCGCATGGCTCTTCCATTGCCTTGTACTTTATGATTCAATTGTTATTATTAGGCTCATGTCTTGTGACCCTCAGTGTACTTGGGATCTCTTGATAGAATGCTTGTACTATGTTATCCTGTACATGTACCATAAATACGATAGTGGCCCGTAGGGGTGAACTCTTGACAAGTAGCATGACCTGATAGTGGCCCGTCGTGGCGTACTCCTGACAATGTACCTGACATGATATATCTCGAATTGCTGTTGCGACAGCTAACATGACATGACATGACAAGTATAAATAACCTGGACACCGTGGGCGAATGTTCTTGTACAAATGAACTAGTACTATTTTGCATCATGTCTAGGCCCGGGACCCCTGAGTACCACGACCAGGGGTGCCTACCAAATTGACTAAGGCTAGTAACTACAATAATCCAGTAGTCATGAAGAAATTTTCCAGCTACAGGCGATCCCGTTACCTAGGCGCGCTTGGGATCTGTAGCCTGCAGTCGAGTAGGGCACATTTCCAGCACACTGTCATGTGTTGCACCCTCCAAGCTACTTAAGGGTACATGCATTTCCTGGACGATGTACCCACTTGAATTCAACCCTAAATATTTGACCTGGGTAACTTGGATGGTCTGCAGGGCTTGTGGCTGTGGAATAATCTCGCTGCATCTTGCTAGTAACTAGGCCTGTGATAACCCTAGTTAGTTAAAGTATCAAGCCGTACTTATTGCTTGGCCGTGATCGTTGAATGGGGAATAACCAGTCTAGTCTTGTCTTGATCATGTACAAGATTGTTACATGTCCTGAATTTCTTATATTATCTTGCTGATAAATGGAAGAAACCAAGTTCTGTTCAGATGAAAGGTTACAACCCCGGTCCTTGTTTGGTTTAAGGGTTGTAACTGGGTTATCTGAAAGGTTCCATGGTTATCTTACCGTATATCCTCGTGATGCTCTATCTCTCCAGTTTTACTATATTATTATTATATTCTGTGCTAATTGCTGGTTTTAGTTCCTAAGTGAAGCTTTCTTTGTGGCACTTGCTCTTTCTGGGATCTGACCCAGCTGGTTTTGTATGGCCAGATACCGGAGCAGCTCCAGAGGATCTACCGACTTTCCAGTCCGATGGTGACCACCAGGCGTAACCAGGACAACGAGTGGGTTATTTTTGGCTCTCCCACTTTATTGTGAAAAAAATATTATTTTGAGACGTTTAGCCGGCGAGCACCTGTTAGCTCGTATTGTACTTTACTTACTGTCTGCCTACGGACTGTAACATGATTAACAAATCCTAAAGTTGATCATGTATGACTAAACTCTTGCTAGTCCTGACATTTTGTAACGACTAGCTTCATGATCAGCTGAATAGGTAATATTTGGGATGCCTTACTATTGTATATTTGGTGATCTTACATCTTGTAACTATTAATACTTGCTTATGATTGAGACACTAGGCTTGTTCATGACCTTAAGAGACTGTTGGCTTGTAGTTAAACCCTAATGTATCTAGAACAGCCGTGATCATATAGCGAGGTGGGTTGCACTTCAATATACGTAGCTGGCTATGTCTGCCCCCGCTCTCCAATATTCAGGTTCTGGGGCGTGACATCTGTAGTCTTTATACAACATCTATTACCTGAATTTGTCTCGATAATTGTAAGAGCATACTCTTCAAGACTGCTATATGCATCAATATAACTATTATTTATTTCAGATAGAGCAATTTCTCTAGAATTGATCAATAATTAGATTACGTAAACTCTCAAACGAAAGATTTTGATCAATTAAAATAATTTCAGTTAAACCTCCTTCGTAGCCTAACCCATTAAGTATACCACCAACCGAGCATAGTATTGTTAGACTTCTATCCATGGCGAAAAATGAGTTGCTGACTTCTTCTTCTTCAGAAAAGAGTAAGTTTTGTACCAGTAAAAACTACAATCAACTTTTGTGGCCGGAAAGTGGGAAAAGAATGAGAAAACTAAGAACAACAGAGAGAAAGGGATGTCTACAAGAATAAGATTGAATTTTTTATAAAGTATGTCATGCAAGTAGCCGTTGGAAAAGTAAGTATACGTTGCAAATATAACCGTTGAAAATTAAATCAAACAATCAAACCAATAGATAGCCGTTACAAACCAAATTAAACCAATCAAAAAAACCCACAAAATCTAACAAAAACAAAAACCCACAAAACCTAACTAAAACAAAAACCAACCCATGAACCACCATGAACAAACCAACCCATGAACCACCATGAACAAACCAACCCATGAACCACCACTTGGTTCAAGTGGGGGCCCGTCCCCCTCAAATTTCGCCATCTAAGATGGCTAATTTTATTTTCCTTTTTTTTTCTTCTTTTCGCCATCTTAGATGGCTGAATTTTTTTGTTTTCCATTTTTCCGCCATCTCAGATGGCTGAATTTTTGGGTCGGAATTTTTTTTTTTTTGCTTTTGTTTTTCCGCCATCTGAGTTGGCGCAACTTTCGTTATTTCAAATTTTTTGAAACTTGTTTCGTTTGTCCTAATTTATACAAAATTTATTTCGTTACAGTAAATTTTCTGAAGTTTTTAACTTTATACCCTCAATTTTGATAGGAGGGTAGTTTAGTAAAAACAAATTAACAAAAAATTTATGAAGGGACCCAACTTGAAATTAATAGTTGGGGGATGATATTAAGTTAGTATCTATCAAAATTGAGGGTATCATATTAAAATACTGGATTAGTTGAGGGTATCAAGTTACAATTTAGTCTCTCTCTCTCTTTTTGTCCTTCCTCCAAGTCGGACCTCTTTTTTTTGTTATTTTTCCAAGTCGGACCGTGCCTATATAAGCTAGCCGAATGAGAAAAAAAAAATGGAACCCAAAACCTGGGCTCTCGCTTTTTCACTTTCCTTGTTTGGCTATTCCTTGTTTGGCTACAGAACCGATTTTTTGATAGGGTCACCAACTTTTGCATTGGTGAGCTTACCTACACAAATCATAAACATAAATGCTTATAATCTACACTTGCTACATGATCCATATTTTGCCACATAATGCTTAAACTGCCACAAAATTCATACAAAAGTTGCCACAGAACCCATACTTGCTACAAAATCCATATTTGCTACACAAAACATACACTATGAATGCTTAAAATACATACAAATTGCCACAAACCCCATATTTTGCCATAAAAGTAGAAGTAGCCAGATACTACATATAAGAACTGCCACAGAATCCATACAAATAGCAGCAATAAAAAAATTGTCCAGAACCTACAAAAGAGGATGTTGAAGAACTACACATGGAAGAGAAGAAGAAGAAGAAGAAGACGACGACTATGGCTCAGATACTTACATATAAGAAATGCCTTTATTTTCAATCCCAAATCATGAAGAAGTTGCCTCTTCACCCATCATGTTCGATGAGAAATGCATCAAAGTCACAAAACCATCTACAACAAGCAAGTTGTCAATAATATGAAAAATGAATCGAAATTGAAATCACAACAGAACAATACAAAATCTGCAGCAATAAAAAAACGACAATAAGTTATTTTTATCCCTATGTTTTACACTTATTACAGAAATTACTCCGACTTTGAAAGGACCGTCCTTATAGTTTATATTTTCTAAAGAAACTTATAACACTAACAACCCCAAAATTATAAAACAGAGGGGTGGTCATGTGGAATTAATGGATTGGTTTGTGACTCTTTTAGTGGAGTCCCTTGGTCTTCAACCATCATAGATACATGCACATTAATTGATGCATTTAGTTGTTAGTTTCTCCAAGGCGTTGAAATAGGACTAATATAATATATTTCAATAATCAAAGGTTTAATGGAGTCTTGTGGGATAGCCATATCCTTGGCTATATAAGGAGCCAGTAAAGGCGTTTGAAGATATCAATTGTGTGAGAGTTTTAATATGAGAGAAACAGTTGACGTGTATAAGAAGCCTTGTACCTTTTGTGAGAGTTTGAGAGCTCTCTTGTACCTTTATAACCTCCATTGCTAGAGTGATTTTGATTATTTCTTGCTACTCCGCATACATAGACTGTCGAACTGCATTATCATATTGGTGTGTTTATTACTTTGTTCTTATATTATTTGTTACATATATTATTGTTTGGTTTCTTTTCTTGGTTCGTCTTGGTGCTCACATGCACAACAATTGGTATCAGAACGGGTTTTAGATCGACAGACAAATATGATTGACCAACAAGAAGGAAATAATAGGGTTGCAAGGACTACGGTATAGAATGCTAAATTTGAGGTAGAATTTTTTGATAGAACTAAGAACTTTGGTATGTGGCAGCGTGAGGTTAAAGATGTCTTAGCTCAACAAGATTTCGACATATCATTGGAAAATAAACCGGAGACCATGTCAAATTTATATTGGCATAAAATAAATTGATTGTCTTGCCCGACAATTTTGTTTATGCTCGGTAAATCCCAAAAGTGCTTTGTGATGCGAGAGACATCGGCTAAGGAGTTATGAAAAAATTAGAAGACAATTACATGACAAAAAGCATTGAGAATCGTCTATACTTAAGAAACAGTTGTATCAATTTCAGTACAAAGGTGGTATGAAAATGATTAAACATTTTGATGCATTTAACAAGTTGATTGATGATCTATTAAATTTGGATGAGGATATTAAGGATGAAGATAAAGCCTTAATTTTGAACTTGTTGTCCGACTCATATGATTTATGGTAAAGACAATTAAATTTGATGATGTGCCAAATGCACCGATGAATCATGAAGTTAGACATATTGATAAACATAAAAATACCTCATATGCCCTGGTTGTCAGAGGTAGATCAGTTGAAAAGAAAATTTTGGTAGAAATAAGTCTCAATCTCATCCAAGAGGACACTCCAAAAATAGGAGTGATCTTAATAAAGGCCATTGGAAAAAGAATTGTCCTAAGTTGCAAAAGCAAAATAAATCTTCTACTAGTGCTAATATTGAATCCAGAGAGAATGAATCTGTTTGTGATTTGGCTGTTGCACTTACTTGTAATTCTGAAATATGGATTTTAGATTCCGATTTTTCTCAGCATGTGTCCAAATCATGATTGGTTTACTAATTTAAATTATGATATAAATGGAACTATTTTGTTGAGTGATGATTATGCGTGTGATAAAAAAGGAGTTGGAACAATTAAGTTGAAACTCCATGATGATGTTATTAGAGATCTAACAATGTTTGGTATGTACCTGATTTAAAAAAGATTTAATTTCTTTGGAGGTTAATGGTTTTAATAGCAATATGTCTAATGGTGCTCTTAAAGTAACTAAAGGAGAGATGGTTGTGATGAGGGAAACCAGGCAACAAAATTTGTATTTGTTACATGGCAGAACAATTGTAGGTGAAGCAGCCATCATTTTTGAAATGGCAGATCCTGATATTACAAGATTATGCCACATGAGACTTTGGCATGCTGGTGAAAAAGTTCTCCAAGGGCTTGCGAAGCAGAGGTTGTTGAAAGGAGCTAGAACTTGCAAGCTTTACTTCTGCGAGCATTGAGTTTTGGGCAAACAAACAAGAACAAAATTTGGCAGTGCTATACATTAGACTAACGTATCCTTGACTATGTGCACTCTGATGTGTCACGACACGCTCCTAAATAACTAGATACGAGTCAGACACGCCCAACCGACGATGTAGACACAACGCAGTAAGCTATATTTAATCCTTAGAAAAACTCCAAATAACATGATCAAACAATCTCATCACAGCTAGTATCACGTTCCTAGAACAGATCACCACATCATCACACATTCTACTATATACTTTTAATACATCTTTACAAAAACATCCGGAGACAAATTCGGTAATCATATCCTCCAAAGATAACTCTGATACACTTGTTCCATAAAGAATATAATACAATAAAACATTCTAATCTAATCTTCTATAATCCTCCAAATGTCAAAAAGTTGTCGTCCAATCCAGTGTCATCCACATCTTCTTACCCTAGTCTAATATGTCAACAATTCAGTCAGAAAAGGAGCAAAGTACAATTCATAACAGTGAAACAAGTACAACACATGCACAAGTAAAGATGCAATAAAATATAACTAACCTGAAACACCATAGATGCAAGAACCTACTGAAACATGAAACATGTAGCAAGAAGATCATGACCAATGATTTGAAATACGTACTAAATATGTGACCGGCTGGACAAAGCACATGGATAAGGGTACGGCTTAATCACACGTGCATAGGTGTGTGATTAGGCTATCATTCCATACCTAACTAGCATTTGGCTAGCTTTGGTCACATATATGTAGCATTTTCCCTTCCCAAGTACAAGTAAAGAACAAGAGCACATGATGAGCACAATAACCAGAAGCACATGATCAATCGTGTAAACAATGTGTCCAACATAAAACAAGTCCACATAAAGTAAATAAGTCAAAGCCATTGAATGTACTAACCTTGTCTTGGATGACCAAATATGTCTCAGTGTCCATCTAGAATAGGGCAAGAATAGATTAGATTCTAAAATAGCAACTAGCTAAATTGCTAATTATCAAGCTAATTTTAATATTTAATACATATATAAATAATTATAGCTAATTACTAACTAATATTAACTGACCAATATATATACATATATATTGAGGTGTCCACTTCTTACTGGTGCTTGGAGGCATGCCTCCAAGGCGGCTCGAACCCGCTCCACTGCGTCGGGGTACTCTACTATTCCTAACGGGCTACGGCCCCAGGGACCACACACACACACACACACACACACACACACACACCACACACTATATATATATATATATATATATATATATATATTTTATATATATATATATATATATATATATATATATATATATATATATATATATATATATATATATATATATATATATATATACACCATTCCCAACGGGCTACGGCCCCAGGGACCTCTCTCTCTCTCTCTCTCTATATATATATATATATATATATATATATATATATATATATACTTAGCAAAATAGAGACAAAAATAGCTTTTAAGTAAATACTAACAATTAAAGAGAGTTTTAATCTTAGCAAATTATTTTAGCTAGTAAAAATAGTTTTAGCAAAACATTGAGAGTAAAATATTTAAAATATTTGCTATCTAAAAATACTACTAAGAAATAATAAAAAAGTGTTAGTAATAATAATAACAGTAACAAAGATAACACTAATATTTGTAATCCCAAAATCTGCTCAGCCTAAACCTTCTAGCCAACAACCCTTTCCTTTTCCTTTTCTTTTTCCTTTTCCTTTTTCTCTTTTTATTTTACTGTCTTACTCTAGCCTGGCCCATACTCAGGCCAAAACCCATCTTCTTAACTCTAAACTCTTCCTCACATTCTCTCTCCCTTACTCACTCTTCCATAACACACACACACACACACACACACACACACACACACACACACAGCCGCAGCCCCCTCGGTCACGTCCCGATCCCGCTAGGGGTGTTCGTCCTCACTTTGATTCCTGCGGGATCGTTCGTCCTCGCTAAGGCATGATGTCGTACAAGCTTAAGTTGCGCTTGCACAAGGCCAGTACCTGCAAAAAACAACTAGACAACACAAAACATAAAACACAATGCAAGCAGAACATTTAATACATAAAACCAAATTTGACACAGAGTTTTGAAGTAGAAAATACTTCTTTTATTGATAACTTGATAGGATTACGTACAAAGCTTGCGACTCAAAATGCCATAGCTTGGCTTACATATCTCTCTTTGAACTCTTTTGAAAAATAACCACAATGCCCATACATCATATCTCTTATTATATGAACCAAAAGTAAAGACAACTTCAAAAGAAAACTTGTAAACTAGACTTGAAATGAAAACAGCTTCGAGGCGATCAAACAAGCCCTACTGGCTAGACGAGCTTTAGCGCCTCACCGAAAGTCCCATGTCTCGTGCCACAATGTGGGTCAGTACGCAACATGTACTAGTGAGCGGCTATTGGCCAAACTCACATAAATATGCACTAAGTAGATAGTGAAGCTAGCATTCATTATTATGTCATCTTTCTACTTGTCTAGGTTCTTTTTAACAATTCATAAGAAACATAAACAATATAAAGCACTTGCATAGTCATTCTTACCCATCGTCGATAGTCATCCCTGCACAAAACAGGTTAGCACAATTTGCATATATATGAATAAAACTTACGTTCCATCTCTGCATGTTAGGTTTGTAATAAATTCGGTCTATATGCATGAGCCTAACTACTTGTCGGTCTACGGGTATTCCTATTATTAGCAGTTGGGACGTTCTAGCCCATCTCACTAATAGACTAACACCCCCTGATCGTGGGGACTCCTAGTCCCAGTGTGTCATGTTCCCTCCTAGGTCGAGCGATTACAGGTGCCCCCAGAATCGGTCGAGAGATTACTACCTTGTGCACAAGTTGTCCAGACCAATGCGAATACAGCTATCAAATAAAATTACTATGCACTAGTCTAGCAACATGTAAGCATTTTTATCTTCATCTTTTCTTTGCACGGTCTGGCCATGTTTTCCATACAGAGCTATCTCTTTTAAGCAATTCATAAGAGTGTATAACAGTTCATATTGAAGCAAGTAAGCGACAGTTCCAAATTACATGTGGTTCATTCATTTATCTTATCTTATCTTTTGTTATGGTGGTATCGTTGATCAGAGGGACGTAACAAAAGAGTTGACTAGGGATCATTTTGTTAAGGCGTGGAGATAAATGGTAGATCGGTCAAAGCAACTCACCAAAATGAATCTACTTGAGAGAAGGAGGGACTTCACGCACCGATCACGCACCGCCTAAGCGTCCTATATTGGCACCAACATTTGATTAACATACTTCAATCTCTTTCTCTCAAGATTTGGAATGAATACGTAATACGATAAAAGAGAACAATGAAAACCAATCAACGAAAACTAACACGAAAACACATTCATCAAAATCAAGCAACGAGAAAATATCCAATGAAAATCGAAAACTCTTGGACTCATTTCAACAGAAGCTGATCCATCAGTTGGAAAGGTTCATTATATTTTGTCAATGATCCAACGATACCGGCAAAAGTTTCCCATTGACTCAGTTGAGACTGAGCCAACAAGCCGTAGGTATTACATAGTGAACCGCGAGGAGCGGGACACTACACCCTCTCTATCAGGAAACCCTAGCTAAAAAAGAATAAGAGGAGGAAGAAGAAGAATATGGAGAAGAAGAAGAACGAGAGCGAGGAAAAGATAAAGAATAAGCTCACCTCGGTGATGTTGGGTGGGTGTTCGGCGCCGGAGTGGCTCGGGTACGAGGATGGTGCCAAGGCGTTGCGACGACGATAAGTTCCAGATCTGATCTGGCCATGACGGTTCTTGAGGCGGCTAGGGTTCCGGCGAGGTCAGATCTTAGGCAGTTGCGGCTCCGGTCATGTGGTAGTCAGCGTGCTGTAGTCCACGGTCATGACGTCGAGGACGGTGGTGCTCGATGGCTCGTCGACAGTTCTGAAGCGGTGGCGCTTCGAGGAGGTAGTAGATCTACTAGATCTGGTCGACGATGGCTACTTACTCCGGCAAGGCAGATCACCAGACACGTGGTAATGGCGGTGAGCGGCGGCGGATCACCAGACACGCGATAATGGCGACGAGCGACGGATGATCGGACGTCCATATCCGATCTGGACATAACAGATGATGCTCGAGAAAAAATTAGGGTTAGGTTTTGTAAAACCCCTAAATTTCTACTATATTTTTTTATTTTATTTTTAGTACCGATTTAAAATTTTGTATTGTACATCACGTAATCGTATTTTTCGTCGCGCACGAAATTTTATTTTTGCTCGACGAGTGCGAATATGTGCGAGCGTACATATTTTAGAAAAATATTTTCTATCTTTTATAGTTTCAAAATAATATACATAATAATTATTTTGTTATCGTACCCAAGTTTCCAAATTATTATTTTATTCATTATTTATAAAAAGTCTTCGTGAAAACAGTTATTAGTAATAAATATTATTATTCCCGTATACATATATATTTCATAAAAATTTATTAAGTTTATATTGTAAATAATAATGTATTTTCGAAATTAATTATTATAGTAATTTTTGGAAAACATATTTTAAATTATTGAGACATTTAAATCTTGATTTAAAAATTGTGGATTTATTTAAATGGTTAAGTATTTAAAATTTATTTATCTCATAAATTTTGTACTAGAAATTTAATTTGATTTAAATTAGATATTTAATTTGAAATTAGATTGGGATATAGATTGGATTTGGATATGATTGCTTTAAATTAAATTAGGAAATATCTAATTTGGGTTTTAAATATCCTAGTCCATATCTAATTGGAAATTCCCACATCCTATAAATATGCAGGTACTCCTCCAACCTTTTTATTATTTTCTCCACAATTTCTTCCAAAAATTCCACAAAACCAAAGTTCCACCCGAAGATGTGCACCGTGTCCGTGTTCCCTCCCCGTCTTATTCCATAATTACAAATACATTTTCGTCTCTCCGTGTCGGACAAACCCCGACACAAATAACCCTAGCCCTAATCCTAACCCTACCCCAGACCGTCCTGTCGTCCTCCGACCATCCCCAATATCGCCACCATTGTCGTTCCCTGCCTGCGCTGAACCCCTGCCCTCACAGGACCACCCCCTTCATCACCGCCAACCACGACCACACACCCGGCCACCTTCATCACCATCATCCCGGCAAAACCACCACAGCCCCTGTCAAGACCAACCCATCGAGACCAAATCATCCCCGACGCCACCATTACAGAAACTACCACCACTGCCTTAGCCGTCACCACCGTCGCCAGCCAAACCCATCACCAAGCCTCTCTCTCTGTCCTCCCCGTCGACTTCCTACACAACCCCGAAACCCTCGCCAAACACCAGTTCCGAGCCCCAAGCCATCACCACCGCCCGTGGTGACACGCCACCGACCGAACCAACACCACAACCACCAGCATCATCACCACGCCACCACCGTACTTCGGCCACCATGGCCGAGCGCCACCACCAGAATACCGGAACCCACCGCCACCAAGAAAGGGAAAGAAAACAAAAAAAACAACAACACACACACCCTTACCTCCGCCGGCCGGATCCGCGAGCGCCGACCCCGGCGCCTCTGCCTCAGCGAGCCGCTCACCCCTCCGCGCCTCTTCCCCTTCCGCCACGTCCTCGCCTCCGTGGCCGCCATCCAGATCTGCTGAGCCTCCGCCCACAGCCTCTATCCGCCCTCTTCCTGAGACCTTCGTCGTCGTCTCCGCCGCCGCCCCACTCCTCCGCGGCCGGCGAACTCCCCGAACGCCTCACCGCCTAAATCCTCCTCTTCCACCGTGCCCTTTCCTCGGCCAGCGCTTGGACGCGCCGCCGCGTCCTCAACCCTACTCCGATCACCGCCCCACTCGACGCCCTCTCCCTTCCTCCGCCGCCGGACCACCACGAAAACCCGCCTGAGCGGTGAGCCCAGCCTCTCCCCCTCTCTCAGCTCCTCTTCTCCCTCACTCGCTCGATCTCTCTCTCTCTCCCACTCTGATCTTTCTTCCTTCTTCGTTGAGTATTCTCCTCGAAAAGGAGAACACGAATATTCTGTATAAATTTTTATTTATTTAATTTATTTAGTTAGTTTATTATTATTTGATTGTTTTTTTTGATTTGTTACTACTGTTTCATTTGTATTATTATTATTATTATTATTAAACAGTAAATCTTTTTACTTAGTTGTTTTTATTATATTATTATTAGTTATTAGATATTTTCTTATTAGTAGTGTTTTTGTTATTTTATTATTTAAATAATTATTCAATTGTTTTGTTACTGTTGAGTGTTTTTTTTGTGAGCATCTATTATTATTATTACCATCTTTATTATTATTATTATTATCATTATTTTTATTTATTATTTTCCAGTATTATTATTAGCAAGTAAGCAGTCTAGACAAGATTTTTTATTATTATTATTATTATTATTATTATTATTATTATTATTATTATTATTATTACTTTTACCGTGCTAAGTTTGCGATTATTTGGTTATTATTATTAATAAGTAGTTTTGATATTTTATCATGGTTATCAAATATTTTCAAAGTCATCTTGTAAAAAAAATACTATATTTGACTTAGTAGATTTTAAAATACTGTTTTAAAACCATAAACAAATTTTCTGGATTATTGATATTTTATCTAGAAATATTTTGACCAAAAATATATATAAATATATATAGATTTCTACCTAAAATTGTATTTTGACAACTTAGAGTTTTTTTTTTTGCCGAAAACGATTTTCTTGACTTTAAGTATTTTTGTATTTCTCCTAAAAATATTTTGACTTATGAAAACTAGTTTTAGGAAGTATAAATATTTTCTAAAAGCTCGTATATATAAATATTATTTATCCATTATTCTTTGATTTTTCTTCTGTCCGTATCCAAGTCCTATTGTTCCTATTCCTTCGCCCATTTCGAGACTACCTTATGTCCACCCTAACTAAGTTGACCATTCTGGACCCGATGGAACTGTCCGTGCCACCAACAGAGATCTCCTTGTGTAGTTGTTACACCAAAGTTGCAGATCGTGCCACCTTGATCATCGCAGCACACCAGGCGCCCTACCAGGCAAGACACCTTGCCATTAGCTGTTTAATTATTTTAGCTCATATTTCATGCATGTTCATTATTTTCTTTATGCAAATAAACTGTGATACATGGCATAACTGTTAGAACTTACTGTTCATTTATTTTCCTGCTATGTATTATTTTTCTTACATTAAACCTAGATTTAAGGGACCACCTTGTGTATTGCATTCATTGGCCTTGACACGTTGTAACACGAGGTTGTGTGTCGCATGTAGAATACGGAAGTGCGTGATTGGCTGGCCACCAGTACGTACAAGCCGTGCGATAGGAATAACCGCTAATAGAGATTGCATGCTAGTTTGACTTAGCGGTTATAGTGGTTTGTGTTATGGATACAACACAGTAGGCATTGGGCGGGGAGGACTATTCCTTAGCGTATGGACTTTGATGCACTTTTCCTTGTGACCCGGACTCTCCGCTGGAGATACGGGGTTGATGACCCAAGATTACTGACGGCCACTGACGATTCTGCGGAACGTCATGCTCTTCTTGATGGGGCCTCTGGTGCCCAAAGGGGGACTACGCCGATCCTATTCAGCCAGGGCCCATGCGTAGGAAGGATTGTTCTTAACAACATTTCACTTAGAATGGTAGGCTACCCTATCCGTTAGGTACGAGTACTTTTGGTTTGGGTACTTGTATCTGACCGTGGCTTGGAACAATAACTTGTCGCAGATTAGTTCGTCACATCTTGTCCTTGTTTGGTTGTAGGTGTGACTTACTACTTCGATGAGAAGGTATTGAACCTTGTTGGGGTCCGGATACCATATTGGATTCATAGCATGGGAAGATACGTTACCGTGAATTAATTTACCATCTCCTGTCCTTGTTTGGATGGGGGGATGGTACGCTCGTTCAGTAGGTGCGTATTGGACCATGTTATAAATTCGATTGACTTATTTATTGAGCAATATTTATTCAGTTTATATGACATGCTATTATGTGTCATGTTACGTCCCTCTGAGGACCTGGTTGTCTTGCCAGGTGTGTGCTATTGTCTTTCGCTGGTGCTTTAGCTCTAGCCGTGATCTTCGCTATTTCTTCGAGGATGATTGCATTTGGATCGTCTTCGCTTCTCTCGCCACTCATTTTATTTTTTCTATGTACTTTTCCTTATTTTGTTGGTAGTGGATTTGTCTCCGCCCAACATATTGTATCAAGACAAATTTATTTTCATTATATGATATCTTTTATTCATTTATTCTGTGTGGATGAGATTAGTTATGGTTCTACTGCATTTTACAGCTTATGTATTTATACGAGGCTTCCATATATTGGAGTATACTTCGTATAAATATAGCTGGCATGTCTACGTTCCTAATTCCTACGTATTTTGGGACTGGGGCGTTACATGTTTTTGTGGTGGCCCATGCAGGTCAAGATAAATTGTTTGGTTACCTTACCGTACCAAGCAAGCCTGCGTATAGGATTAGAAGTTTAGGATCTCATCCACATACTTGACCTCTTCCTTGATTTTATCTACCGTTTGACTCATCAATTGCATCTTGCTTGCTTCCTTCCATCCTTATTCTTATCTTTCCTTCGTGCTTGCTAGAGATTGACCCTACTAGTTAGTTGTCCCAAAATACCATTAGTTTAATTCTTTAAGTTGGGTAGAATACCTTATGAACTAGCAACCCCTTTTTGACCTAGTGACCTATATTAGCAAGCTTATTTAGATCCTAGAATCTAGAGGACCTAACCCGTCTAGCCAACCAAGGACTTGGGCAAGAAGACTATAGGACGACTGTATGACTTAGAATCATTCTGCTTTCTTTCAATCTTAATCTCTCGTGCCCATGTTTTTACCATCTTGACTAATGATGTTAATGTAGCTTAGTTTTTGCAAGCTTATTCTTTTATCAAGCTTGTTTTAAGACATATGTTATGTGGGCATGTCCACTAACATATGGTCTAATCAGAACCGGTGCATGATGGTCTGATCAACCGAGTGCACTTTGGTTCGCTTTTATCTATTATTCTACGTGGATGGGAACATAATTAAACTTTGCCCTTACAATCCCATCCACGACTGCCTTGACAATTCTTTTGGAATTATTCGATCGTCTTTGAGATCACGTATTCGTATTCGATAACGCCTCCTTCGACCTCTATATTGCTTTCGTCTTCACCTATTTTAGGAGGACGGAAGCGTTGTGCTAGAAATTCCTCTAGCTATCCTATCACCTAATGACCATTATCATTCGATTTGCCATATCTTTGTCTTGAACTACTCGACCCTATCAAGACCCTCTAATCGCTTAATTAAAGCGAATCTATTTCGTTCTCTTAATCGTGACCCTCATTCATTACCCGTGACCATACCGTATTGTTTTTCTACGATCTAGATCGCGATTTCTTTCAACATGATTTTGTGAAAACATTGTCATCATTGGATTCCCATTGATACCCCCTTGTGTCCTCTCATCCCCCTACAAATTCTTAATTTCGAGGACGAAATTCTTTTAAGTTGGATAGGATGTAAAACCCCTAAATTTCTACTATATTTTTTTATTTTATTTTTAGTACCGATTTAAAATTTTGTATTGTACGTCACGTAATCGTATTTTTCGTCGCGCACGAAATTTTATTTTTGCTCGACGAGTGCGAATATGTGCGAGCATACATATTTTAGAAAAATATTTTCTATCTTTTATAGTTTCAAAATAATATACATAATAATTATTTTGTTATCGTACCCAAGTTTCCAAATTATTATTTTATTCATTATTTATAAAAAGTCTTCGTGAAAACAGTTATTAATAATAAATATTATTATTCCCATATACATATATATTTCATAAAAAATTATTAAGTTTATATTGTAAATAATAATGTATTTTCGAAATTAATTATTATAGTAATTTTTGGAAAACATATTTTAAATTATTGAGACATTTAAATCTTGATTTAAAAATTGTGGATTTATTTAAATGGTTAAATATTTGAAATTTATTTATCTCATGAATTTTGTACCAGAAATTTAATTTGATTTAAATTAGATATTTAATTTGAAATTAGATTGGGATATAGATTGGATTTGGATTTGATTGCTTTAAATTAAATTAGGAAATATCTAATTTGGGTTTTAAATATCCTAGTCCATATCTAATTGGGAATTCCCACATCCTATAAATAGGCAGGTACTCCTCCAACCTTTTTATTATTTTTTCCACAATTTGTTCCAAAAATTCCACAAAACCAAAGTTCCACCCGAGGATGTGCACCGTGTCCGTGTTCCCTCCCCGTCTTATTCCATAATTACAAATACATTTTCGTCTCTCCGTGTCGGACAAACCCCGACACAAATAACCCTAGCCCTAATCCTAACCCTACCCCAGACCGTCCTGTCGTCCTCCGACCATCCCTAATATCGCCACCATTGTCGTTCCCTGGCTACGCCGAACCCCTGCCCTCACAGGACCACCCCCTTCATCACCGCCAACCACGACCACACACCCGGCCACCTTCAACACCATCTTCCCGGCAAAACCACCACAGCCCCTGTCAAGACCAATCCATCGAGACCAAATCATCCCCGACGCCACCATTACAGAAACTACCACCAATGCCTTAGCCGACACCACCGTCGCCAGCCAAACCCATCACCAAGCCCCTCTCCCTGTCCTCCCCGTCGACTTCCTACACAACCCCGAAACCCTCGCCAAACACCAGTTCCGAGCCCCAAGCCATCACCACCGCCCGTGGCGACACGCCACCGACCGAACCAACACCACAACCACCAGCATCATCACCACGCCACCACCACACTCCGGCCACCATGGCCGAGCGCCACCACCAGAATACCGGAACCCATCGCCACCAAGAAAGGGAAAGAAAACCAAAAAAAACAACAACACACACACACCTTACCTCCGCCGGCCGGATCCGCGAGCGCCGACCCGGCGCCTCCGCCTCAGCGAGAAGCTCACCCCTCCGCGTCTCTTCCCCTTCCGTCGCGTCCTCTCCTCCGTGGCCGCCGTCCAGATATGCTGAGCCTCCGCCCACAGCCTCCATCCGCCCTCTTCCTGAAACCTTCGCCGTCGTCTCCGCCGCCGCCCCACTCCTCCGCGGCCGACGAACTCCCCGAACGCCTCACCGCCTAAATCCTCCTCTTCTGCCGTGCCCTTTCCTCGGCCAGCGCCTGGACGCGCCGCCGCGTCCTCAACCCTACGCCGATCACCGCCCCACTCGACGCCCTCTCCCTTTCTCCGCCGCCGGACCACCACGAAAACCCGTCGGAGCGGTGAGCCCAGCCTCTCCCCCTCTCTCAGCTCCTCTTCTCCCTCACTCGCTTGATCTCTCTCTCTCTCTCTCTCTCCCACTCTGATCTTTCTTCCTTCTTCATTGAGTGTTCTCCTCGAAAAGGAGAACACGAATGTTCTGTGTAAATTTTTATTTATTTAATTTATTTAGTTAGTTTATTATTATTTGATTTTTTTTTTGATTTGTTACTACTGTTTCATTTGTATTATTATTATTATTATTATTATTATTATTATTAAACAGTAAATCTTTTTACTTAGTTGTTTTTATTATATTATTATTAGTTATTAGATATTTTGTTATTAGTAGTGTTTTTGTTATTTTATTATTTAAATAATTATTCAATTGTTTTGTTACTGTTGAGTGTTTTTTTTTGTGAGCATCTATTATTATTATTATTACCATCTTTATTATTATTATTATCATTATTTTTATTTATTATTTTCCAGTATTATTATTAGCAAGTAAGCAGTCTAGACAAGATTGTTTTTATTATTATTATTATTATTACTACTTTTACCGTGCTAAGTTTGTGATTATTTGGTTATTATTATTAATAAGTAGTTTTGATATTTTATCATGGTTATCAAATATTTTCAAAGTCATCTTGTAAAAAAAATACTATATTTGACTTAGTAGATTTTAAAATACTGTTTTAAAAACCATAAACAAATTTTCTGGATTATTGATATTTTATCTAGAAATATTTTGACCAAAAATATATATAAATATATATAATTCCTACCTAAAATTGTATTTTGACAACTTAGAGTTTTTCTTTTTGCCGAAAACGATTTTCTTGACTTTAAGTATTTTTGTATTTCTCCTAAAAATATTTTGACTTATGAAAACTTGTTTTAGGAAGTATAAATATTTTCTAAAAGCTCGTATATATAAATATTATTTATCCATTATTCTTTGATTTTTCTTCTGTCGTTATCCAAGTCCTATTGTTCCTATTCCTTCGCCCATTTCGAGACTACCTTATGTCCACCCTAACTAAGTTGACCATTCTGGACCCGATAGAACTGTCCGTGCCACCAACAGAGATCCCCTTGTGTAGTTGTTACACCAAAGTTGCAGATCGTGCCACCTTGATCATCGCAGCACACCAGGCGCCCTACCAGGCAAGACACCTTGCCATTAGCTGTTTAATTATTTTAGCTCATATTTCATGCATGTTTATTATTTTCTTTATGCAAATAAACTGTGATACATGGCATAACTGTTAGAACTTACTGTTCATTTATTTTCCTGCTATGTATTATTTTTCTCACATTAAACCTAGATTTAAGGGACCACCTTGTGTGTTGCATTCATTGGCCTTGACACGTTGTAACACGAGGTTGTGTGTCGCATATAGAACACGGAAGTGCGTGATTGGCTGGCCACCAGTACGTACAAGCCGTGCGATAGGAATAACCGCTAATAGAGATTGCATGCTAGTTTGACTTAGCGATTATAGTGGTTTGTGTTGTGGATACAACACAGTAGGCATTGGGCGGGGAGGACTATTCCTTAGCATATGGGCTTCGATGCACTTTTCCTTGTGACCCGGACTCTCCGCTGGAGATACGAGGTTGATGCCAAGATTACTGACGGCCACTGACGATTCTGCAGAACGTCATGCTCTTCCTGATGGGGCCTCTGGTGCCCAAAGAGGGACTACGTCGATCCTATTCAGCCAGGGCCCATGCGTAGGAAGGATTGTTCTTAACAACATTTTACTTAGAATGGTAGGCTACCCTATCCGTTAGGTACGAGTACTTTTGGTTTGGGTACTTGTATCTGACCGTGGCTTGGAACAATAACTTGTCGCGGATTAGTTCGTCACATCTTGTCCTTGTTTGGTTGTAGGTGTGACTTACTACTTCGATGAGAAGGTATTGAACCTTGTTGGGGTCCGGATACCATATTGGATTCATAGCATGGGAAGATACGTTGCCGTGAATTAGTTTACCATCTCCTGTCCTTGTTTGGTTGGGGGGATGGTACGCTCGTTCAGTAGGTGCGTATTGGACCATGTTATAAATTCGATTGACTTATTTATTGAGCAATATTTATTCAGTTTATATGGCATGCTATTATGTGTCTTGTTACGTCCCTCTGAGGACCTGATTGTCTTGCCAGGTGTGTGCTATTGTCTTTCGCAGGTGCTTTAGCTCTAGCCGTGATCTTCGCTATTTCTTCGAGGATGATTGCATTTGGATCGACTTCGCTTAGCTCGCCACTCATTTTATTTTTTCTATGTACTTTTCCTTATTTTGTTGGTAGTGGATTTGTCTCCGCCCAACATATTGTGTCAAGACAAATTCATTTTCATTATATGATATCTTTTATTCATTTATTCTGTGTGGATGAGATTAGTTATGATTCTACTGCATTTTACAGCTTATGTATTTATACGAGGCTTCCATATATTGGAGTATACTTCGTATAAATACAGCTGGCATGTCTACGTTCCTAGTCCTACGTATTTTGGGACTGGGGCGTTACAGGTTTTGATTAGAAATTAGGGTTTGGGTGTCTGTAGCAGTGTCGTGTCAAGGGACAACGACATGGGAGATTGGTGCCCTTGATGTAATCATGTGTCGGAGAACACAGGACACGATAGGGGTGGAGTCGAAACGGGAGTGTCTATGTCAGGGAGTGAATGTAAATAAAAATAGAATTAATAAAATGGACACAGATATGACACGATCATTAGGACACTAATGATTGATTTAGGAATAAATAATCTATCATTAATGGGTCTATTTATAGCCTCATTAGGAAAGTCCTAGAATCTCTAGGCACATGGGCTATGAGGAATATTTATGGAATATTCTAAACTAATCCTGATTAGTTAATGATGATATTCTAGAATATTCTCACCAAGTCATGTGGCTAATCATTCCATAATGGCTTTCCTAAAATAACCATCTCACTTAAGAGTAATTACAAATATGTCATTCTATAATAGGAAACCAAGATTAATCTAAATAAAATATTATAACTAATCATCAAATAAATTCTATAAAATATTAGATGAAAATCATAGCTAATTATCCAATGGAAATCATGATCATTGTCTAACAATATAATTAAAATAAAAGTTACTAAATAAATTTAAGTAAAATATTTAGAAAATGATTAGAAAAATAAAAAATATTAGGAACAAATCTAAATCTTATTTATTTGGGAATAGAGGGGTTACAAATCTACCCTCCTTAGAAAATTTTGTCCTCAAAATTTCAAGAGTAGTGGTAGAGAAGAACAAACGATTTACAAAGAAGGACGTTGTAGGTACTAAGAAACAAATCTCAAACAGGAAAATAAGGAATTTTTATGTACTACAGAAACAAATCTCAAACAAAAAGTCTAGCTACTAAAGGAAAACCTAAAAGGAAAGATCGGATTGTGATCCACGGTCTTCTCCTAGGGGTGAGCATTCGGTTAATTCGGTTCAAACCGAACCGAATAACCGAAAACCGAATAGGACCGAAAACTGAATAAGCAAAATGGAAATCGAACTGAATTAAACCGAACCGAATTAAATCGGTCTGAATTTTCATTTATTCGAATTTTCAGTTTATTTGCACTTTTTTGTTAATATATATAGTAAATAAATTTATCTAAATAATTTAGTATATACATATATATATTTATTTAGTATATACCTATATACATTAATATATATATATATATATATATATATATATATATATATATATATATATATATATATATATATATATATATATATATTAACAAACCACCCCTTTTTATTCATGAAATGCACAAAATGCCGAAGCCTTTACAAGTAAGCGCTAAAAGCAAAATAAACAAGACAAAAAAAAAGGTGGTCTCTCTTGGCAACAATCATGAGGACAGCAGATCCTAGAACGCCTGGTGGCCATGGTTGCACAGACGAGCGATCTTGAGGCTCTGGAGGATGGCTTCGCGAGTGAGCTATTCGACGGTGAATTGTCGTCCTTCGTATCTAGCTTTGTTGTAGTTTTTTCATAAGACCCACGTGGTGGCGGCTGCAACGATCTAGTGGCAATAAGACGCGTTGGCCCAGGATGCCAGAAGATTGTTGAAGCTCCCAACAACCATGGCCAAGCTGCAGCGGTGAGAGAAGGCCGACCAGACGGTCGCTGTCGAGTCGCCATGTCGGAGGATGTGGTCTATAATTTCTGACTGTTTTTCTGTGCAGCAATGACACGCGGACGCTAAACTAAAACCAATAGTGGTGAGGATGTCATCAATGGGAAGTTTTTTGCGGATAACTCGCCACACTAGGAATGACCATTTCTTTGGTATATAGTGGTGCCAGAAAGGTCCCAAAATAGGTGCGGGAGGCCCAACACCGCGAACGAACCTTCTGGCCAAGGCCACAATGAAGGCACCGTTGGTGGTCTCCGACCACGAGAGCGCGTCGTCTGTTATGCCAATCTTAAAGCCGGAGTTTCGGAGCACGAAAGCGGCCTCATCTTCCATCCAATACTGGACTCTGGGCCAATTCCAGTTGCCTGCAGGGTTCCATAGTTCTCTGATTTTGCTGATTGCCAGGACAGCGGGGATGCGAGGGATAAGGTCGGCACCCATCCACCGTTCAAGGAATAGCTGAGAGTCCCTGGCGCCCAGCTGAAGGCGAATCTTAGGTTCCGCGATTGTGCGGCCATGCAGGATACGACACCAAGCAGTAAAAGATCTATTGTTGCTGATAGCAGTCACCGGGTGGATGTGTTTAAAATATCTGGCCTTCATGAAGCGTGCCCAGAGGGTACAACTCATGCAAATCTTCCACCACAGTTTCATGGAGAAGGCATCCACATGTGTTGCAGTCAGCTGAATCCCAGCCCCCCTCATCAGTGGGCTTGGCGATGGAACTCCAGCTGGCCCAATGGTGTTTGTCTTTGGAGTCGTTGTGGCCCCAAAAGAAGTTGGTGAAGAGGTTCTCAATGAGGGTGAGAACCTTCTTCGGTGGGAGCATGCTACGAGAGTTTAAATTGGGATGGAGGAGAGCACGTGATTAATCCGAACTATTTTGCCGCCAGGTGATAAGGTTGCGTTGTGCCAATCTTCAAGTTTTTTCCTAATTTTTCCAATAAGACCTTTAAAGATGCCCGTACTTGATTTCCCGTAGACCAACGGGCATCCAAGATAAGAGAAAGGAGGATATGCGACAGAGAAGGAGGTTATGTTGGCGAGAGTTGCAGTGTGCTCCCTGTCGACTTTGTGGTTGATGTAAATGACGCTTTTTCTGGGATTTACTCTTTGGCCGGAGCAGCGAGTATATCTTTGAAGCACATTGTTCACGACTTCCACGGATTCGACGTCGTCGGAGGATAAGGATATCGTCGGCGTAAGCCAGGTGAGTAATGATCGGGCAACTGCTCGCGGTATAAAAATGTTTGAAGTTTGGGGTCCTCGGTAGCTTGTTCAGGTTTCTGCTCAGGGCTTCTGCTACGATGATGAAGATGGTAGACGAAAGCGGGTCCCCCTGTCTAACGCCCCTGCTGGAAGTAAAGAAATCGTCCGCTTGCCCGTTGATCACCGTGGAGAACCATGAGTTGTTGATCGATCTCCAGACCATATTTATCCAAGATTCCGAGAATCCGAAAGCTCTGAAGACCCAGATCATGAACTGCCAATCTAGCCTATCGTAAGACTTCTCCATATCTAGTTTAATAGCGATGTTCCCTCCCCTGGCTGGAAGTTTCATGCAAGGAATTATTTCATGTGCCAGCATAATGTTGTCTTGGATGTTTCTGCCCTGGACAAATCTGCTCTATTCCTCAGATATGATTTTGGGGAGGATGTCGGTCATGCACGTGGCGATAATCTTCGAAATGATTTTGTTGGTGAACGTGCATAAGCTGATTGGCCTATAGTCCCGGAAGATTTTTGGATTTACCTGCTTGGGAATGAGGATCAGTTAGCACAAGAAATAAATTTGGGGTAACTGGCTCCCTGGAAGAAGGCGATCGCCGCTTCGTAGATGTCAGTTTTGATGATGTCCCAATACGTGCGGAAGAAAATATCGGTAAATTCGTTCGGGCCAGGGGCGCTGTGAGCATCAAGCACCCACACAGCCTCCTTCACTTCCTGCTCCGAGGGAAGGTGCTCTAATCATGAGTTGTCCGTGTCACTGATGAGGAGGGGATCTCCGAGAGGAAGTCAGCGTCCCTGGTGACAGCTTCTTTGGCGAACATTTACGAATAGAAGATGGTTGCCACCTTTTGGATTCTCTGCTGATCTTTTAGAATGGTTCCGGAGTCATCGACGATCTGATGGATGTTAAGCTTCTGTCTGCGGCCCTTGACGCAGGCGTGGAAGAAGCTTGTGTTTTTGTTTCCATCGCTGTCCCATTTTAGTCTGGCTTTCTGCTTCCAGAATTATGTTTCAACTTTTAGTCAGAATTTAAGTATGGCTTTGGAAAGGTTCAGGGCCGCTCTAGTCGCCCGCGAATTATCGCTCAAAAAGAGGGCTTCGGCACGGGTCACATCGTCTTTGGCCGAGCGGACAGCTTGAAAGATGTCGCCGAAAGCTTTTTGCTCCAGGTAGTGAGGGCTTTTCTTGTAGCCTTGAGTTTATTTGCCACTCGGATGAGGGGGTCGAGTGAGTCAGTTCTGGACCAAGCGTCTTCCTCGATTCTCAAGAATTGGCGGTGGTAGCACCAAAACTCCATAAAGCTGAAGCTTTTCTTGATCTGGTTAAAGTTTCGATTGATGTCGATGAGGAGACGAGTGTGGTCGGACTCTGTGGCGTTGAGGTGGGCGAGGTTGGATGTGATGTTCATATATTTCTATTAAGTATTGATAAGGACTCTGTCTAGCCGAGAGTATTGCCTGCGGGTGCCTTCATGCATGTTACACCATGTGAATGCGCTGCCGGTGAACTGAAGGGGAGTTAGATGAGCCTTGAAGATGAAGTTGTTGAAGTCTTGCATAGCCTCCGGGGGGGAGGCCTCCCTCCCATTTTTTCCTCGCTACAAGTGACAACGTTGAAGTCTCCAACACAAAGCCATAGGGGATGGGAGGTGTTGTCAAAAGTGTCCAGGAGGTCTACTGTCACGATCCGTACCCGCTTTTCGGATACAAGACGTGTCCAAGCTCAGCCTACGCTGCAGTGTCGGCGGTAGAACGTTGTCTAATTTACACAAGTCATGGAAATCTATTCTCATCCATAGAATAATAAAGAATCAACTGGAACCAATAAATGTCAATAAAACTGAACAATAGAGAATATAGATTGAATGTTTCCCAGAATCAAAGTCACGACCGGTGGACACAAATCCACTACCATTAGACGGAAAAAGGGAAATACATGAAATAAACTAACTGAGTACAACTGCTAATCCAAGACAACCTCAACTGCAAGATACCGTGGTCTGATGCTGACTCAAACCCGCTCGTCTACTCCTGACTCAAACTCGGCTAAACCTGAAGAGATCATCAGGTCCTCAGAGGACTAGCAAGATACATAAAAATATGCCTATCTAACAGTTTTATCATGCGTAAGAAATAAGCAAGAAAGACAAAACACGACAAGTGGCTATGGACACGGACACTAGAACAACTATGCATAACTGAAACTGCTGGATGAACAATGAACACGAGATCAATAAAAAAAAACCAAACCCTCATACCGAGTGTAGACTCACGGGTTTGAACTAATCACTAACCCTCGTCCCGAGTGTGGACTCTCTGGTTAGTTCAAGGCAAACACCCTCGTCCCGAGTGTGGACTCTCTGGTGTAAACAGATCAAGAAAAACACCCTCATCCCGAGTGTGGACTCTCTGGTGCAACTGGTCAACCCTCGTCCCGAGTGTGGACTCTCTGGTTAAGGAAACAATAACAAAGATTTCGTAGTTCAACTACACATACTCGTTCTATGACACGACTCAAGCAAGGTACTAGTGAGAACGACTCCAAATGTGAACTACAAGGCCAAACGTGAACACTGCTATATATCAATGAAACAACGCAACAGTATATAATATGAAGAGTACATGTCCATAAACAATCAAAAGACGGGATAATGAAATGTAATGCATGTAATAGAACTGTAGAGGGAGGCAAGGTATACTTGCTTGGGGTCCCGGCTGCTGGTATGGATTACAATGCATATCGAGGTCCAAGTAGCCTGTTTTGTACATTTACAATGTCAATATAAATAATCTATAAAAGCAAGAGCAACTTATTCATTTACTTGTTAGGTCTCTTGGTCATTTCTACTTCTATTAGCCTTAGTTCAAATTGGTTCTCTTTACTAACTAAGTGGACTTGGTCCCTTACTTGACATGTCTAGTTTAATTTGATTCATCCCTATACCCCTAGATATACACACAATGTATATGCAAAAAAAAAAACCTTAATACTGTCCTCATAGCATGGTGCTTATACTGATTTCCTATCTGTAATTGCGACATTCTTTTTCCCTGTTACAATTTCCCATGGTGCACTCTATTACCCCAATTTCCTGTATCTTATTGAACTCGACTGGAAACATGTGTACCAAAGGGTTTTTCTTCCTTCTTATCTATGAGCCTTACCCAAGTATGGAACAAACCACTGTGACTTGGATACCCTTACTGATCACAGCAGTCCCTTGTCCCTGCTTTTCCAGTATCTGCAGGTATAAGTCTACCCTACCTAGTGTAGGTTGCAGGCATTAAGACATCCTATTGTCTGGTACCCCCTCCAAGCTTATACTTGTTTCTGTCCTGTCACACCCACCAATCTAATACTCCTCTTTATTTCACACACTATCGCCCAATGCCCCGTACCTATTACACATGCTATTTCCTCCATTTACCCATTTGCATATATCTTTGTTGTCCCCTACCTACTGCTATTGTTTAGCAAATGTTGGAACTGCCAACATTGATTTGTCTAATATTGCAACTGATGCACGTATGCACTCATACTGCCTACTGCAGTAGCCCAACATGTTGCATATATCTTTACACTTATAACCTTTCCCGATATACACATGATACCCACTGATATTCAGATTAGTGTTTAATGCACTAATGGTATATCCCCCTTGAGGTTACTGCCACACACCCACGAGACCATGACTGACCCTTCCAACTCCATATCTCTTATACATCTTGAACCCATAGGCACACCCATACCTATCACAACATAACCTCTTCTACATGTACTCTGGTTGTCGTTACATACGGATACATAACACACCAGTTTGGCACCAAACTGATGTACACATAGCCACCTTACCTCGTATGGGTCTGTTGCACATACACGTAGACACTTAGGACATACTAGTTTCTAATGGAATGTTCCCATTTGCAACAACCTTTCGAGCTACTTCTAGGACTGCGTCCTTAACTCTGATTTGAAATCTTACCCACTGTTATGTACTCAGGGACTACACCCCCTACATACATGCCTACAGAATCTATGGGATTACTTTGCCTATCCTGTCATCCAACATGATCATGCCTACCCCCATGTCGTCCTGCATCCAGTCGGATACATGATTCCAGCATACAGTACACATATAGGATTAACACGCAGGGCTAATACACCTATGCCATCCTAATGCAGGCACATGTCCCTGTTGCACTATGTTGTAGTTCATCCTTGACTGCTATGTTTACCCAAACCATCCTAATGCAGGCACATGTCCCTGTTGCACTATGTTGCAGTTCATCCTTGACTGCTATATTTACCCAAACCATGTACCCAACCTATTGCCTACAGGTATTGCTTATTGTTATGGGTGTTACTGACTCTGTGTAGATTTTTCTTCAAGAGTAAGTGGCTACCGCCTTCGAGGAGTTATCGGGCCTTAACCAAATCTGTTATATGTATATTGATGTACTTGCTATAGGATATGGTCTGACATAATGTCTAAGTCATGTTTCGGTGTAACATCAGATATCAACTATTGAATCTAGTACTAAGGTTGAATATGGTACCAATTGGATACCAAGATGTTACATAGGGTGCTAAGTACCAAATATGTTACCAGATTACAATTTTTGTCAACAAGCGGCCTTAACTCTCCACACATTAACACTTGTATTGTCAGGTAATGGTACCAACCTTATCTACCTTACTGATACTTACGTATCCTATCAATGTATACTCCTATTTCAAACATCTGACCTATCCTCTGTTCTTGCCATTGCCATACGACCTATGTAACTAATCATGGTATCCCCTACCCGAGATTCTTTAAGGAATTAAACAAATTGCCTGCCCCTATTAGAGTAATAAGGAAATCTGATCTTGCTTGAAGGACTAATGTGGTGACGCAAATAATATGATTACCTGATGAAGAATTTGGATGCTCCTTCCTGGTGATTCCTTTCTCTAACATGTAGGTCCTCTCTAACTCCGGGGACGCAAGGGAAGATTAGGGTTTTAAGGGAGGAAGGGGGTCAGTTGCCCTCTTTCCTTATATATATATATATATATATATATATATATATATATATATATATATATATATATATATATATATATATATATATATATATATATATATATATACATATAAGGATTGGATTGATTCTAATCTTAAAGGGATTAGAAGAGATCGAGTTATCTAAGTTTGAATCATATCTGAATGCAGGGGGTGGGTAGTCGGTTAAGTGGGGGAATTTTACATTTGAAATTTGAATACAAAGGAGGGTTTATTGGTGTGCTATGTACAGGATTTGGATTTGAAGGATTACTTGCCAATCGACTAAGAAGATGAGTGAGATTCTAAATCTCAGTTTAAATCTTTGGCCAACTTCGACTACAGGAGATATTGGTAAGCGACTAATCAACAAAATCTGAGTTCCCACATTTTACACTAATGCCCTTTGTAAAATTGCTTTTGCAAAGACCCCATTTTTCCTTTGTTTGGCTAAAACAATCTCTTAGTAGTTACCAAGCTTAATTAATAGCAAAAATTTAAGGGTCAAAATATAAAATAATAAGTAGATTTTTGGGAAGGGGGTTTACATCCTACCCACCTTAAACAAATTTCATCCTCGAAATTTAAAGAGCTCTGATCTACTAGAATGAATAGTCTAAGTTAAACTGCTATAAAAGTAATTCAATTTCTCTTAAATCAAAGTCTAATATAGGCCTATCTATAATACTACGGCCAATATCTACTGGAGATTTCTGCCAGCTGCTCCTTGTGGTGTTGTCGCATCCTCCGTGATCATGGCATAAGCTTGTCCTCCCTGTGCGGCTGGTAACGGTAGGGCAGTCGCATTTCTCTTCGGGCAATCTCGAGATAGATGCTGGTTGGATCCACAAGTATAACACAACCTTAACCATCTACGGCAGTCTTCTTGGACGTGGCCCCTCTTCTTATAATACTGGCAGGTGGGGACATCTTGGACTTGTTGTGGGGCTGCTCGTGATTGCTGATGATGCTGCTGTGTTGAGGTCTTCCCTGGAATGTTGGGACGTTTTGCCGGTGCTGATTGGTTGTTGCCTCCTCTCAATGCGTCTCGATTTCTCTTCGGCTTGTGGCTCAGCTCTTCTTCTACAGCTTGGACGACCTCCAGAATCTCTTCGTAAGTGGCGGCTCGACTGTTGGCAATGGCTAGACGAATCTCGTGAGATAGTCCCTTCCTAAATTGTCGTGCCTTGTCTTCAGGGGTGCTGATCAAACTCTCTGCGAAGCGGCTGAGACGAGAAAACTCTGATGTGTACTCGTCGACGGTGTGGTTGCCCTGCTCTAGGTGCTCGAACTGACTCACCAACGCCTCTCGTGCTACGTATGGATAGAATTTATTCTTGAACAGCCGCTTGAATTCTTCCCAAGTCACATCTAGGGCAGAAAATCTGGACTCGCCTTGGTACCACGTCTGCGCGATGTCGAAAAGCTGTCCACTAGCTGACTCGACCTTCAGGTCTTCTGAGACTCGGGCCATCTTCAGGTATCGTTCCACGTTCTCTAACCACTCGTCAGCGTAGAGAATCCCCTCAGTCCCATGGAATTCCCTGGGCCTGAGGTACATGAAGTTCTTGGAAGTTCTATGGTGCTGTCAGGGAGCATCTCTAATCTGAAGAGCCTCTCTCAAAGTATCGTGAAACATGTTGGCTTGCTGCTGGAAGATCCCCAGGAGTGTAACATTGTCCAGTGCTGGTGGCGGAGGCAGAACAGGTACTGGATACATCATAGGTGCTGGATGCATCATAGGAGCTGGGTACATCGTTGGTGCTGGGTGCATGGCTGGTACTGGATGTGGAACACATGCTGGATGCGGGACTTGTGCTGGCGGTAGGACAGATGCTGGTGGTAGAACGGGTGCTGGTAGTTGAGTCTGTGGAGGAAACTGCTGAGGTGGTAGAATGACATCTCTGCAGAATCTCGAGAGCTGCGGTTGTGGCGAATTGCCCATATGAGTGAGCTAGCCTCCTTGTGTTGGTGGGGTCATGTATGTGAAAAATCCTCCTACAGTCGGTAGAGTGTTCAGGGGAGCGTTGTTCCTGTCTTTTGAATCTATTTTAACTGTAACAAAAGAAAACACTTTAGCCATTGAAGAATTTTAAGCAGGATACAAGTCAAGGATTCAATGAATAATCAAGGATAGAGATCAATAAGGAGTCCAGACACATGGATGAAATCCTAAGAGTCTAATCCTATTTGCAGGCTCACGTCGGTACAGTAATGTAACCGAAGTGATTAACGTAGACCTGTATTGTCACGTCCTGCTCCCGTAGGAGCGATCGTCCTCGCTAAGGCTTGATGCCGCACGAGCCTAGATTTTGCTCGTACAATACGGGTTCCATAACGGCCGATTCCAGCGGCTGCGACGGGGTCGTCGCACAGAAGTCCCATGCAGAGACATTGAATAATAGTAGCGGAAATTAGAAGCAAACACAAGTTATTCAAAAGAAGCTCTTTATTGATGTTGAAACAAAGGTTACAAAGGGCGCAAGGCCAAGATTACAAGTCACTAAAGTTCACTCTTCTCACATTACAAGTCACTCAGCTCTCTCTCATCTCTCAAATACAAGTCTTGAGCCAGCGGATGCTTCGGAAGGCAACGTCCATACATTATGTCCCGTATAAGTCTTGACTCCATGCGGTCGCACGCTTCGAATCGCCAAGGAACTCCGTGCCTCGACGCATCCAAGCGAGCTCCGTGCCACGAGCTTCTACCTGTTCCTACACATGAAAACTATGTGGGTGTCAGTACTCAACTGTACTGGTAGAATGAGCTCCTCGCTCACCCATACAAAACCGACACGTTCATTTACTTTGTGCAACATAGTCCCTTTTGATTGTCTTTCTATTCCTGCCTTAGGATTATTTTTAGGACCGACGCCTTGGCCTATTTTGTGTCTCTAGACCATCCCGTGCTTGCAACAACAACGTCAACTCAACAATGTTAACCTATCAAGTCGTGCTTGCCTTTCGGCCAGAATCAGAGACGCAACTACGCGATGAGGCTCCATTTTTATGTGATCGTGCTTCGTAACTCAGTGTGACTTAACCATATCGCCGCCTTGCGACCCTTGCTACTTTGATCACCAACTGACCCAATCGAGACTTGTGAACTTAGTGTCACTCACCCAACTTTGCCTTGCGGCGGTTTCCTGACTTAAACTCCAACGACTCAAACCAACTTGTGCAACTTATATGCCGACACCTTAAGACTCGACGCCACATTTTGTGCCGAAGCACGGTGTCTTTGTTGCAGCCAATTCTTAGGCCCAAATATTGTCTTCCGATCGTGCACGCATTCGACTCGACTCATTGATATAGTGAACACCATACTCGACTCAATCCAAAGGCGTACACGCGGATCACCGCCCATGCCAACTCATCTATATGAACTAGTCACTAGCGCCCAGCGCTATAATGGACTCCATTTTAGCTTTTGATTAGACGGACGCCCTTTGCCAGCGCGAGTAGCTAGCTCCGCTGCAAGTCCCCGCTAACCCGTGCGGTCATCCAGCACAGCTATGAATGTCTACCATTGAATGGTTCCCAAGGGCCGCCTGGGTCGCCATTCGAGAAACAGTTTATTTTACCTTGTTTGTCCAATGACCATACAAGACTCGACTCAAACTGACGTCTCACACAATCAATCTACTTCTAGTGTTACCATCTCTTTCAGGGCCAAGTTCAATACTTCTCACATTTGAGACCTTGTCTCGACGACCCGGTCGCGAGCATTCTTCTTCCTTGCCCTATCCTTTCACTCAACTCAAGAACAACTATTTGAAGCACTTTCCAAACTTAATAAATCAACCGTGGCCCGTGCCTTAAAATACTAAATCTGCGACATCGTGACTTAAACCAACTTGAACTCCATGCGACACCACCGCCCAAGTCATACTCTATATGACGGGCCTTGAGACCATAAGACTATGTGGTTATACCATGCTGTAGAACTCATAGGGCCGTGCTTGCTACTACTCTGATAGCCTAACATAACTTGCCTAACTTAACTTTGCAACAACTTGACGAGTAAGGGCTGTGTCAAGCTTTGCGTCGTAGGAACGTGCCGTGCACGCGTTTGACTTTGAACAACCAAGCTATTTGGGGTGCCTAGACTTATGCTACAAGCCGTGCAATACAACTTAACTCGTCGGTCAAGCAGAGGCTATGCCACGCCTTGGGCGATGAGACCGTGCATGCTTTATGAAACATTTATGCGGGCGACGCCTATGAATTTGGCTAACTTTTAGCTTGTGGCGAAGACCAACTTTTCCTTCTCTTAAGCCACGGGACGAAGGACCGAGTGTCATTTTCAAAGCAAGCCGTGCACCAACTTTAAGCCAACAGTTGGACCTTTCCATATTCTAACTCAATTCGACCCGTCGGGATTATTCCCTTATCTATGTGGTTTCGTCACTTTTATTATCAAGCCTACTTGTGCAAGTTGAAAATATGCGATTTATTATGTGAAGGCAAAGATGAGGTGAGTTCACCGAAACTATCCCACCTGAGCGAGCGGTCGCCTCGACCGAGTGATGTCTCTGAGCAGCCGTTGCAAGGCTAAGTCTGAACGCCGTCGGCATTTTGATTCCTCCGATTGACTGAGCGGGACGGGGCACTACATGCATGGGCCACCAAATCTATCCAAAGCTATTTGCGTTCGATGATGTCGCAATTGCCATGTATAACGGAGAGCAGGGCGCGGTTCGGGAGGGTGGGGTGCTCCACCCAGCACAAGAGTATATATATATAGTAACTAAATTTTCTTATTCAAGTTTTCAGTTTTTGACCGACATTAAAACCGAAACCCAAGACCGAAACGGAAACCGAATAAGAAAATTTAATATTTTCAAAACCAAAATCGAACCAATTTTTTTAAACCAAACCAAATCTCTTATTCAGTTCGGTTCGGTTTTTGGTCCAAAACCGAATAATACTTACCCCTATCTTCTCATGCTAGCTGATTGTCTTCATAGCTTGAGTCTGATCTTGAGTATTTCTTTAGTATTCTTTCGGAACTGGGATCGCCTAAGCTTCGCCAGCTGTCATGACGTAGGCTCGTCCTTGCTGCGGTGCTCTATGCAGCTATCGGGTCTAAAGAGGCGGGCTCCTCTACTGAGGTCCCAAGCGGTAGCCTACGGGCAATCTCTCACCTGATGAGCTGACGATCCGCAAAACAAGCAAAGTTTCAACCTCTTGTGGCACACATCGTAGTGATGACCTGGACAGTGGCAATAGGCACAAATGATCGTCGTCTGGGGTGGAAGCGGCCTCGCCTGGATGCTGGGTCGCTTCGATGGGCCTGAGTTGTCGCTATTATCTCCATCTCTATCTCTTTTGGTCCGAGGCTCCATGTCCTTCTCAATACCATGTGCAACGCTGAGGATGTCCTCATAAGTGCGGGCCCTGCTGGTATTGACGGCTAAGCGAATCTCTCGCGATAATCCCTTCTTGAACCGGCGGGCTCGCTCCTGTGGTGTGCAAACTATAGTGACTCCGTAAAATGGCTCAGTCGATTGAACTCTGTCGTGTACTCAGCAACCGTTATACTAACTTGCTCTAGTCGTTCAAACTGGCTCTCGAATGCGTCTCTGGCGACCTCCGGGGAGAACTTCTCCTTGAACAGCCTCTTGAAGTCTGTCCATAGAAGTCCTGGGGCTACTGGCTGTCACGTCCCGCTCCCGAATAATTGGACACGAGTCGAACACGCCCAACCTTCGTCGTTAGACACGACGAAATAAGTTGTACCAATCTAGGAAAACTACAAGGCAAATATGAATATGTACAATCACAACATCTATAAACGTTCCCAAAATCAGAGTACATGTCTAAGCATTATTACATTCATCCAGCAAAGTAAAAGTAAGTCTGGCTATAGTCTCTAATACAATGAAAATCTAACAACAAAAGGTAAGATAGCTAGGCCTCCTCGGCCTCTAGGTCCTGAGCAACCCCAGCTGGCTCAACTACATCAACAGTCTCCCGTCTGTAGTACATGTCACATATAGCCTCCATTTCACCTGCAACATATCCAATCAAGAGCAGAGCAAAGTACTATTCTAGGTAATGAACAAGAACATCATGATATGAAATGAGTACAAGAGAACATGGAATGTAAAGTACAGGAAAAGAACATGAAAGTACATGAATGTAAAGTACATGAAATAAAGTACGAGAATGTAAACCATGAATCTGAAGTACAAGACATGACAAGTGCACAATGTTTGAAATACAACCAGCATATGTGACCGGCTGGGGTAATCACAGGAATAAGCACATGAAATGGGTACGGCTTAGGACCCGCGTGCACGGTACGAGGCCTAAGCTATCAACCTGAATTTCTGATCCTTGGGTTTGGTCACATAGCTAGTGTATTTTCCCTCCCCGACTACAAGTAGGTACAGGAACATGAAAGTACAAGAGTATATGATATGTGTCACATCGTGTCATCAAAGGGAGTACAAGAAATGAATGTAAATGCAAAAGACCATAAAATGTACTTGCCTTACTCAGGGTAATCGATATCGGAAATATCACAACCTCCAAGTCCACCTAGATATGAGTACTAATTTGGTAAGCTCTAAATAATGGCAATTTATCATGTTTATTAATAATTCAAATGGTTGTTATCCCTGACTAACTACTTTACTATTTAATGTGGCAACCTAATATCATTTGGGTTCCATGATTCCATCTATTTTATCTAGCACTTAGCACTACTTACTTAGTTATAGAAATTAAGAAGAGAGTAACCTTTACTAACCCAAAGTATTTTTAAGAAACCAATAATAATAAACAGATAGTTATTTAGGAAAATTATTAAATATTACTTAGTAAATAAATTTATTTCTAACAAAAAAATTATTGATGAAAATAAAGGTAGATAATCACTATCTGTCCCAAGTAGCTCACTAAGTCAGTCTAGGTCATAATACACACAAATTTAGAACATAGCAAGGACCCTCTTATTACACTGGCTTGCTTAATCCACTAACTGATTCTCAACCTGCCTCCTTCCAGCAACCTTTGAGTCCCAACTTTAAATCTCAGAGCCAACCAATCATCCATACACAGCCCAACCCAACACAATTTAACTCATTCAACTTAACAATATTTAAGCTAACAAACAGAATAGACCTAGGGGTGAGCATTATTCGGTTTTGGACCGAAAACTGACCCGAACCGAACCGAATAAGAGGTTCGGTTCGGTTTTAAAAAAATTCGGTTCGGTTTCGGTTTTAAAAATACTAAATTTTCTTATTCGGTTTCGGTTTCGGTTTTGGGTTTCGGTTTCGGTCCAAAACCAAAAACCGAATAAGAAATTTTAATATATATGTGTGTGTGTGTGTGTGTATACTATATATATAAGTATTAATATATATATATATATGTGTGTGTGTGTGTGTGTGTGTGTGTATACTATATATATAAGTATTAATATATATAGGTATATACTAAATATATATAGGTATATACTAAATATGTCTATGTATATTTAGTTACTATATATATTAACAAAAAAAAGCTCAAAAAATAAAATAAAAAAAATGAATAAACCGAAAACCGAACCGATTTAATTCGGTTCGGTTTGATTCGGTTTTGGGCCAATTCGGTTCGATTTCGGTTTTGCTTATTCGGTTTCGGTCCAATTCGGTTTTGGGTTATTCGGTTCGGTTTAAACCGAATAAACCGAATGCTCACCCCTAAATAGACCAATGCAACAAAATAGGCCAACACAACAGTATAGGCCAATACAACATAGTAACATTCATAGAGGGTCCCTAGCACACCTCTACTAGATTTGAAATACTCAATGGCCATATGGATTTGAATCCCCATTCCTTCTCTGCTCTAACTCGACTACTCCTATGCCAAACATAACCCATTTAAACTCTCCTTTGCACCAATTAAAACCAGACACAACCCTCCTGAACGCAACCCACACCTGGACACGAGCAACTAGCTAATCACGAACAAAATCGGACATGAGAGAACCCGAACTGGACACATAAGAATAGCTTGGACACGAATACAGATAGGCACGCATACACGCGAACACGACATCAAATCTCCTGCATTCCGACCGCAACACCGTCCAATCACTACAAATTCTAGCTATGAAATAAACGAACAAAACCTGAGGAGAACGGAGTAGTACCTGAAGATGACGAGTCCAATCTGAAACTCGGACACACTCGCAGAACGGACACGATGCTCACGTGTCCAGATTACCGCTACGTCCCTGTTTTGGACATTTCAACAAACAAGTGATGCTCAGTAAAACAGGGTTACAATTCCATGTAGTTCCTCTGTTTCTTTCGAAACCCAGAAGTACAAGAATTAACCCCAAGATTACAAGAATCAAAGCTTCGATCAAATTAACAGTAAAGAACTTAACGGATCCAATCGATTCAAGAAAACAAATCCTCATCAATCAATGAAACTCAACTGAAATAAAAATTCAAGAAAAAGTGTTAAAACAACAGTCAGAGACGAATCACCCAACTCGAGTTCGTAGATCAATCGGTCGACGCCTTGATCGATCAGATCTTATCTATCTGCCAATGAATTTAGTTCGGAGATTCAAGAAACAGAAGGAATTAAAGATCAACTCAAACTCAACATCAACAACTCACCGATCGGCTTGTCGTCCACTGAAGAAGAACACTGGACTGTGCAAAAGATCAATTAAAGCACGCTATCGATCGTCGACGACCAAGAAAAGGAGCGGATCAATCTCGATCAGAAAAAAAAGTCGAACAATCAATTTCTTCAAGAATCATCTGAAATTCGTCCAGAGGTTGAACAGAAGGTTTGATCGACACTCACCAGTCTTGTCGCCTTCAATTCGTTGGGAAGAAGAAGAAGAAGCCGGAGATCCGCTTGCGCATCGCCGATCGGAGGAGAACACTTGCCATCATCGCAAACTTAATGATGGAGAGCAGCATCGTTGCTCGTTGTTGTCGCCATGGTCGTGGTTCCTCGTAACAGAACGAGTGAAAAAAAAAAAGAAAAGAAAGGTGTTGTAGATGTGGGTTTATATAGGAGTTTAGTTACTGATGGTTACTCGATGAAAAGCAAAGAAACTGGCGGGGATTTGAAATTGGAGTGGATGCTAAAGTGAGCTCAGTACAGCTCAACTGAAATTTGAAAGTTAGTTAGAAATTTAAACCACTTTCCATCCAAGGAGGCGTTTGGTATGCGGAATACTATATAGCCAGGAATTCTATATTCCCGGAAATCAAATTTCAAGGAATTAAATTTCCTAGAAAATTACATTCCCATGTTTGGTGACAATATAAATATTCCCGGAAAAAAAAATTAATAATAATAATAACGAAAAAAAAATGAACAAATATAAAAAAATCGGTAAAAACGACAAAAAATCGGTAAAAACGACAAAATAACAAAAAACGATGAAAAACGATAAAAAATCGGTTAAAACGACAAAAATGACCAAAAAGCGACAAAAAATGTATAAACGACAAAAAATAACAAAAAAGGATAAAAACGACAAAAATAACCAAAACACGACAAAAATGACATAATATCGGTAAAAACGACAAAAAAATAAAATGCGGCAAAAAACGACAAAAAACAACAACAAAATCGGTTAAAACGACAAAAAATGACAAAAAAATCGGTTAAAAACGACAAAAAATCGGCTAAAAAAACCAAAAAGCGACAAAAAACGAAATATAATCGATAAAAACGACAAAAAGGACAAAAAATCGGTTAAAACGATAAAAAAATCGGTTAAAACGACAAAAATAACCAAAAAGCGACAAAAACGACAAAAAATTGGTAAAAGCGACAAAAGAAGCGACAAAAATGACAAAAAACGACTAAAAATCGGTAAAAATACAAAAAAAGATAAAAAAGACAAGAAATCGCTTAAAACGACAAAAATTGACAAAAAAGCGACAAAAAGGACAAAAATTGGGTAAAAACGACAAAAAATAATCAAAAAGTGACAAAAAAGACAAAAAAGAAAAAATGTTCAAAACTAATCAAAATTGATCAAAAAAGAAGAAAAAAATTTAGACAATTTTTTTTTTGCCCGGGCAAAAAAAAAAATACCCACCTATTCTCAAGGGATAAAATTCCCATGTTTTGTGGGTAAACTACTTACCCGGGTATTTATAATTCCCGGGAATAAATTTTTTATAAGCCAAACAAACGTGGTAATAGATTCTCATCTTAAATTTTTTCGGAAATAAAAAAAATACCGTGTACCAAACGTCCCCTAAGAGAAATTTTGATAATAATAATTCTAAATTATTTTGTTTTATAAACCACTTACAATCTTTTCAAAAATAATCCTATATAATTCAAAAAACAATTTATGAACATTATTTTTTTATTAAAAATATTATTAGAAAATTCTAAGAATCATGAAATTGGAAAGGTGGGGTTACACTGGTCGCGGTTCATCTCGGTACTAAGCACGGGCAATATCAAACAACTACATGCTAGCTGCCTCGATCTTGAGGTCCTCGAGAAAGCGGGAGATCTGGAGTAGCCTCTCAACGTTTTCGAGTCATTCGTCGGCGTAGAGAATCCCCTCGGTCTCATAGAAATCCAAGGGCCCAAGATCCTTAAAGTCTCTAGCGGTCCTTGGCTTCACTGGTCTCGTCTTTCTGGCCCGGAGTGCATCGGTGACACTCGCTCGAAAGAGCATGGCCTGCTCGCTCTGAGAGTCGATGAACTTCTGGAAGACTCTCATTAGCTGAGTACTATCAATAGTGATAGTCGGGGTAGCAGGAGGTAGTGGAAGCTCGGGAGCCTCAAGTGCATGGGGCTCGATAGTCCCGGTGTTGCGTGTCTGAACCATCCTAAAAAATAGAAAACTGATTAAATATGGCCTAAATTAGAAAATAATAAGCAATAGTAAAGTAAATACAACCTTGTCCCCAGCCTATGCTGTGATGAGTTTTCCTTAGTCTAGCAGGCTCCCCAATAGTACTCCATGACCTAATTACCATTAAGATGAGACGAGACGTATATGGGCTAGCACTAAAAATATGTCACGATCCGCTCCCAGATAATTGGATACGAGTCGGACACGCTCAGCCTATATTATAGACACAACGCAGTAAGCTGTATTTAAACCTCTGGAAAACTCCAAATAACATGATCAATCAATCTCATCACAGCTACTAGCACGTTCCTAAAACAGATCACCACAACATCACACATTCCACTATATCCTTTTAGTATAACTTTACAAAAACATCCAGAGACAAATTCAGTAACCATATCCTCCAAAGATAACATCTGATACACTTGTTCCATAAAGAAGGTAATACAATAAAATATTCTAATCTAGTCTTCTAGAATCCTCCAGATGTCCAAAAATTATCGTCCAATCCATGCCATCCATATCTTCTTACCCTGGTCTAATATGTCAATAATTCAGTCAGAAAAGGAGCAAAGTACAATCGATAACAGTGAAACAAGTACAACACATGCACAAGTAAAGATACAATGAAATATGACTAACCTGAAACACCATAGATGTAAGAACCTACTGAAACATGAAACATATAGCAAGAAGATCATGACCAATGATTTGAAATACGTATTAAATATGTGATCGACAGGACAAAGCACATGAATAAGGGTACGGGTTAATCACCGTACACAGGTGTGTGATTAGTCTATCATTCCATACGTAACTAGCGTTTAGCTTTGGTCACATATCTATAGCATTTTCCCTCCCCAAGTACAAGTAAATAACAAGATCACATGATAAGCACAATAACTAGAAGAACATGATCAATCATGCAAACAACGTGTCCAACATGAAACAAGTCCACATGAAGTAAATGAATCAAAGCCATAGAATTCATTTGTCTTGTCCTGGGTGATCAAATATGTCTCAATGTCCACCTAGAATAGGGCAAGAATAGATTAGATTCTAAAATAGCAACTAACTAAATTGCTAACTATCAAGCTAATTTCACTATTTATTACATATATAAATAATTATAGCTAATTACTAACTAATATTTACTAACCAATTATATATATATATATATATATATATATATATATATATATATATATATATATATATATATATATATTAGTAAAGTGGAGAAAAATATATATATATATATATATATATATATATATATATATATATATATATATATATATATATATATATATATATATATATATATATATATATATATATATATATATATATATATATATATATATATATATATATTAGTAAAGTGGAGACTAAAAATATATATATATATATATATATATATATATATATATATATATATATATATATATATATATATATATATATATATTTAGTAAAGTGGAGACTAAAATACCATTTTTAAGTAAAGTGGAGACTAAAAATATATATATATATATATATTTTTTTAGTAAAGTGGAGACTAAAATACCATTTTTAAGTAAATACTAACTAGTTTTAGCAAAACATTTTAGAGTAAAATATTTGCTATCAAAAAATATTACTAAGAATTAAAATAAAAAAACATTATTAGTAATAATAATAGTAATAGTAATAGTAATAGTAGTAATAATAATAATAATAATAATAATAATAATAATAATAATAATAACAAAGATAACACTAATATTCGTAATCCCAAAATCTACTCAGCCCAAACCATCTAGCCCACAACCCTTTTCTTTTCCTTTTCCTTTTTCTCATTTTATTTTACTGTTCTAGCTCACTCTAGCCCGGCCCACACTCAGGCCCAAACCCATCTTGTTAATCCTAAACTCTTCCTCACATTCTCTCTCCCTTACACTCTTTCACAGCACACATACAACTACAGCCCCCTTTTTATCAGGAAATCCTAGCTAAAGAAGAAGAAAAAGAACGTGAAGAGAAGAACATGAACGAGAACGAGGAGAAGATGAAGAAGAAGCTCACCTCGGTGGCACTGGCTAGGTGTTCGGCGCCTGAATGGCTCGGGGATGTAGTGCCCCGTCCCGCAAAGTCAATCGGAGGAATCGAAACGCCGATGGCGTTCGGACTTAGCCTTGCAATGGCTGCTCGAAGGCTCGCTCGGTCGAGGCGACTCCTCTCTCAGGTGGGGTAGTTTCGATAAACTTGCCTCATCTTAGCCTTCACTTAAAAACTTGCATGTTTTCAACTTGCACAAGTATGCTAATATAAAAGCTACGAACGCACATAGCTAAGGGAATAATCCCGACGGGTCAGAATGTCTTAGAACATGGAAATGGTCCCAAGGTCTGCTTAGAAGTCGGCTCAGCGTGCTTTCAAAATGACACTCGATCCTTTGTCCCGTGGCTTGGAAGAAGAAAACTGGCCTAAGTTGCTAAGTTGCCCCGACACTCGAATTAGCCTAAGTCATAGCGTCGCCCGCTTGAATGCTTGATAAAGCATACACGGTCCTGTCGTTTTGCCCCAACGCTCGAATTGGCCTAAGTCATAGGCGTTGCCCGTATGAATGCTTGAAAATGCATGCACGGTCCCATCGTCCAAGGCTTGGCATAGCCTTCACATGTCCCGCAAGTTAAGTTGTCTTGCACGGCTGTTGGCTTAAGTCTAGGCACGAACTTGGTTGTTCAAGTCGAATCCGTGCATGACATGTTTCCCTCGATGCGAAGCTTGGCATAGCCTTTACGCGTCAAGTCATTGCGTAAGTAAGTTAGGCAAAGTTATGTCGGTCGGTCTAAGCCATTTCTAGTACTGTCCCGCTCTATCTGCGGTTGTCAAGTCGCGTAGTCCCTCGAGAACAAGGCTCGTCGTATAAAGTATATGACTTGAGCGATAGCGTCGCCTAGAGAACAAGGTCTGTCTAAGGCACGAGCCACGGTGGATTTAGTAAAGAGTATGCCACGGACAAAGGAAGTCCACGTGACTTGTTATCGTCGAGATCGGTCCCGCTACTTGGGAGTCTCGCTAAGTCTCGATAAGCCTCGTTCACGCGAGATCGGTCCCGCTACTTAGGAGTCTTGCTAAGTCTTGATATGTCCCGCACACGAGATCGGTCCCGCTACTTGGGAGTGTCGATAAGTCTCGCACACGAGATTGGTCCCGCTACTTGGGAGTCTCGACAGATAGATAGAAAGCATGGTCATGGTTAAAGAAGGACTTGATAGATCGAGTTGCGTCTTGCATGGTCATTGGACAACTTGTCAACAATGTATAGTCTTCTCAAATGATCACCGGGGCACCGGGATCATGTCGGCCGGGAGAAGCGAGGCGGCTCACGGTAGGATGCTGGATAACCGCATGGGAGATACTTGGCACTTCCGGGGCTAGCTACCCGCGGAGGGACGAGCCGATATCTCGAGCCGAGTCTAAGATAGCTTGACATTGCTAGTGACCACGCATGTAGATGGGTCAGCAGAATAGTGGCAAACCACATGTATGCCTTTGGATTGAGTCTAGGACTTGAATCATGTCCAGTCGGTAACACAAGGTCTATGCCTAAGATTGGGCTGCAGCATAGGCACCATGCTTGGCACGATAGGTGGCGTCGGGATGTTCAAGAAATCAACACTAGGTTTGACAAGTCTTGTCTAAGTTGATTTATGAGTCGAACATGAAGACCGCAAGGCGGTAGCATGGATAAGTCTAGATAAGTTGCGAGGCACGGCCTCAATCTTAAAGCACGAACATGTCTAAGCAAGGTCTAGAGGCACGACCTGCACGAGTCGTTCCCCTTGACGTCGTTGGCACGAGAATTGGTCTAAAGGCACTCGAGTTTAAGTGAAAGTTCTTGGCACGGCCGAGTCCGCATAAGTTGCTCCTCGACGAAGCACTGTCCCGAATACGTTAAAGTCACGAATAGAGTATGGCACGACCCTGCCATCCTGAGTTGAAGTTCGGTCAAGTACATACGCGATGAGGCACTGCCTCGATCGAAACACACGTTGGCATTGTAGCACGACCATGTCGTTGTACATCGGTTTGGTCAGGCGTCGTAGTCTTAAAACTGATCCTAAGGTAAGACTATAAAGGCAATCATAAAGGGACTTGCTTTGCACAAAGCAAATGAACGTGTCGGTTTTGTATGGGTGGACGAGAAGCTCACTCCACCAGTACAGTTGAGTACTGACACCCATACCGTTTTTCATGTGCAGGCACAGGTAGAAGCTCGTGGCGCGGAGCTCACTTGGATGCGTCGAGACACGGAGTCCCTTGGCGAGTCGAAGCGTGCGGCTGTGTGAACTCAAGACTTATACGGGACATAATGTATGGACATCGCCTTCCGAAGCTTCCACTGGCTCAAGGATTTGTATCGAGAGATGAGAGAGAGCAGAGTGACTTGTAAAATGAGAGAAAAGTGAGCACAAGAGACTTGTAATCAAGGCCTTGTGCCTAATGTAATATCATTGTTCATTATCAATAAAGAGTACTTTTGAATAAATTGTGTGTTGCTTCTAAATTTTTGCTGCATGTTTCAATATTTCTGCTTGGGACTTCACCCCGACGCCGCCGTTGTAATCGACCGTTATGAAACTGCCTTGCACGAGCGCAATCTAGGCTCGTGCGGCATCACGCCTTAGCGAGGACGATCGTTCCTACGGGAGCGGTACGTGACATAATGGTATCAGAGCACGGCTTTATGTTCTTGGACTCCAAGTTAAATTTCTCAGTTTTAAAAGCTCGTTCATGGATAAAGAAGTGTGCGCTCTCTCTCAAATGTCCCTCGGTATGTCCATACAATAAGTCTAAATATTTTCAAAAGCTCGTACAAGCGTTCAATCGAACGCATCGGTAGGCCATCGCCGAACGCATCAGTAGGCCTTTGCGCCGAACGGTGTCAATTTGACTCGATAGAAGGCACAAGCTAAAGTTAGCAAGCCACGTGCGTGCCCAACTAGTCCTACATCGACATTAACAAACGAGCATGCAAACTCGAATATAGTCCGCACGGGACAGCTATGCACACGGCCTTCTGGCTAAGTTGTATCGCGTGTCGTACACCTAGACTTTATAGTGCGAACGAGTCGCGAGCAATACTAAGTATCGCTCGGTCGAGAACGGAGATACACTTAGAGTGTATATCGATAGGAATGTTATCGAACTAACGCTTAGGCGTGCATGGAATATTGGTTTGTATTTTGAGGAATAGTGCGAATGACTTAGTACGTCGAGACGACGTGAGTGATTACGCTAGAGATTCGTCGAACGAATCTGAAGGATGTCTTAGCGAATGATGCGAACGTGATTGAGGACTAGATCAGATGGCTCAAATCCTGAGTGGTGTATGGATTTTCTTGAAAATCATTCGAGCAAAATTGAGGATTACGAGTAACGACGAGTATGTCGGCGAGGCAATGCGATCGCGCAAAGCCTTAGAATGCGTCACGCTTAGTTGGTCGTGACTTCGAATGTCCCGAACGAGATGTCGTTCGGACAACTTGTCAATGGGCAACGCGAGTTAGAAAACGATTCGAAAACGATGAATAAAAATGAATGTCTTGATCGAGGAAATCTAGTAAATCACACGTGCGATTTCGGATTGAGTCAAATGAAATGTGACTTGTTTTGGACAATAATATTGGAACTAGCTTGAAGAATAGCAATCGAACTTGATCTTGAATATCGAAAAATTGTGGTATATCCAGTTCGGACAATAGCATCAGTCGTACGACTCGAAATTGGTTGCAAAGGAAGATCGTCAGGTTATGCATATCGTCGATGGTAATGAGGCGTATCAAAGATCGATATACGATAACTCGGGGGTACTCTGACTCGGCGAATGATGATCGTGCAAATGTCATTATTCCGATGGATGCTATACTCGGGATGTTGAAATGTGTCGAGGAAAAGATAAACTTGGCTCGAGGATTTTTTAGTTGAACGAATGACGGTCAGACTATCGAACCGAGATCTTGACTTGGAGGAAAACAAAATGTTTGGATTTGCTTCGTCGATAACCACAACGTTGACGTTCTTGTCTTATGCGAACGCAACTCCAGCCTCGCACATGCGTCACGCCAATTAGGGCGATCACTCCGCGTGAGCGCTGGTATGGTGATTCATATAACAGGGGTGATCAAACTTGCAGGGCATAGCAATTTGTATGTTTCGACTTGCGGTTTGACGCGAAGGTGGACTTGAAAATAACCCAGTGTGCTTGACAATTGAACTTGAGGATTGAGTAGGTCCAATCCGCGTATCGAGAATGAATGAGTCTAGACTCAAACAAGAGTTACGCCCCGATGAGAATGATTATTCCGCGGGAGCGTTGCATGGTGATTCATGAACCACCATGGATAATCGGACTCGCGTGAGATTAGGGAGCAACATATTGTCAAAGCTAGACGACCTCGTGATCGAATACATGAATTGGTTAGAATTGATGATTTGAATGGATTCGAATACGCGCAACGAATACATTGATGCGAATAGGTGATCGTGCTCGATGTTTAAAAATCTGAGTGACGCGAGCTTGGATAGAAAACCCCGTATTATCGACTTGGTTTGACCCTAGGATTGGGGTCAGTGTTGGCATTATTGTTGGAGAACTATGATTCCAATCCTGACATAGACTTAGCCTTGAGAAATGGCCTAGCAGTTCGGCAAGATGCCCCTGTTTCAAGAGTTAGCAATCGAAAGATTGATCTTGATGATTGGCATGGATGGATGGAGTGAAACAGGAATACAGGAATGCTCGCTCACGAGACTCGGCTGAAATGCATATATTTCAGGGATGCCTGAGTATGTGCACGATGCGACTCGAGTGAGAATGACAAATTCTCTATCATGCGGCTTGGATGAATGTATGTATTTTAGGGACGCCTGGAATGCGTGCACGATCCAGCTAAGTGATACGTTGAATGCAAGTACGACTTGAGGAATGAAAAGTGTCGACGATTTGAGATCGTGTTAAAGAAAAAGATTGAAAGTAGTGCGAGCGTGGCTCGGAATCGAAGAAATACGAAGGCGGAGTGTGTACGATAAATTATGGTGTATCTCGCTCGACTGTTATAGTCCCGTGTCTGGGCACGAATAAGTCTTGGCCATAGAAATGGTAGGATGGCTTGCCTTCAGGAAAGTCTCGAGGACGAGACTTGTTCTGAGTGGTGTATGTTGTAGTGCCCCGTCCCACAAAGTCAATCGGAGGAATTGAAACGCCGACGGCGTTTGGACTTAGCCTTGCAACGGCTGCTCGAAGGCTCGCTCGGTCGAGGCGACTCCTCTCTCAGGTGGGGTAGTTTCGGTGAACTTGTCTCATCTTAGCCTTCACTTAATAACTCGCATGTTTTCAACTTGCACAAATAGACTAATATAAAAGCTACGAACCCACATAGCTAAGGGAATAATCCCGACGGGTCGGAATGTCTTAGAACATAGAAATGGTCCCATGGTCTGCTTAGAAGTCGGCTCAGCGTGCTTTCAAAATGACACTCGATCCTTCGTCCCGTGGCTTGGGAGAAGGAAACTGGCCTAAGTTACTAAGTTGCCCCGACACTCGAATTAGCCTAAGTCATAGGCGTTGCCCGCTTGAATGCTTGATAAAGCATGCACGGTCCCATCGTTTTGCCCCAACGCTCGAATTGGCCTAAATCATAGGCATCGCCCACGTGAATGCTTGAAAATACATGCACGGTCCGATCGTCCAAGGCTTGGCATAGCCTTCGTACGTCCCGTGAGTTAAGTCGTCTTGCACAGCTGTTGGCTTAAGTCTAGGCACGAACTTGGTTGTTCAAGTCGAACGCGTGCACGGTACATTTTCCTCGATGCGAAGCTTGGCGTAGCCTTTGCTCGTCAAGTCATTGTGCAAGTAACTTAGGCAAAGTTATGCCGGTCGGTCTAAGCCATTTCTAGCACTGTCCCGCTCTATCTACGGTTGTCAAGTCACATAGTCCCTCGAGAACAAGGCTCGTCATATAAAGTATATGACTTGAGCGATAGCATCGCCTAGAGAACAAGGTATGTCTAAGACACGAGCCACGGTGGGTTTAGTAAAGATTATGCCACGGACAAAGGAAGTACACGCGACTTGTTGTCGCCGAGATCGGTCCCGCTACTTGGGAGTCTCGCTAAGTCTCAATAAGCCTCGTTCATGCGAGATCGGTCCCGCTACTTGGGAGTCTCGCTAAGTCTTGATAAGTCCCGCACACGAGATCGGTCCCGCTACTTGGGAGTGTCGATAAGTCTCGCACACGAGATCGGTCCCGCTACTTGGGAGTCTCGACAGATAGATAGAAATCATGGTCATAGTTAAGAAAGGACTTGATAGATCGAGTTGAGTCTTACATGGTCATTGGACAACTTGTCGACAAGGTGTAGTCTTCTCGAATGATCATCGGGGCACCGGGATCATGTCGGCCGGGAGAAGCGAGGCGGCTCACGGTAGGATGCTGGATAACCGCATGGGAGATACTTGGCGCTTCCGGGGCTAGCTACCCGCGGAGGGACGAGCCGATATCTCGAGCCGAGTCTAAGATAGCTTGACATTGCTAGTGACCACTCATGTAGATGGGTCGGAAGAATAGCGGCAAACCGTGTGTATGCCTTTGGATTGAGTCTAGTACTTGAATCATGTCCAGTCGGTAACACAAGGTCTGGGCCTAAGATTGGGCTGCAGCATAGGCATCGTGCTTGGCACGATAGGTGGCGTCGGGATGTTCAGGAAATCAACACTAGGTTTGACAAGTCTTGTCTAAGTTGGTTTATGAGTCGAACATGAAGACCGCAAGGCGGTAGCATGGATAAGCCTTGATAAGTTACGAGGCATGGCCTCAATCTTGAAGCACGAATATGTCTAAGCAAGGTCTAGAGGCACGACCTGCACGAGTCATTCCCCTTGACGTCGTTGGCACGAGAATTGGCCTAGAGGCACTCGAGTTTAAGTAAAGGTTCTTGGCACGGCCGAGTCCGCATAAGTTTCTCCTCGGTGAAGCACTGTCCCGAATATGTTGAAGTCACGAATAGAGTATGGCACGACCCTACCGTCCTGAGTTAAAGTTCGGTCAAGTACATGCGCGATCAGGCACTGCCTCGATCGAAACACACGTTGGCATTGTAGCACGACCATGTCATTGTACATCGGTTTGGTCAGGCGTCGTAGTCTTAAAATTAATCCTAAGGTTAGACTAGAAAGACATTCGTAAAGGGACTTGCATTGCACAAAGCAAATGAACGTGTCGGTTTTGTATGGGTGGGCGAGAAGCTCACTCCACCAGTACAGTTGAGTATTGACACCCACACAGCTTTTCATATGCAGGCACAGGTAGAAGCTCGTGGCGCGGAGCTCACTTGGATGCGTCGAGGCACGGAGTCCCTTGGCGAGTCGAAGCGTGCGGCCGCGTGAACTCAAGACTTATACGGGACATAATGTATGGATATCGCCTTCCGAAGCTTCCGCTGGCTCAAGTATTTGTATCGAGAGATGAGAGAGAGCAGAGTAACTTGTAAAATGAGAGAAAAGTGAGCACGATAGACTTGTAATCAAGGCTTTGTGCCTAATGTAATATAATTATTCATTATCAATAAAGAGTACTTTTGAATAAATTGTGTGTTGCTTCTAAATTTTTGCTGCATGTTTTAATATTTCTGCTTGGGACTTCTGTGCGACGACCCCGTCGCCACCGCTGTAGTCGGCCGTTATGAAACTGCGTTGTACGAGCGCAATCTAGGCTCATGCGATATCACGCCTTAGCGAGGACGATCGCTCCTACGGAAGCGGGGCATGACAGGGGACGAGGACGGTGCTAAGGCGTTGCGACGACAATGAGCTCCAGATCTGATCTGGACACGGTGGTTCAGAGCTGTTCTTGAGGCGGCTAGGGTTCCGGCTGTTGGAGCTTTTCCTTGAACATGTAGAGAGAGCTTTCTCTCAACCCATGCCTAGTATTATTTAGTCCTATATTGGAAAAGCACCATGAGTTGTATCTCAATATATACTTGGTTTGTTGTTGAGATGTGCACATGGGGTGGTGACCCTTAGGAGGGAACCATGTGAGTGATTTTTCTAGGAGGTAAGGATAATACTCCATGGTAAAGCATTAATGCTTTTTGCTCTTGGAGTTTATTCCATTGGAGCTAAGCCCCGTAGGGGCTTAGCGATTCAGACTCGGACTCGAGTTCATGCGCTCATGAGGAGTAATGTGGTATTTTGTTGGATCACTTTGCACTTAGCACGACAGCATCGTCGTTAGGCGCATAGTGCGCTTAAGTTGCGCTCGTTGTGCGAGCCTCTTGTACAGCCGTTCGTGCGCCTGTACGCGCTGCTCGATCATACGACCAGATGGCACGCCAGTTGGTGTGGCCAGATGGTGCGGCCAGATGGTGCTACCTGATGGTGCGCCAGTTGGCGCTACCAGATATGTAGCAGTTGGCACACGGTTTGCGTACGGTATACAATGTGTGCATGTTGTACAAGTACGCGAGGGAGCAGGTGGCTCTATTGGCGCAGATGCGCAGTTGGCGCACGTTGTGCGCCAATTGGCTCAAATCGTGTATGTGCACGATTTGAGCAGCTACAGAACGTTCGAAGCAATTTTTTCTACGTCCCAAACATTTTGCTAACTAGGCGGTTACAGTGCGGGCCTATATAAGCTTCTCTCCTCTCTCTCTCAGAGGTTAAGTGCTAAGTGTTGTTCTAAACAATTTCTTAAGAATTTCTAGAGAGTTCAAGAGAGAAGAGAAACAGTGCACCAGCGCCACCAGCGCCAGAGTCTGCGCCATCCAAGGAGTCAGAAAAGCAGAGTTTCTAAAGTTCTTCGTCGAACTTGCTGGTTCCTGGAAGCTGTTCGTGTGGGGCAAACCAAGCTTTGAGCGCCGGTGATCATTCACCCCAGCAGGCCATTCTATCCATTTTTGTACATCCGCTTTTATCTTGTTCTAAATGAGAACGTTTCTGATCTAATCAGAAAACGTTAGTAGATCTTCATCGCTGCTGCTACGAATTCTTCTATGCCTTCTTCGAAGTGACACATTAGTGTTCGTTTCTCAGAATCCTCCTGGATCTGTCGTGCACCTTCTTTGAAGTGTTGCATAACTTTCAGTTTTCCATCGAATAATTATGCCCCGGGACTGACACCGACGAGGTCAGAACTTCGGCAGTTGCGGCTCCGGTCAGGTGAAAGTCAGCGTGCTGCAGGCCACGGTCATGACGTCGAGGACGGTGGTGCTCGGTGGCTCACCGATGGTTCCGAAGCGACGGTGCTTCAAGGGGGCGGTGGACTACTGGATCCGGTCGACGGTGGTTACTTACTTCGACAAGGCGGATCATTAGACACGCTGTGATAGCAGCAAACAGCGGATGATTGGACGTCCATATCCGATCTGGACATAACAAATGATGCTCCAGCAGAATTAGGGTTAGGGTTTGGCTAGAAATTAGGGTTTAGGTGTATGCAGCAGTGTCGTGTCAGGGGACACGGACACGAGAGATTGGTGTCATGGATGTAATCATGTGTCGGGTAACACAGGACACTATATGGTGGAGTCGAAACGAGAGTGTCCATGTCGGGGAATGAATGTAAATAAAAGTAGAATTAATGAAATAGACACAGATACAATTACTACATGATCATTAGGACCACTAATGATCAATTTAGGAATAAATAATCTGCCATTAATGAGGCTATTTATAGCCTCATTAGGAGAGTCCTAGAATCTCTAGGCACATGGACTAGGAGGAATATTCCTAGAATATTTCAGACTAATCATGATTAATCCTGATTAGTTAATGATGATTCCAGAATATTTCCACCAAGTCATGTGGATAAGCATTCTACAATGGTTTTTCTAAAAGTGACCATCTCACTTAGGAGTAATTGAAAATCTGTCATTCTATAATAGGAAACGGTGATTAATCTAAATAAAGTATTATAATTAATTATCAAATAAATTCCATAAAATATTACATGAAACATAGATAATTATCTAATGGAAAACATGATCATAGTCTAACAATTATAGTTTAATTAAAAGTTACTAAATAAATTTGAACAGAATTTTTCGAAAATGATTAGAAAAATAATTAAGTATTAGGAACAAATCTAAATCTCATTTAGTTGGGAATAGGGGGGTTACATGATGTCTTGGGTTCTACGAAGACACCTTCAATGAGTGTTAAGCATTGTTTGTTACTTTTGTTGATGATTACTCTAGAAGAGCTTGGGTTTATATGATGAGGCACAAAAATGAAGTGTTAGGTATTTTTTTAAATTGGAAGAAAAGAAAATCAAACTAGTAGAAGAATTAAAATTTTGAGATCCAACGGTGGTGGAGAATATACTTCTAATCCACTTTAGAAAGTTTGCAAAAAAGAAGGCATTATAAGGCATTTCACTATTCCTGGAACTCCTTAGCAAAATGGAGTTGCTAAAAGATTAAATAGAATGTTGCTTGAGAAAGTAAGATGTATGTTAGCACAATCCAGAATGAGTAAGTCATTTTGGGCAGAGGCAATCAACTATGCTTGTCATATTGTCAGTCGTTTACCTTCGGCTGCGATTTAGGGTAAAGCACCCACTGAGGTATGGACTGGAAAATCTACTCATGATTATAATTATTTGCATATTTTTTGTTGACCCGTTTATTTTCATGCGACTAAAAGTAAACTTGACCCTAGAGCCAAGAAACCCGTGTTTGTTGGTTTTAGCTATAGTGTTCCGTCCCTACATCGTGCCCAATTTCCCGTCCATGGGGTGCGCGATAAAGGAACACTGTCGCTATCAATTTGGTTAGAACCGACTAGTCGGGATCGATTGAATCGATTGAACGGGGCCGATTGAATTAAGATTCTTTTCTCATTTTGGAATAGTTTCTTCGGAATCAAGTCCCATATTCAGCGGGTTGCGCCTCGAGGATGGACTCTACGGCTGAGTCGGGAGAGACCTTTCGTTGCTTTACTTTTCATGCCGCACTTGCTTCTTTGGCTTTAGTTTTCTGAATGCGTTTTCGTGAATATTTTCAATGGTTTTTATGGCTTGCGTTCTTTGAACTTCGTATTTCCTATCGAACTCATTGAATAAGACAATATTCTGACCAGTTGCTTATGCAATTTTAGGTAATCGCGTAGGCGTCGTCTAAGTATGGCCAACCGATCTCTCGTCCCAAGAAAAATCAAGGTGAGTGGCTCTATTGTTATATATGACTTGCCTTGTGCGGACACAAATTAGGTTCGTACGACATCATGTCCAGGGGATGACTATCGGTTCTACAGAATCGGGGCGTGTAATTAGCAGTGGTGTTAAAGGTTATAGGTTATGGTGCCCAGAGTTGAAAAAACTTGTAATCATTAGAAATGTGACTTTTTATAATAAAAAAACAACAACAAGACGAGTAATGAACTAGTTCAGAAAAATGATAAAGATGTTCAACATGTGGAGCTTGAAAAAGTTGCTTCCCACTCTCCTAAGACTGCTCAAACTGAAATGAGTACACCTAAAGAGAGTCAAGAAGAAGATGAACAACAACAACAAGAAGAATCACCTATCGAAGAAGATCCTGCTTTGCCAGAAGAATCCATTGCCACAAGAAGAACAAGAAGAATAATTATAAAACCTGCAAAACTTTGAGATAGTGTTGGTTATTTTTTCCCATTGTTAATGCAGATATTCCATCAAATCTTAAGGAAGCTATGACAAGCTCAGAAAAAGGATGATTGGAATAAAGCCATGAATGAAGAGATGAGCCATCTTTTGAAGAACAAGACATGGGTACTAGTTCAATTGCTCAAAGGCAAGAGAGCTATTGGTTGCAAATAGGTGTATACCAAAAAGGACGATGTCAAAAGATCAGAAAGTGTGAGATATACAACAAGATTGGTAGCAAAAGGGTATGAACAAAAGGAAGGTATTGATTACAATGAGATTGTTTCTCCTGTTTTAAAGCATTGCTATGTTCGTGTGTTGTTAGCTCTTGTTGCACAACTTGATCTTGATTCTGTGTAACTTGATGTCAAGACAGCTTTTCTGCATGGCGACTTAGATTATAGGAGTTTTATATAAGGAGTTTTTGAGATACATACAAGGGACCAGAGATGTTGGTTTGTGTTTTGAGAAAAAATGTTATATTGAAAATCTTGCAGTAGGATATGTTGATTCTGACTATGCAGGTGATTTGGACAAAAGACGGTAGGTTATTTGTTTACTATGGCTCAAGGGCCAATAAGTTAGAGGTTTATTTTTAGAAGGTACACTTGTTTTGTCAACAACAAAAGCCGAATATATGGTTGTAGTAGAAGCCGTAAAAGAGGCTTTATGGTTACATGGACTGACTAATGAATTGGGGGTTCATTATAAGCAGGTGGATGTTTATTGTGATAGTCAGAGTACAATTCATTTGGCAAAGCATCAGACGTATGACTCATGAACCAAACATATAGATGTTCGATTTCACATAACGCAAGATGAAATGAAGAAGGGAAGGTAATCCTTCAAAAATTAATACTGAAGATAACCCAGCAGATATGTTGACTAAAGTAGTTAGTACGGTCAAGTTAGAACATCACCTGGATTTTGCTCATATTTTGCGTGTTTGATGAGCAGTATGGAACTAGTGGTATTTGTTAGCTTGGAGGTTTTGTGATGGTTTCCCATTTGGTTTCGGCTGATCTCTCTTGATATTTTTGTAAATCTCGCCAAGGTGGACATTGTGGAATTAATGGCTCAGTTTGTAACCCTTTTTAGATAACTCCCTTGGTCTTCAAGCATCATGGATACATGCACATTAATTGATGCATTTGGTTGTTAGTTTTTTCAAGGTGTTGAAATATGATTAATGTATATTGCATTAATCAAAGGTTTAATGGAGACTTGTGGGATAGCCATATCCTTAGCTATATAAGAAGCCAGTAAAGGTATTTGAAGATATCAATTGTGTGAGAGTTATAATATTGTTGAGAGAAACAGTTGATGTAAAAAACGTTGTATCTTTTGTGAACTTCATTTGTGAGAGTTTGTAAGCTCTTTTGTACCTTTGTAACCTCCATTGCTAGAGTAATTTTTAGTTCTTGCTACTCCACAAACGTAGGCATTGCCCAACTGCATTACCATATCAGTATGTTCATTACTTTGTTCTTGCATTATTTGTTGCATATATTATTATTTAGTTTCTTATCTTGGTTCGTCTTGGTGCTCAGGGGCATAGGAGTAGTTCATGTAATACTCACGAAACATAGGAGGGGTGTGTGTTGGTCAGTGTATTTATTTCAAGCTATTTCTGAAACATCCACAGTAACAACAACAATAAAACAACTGCACCAAGAAGAAGAGTTGCAGAACAAAGTCACAAAACCATCTTCATTAATAATTTCATAAAAAACTTAATTAACCATAATCAAAATACTCAAATTATCATTGGGCTAACAATCTAATCATTGTCAGTAAATTAATCCAACCCATCTCCGTTCGGTTGCTTGTGTATTGACACACAATGCCACCTATCTAGTTACCATACTGATTAAGTGATGGTACAGTAATGTCTTTGGAAGTGCTTATCCGCACTACCGAGGATATTTGACAGAAATTCCCACAACAAATTGGGATATACCAAATTCAATTGTACCATACTCAAGTTTTATTTGAAACATAAACTAGCTTTTACTCGCAATATACAGATATCTGAAAAAAAAAAAAACTGGTTCTTCTCTTCATGAGATACAATTTGCAACGGAGACTGGATAAGTTAGAGGTGACAACAGCTGGAGCGTTCATCTTGTCGACTTCAATTAAATATGAGAGACTATTGTACATTTCATTCCTTCACATAATATCCATCACAAACCGCATGGGGTTCATTTCACAAAGACTTGTATTGCTCGATCAGGCGTGAAGCATGAAGACGAGAGGTAGGAGTGATGGTGCAGCCCAAATTTTGCAGATAAGCAATCTGTAAAAGAGAACAAATTGGAACAGGCATTTAGTTCTGTCACTGACCATAGGCGACAACCTGTTAACACTGTTTGGTGACAAATAGGCATATTAGCTATCATCGGTTAGATTTATTATTGTAGTGGTTAGCAATCTACCCAAAAAAAAATGTTAGGTAAGGTAGATTTTAGAACCATGCGCCATGAAGTAAACCTTTTCGTGTTTTGCCTAAAATCTGAGAACTTTAGAAACTTTTAGATAAAACATTGGATTGTGAGTAAAACATTTCTAACATACAAGTTAACAACAAAAATTCGTATATTAATTCCGCTTGTTCATGAGAACCGAAATTAGGCCATAAAAGTAAAAAAAGAAACATTTGAAAACAATCAATCTATTCTTGTGCTACAATTGTAGTGAGCCAAAGTGCACCCATATACCTGTTTAGATGTAGCTCCTGATGTTCCCATTGAAATCTCAATTCTTTGTTTCTGGAAATGCTCCTGTAAGCAAATTAGAAGGGCAAAAGGTTTTTATCGCCTGAAGGTTCCCCAAAGTTTAATCAAATGACATACATGATCAGCTATAGGTAGTAATAAATTTAGAAGTATCAAGTTAAACAGAAATTTTCAAGAGAACTGGTGACAGGAAGAGATCTTTCTTGAATGCGCTAAGCACAATTAAACCAGACTCATGTTGGAAAACAAGGAAAGAGCATAGAAGATGGTTGAGTTATTTAGCGTATTAACACTTTCTTATGGAGACAGCTTTATGGAAAGATAACGCAAAAGTTTGGGGTCCTATTTCAAAAAGAAATTATATACGAAAAAATGTTGTATACAGAATACTTGACCAGGCTAAGGATTATTTCTGGGAAAAATTTCTACCATTGTATTGTCAGTTTGTTAACAAAAGAAGAAAAACAGCAATAGCTAGATAGTAGATACACAAATAATGTGAACTCCTTGAATGAGTTCTCACTTAGATTTTCAGAAGAACTAAGGATTTATCTACATAGTTTTTGTTTTCAATTCTTAGATAAACTATTTAGAAATAAACACTGACATGAAAGAAGACAACATAGGAAACAGATTAACTGCACACTCCAACACCGACCTGCTTTTCTCTCATCAAATGAGCACGCTGATCAATAGGTATCTGCTCCCACTTTATAACCTGCAGTGTACACAAGGTGTTTAAGATAAAATTTAAAGTCAGTCTGACCTTTTACGAAGTCATTTATTCAATAATAATGACCAAACTTACATATTGCGCATATTGAAGGGCTTCCTCAACGTCCAAGCAGGATTTGAGCTCTCGTAAAACATCCTTAATTTCATGAACATAAGACTTTTAGTCATATATATATTGGTATGTTATAAATCTACAAAGTATGAGGACTTTGTTTTAGTTTGGGTCTCTCGTGCTGATTCCTGTTTTGGTAGCTTCGAGTTTTATTATGGTTCATATTATGATGGAAAAAACTCAAAATAAAGCATGGTAAAATTAAGAACTCCCATTTCTTCTCTGTACTGAACGCACTCGCTATGATACCCAACATAAACCTGGAGATTTAAGATTTGTGAAATACATTTTTTTATATACATGATGTTAGCTGTCAATATAATTCAGCAGCATGTTCGCAAACCTAGTTACCAACATACAGATATTGGTAAACAACACAAATAGGTTAACAAGTAGGATGTTATAAATTATATCTTGATAGATTAATATAAATAACTAAAATACTCGATCAATTATTAACAAAGAAAACGAACATAGCTGAAATCAGAGTGTATAAAGTATAAACTGGGAACAAGAGAAAATAGTTACATGGTTTGGATAATCCCAAGGTAGATCAGTAGTTACACCTGCTAGGAATAATAATATATTAGTTAAAGGAGTTACTAGAAATAGGGGTGAAGGTATCAGAGTTGGGTTCATGTCCGACAGGGGTTCTGCATGTCGGATATCGAATGTTGGGGATAAACTAAAGGAGAGGAACACAAGAAAATGGTAGGATTTCTATTACTTGATAAAACAAAACAAAAACTGATTATATACACACGCATACATAAGTACTCTGTATTTAATGACCAGTCAACTTTTGCATACCTTGCTCAAGCCAGATGCTTGTCTGACTTGACAGTCAATGGGCAACCGAGTGTCCAATGTGTAACATAAAATCTTTCAACAGGCTTGACTCAACCTACTTGTTACAAGTTAGCAACCTTGAGCCCAGAAAGGAATCAAACTTACAATAAATGCATCAAAAGAGGCCAATATACTGTCAGGCACGACCATTATTACCCAGATGTAGATCACCCAAGCTTTGTCACAAATAGACATGGACAAGTTTTCATACGGAGTGCGTGCTGCCTAAAATAGTAGGAAAAACCACTAGGTTGAGGGGCACAGCTTAGTCTTTGTGCACTTAAAACTCAGAGATATAAACTAACCCTTCCAAATTTCTAGATTACAGATGTATGCAGCATGGATAAACTTCCAAAACTAAAACGATGTACATACACATGCTAAGGCTTCAGATATAAATCATATCGGAAGGATAAGCAGCATCTAAATCAAAAGAATACCTACAAGTTTCTGTGTAACCTGGTAAGCATATAAAGCTTTACAATATGTTATTAAAAAAAATGAAAAATCGTTTATCATAATTGTTAAGATAGACATACAAAATAAACAGAATCTGGTATCAGATAAAAGATAAACCTTGTGCTTGTATGTCCTATTCCTTAGACGCTCATCAATTATGAAGCTGATCTGTGAAAAGCAGGAGCACCTAAAAAGTGAGTTTATAAACAATGCATGCTGCAACTATTCTTAAAACCAAATGATAAGCATATCATGCACACTAAGATGCCATTGTACATAAAGGGCAACTAATGAGGATACAAATCAAGGGTTTTATGAGAAAGGAGGAGAAAGAGATCCATACGTCTTCCATTAACCAACACAATAAAGCTCATATATATAGCTGACTAAATTTAAATAATGAACGACTCTTCAAACTGCTTCACCACTTCCTTTGACAGGCTGAGTGATAGGGTTGACATACACTACTCACCCTCAGCAAGAAAAAAAAACTGGGCAGCTTGTCGAGTGAACACAAAAATTCTCCTGCTCCAAGACCCACTCAAGCTGGTACTGGGTATTATGCAAAGTAGACTTGTTTATAAATTCCAACCAGTTGATATATTACAAATTCTTAACAACTCTTCCCAAAATCTTAGTAAAAGGGTATGCCAAATGCCAACGATCCCAATGTTTCATCTAAGAAGATCCTCTTCTCCATAAAGATTCATTGAATTTGAGTATCTTCGGCCCTTCAAGTGTGTAACTTTGGATTGATTTCTGAAGGAAGATCACATGGTCCTTTTTCATGACATGGGGTCATTGTAGAGCATTATTTAAGGTTTAAAATACGACAAAAGCAATTGCATTTTTATAAGGATAATCTAACATGTAGACAAAAACACAATCCTTTCTTCTATACTTCAGGATACCAATCCTTTACAGAGTTGCAGTAGAAAGAGAACACCCTAATGGGATGATATTGTAGTTAAGTAGTAGAAAGTTCATTATACTTTGTAGGCCATTAAGGTAAGGCTATGAAATCATGAATGCAAATGCGACAATATGTTCACTAGTGCATGCAATAGATAAAATAATTCTATTATTTTACTTTGTCATTCAAACAACCATAGAGTTGTGCCTATAAAGTTATCTTTTGTTTGGTCACTTTTAAAGCTTTTCCTACTGGACCAACTTGCTCAATTATCACTGGTGAAATATAAGACATCCTCAAGGTCCCTACTAGTGTAGGCACTAGTATGCCATGAAAGTCACACTGGCAATCCTGGCACGCGGCAAGCTATGCTGAACACCTTCGTGAATTAACCAACAAAAAGCCAACACTAACCCCAATTACTGTTAATCTCTCAGGATTCCGATTTAAGTCCCCCATCCCCAACACAAATCGTCTCATTACAGTTCTTTAATCCTTTCTTATTAACACATAACACTAAAACATATGTATTATTACAGAAGATTAACGTAATATGGATTCATGTATTATACGTGATGAACATATCTAACATACAAGAGATCATGCTATCACCCTATTATATAAAAGAAATTGTGTATGGTCATTTTATTAAGTTCTGTTTGGTATCATTTATGTTGCCATTCGCTTTCCCCTAATGTACCTTCATGATGTCATTATGCCTTCACAGCATCGCCATTCGCCAATAACAATATTATCTCTTGATTACGTCATTACTAACTCATTATCCGTTAATGCCAAATAATGATCTTTCTTAATGGTGGCATTGTAATCATTTATTGACAACATTAGTAACATTATTGTCCCTTAATGATGTCATAAGTAACATCATTATCCCTTAAGGACGCCGTTAACAACCATGTTATATGTTAATAATGTCATGAATAACATAATTATCTGTAAACATTTATCCCTTGATTATGTCATTACTAACTCATTATCCATTAATGCCTCATAATCATCTTTCTTAATGGAGTCATCAGTGAGCATTGTAATCCTTTATGACAGCATTAATAATATTATTGTCCCTTAATGATGTCACAAGTAACATAATTATCCTTAAGGACACCATTACCAACCCTGCTATTTGTTAATAATGTCATGAATAACATAATTATCTGTGAACAACATCATCAGTGACATACCTATCTCTTCAAGGTATCAGTAAGTCTTCATTGATGACTTAATCTCTGATTACATTAATCCTATCTTCATCATTTATAACTATTTTTTTATTATATTAGCTAATGATGCCATGAACTACTTAATTAGCTTACAAATTATCATTAGCTACTAATGACCAATTTATTTACCTTAACTACTTACTAATCTCCTTAATTTCAATGAAATATTTACCAAACTTGCCAATGATTTATTATCTATAAACGGGATTTCTTGTGTATATACAATAACAAAACTTTTATCCAAAATTTGGGGGTCAATTGCTTGAATCTTTTTCTTCCATTCACCTCTATTAAGGACAAGGTTTCAAAAATGGGTTGAACCAGTGAACTCAAATCTTATTGGACGAACCGGTTGAACCATTCGATTCAAAAATGTTGATGTAACAACCATTTTTAAATATATTTAATTTATATTCAATATTTATATTTTATATTTTAAGATTTATAACCCTAGTAAATTTAGACCGGGTTTCGAACACTTATTGGAATTATAATAGTTACTTTACTATTTAAGCTTTCCTAAGAATAATTGAACTTTTTACTATTATTTGAAGTATTGGACTATGAATTTGATTATATATTTAATTTAAGTCGTTTTTTGAGCTTTGGTACAAGTTAAAAGCATACCAACTCAAACCGATGAACTGTTGATCGAGGTTCATGATATCAGATATTGGTTCCATACCGATAAGGGATTTCAAAAGTACCGAATATCGAGCGATATAACAGACATATCAGGAGATATGGCCCCATAATGGTATAATGTATAATCCACTTCTTCATTTATGAAAAGAATTAAAATATTTTATCGTACCGTTAAATAATTCTAATAATTAAACACCTTAAAATTATCTTTCAAACTAATAATGAGATTAGTTCTTCTCCATAAAGTTAAACAAGCATGATAAATAAAAGCACCTTAATACAATATTTATAATAAGCTACTGAGATAGTACTAATAGAAATCATTCATCATCTCCAAAGTTAAATTTATTGTATCTCGAAATAACTTCAATGTGTGAGCTTGAAGATGAATCATAAAGTTAAACTTCATCTTGAAGTAACCCTTTCTAACTTTTTACAGGAAAAGGAAGTAAACTTAAGGAAGCAAAGGTCTCCTTTGTGCAATAAAGCAAATTTTCAAGTATATTACAAAGAAAATTATTTATACACACAAAAAAAAAAACCTTAATGGCAAAACTGATATATTGGTGTAGCAGTCGATTTACACCTCATCTCAGCTGATATTCTGCTCGTATGAGCCAATATTTACATGGAGCGGTCTTTTTTATTGGATAGGCATAGAATACCATTGTTCCACCAAAAACAATATACCACATGGTATACCATCCATACCCGTCGATATCTTCAACGTTGGACGATCACAATTCAAACTTGTATATTGACATAATAATGTCTTGTACTAGAAGAGCATATATGCATAATAGCTTATACGCTAACAACAAACCACTAATTTGCATGCTAATAATAAGTATATGTACAATAGATGCATGCTATTTATCACCAAATTTCTGGTGGCCCAATGGTTGAAATATTGTTCTCGGAGTAGGCTAGGTTCAAATCTTAACGAGCCAAAATATGTTTCTAATAAACAATATTGTTCTTTCTTATTTTGGAGAATGGAGTGATTCAACTAAATCATGCTAGGATCAGATGGTTTGAACTATCCAATCCGATTCTAAGCGGTTCAACGGCTCTAGTCGTTCAACTAGTAGAACTGACCCCGAAAAACTAACATATTACAGTTCAACCCGTTGAACCATCCGGTTCAAACAAATTTAAAAAAACCGGTTAAGGCTATGTCCTCTGTAAGATTAATGAAACACATATCCTTCTTCAGAGGTCTAATCCATGTTTATTTAGGACAACCCCCAGTCCTAGTGGCTCTTTTTAACTCTATCTTATCCCTCTCTATCGGTGCATCTACTGGTCTGCGCTGCACATATGCAAACCACCTAAGACGATTCTTGCTCATATTGTCCTCAATTGACATCACCACCAACTTCCCACGAATTTCCATATATATATATTTTTGCGTATATGTTGTGAATTTTCCTAGCCTTCTTAGTCTTTCATTCCCTTTCTTTTCCATTATCTTCCTCTCTTTCCTTCTATTTTAACTTCTCCTTTTCCTCTTCTTTCCTACTCTTCCTCTTATCTCCCTCCCTCTCCCCCAGTTTACAAGGGAAGGAGCACAACTATCATAGGTCACTAGGTGATAATGGATCCCACCAATTAACTCTTTCCTTTATGTTTTATCCTTCTATCAAGAATTCTGTCATCTTTACCTCCACTCTTTCTTTCTTACACTATACAATAAATAGAAGGAGCAACTTTATCATTAGTATTATCCTCTCCCTCATATTGTTTTCTTCAAATTATTTGTAAGTATATTATATTATACACAAACACACACCAATCTAATGTACATACATGAGCACTTTCGCTTTACAATCATATTGGGACATGTTTAACGTTCACAATCCAAAATTGTACATTGAAAATGTGAGAAAAATCATGTGATGAACAAAATATACATCTTCATCTCATTCAAACTCTTGATCACAGTGAAGAATAATTTATGATAATCTTCCGTATAGTTTATTCATCAAGAGAAGACACAAAAAGAGCTAGGAATATAAAATTACCAAATGCTTGCCCAATCAGATATAGAGTTGGCTAACCTTGGTGGTAGTCGATTGAATACAATCAAAAACCAACCTAGTTATATGTTGATAAAGATTTGTACTTGTGGCTGATAAAGTCAATCAAAAAATAATAAATTAGTTGAGTGACATAGGGACCGATAGTGATAAAGAGGCAAGGGACCATCACTTTTTGCTAGATGACAGGAGACTGATTAGTGGGTGCGAATCAGGGACCAAAGATGGGCCTTCAAGAGCCGGGTTGGGACAGATAGCAGACGTGTTTCACATAGGATACCTCTTCCCCCAGATAAAGGGTATGTGATAGATCTTATTCCTAGTTAGTAGATGGAGCAGGCTACCCAACCAAAGTTGTGTTGTGCATGAAGCCCATGCTCTCTTATACCAACTTTCCTCGAGCCTCTGGTAGCACAGCCGAGACAGCTACAATTTTCCTACCCCTGCGGGGATGGAATGGCAGAAGTATTGGGAATCCAAGATATGGTCGCGCCGTCACGTGAGATGAAGCGATGGCGATAGTAAGGGAGGAAGACCTTGCTATGAAGCGACTGATTTATCCCGTAGCGAGTAGCCTGAGTGCATTTCCAGCTCGTTCTTTGCTCGCTCACATGTTTTCTTTATATTGGAGCATTCCATGTACCCGTGTTAAGTAAAGGAAGAAATTCTAGCTCCAGGGTATAGCTCAACCAGTGCAGGTGGTCTTAAGCTCATGGCATTTCGCTATAGGACTGGGTTCCAATTTCTATGTATGTGTTTTGAAATTCTTTCTTTTGTACTGATGTGAATGACGTGCCTCGTTGATGTACACTTTTTAGCGTCAGCTCGTAGTGCATAAGCGCAGTATGCCCGAACACTCTCATCTAGCTTGCTAGGCTCCAATAAATCGGTTATAGGAACAGGAAGTATTATCCTATAAGAGGCTCGGTTGTGCTTCGCTTATAGACGACTCACATTCGGTTTGATGAATGGGATGAACCACATCAAACAATTATGTGACTCGTAGGGCTTGATCAGCAAGAGCCCGAATGTCCCGAATGTCAAAAAACCAACTTCTCATTTGCAAGGGGATGAGTCGTTAACACAAACCAAGTATTCATTTGGCAATGTGTCAAGTCTCTTATGGGAAACTGAGTGTTTAATTTCAAGTGGATAAGTCACTAATTGGAACCTAAGTCTCCATTTGGCGAGGGGCTCAGCCCCTAGCAGAAAACTGAGTGCTCAATGGCGAGGTACAGGCCACATTCAGCGAGGGACCAAGCCACTAACATGAAATCGAGTGCCTAATTCCAAGGATACGAGTCACTATTGGGTGCAAGGTCGAGCCACTAGCAAAAAAACGAGTTCTCAATTGTGAGGGGACAAGTTACTATTGGAAACTCATTTGGCGAGGGGTTGAGCCACTAGCGGGAAACCGAGTGCTTAATTACAAGGGAATGAGTAACTATCTGGAACCCAAGTGTTCATTCAGTGAGAGGTCGAGCCACTAGAAGGAAACCGAGTGCTCAATTGTGAGGGGATGAGTCACTATTGGAAATTCAAGTGTTCGTTCGGCAACAAAACGAGTCACTAGTAGGAAACCGAGCAATTAATTGCCCGGGGGTTGGGGGGGGGGGGGGGGGGGGGGGGGGGGGGGGGGGGCAGCGAGTCATTATCGGGAACTAAGACTACAAGTTGAGAGAGTTAACTGGATGTTTAGAGTGATTCGTCGCATAGAAAACGGGAGGAAGATCAAGATATATCACAAACTCTACATTAGTGGAAGCGATGGATTCTAGCTTCAGCTAATTATGACTAGCCAATAGATCATTTTTTGTGAGAGTTTATATCTTGTATTTTTTCTCTCTTCATTTTTCCAAGAGTTATCTCCTTGTAATTGGGTCTTTGTTTCATTTATTACTATTAATGAAATGTTGGGGAAAGGAAGGGGGGGGGGGGGGGGGGGGGATCCCAGAGTGTACTAAAAGCCACTTCAGTCAGAATAATAATCCATGTGATAATAAATGCCTAATATATTTGCAGCAAAGTAAATAAATATTATTTCCTTGGTCTCCAGAATAACATGGTTACACGAATAACTAAAAACGTTATAGGCATACCTTATCAAGTAACCGCTTTGGAAGTTGAAATGCTTGTTTTCTTGCCCATTGATGAAATAGATGCGAAACAATTGATCGTTCTTCGAGGCTAAACCTAGAAAAGCTCAAATAAAGAACAGCTCATAAGAATCATAATGAATAGACAATACACTAGGCAGCTCTAAGGTTCATTTGGGTCCATAAACAAATAACTAAATATATGTAATATTGCCCCCTTATGGTGAAAGGCATTTCATGATTTTGGTATTAGGTGTTTGCATGGATATCCAAATACAAAAATTCTAAAATCATGTATTTGAAACAATATATAGTATAATAAAAAAAGCTAGAAGATCACGATCTGCATTGTCCCATCTACAATGACACAATGACATATATTGGTTCAATTCTTGGACTAGAATACAACTAAATTTTGACATTGACTTTTCAAGGTATTTGTATCTCATGAAAATATGAAAGATTAATGTTTATTGTAAAAATGGCTGAACAATACCTTTTCAAGAATTTGTTCCCCAGGTATACATCAGTCAGCTCTAGTGAGTCACTTGTATCGATTTTACCATCGTCAATACTATACTTTGATTTAGGGGATGATCTAGACCCTGAAGTATCAAGTGGAACATTTTCTTTCTCCCCAGGCAATGTTCCTTGTTCATTTGTAAATGTCTCTCCCTACAGATTGTGCAGAAGAAGTAAAAGGTTTCAATAATGACAGGAAAGCACTGAGTCTATTAGTTTGTATCTATGAGACATGTAGTAAGCAAGTTCAAGCAGTTAAAAGTAGATATTTGTCAATATATAACAGAACACTGCTAATAGAACAAATATCAAGCACACATGGATAGATGCTGACAGGATTCATTTTTCTTTTCACCATTCATAGAGAGTGCTAGATATAGGTCTTCAAGTATTGCAGGAAAAAATTCTTCACACATGATATGGGGTTATGAAAAGGTCAGGAAAAGAGGAGACAACTGAGTCAGAAATGATTGAATGCAACCTAGGTTCATTCCAGCTTCAAAGTATCATTAAACATGACAGAGGAAAGAGGTCATCAGTATACATTTATACTATATATCAAATCACAGTGTTGATGAAGCATGAACATACTCCAACCCGCAGCTTTTATCTTGTCGCTGAAGATATTCCAGCATAGAGGTATATGGCCACACTAGGGCAAAAGACGTACCAAATGATGATAACTACGTTGAAGAAGCAATTGCCATCAATAGATTGTCATTATGTGAACAAAAATGAAAGTAAGTTTGCAGAGGCTCAAATTAAAAAAAAAAAAAAAAACAGCTAGGAAGCTTCAGACTATCTTAACTGATTTTTGAGTAACAAGGATCCAAGAGATATCCATAAACCTCAAATCTGTGGCACTAAGTATCGATCACCTGTAGCATCACATGAAATAGACATTGACCTAAGCATATGTCAACTAGTCTCCTAATGGCATAAATCTGAAAGGTTGATAAATTATCAATTCATTCTTGACAATCAGAGGAAGCCAAACATAGATATAACTAAAAGGGTAGATAACATCTTATGGTACAAATTTTAATACAATGTGATTGTCCCAGTAACTTATTTGGTAGTGAGTTGAACCCAACTCCGACATTCCTTCTTCAAATTTGTAACACTCGTTAAGCATGTCCAAATCGAGAGCTTATAATGTGAAATTAATCAACAATGTTAAACTTGTTAATTATCAACAGTGAGATAATTTCTTTGCTACAAGCATTATTATACATAGACGATTTTTCGTTTGCTCTTACTGCTTATACTTGCACTGTTTAATCATTACTTATATTTAACTTCCACCAAAAGGTCGGTTGGTCCGATCAGATCACCAATTAGTATCAATGGGAAGTGTTTACAGCACCAACAAGACAACCTTTATCCCAATTAGGTTCAGTATGGAATGTTTGAAATATCTTTTTATGTTTTCTTAATAATAAACTTATCCCACTACATAATTTCACTTATCAATATGCATTTACTAATGGTATTTTTCATACATTTCCCAAACAATAATACATTCGTTATATAGACTTCTTTCGGCTTTATACCATAGTTTAAAGTATCGGCCGATACCGATCCGATACGGCCGATACCGATACGTTTTGGCGTGTCCCGATCCGATACCGACCGATCCCGATACTGACCGATACCGACATTTGGGGGTCTCTTTTCCGATCAATTCAGCAAAGAGAATTGAACGAAAAAGGCAAATCAACAAGGGTTTGAAGCATAATAAGGTTGTAAAGGCATGTAAAAGAAGAAAGTTGATCTATTGCATATAAACCAATCGGTAAGGGCGACTACTATTTCATTTATTTTCAAAACTACTAAGAAATAACACTGGAAATACTTAAAATTATGCCTAAATGTATAAAATATATGTTTTAAATGTTATTAATTTATTAATAATTATTTGTTTTCCGATATTGAAAAATCCGATACTCCGATCCGAAACCGCCGATACTACCGATATCGCCGATACCGATACTCATAGGAATGGTCCGATACCGATTCCGATACCGATACTGTGAACCTTGCTTTATACACGTTTAAAACATTTTATTTCTCTAAATAATTATTCTTAAGATTTAAACTTTAACGTATTAAAAATTACCTTTGTCTGCCCAATTGTGGCTCCACTTCATATTTACATCTGGAGTCACTTTTTAGCTTTAGTATCATCTTATTCACTTATTCGATAGAAATACACTTAATGCATGTAACATCAGTTCTATGAAGTGCAAAAAAAAAAAAAAATGGATGCAATCTTTTATCTAGTTGATTGAAAACTTGCTGGACTTGAATCATCATATATAAAACCCATTTATCTTGTGAAGCTAGGATTTAGCTAGATCACGTTGATTTTTACAGCACAGCTCTAATACCACGTTGTTTTCATGGATCCGACACCGTGTTGGTTTTCATGGCTCTGATACCATGTTTTTCGTATGGAGTTGGGCCATGAAGATTGAGGGGAAGAGAGAAGGAGACTACCACTAAATTTGCAAAGGAATAAAAAGATTTGTGAAGAAAATCAGCAAAAAGTCAAGAGACGAAAGTAGATTCAACATAAGACTTGATATGGAAAGATACTCTCGAAGCAATCTAGAACGAAATCTCAAGATACTTAAATTACACTAGCAATCTATGAAGCTGAACCTAAAACAGCGAACATTGGTGTAGACTCAAACTTCTGACTTGGTCGCAATTCTGGTTCAGTTTCCTTTTTTTTCCAACAGATCCAAAACCAAAAAGTTGATACCTATCACCAAAGGACGAGAACGAAAACTAGGTTTGGTTAGCGAAACCTGAGGACAAGGTAATCAAAGGCGCAAGGCGCACTCGAGGCGCAAAGGGTCTATATCGCCCGAGGTGCAAAGTGCACTTAAGGCGTGCGCCCGAGTGAAGTGAGGCGCAAAATAAAAAATAATAAAAATATACATAAATAACTTAGTAACGTAAGAAATAAAATCAAATAACATATTAAAACCAACAAAAAGATATTTACATAACCAAGTGAACTAGCATAGCAACAATAACACTCAACAAAAAGAATTTGTATTTTTTCTACCACGCTTTTAGTAAATTTTAGTTTTTCAAGTTAAACTGCAGCCAATTGTGGCAACCATGGAAAGGGCTACCTCCCTACCACTTGTATGAGGTAAGGGCTATCTCCATGTCTCTTCTTTTTTGTAAAAAACAAAAAATATATAAGGCGCGCCTTGGATGCGCCCGGAGAAATGTGTCTCGCCTACTAAAGTGCGAGGCGCAGATGTTGTGCCTTGCTCCGAGGCACGCCTTTGACTACCATGCTTGAGGAGACTTTAAGATCTTAGGTTCAAAATCTAGGGCCTTATAAAAAAGAGGGATTAATATGATATTCCACACAAACTATAGCCACTCACCTCAACGAACTGCATGTATATACTCATGGGAAGCTAGACATGATGCCGATTAAGGACAAGACGAGAGAAAATCATTTTTGATGGTTTGGACATATACAACATAGACTAATAGATGCTCCGGTAGGAGAAGAAATAAGATAGTAGTTAAAGGAGCAACGATGACTAAAGGTACGCGTATGCCTCAAACATGGATTGGAGTTTCAAAGAGGATATGGCTTTTGTTAGCGTTGTAGAGGATGTAGCTCTTGGAAGAAAAGGATTCAAACAGCTGAACCCAGAAATTTGGCATAAGGATTGTTGTTGTAGTAGTAGTAGTAGTATGTCCCCAACTATCTTTCCTCTTGTCCTTAACCAAAGATTAGTGGCAAAGAGCCAACACATAGGGAATCACTAATCTGGCAGTGCACCGACCAACAACTCAGCATTTCATGATGTTCAATAATTGAATGTGCTTGGAAAACACAAATAATAATAATAATAATAATAAATAAATAAATAAATAAAATCAGGTACATATAATTGATATATTTGTTGCTACAAAGAACTATACCTCCACAGACAACAAATTATGCTCATACAGAACTATCTTGAACAAACTGGTCATCTGAATATAAAATAAAAACCGCCATTTAAACTACTTACCTGGAGTTCTATAAGGTGCTTTGGAATTTCCTTCAGAAAACGTGAAGGTTGTAGCAACTGTTAATACAACAATAAAAACAAAGACTTCAGCAATAACCACTAACCTATACTAAATTATAATTCAACATAACAGAATAGGCTCCGGGTATGGAGCATAAGAAAGCCCATAAAAGATTTGTTTGACAAAGTTCTCATGAACGGTTGTCAACCTAACGTCAACCATCTATGTTGGTGTCAAATTCCTAGCCAAGGTAGCTATGACCATGAGAAGTCATGCCATAAAACCTAGGTGGTCAGTTGGCGGATAGATAGATCCACCTTTTGACTATATAGTTTTAAACTCATGCAGCCAATGAGTACCCTTCATATTCAGCCTTCTCCCATTATAATGGGTTCGGCTATGACAATCTGATTCCAACCCTCTACGTTGGTACCGGATTCCTACCCAGGTAGTCATGAACATGAGAGTTCTATGCTACAAAACCTAGACGGCAATGGCAAGTAGGTAGACCTACTTTTTGGTTATGCAGTTTAAGCTCACGTAACCAATGATATAGTAAATAGGTACATGTACCGAGAAAAAGTAGAGGTACATATCGATACAAAAGGGCCTAATACCTGCCAAGTAGAATCCACGGTAACATATAAAATGTACAGCTTTTTCCGAGCACGGGTCATTGCCACATATAACAACCTTCGTTCCTCCTAAAAAAATAGTTTCATGCATTACATTGCAAAGAATGAGAGAAAACTATAATGACTTGGGTTTGGCAAGTTTACCTCAAGGCTCGTTCCACCTTCTTTCACAATGCCATTATACTCGTGCAACAAAGGAATTTCAGAGTCATTTGCCTACAATGAAGGAGTGTTGCACAGGTGCACATATTACTATCAAGAAAAATGAGAATGCTCATTAAGTGCAAAAATATATATATACTTTGTATACATTACTACTGTATAGTTACATGCTCCACAGATATCTCCTAATAAACCTCCTACAAAGCAAAAAGGAGTCTTATATATAAAAAAAAAGGAGTCTTATATATATAAAAAAAGACGATTTATGGGATAGACTTTCTATACTCTATAGTTTTTGTTGCTTTTTGATGGTAAATAAGGAAAGCTCCTACAGCTTCCCATGCCTTCCTTTCTTAAGGGTCTCAATCATCTCTCTATGATCCCTTCCAAACTTTTTTCATTTATGTTGCTCAGACTACTAGAATATATTTAATCGCCGTAGAACTCCATTGGTACAGGTTAGGTATGATATAGTGCCCCTCAGATTTAACATTATTATGCTGTGAACCTATTTTCACAGTAAAATACTATCCACCACTTCCCCAACTTGTTTTGCATATGATAAAAGGTATGTGCATGTGTGTGTGTGGGTTAACTACTGAAGGGAGATTTTTTTCTCAAAAATAAACTACTGACGGAGGGATAATTTTTTAGTAATGGTTGTGTCAAGTTACTAGAGTATTTTACTTTCAGTTGCATCTAAAGGTAGCTTCTTATACTTGAATTGGTGACATGGAGAAAGTAACAAGGTCCAACAACTTTGGGGTAAGGGCTTTGTTGTTGTAGGAAGTGAGGAATCTGCACCTAAAGTTAGTTTCTCCTTTATGTTACTCTATGTTTCACGGGTACGGCAAAATGGTGTCCATACCCGTATCGTGCCCGTGCTCGTATTAATGCAACATAGTAACTACCTTTGTATCTATTTGAAAAAGTTTGTATCCCATATCTGTATCGTGTCAGTATCGGTACCCATGTCCGTATCCGTGCAACATAGATGCTACCATTCTATTACTTATCTCATTCTTGTTCATAGTTCCTTTACATGGGAAGATATGTTGGTGTATAGATGCCTTTTTTCCAATGGGTTTTGCCGGCCATTTTAATGAATTGCAATTCTTCGACAAATGTAATTTTATCATGATTGGGGCCATTTGATTACTTGAAAATCTAGCCCATTAAACACACGGTTCATGGTCAAGATACATGTATACTGTGCCTACAACATATATTGAAACACACCATAATACACAAATATATGACTTTGTGATTTCTAAAAAAACAAGAAATGCCATCTTCTGTTCTCCAATATGAGATGGTAATCCCTGTACAAACTGCAAAGCATTATCCCCAAATTTTGGAGTAAGCTATTCGACTCACTTTTTTCCATGCAGATCAGTTAAGGGCTATATCCTCTGTAGTATTAGCAAATATCATATCGTTCATTACACCATCAATCCAAGTTCGTTAAGCCTGCCCCTAAACTAGACGCTACATCAACTAAATCATATCATTCCTAAACGATGCATTTATTGGCTTTTGATGCAGATGACCCAAAATGAGATAGTAATTCCTATATAAAGCTTCAGCGAGTCAACTATACTACTAATTGCCAATCTTAAAGAAAAAAACGTCAACTCTTTAATCTTGTTGATAGATAGTGCCAAATATCTTTGCATTGCATAAGATTACCCGAATAAAGATTAGAATAACAAATATCCCATAATACAAAGGGGTATAGAAGTTGTATGCCATTCTGAGGCTGAAGATTCCCACTTTTTCATGTTATTACTACTTACAGGGCAATAGGAAGATTCCCATAATGTAATCTTTGGTAAATATCATTCGCATTATAAGGCCATACCTTGACAATAAAAACTACATCCCATTCCAAACCCTTAGACTGCCAAAAAGAAAAAAGCTCATTCAGTATATGCTAGTCCACTTTATGGGAAAAGAAGATAACATACTTGCTTAAGATAAATGACCTGATGAATGGTGGTTAATGTAACCGAGTTCTCATTTTCACACCTCCGAGACCGAAAATTTTCAGTTTCCCTCAGTGATATATACTCAATAAAAGCTTTGAGTATATCTACACAACCCCCCTCTTCTTTGTTGTTTTCCCCTGTGTCCTCAGCGTTGGTTAAATGTGTGGATAAGAAATCAGACACATCATCCAATAAGTACTGAAGGACCTGCAAAAGAAATTTACTTTTCTAATTTTGATGCATGTCAGCAAAAAAAGATACTGAAACCAGATCATAGAATTACAATCCTACTAACGCATCACACAGTTTAGAAGATATAATAATGTCATGAAAATTACATATATCGGCTGTCAATTGGGTTTATGTATGCTTTACATTTTGAGTCTTACAGTCCAGGACTGACACATTCACTTGAATGTACTCCTTTCATCAATAATCTCCATATCTAATACACGGATATGTTACGACATTGATATGCAGACCAAAAAAAAAAAAAAAAATCTGTAAGAACTTAGGACAAAATATGGTACAAACACAATTAGGCATATACAAATACTTGTCAAATTTATGACCAATCACTAAGAGGCTACAGGTGAGAGACTGAAGAACAATAAAAAATAAGCATGCTTATATCCATTTACGGGTGAGTGTTTACAGGACTAAAACCCACATTTTCTAATATGCAAATGCTCAACCTTATCATTGTTAAAAAATGGCCTACAATAAGCTCACCCCTATCCCGACCCAGTCCGACATCAGCGTTCTACCTCCACACGGCACAACCTCCCACCTCTACCACACACCTGCACCTTAACGTAACCCAACCCTAACCTTAATCCTTACACCATCTCTAACCCGAATCTGAACCTAAACCGAACTTGAACCTTTATCAGACCCTAACCTTAATCCCCATTCACCTACACCAAATAACTGTGACAATGAGGTTCGACGCCGTCGCCGACATGTCTTTGATGCCCTTTTTGACGATGCAGATCATTATAGCCATCGACAAGATCTGTCTCCACCAGTGAGTAAGTGACTAACTCGATCATTAACCACTTTTGTCATCGCTTGTCGGTCATCCAACCAGTTATTTGCACTTTTCTCTTCATTTATTTTGCACTTTATTGATGGCCACTATGACCTCTCTTCAACCATCTTCCCTTCATTGCCTTAACATGAAACTTAAGGGCCTCAAGTACTGTGCCTGGGCTTCCACTCTCAAGATTCCCCGTACTTGAGATAAGATTTCCCCAAAGTTAAATAGCTGGGCATATCATGTGTCTCAGTTTGTTGTATTCTGGGATCGGGCGATGGCACATGGACGTAATCTTTGCCCCTTGAGTTGAATCGCAAGCTCCGTACTAAAAATGTCGAGTCTTTCTGATCCTTCTCATTATAGACTGTTGGTTGAGACTTGAGAGTATAGTATATCTAACTGGTGGTCGCATAGACACCTCTCATGTCGTCCATACTATTCGCCACTTTATCTCGGCTCCTAGTACCGTCCACTATGTTGCTCTTCTTAGGATTATGTTGCCTATGGTTACCATCACCAGATCCTTATTCTTTCCTACACCATCATCTTATAGATATGGGATTATACCAATGCTGACTGGGACGATGATGTATCTAATCCTTTATACACCACCAGATTCTTTGTTTTCTCGGTGAATCTTTGATTCCTTTGACATCAAACAAGTAGGACATTGTAACTTATTATAGTGTTGGGCTGAGTATCATGCCATGGCTTCTACTATTGCTGAGATCATTTGGATTCGGCATCTCCTTGCTGACATGGACATTTCTCTATTTTTTGTCAGCAATTACACTTCGATAATACAGGCACAATCCAGATCACCAACAATGTTTTATTCGTATTTCATGAGCGCAAGAAACACATTGTCATTTCCTGTGCCACCATTATCTGTTTGGGTGATAATGGATGTACCTTCCTTTTGTCACCTCTTAGATACAAATTGATTTTTTTTACAAAGGTACACACTGTGCAGTGACACTCTTTTCTTCTTGGCAAACTCTTACTAGTTGATCCACTGTGAGTTTGAGGGGTGTTAAAGAATAACCACCTACTATTAGCTTATTACTACAATTGTATAGTGTTTGTCCTTTCTTGCTCTTCTTTTAGTCCTATATTGTATAAGGGGAACAACCCCTATTGTAATCCTTACTATATAGTACATGAATTTGGTTTTCCCATTCTCATCACTCCATATTCCAACAACCATCCTTTATATACATACACGTAAAAACACACAAGAAAGACACATAAGATGTTAAAACGTCAAGACACTAAGAACCACCCTTTATATACATACACGTAAAAATGTCAAGCCACAAGAAAGACACATAAGATGTTAATAATGTATGTATATGTGAATTTCGAACGGTAAAAGGCAAAGCAAGCATAGAATGGACCTGCAATACAAGAAATATTGCGGTCTCCTATATACATGATGTATACATAGAGTTACATGATGTATAAACCTAGAATTGGCCCGTGCAGAACTCATATAAACCGAAGTTTCAGAATCAGTGGAACCAAGATATGGGTCAACAGTTTACAGCACATCTCATGGAGAAGTACCTGTGCAATCAAGATATCCAGATAGTTGAAATCAACCCCAGAAGTTAACAAACTATGTCTTACTGCTAATTGCTAGAGGGATAAAGAAGGGTGTGACAGATCACCATTCAAATTCACTGGGCAGCAAGCAACTTTTATACTGACACCTTACTTTAAATCGATTTAAATGCTTTTAAATTTGAAAGACCGTAGCGAAATGCATCATATCACCAAAAAATGCTCATTTTGTAAGCCTAATGGTTATGCAAGGAAGCTTCAAGAAGTTTGTTTCTTTTGTATATAGACATTTTACCTCGTAAATTTCTAATATGGATGGAAGATCATAATGCAGCCACATGACAGATTATTCTTTTAACCAGAAAAAGGAAAATATAAATTATAAAGAATATAAAAAAATGCACAAAGAATAATTGCATTGATCCTCAAAACAAGATAGAAGACTTTGTACTGCAGTGGACCATAGCAAAACTAACAACAGATCAGAAACCAATTCACAGAAGAAAAAGGAAAATGTGAAAATATGTAGATATAGACATACTTTATAGTTCCAAAAATAGCTTCCAATTATTTCAGATATGCCTAAACAAAATTTTCCTAATAAAGCAGCTCAGTTATAAATAGGAAGAGGGAGAAAGGAAAAAAGCATAAAGGGTGATAACATTTCTGCTGGAATCAGAGAGGTTAACAAGTTAAATAAACTACCATCTTGTTAGCAGAGTAAATCCCAATGATTGATAGGGCAAGAGCAATACTTTCCTTTGCAGTAACATAAATCTCTAAGATTTAAAGTTGATAAAGTTATAAGCAAGGTTGTAAAAATCGCTAGTCGGCCGTTAGTCGGTTCGCGGGGACTAGGAATTAATCGGATTAATCGGGAGACTAGTTGGGGACTAGTCGGATTAATTGGTTTGAGTTTTTTTAATTATATATATATATATATATATATATATATATATATATATATATATATATATATATATGTGTCATCAAAGTATTAACTTAAGTACCCAAAAAAAATATACGCAATATGTCCTTGGTATGCACCTTTTTTGAAACTTCTTCTCATTCTCTTCTTTCTCCTTCTCCTTCTCTGTCAGTTGTGTTTTTAGGTTTTCGAAAGAACTGAATTTCGGGTCAAACTTTGATCTTTTTTAACCAAGGCCTAGTCGGTTGCCTAGGTCCGATTATTTCTTGAGTCCTTTTTTTTGCCGACTAGCCCCTAGTCGAGTCGGCGAAGGCCGACTACCGACTAGTCGGGGACTAGTCGACCGACTAGTCGAATTTTTACAACAGTGGTTATAAGCTGAAGAAAATAAAGATATGCTAAAAACACAAGCTAGAATGTTAAATAATCTCAAAGAACAGTGTCTACAAGTTGTAGGGTCCATGATGATAAATTTTTGTGTATTCTTCCACAACTGGAGGCCTCAATATATAGGGACTACAAAGAGTATAAAAGGAAACAAGGATTCTTAAAATCACTCCTAACAAATCTAACTAAATCAAATCAAATCTTGACCTATTATGCACAACTATATATAGCAGGAAAAATTACAATAAGAAATCACAAAGGTTTAACACTTCTAACATTGAATATAGCCTTCAAAAGACATTTTTCAGATCCGCATATCAGTAAACCGGATATATTTTCCTTTATCAAACATGGATCATCATCATCCAAGCCTTCTCCCATCAGAATGGGGTAGTGTTATAGAGCATAAGAAAGCTTAATACAAGATTTGACAAAGTTGTTGGTATATTAGAATAAGTATATTGGAACATCATGTTGGTATATTTGGTATGTCAGAATATGTCGTAGGATATTCCACAGAGGGTTTAATGTAATGAAGAGGATTGTAAGGCTATATATAGCCATGAGATTATCAATAAAATTAATACAAATATTCAACATGGTATCAGAACTACCAAAAATCCTAGCTACCGCCGCCTTTCCTAAACCCTAACCCTAGTCGTTACCGCCATCACCATCCGCACCACCACAGCCACCGCCGCTGCACGCCACCCCCGCCGCACACCGACCCCAGCCGCCACCAACCGTTGTACGGCCGCAAGCCGACCATCTCTCGTGCGAGCCGGCCGCTGCTCTGCGGGTACCTCACAGCATGCGCACGGCTGTTGCCGCTGTTGCTGCTCGCGACGGTCGTTGCTCAGAGACACCCACCCGACGGTGCCCACTCGCCTGTCAGTCGGCCCACCAATCCCTACCACCGCAAAGTCGCGGTTTCCGAAGTCTCCCACGGGGTCGTTCCGGACATTGAAGGCCTAGATCCGATAGGAGAGAGACATTATCGGATCTAGAAAATGACGAAGAGAACGAGCGTGAATCGTAGAACGGGTATGAGGAGATCGGAGAAGAGGAGGATCGATGAAGGAGATCATCAAGAAGCTGGACCCTGCGGAGATTGCAACGTTGATGAAGCTGATGAAACTGTCGGCTGGTGAGAGTGCGACACGAACATCGACGAAGTTGGAGCTTCCCTCCATCGATTTGAAGCTTGATGGACCAGCTACCTACCTGAGTTGGTCACGACGGGTGAGGAGAACCCTCGCAGGAAAGAACCTGGAAGGTTTCCTGTCAGGAAGAGAAGACAGAGCCGGACGAGGGCTCGACAGGACGCGACGAGTAGGAAGTCCACTCATATGTTGATCTACATTTGGCTTCTCAATTCTTTAGTCCAGTCGATCGCCGCCACAGTGGATGACATCGAGATGGTGAAGGACGTGTGAGAGAAATTGAGGAAGGATCTACGATGATGTAGGGAACAACCTGTGGGTTTTCCAGATCAAGGGGGAGATCGACGACACCGTACAGGGAGAGAAGACAGGTGCAGGAGTATGCCACAGAATTGGAGCGTCTGTGGTTGGATTACGATCACTCAGATCGGACGAGCTGCGGAGACTCGAAGTGTAAGGAGAGACATGTATGTCTGCAGGAGAGGACGATGAAGTTCCTTAAAAAGCTGGCTACAGTTTGCTCAAAGGACAGCACTACTTCTAGCCCAACCGAAGATCCCCACCCTTGAGGAGGCTATCTCAGCCATGATCCAGGAGGAGACTCGCATCAAGTTGCAGGCAGGGACAGGTGGTCCTCCTGAAGTAAAGTCAGCACTGGCGGCTACCAGTTCGAGCTACACAGGGCCTAAGGGAGAGCCTGGCAGCATAGCCGGCAATGCTACAACTGCGGGAAGATGGGACATCATCGGTCTGCTTGCACCAAACCACCTAAGGAGGGAGATCCAGGTGGTGGACGTGGACAGTTCGGTGGACGTGGATATTTTGGAGGACATGGTCGTGGTCGTGGGAGTCGACGGGGTAGTCGAGGAGGTTATCGAGCGAACCTTCTGGTAGCAGAAGGGGATGAGGGAGCTGGTGGTACCTTTACTGAGGAGGATCAGGCACTGATGGGCATGCTAGAGGCACTCAGGAGGAAGCATAGAACGTCAAACGATGGAGACAGGAGGAGTGGAACCGAGGAGGCGCACACCTCATTCTTCGCTGGAGGCAACGCTATCATGTATGTCCATCCATCAGAAGGTACCGACGACTCACTCGCCCTTGCATCTATGTCTTCCCTTAAATCGTCAAACTGGATTATCGACTCGGGGGCGTCTCGACATGTGACGGGGAATGTTAGTGAGTTCTCCTCCTACACTCACCTAGCATCGGCAAACAATATTCAAACAGCTGATGGTACTTTTCAGCTAGTGGTCGGTAAGGGTACTGTAAATTGTACAGGTTCAGTAAAATTATCCAATGTTTTGCATGCTCCATCTTTTCCAGTCAATCTTTTGTTCATCAGTTCTATAATCCTCCAACTAAAATGTATTGTCTCTTTTGATATTCCTAAGGTGATCTTACAGGAGAAAGACAGAACAAAACTTGGGACTGGCACTTGGCATGAGGAACTGTGGTACCTGGATCGAGAAAGACTGGATTCAGCATTGATGTCTATGGCAGAGAAGGCAGGAATGGGAGGACTGAAGATGAGTGTCGGAGATACATTAATACTCCATCATAAGAGGTTGGGACACTCCCCTTTTGCTACTTTAAGTAAATTGTATCCAGCTATTTATGAGAAAACAAATAAGAAAAAACTAGTATGTAATGCATGTAGTTAGGCAAACTTACTAGGAGCTCATATGCTAGTACGGGTCATAGGAGCTCGTCTGTTTTTGATGTAATACATTTTGATGTTTGAGGGACATGCGCCAATACTACTATGAATGGTTACAAGTATTTTGTTTCCTTCATTGATTATTCTTCTCGTGTCACTTGGCTGTATTTGATGAAGAATAAGAGTGATGTATCTACTTGTTTTTGGGACTTTCATAAACATGTCCAGACTCAGTACAGGACAGTGACGAAGGTACTGAGGTCTGACAATGGGACAGAATATACCAACAGAGCACTTGCGAAATACTTGTCAGTCCAAGGGATATAACATTATACCACATGTGCATACACACCAGCACAAAATGGAATAGCAGAAAGAAAGAACAAACACCTTCTGAAGGTGGCAAAAAGCATGATGATCGATATGAATGTCCCACAAAGTCTTTGGGGGCATGCAGTGTTGACAGCAACTCAACTAATCAATAGGATGCCCTCGAAGGTACTGGGATGGAAGTCTCCATGTGAAATATTGCAAGAAAATAATAGTGGGATACTCCCACTAGAAGAATAACAGACCGTCAGTTGGGAAACTTGATCCTAGAGCAGTCAAGTGCATCTCCGTGGGCTACTCGGTGACTCAGAAGGGGTATGTGTGCTGGAGCCCAATAGAGAAGAAGAAGTTTGTGAGCATGGATGTTCACTTCAGGGAGCATGAGTCATACTACCGTCAGGAGGGAACCTCAAACAACTCACATGATACTGCGAGTATGAGACGAGAGGGGAAGATTGGTAAAAACCTGGTGATCGATTTAGGAGTATGACATGGAGGCGCGGTTGAGGAGGAACAGGGGGAGGAGATGAGAGGTGTTAAGCCCACGGCTCAGGGGGAGATACTTACCTACAGCAGAAGAGGGAAGCAAACTGCAGGACCAGTACCTACAGAGACAGTGCCAAGTCCCTTGCATGCGTCCGTCTCGACTCCTGAGAGTCTGAGACACCTACACCACCACCAGATTTCCCTTCAGGTGATATCATTCTTCCTACTCTTCCCACACCTACTCCTCCCACACCATTATCAGTACGGAGGACCACTCGCAGCAATGCGAAAAATCCTCATGTTAGATATGGTTGGGACCTTGCTCAGTTTGTTTCATATGATCATATCTTCTCTTCTCATAGAGCATTCATTGCGTCTTTGGATAGTATTATTGTACCTAACAATTGGCAGGTTGCCAATAACGATCCAAAGTGGAAAGCGGCGATGCACGAGTTGGGAGCTCTTGAAAAGAACCACTTGGGAGTTGGTAAAACTACCAGAAGGAAAGAGAGCAGTTGGATGCAAGTGGATCTTTACTGTGAAGCAGAACCCAGATGGACAGGTTGAGCGCTACAAAGCTCGACTGGTGACAAAAGGATACAGTCAGACGTACGGCATTGACTATGACGAGATCTTTGCACCAGTGGCGAAGATGAACATTGTCAGGATCCTGATTTCTCTGGCAGCAAATGGTGGATGGAAGCTACACCAACTGGATGTGAAGAATGCATTTCTTCATAGAGATCTAGTGGAGGAGGTGTACATAGAGATACCACCAAGATTCGGCACCAATCAGACATTGGACAAGGTCTGCAGGTTAAAGAAGTCCCTCCATGGACTGAAGCAGTCTCCTCGAGCGTGGTTTGACAGATTCAGAAGGGCGATGATAGGAATGGGATATCGGCAGGTCAATGTTGATCATATTGTGTTCTTCCGTCGGAGTGGAGGCCATATCACCATGCTTGCAGTATATGTGGACGATATGATTATCATAGGAGATGATGAGCACGAGATCGCCCGACTCAAGGGGAAGCTTGGCAAGAAATTCGAGGTGAAGGACCTTGGCCTTCTTCGGTACTTCTTTGGGATTGAGATTGCTCGAGAAGCAGAGGGAATTGTTCTTTCTCAGAGGAAGTATGCACTAGACCTTCTTACAGAGACAGAGATGTTGGGATGCAAACCTGCAGCGACGTCGATAGATTAGATGTTCAAGCTGGCTGCTGAGGCTGGAGAACCAGTTGACCATGATAGATACCAGAGACTGACGGGCAAGTTGATCTATTTAAGACACACCCGTCCTGATATATGCTTTGCAGTAAGTGTGGTGAGCCGCTACATGCATGACCCACGAAAGGGTCATATGGACGCAATCTACCAGATTTTGAGATACGTGAAGGGTGTCTCCAGAAAGACTGATATTCAGGAAGAATAATCACGTGAGCATTGAGGGCTACTGTGATTCTGACTGGGCTAGCTGTGCTGATGACAGGAGATCTACCTCGGGATACTGCATATTTGTAGGAGGAAACTTGGTCTCTTTGAAGAGTAAGAAACAGTCAGTGGTGGCTAGATCGACAGCTGAAGCGGAGTACAGAGCTATAGCCTTGGAAGTTGTAGAGCTGCTATTGTTGAAGAATATGCTGGTAGAGCTGAAGCTGGATCAAGAAGCCAAGATGAAGCTGTGGTGTGACAACCAGTCAGCTATTAGTATCGCCAACAATCCAGTACAGCATGATAGGACCAAACAGATCGAGATCGATAGGTTCTTCATCAAGGAGAAGTTGGATAGTGGACTACTGGAGCTAGGCCACGTTCCAACCAAGGATCAGGTAGCAGACGGACTGACCAAGGGACTTACCTCTGTGAACATGATTAGAGGATGTGACAAGATGGGCTTAGTGATATCTTTCGCTCATCTTGAGGGAGAGTGTTGGTATATTAGAATAAGTATATTGGAATATCATGTTGGTATATTTGGTATGTCAGAATATGCCACAGGATATTCCACAGAGGGTTTAATGTAATGAGGAGGATTGTAAGGTTATATATAGCCATGAGATTATCAATAAAATTAACACAAATATTCAACAAAAGTTATATAACTGGATATCAAGTTATCAACCTGATGTCAACCTCTACGTTGGTGCCAAATTCCTAGGCAACGTAGCTATAAATTGTTTACAAACATGGATATTGATATAAATTGTTTCATACTTCATCGAGATGATTTGAATACATATACATAGGAGGAGAGACTCCCTCATAATACATTATATGGAACAGGTATTACATAGTAATACTAAGTCTAGGTTTTATAACATGACCCTTTGATGCTTACAGCTACCTTGTCTAGGAATTTAGCACCAACATAGAGGGTTCATAAGAACTTTGTCAAATTTTTATGGAGCTTTCTTAATTCTTATGCTCCATAACCGACCAAATTATGAAGGGAGAAGGCTTGGATGATGATGATAATGATGTTTGAGGAGAGAGAGGAAGGGGAGGAGCTTTTTTGAGAAAATGTGGGTTATAGGTAAAGGACTAGGTTTACGTCTAACCTTGTTTTGATATCATGATACCATGTTGAGAGAAAGCTCTACTCTGACATCAAAAAAGTTGAAGCCTTTTTACTTTTCATTCTATCTACAATTCAGGTTTTCTTGCTTTTAAATCTTCTTCAGATAAGAGCACTACGACAACAACAACAAAGCCTAATCCCAAATTTTGGGGTCGGCAGTTTGAATCCTCTTCTTCGATTCAGATCTATTAAGGGCCATGCCCTTTGTGAAGCTAACAAAAACCATATCCTTCCATCTAAACTTGAGATAGCCAACAATTTAATCAATTCAAAACACCAAAGGTAATGATCTAATGCAATATGCTTTTTGGATGCAGTAAAACTAAAAAAAAATAGCCATTAATAGGGGTGTGAATGGCCAATATGTGATCTATCATCGGCATCAAATCTGCATAAAAATGATTAATCAAGTTCAGCCTGTTTGCAGTTAAATAATTCTTCCTTAGAATTATTAGCAAAGAAAAAACCAATAGGATTCGAACTTTAGCAGAAAACAAATGCTTCAATATTACAGGAATGCCTGATGATAATGCCAAACTGTGTAACTGCACCAAGTGCTGTACTTGTTAGACTTACAGATCTTATATCATTATCTTCATTCAACAACTTCCCACCTTCTGCATCAACTACTGCCCGCTGTTCAAGAAGGTATTTCTACAAAAAGAAAAAAGAGGAAACAGCTCATCTACAATGGGCACAAGAAGAAAGTTTTTGGTGAACATATAGTCAGTTGCAACATCAAAATGCTTTCAAAAATCTAATAATTTAAGCTGGATGTTCATTGAATAGAATTCAAATGTCAAGAACAGTAAATTGAACCCACTAACCCAGATTCCAGAGAGAGGCAGAGAGAGCAAGACCGAATGACAAAGAAAAAGCAACAAAACATAAAAAGGTACACAGTGAGAGGAAGTTAATTTATGACTTACAATTCTTAAACCATTTTACCTATAGAATAGATAACTGTTCTAACTGAATGTCTCAAGGAACAATTATACTAAGAACAGAAGAAAATTTCCAAAATATAAAAATAAAGAGTAAACTAAGGTCAGATATCCCTGCAATCAAACAGGGTTCATGATGTAAAAGTAAACTTTGAGAGGTTGAAACAATCATAAGCTTGAACCTAAACAAAAACAGTTGGAGCGAGCACCAGAATAACTGGGGAATAGCTTTGTGCATATTTGAAGAAACTACAGGACATGGTTAATGAATGAAAAGGTGCAGAAGGCCCAAAAGAAGCAAGAGATTGGGAAATATAAGATATTGACACAAAGCAGGAAGATACTAAAGCAAATATGATTGGTTCAAAGAAAACTATGATCCATGCAAATGCAAATATTCTTACAGACATTGCTACCATTCAACATAATCTAGTAATTAACATCAAGAATTTGTGTGAGAATGTACTTTACTCCTCTTACAGAGATCGGATAGGGACATGCATAGCCTCAAAAACAAATATGCTAATGATATACGGCTGGACAGCGACTTATATAAGTATAATGGATTATTAAAAAGAGAAAATGGATAAAAGAAATGGGCAATGATTCAAAATATCAAATAGATCTTGGCTCTGCCTGACTAAGAAGAAAGGTTAGAAAATGTAAAATAACTGAAAGGTCATGACCAATGCTTGACAGGAAAAAAACTAAAGAAATGACCAACATAATAACACACACAGCACAACTGAGTTTGTGCTTGCACAAACAGTAGACTGCTGCATTTATTCAGAAACAGCTTTAGGTGCAGCTAGGTTCTAGGTTGCATAGACACATACACGGATTCGGATATGGACACGATAAAATTACGGAACACGGCATTTTTAAATTTTTGGGATACGGGCATGGTATGGATATGGTTATATATACACATGAAAACATATTTTATACATATTTCATGTATTACATCTTAATAATAACTGTATGATGAACATATTTGGGTAGTAACTAGGTTCCAAAATGTTTTAGAAAGGATTAAATGCAAAGTATTACTTCCTCATATTTCAATTATGTTTGGCATGATCAGAAATATGTCAAAATTACTTTCAACTGTGTTTTGTTTGGAGCATAGACATGGGGGAGCCATATCCGATAGGAGTGTCAAAGGAGTATCATGCCAAATAAGTGCCGGAAACGGTCTTCCCTAGGAGTATCCCTACAACATATAGGAGCAGCAATAGTAGTTAGAACCAACAGATCTCTGCTTTACTAACAACCACAACCATAATGCATCCTTTAGATTGTTTGGTTTGGTATGCCATTACTTCAAATTAGATACTATCTGATATTAAGTAGTGTGTCAGCAACTAAGGTACTTTGATACTTCAGATAGATATAACCCGCTGAAGTCTCTGATAAACTACTAGATTCTGCATCATTAATAATATAGCTTCTAATTTATTATGGCTAGGACCTTTCATGGCGGGTATGGGTGCGCAAACTCCTTGCAGATTTAGACATTAAATATTGGTCAATCAAATTTCCCAAGTATAAAGCCAAAAGAGAAGTTTCTTTTATAAAATGATAAAAGTGGAATGTATAATCCAAGTTCTCTTGCTCAGAATACAACTTCCCAATTGCAGACTGATAGCATACTATACATATCTGCAGCAAAGTCCAGGTGTCAAACAATAAGTAGTCTCTTTGAAGATTCATTGTATAATCCAAATACCCACAAACTAACCACAAGTTTCCAACTGCGAACCTGACAGTGCAGTCTATGCAATTATGAAGCCAAAATCAAAGTGCTGGCTAATTAAGTATTAAACTTCTTCAAAGAGCTCCTTCACATTGCAATAAACAAAGTTGTTATTTGCAGTAATAGTCTGATCAGAGCCTACATGTAATGCTATACAAGGACACTTGAGTTCAGGCCTTCACCCTTCAGCCACATTCCTCTCCCTATGTAAAAATAAAGGCAATCTTCAGAAATGGTCAGATGACTTTCAGCAGCAGTTGATGTTGTGAACCCTAAAATTCGTCAGGTGCATTTCAACATCACATATACAGTCCATTCAATCGGACTCTCTGAGGAAATAGATTTCATAATGATTTATAAGCTTTGTCGCAAGTATCTTAACACAGACGACACATGTATCTAAGGATACAATACGATGCAACCTATAAACAATACAAGAGGGACAATTTATTTCATGATTCGCTTTTGTATTGTAAGCAATAGGCATCACCATATACAGTGTACCCTAAGATACAAAAATTATCAGGTTATAAGGTGCCTTTTAAGTGGTTTAGAAATTGATGCTTGTCTAAATGATGCTTTTACAACCCAGGCTACAACTCTAAAGTCAACCAAATACCCATATAACCTTTTAAACTGTCACATTTCTATGTGCTACCTCTTTTGAGTGAACTCTTTGGACTAGTATCTCCTTTCGGGTGCCCTTCATCAACTTCCAGCATCTCCAGCGGCAGCATTTAACATCTTCTTGGATGACATCTAGCATATCTAAAGACTTCAACAGCTCAAGGAATCGATTTATTAAAAAGGAACGTCTAACTTTTGTATTTTTAATACTTTTCTCTCTCTTTTAGATTTATTGAACATTATTTATATTTTGCTTTGTGTTTTCCCTTAGAGGGTTTCTCGTTTCTATTTTCTAATGTTTTTACAAGTTTTATGTTGTTCAAAAACTATAATGCACAACAAAACATTATTTGAATTTCAATTAACTAGGTGTTAGGAGCCAATTTTTATTGACAAAATGATGTAATACTCATGAATAAATAACATTATGTAATATTGATGTTGTATTTTTTGCTCCTAATTAAAGAGGGGCGTCGTCTGATGTGATGGTAAGGCTTGTTGTTTGCATATTTGAAGGATATTGGTTCGAGTCAGGTATATGGCCAGCCCCTCCTAGGCCAAGTGGTAGCGTGGGGCGGCATCAGGCCTGGTTGGATGGGTTTGAGCCACTGGACCGTGTGTGTGTGTGTGTGTCTATATATATATATATATATATATATATATATATATATATATATACACAAACGGGGCACAAGGTCCAGTGTAAATAGACCGTAAAACAACCCCACTATGGCTCAAACTCCCGACCTCCCGGGTCGCATGCCGCCTCTTTGGGCTCCCCACTGCGCAAAGCGGAGTCCTCTCTTCTGTTATGGATGAAGTTAAAAGCGGAGAAATGCAGCGAAGCGAGAGGATACCATCATCTAAGACTTATCTTAGGGCATGTAATTTGACATGTGTGGAGGGAACGAAATCGGCACAATTTTAAGAGTCTCTCCCTCACTATTTTTGTTGTACAAAGAAATATAGATGCTGAATAGATACTAGACCCCCGATGACCTATTTTGTAATTGAGGCTATATCCAAGGTAGTCAAAGGCGCAAGACGCATTCGAGACGGAAAGGGTCCATATCGTCCAAGACGCAAGGCGCACATGAGACGCGCGTCCGAGCGAAGTGAGGCACAAAATATAAAATAATAAAAATATACATAAAGAAATAAATAAATTAGTAATGTAAGAAATAAAACCAAATAACATATTAAAACCAACAAAAACATGTTAAATCATAACCAAGTGAACTATCAGAGCAACAATAGCGCTCAACAGAACTAACAAGAATTTGTATTCTCCTTACCACGATTTTAGTAAATTTTAGTTTTTCAAGTTCAACTGTAGCCAACTTCGGCAACCGTGGAAATGGCTATCTCCCTCCCACTTGTATGAGGTAAGGGCTATCTCTCTGTCTCGATTTTTTTTGTCAAAAAACAAAAAACACATAAGGCGCGCCTAGGCACGCCTTTTCTTTGCTGCGCCTTGCTGAAAGGCGCACCTAAGTCCTAAGACGTGCCTTGGGTGCGCCCGAAGAAAGGCGTCTCGCCTAGTGAGGTGCGCCTTAGGCGCGCCTTTGACTACCATTGCTAAATCATAGTATAATATTGGGGTTTTTCTATAATATTTACCTTCTTCGAATATATATATATATATGGCTAATACATCTTGACCCCACCCTCACAGACCTGCGTAAGCGTGACTCTTGTGGCACTAGATCGCCCTTAATAATTAATTGACATTATGATGATATAGTCACTCGTTTATTCCTTATAGTGAACAACTCGTTTATTGCTTGACCATGCTCATTATTGTTGAATGTGTTAAATTTATCCATATATGTAGGGCTATTTTAATTTCCAATTAAATTCTCTATGAAACAATGTATCTAACAATACATTATATGATCCAATACAAGACATGATAATCAAGTGAATCGTTACATGATGCGTATCTCAATTTGACAATCCAGTTTATAAGTACATACAAAGTCTACAAGTGTTCTCTCCATTTACATGACATCCTCAAGAGGTGGTCATAATAATGGTAGATTGCTTCTGAAGGGTTATTGAAACTTCGATAAGTTTGCCCACATGCTCAAATAACACGAAACTAATTACACCCAACAGTAAAGGAATATGAAATTTTCACCATTTGTAATATGAAAAACTTAATGTTAAACCTGAGGTAGCATATTTGCTGTTGAAGTAATGATTGCTGAAATTGATCGCTCCTGGCAGCAACAAGATTTATTTGAAATTATTCAAGTGTATACAACTTGTATATAATCAAGTTACATAATAATTAAGGGCTGCAACTGTTAAGATAACATAGACATGTTCTTATTCAATTAAAATGTGACAAGGTAGGATTGCATACATAAGGAAGCATAGATCAAACAATAAGAGCATAGTATAGAGCAGCAATGACCAAGTATGTAGTTCCCCTAGTAACAAACGAATATATGATGTTAATAAAATTGTTATGTAAAAGTCCTTTGCGCTAAGATGATAATTAGATGAATAGCAATGCTCAACAAGGTACGAAGGACGAAAGGAAATTTAGCAACCAAGGTAATAGGTAGAAAGAATGCAAAAGCATAGGCATTCGTAAATACTTGTCAATAAGATTCCAAGCCATCATTCATTTCCTTGAACTATTTGACTAAGACAAAATAATTGTTGATCTTTGATTGAAGAACAAGTCAACATTCTACATAGTCCTGCCAACTTGTAGTCATCCTTTGCTACATCCCAATCATATTGTCAGAAATAAATTAAATGACAGTTAATCCAACTTTTGTAGGAGTTTGTAGACTACAATATTCTGCATGAAACGCTAAAGAGCTTGAAACTTCACAAAGCCTTTCTGAGAGATCGTGTAGAGTGAGGTTAAATATGTGGGCTGTACAAAATCAATATATTGTAGGCTTCCCTAAATCAAATGAGCTTGAACTTTCAAGCAATCGCCCAAGCTAGGTTTTGCAATGGCTTCTCAGCCAGGACAAGTTAAAAATCATGACAAGCTTAATAAACCGCACTTAATCGTCCTTATCCATTTAATTTTTTTAGTAACACAATTAAGCTCTTTTCAACTCATTGTGACATCTTTAAAAGGTGTCTCATTGTCAAAACTTTAATTAATCAACACAATTAAGCTCATTTAACTTCTTGTTCTTTAAAGATGACCAACAAAGTTTAATTATCTATCATAATAATTGGTGCTCGTAGCATTTCTTAAAGTATATTCAAAGCTTATCATAATAGAATTAAAAAAGGTGCCCCATTATCAAAAGCCTCTAGCTAATGGACACTCAGGAGGGTCAATAAGTAAGCAGCCTTACCCTATTTATGGGACCCTGTTTATACTTATATACAAGTTTATTATTAGTAATAAATATACATAATTATGCGACCTTAATGATCTGTTGGACGATGAAGGTCTCTACATTCCTAACCAAATTATAAAAACAACCTATACCCATTTTACTAGCGTGGATAAAATCATAGTCTCAAAGATCAAGTCCACTACCTGAGCTCAACAAATTAACAGATAAAGCAGAAAGTCCTCAAAAAAATTGTATGGAAGAAAATAAAGCCAAACAAAGCAATCGCTCCGTAGATATCACCTCCCAACATAGTTCTTGCATACATAAAAGACCTCAAAGGGAGACGAGAACTTTACGTCCAACACATATTAAAATGAGCAATGGGAGAAATATATATATAAATATATATATGGAAAAAAGGTGAATTTTATTCCAAAGGAAAAGCCATAATCTTACAACATACACCCAGAGTGGGACTCCCACTCATCAAGTCTCCATAGCATTTACATCAAACTCGATGTTATGGAGAATGCCAACCGGAGGGGTGACCAGCCCCTCAAAGATCCGACGGTTTCGCTCCCGCCATACGTGCCAAACCGAAGCAGCCAGACGAACTCTGGCTGTTCGGAACCAGTCCTGCCCTCTACCCCTGCTATCTCGGATCACCGTGATGATGTCCCCAATACAATTCCCAGACGCGCACACTCCCAATACACGACTCTGCTCCGACCAGATCTGCCATGCCAGAGTGCACTCGAAGAAGATATGCTTTATAGATTCAGGCTCCAAACCGCAAAACACACATTTGGGATCCGGAACCGGCACTCCAAACGAACTCAGACGATCTCTAGTCAAGAGGCGACCCAGAAGAAGCTTGTACACACACAACTGCATCTTCCTGGCCAGACCCTTGCACCAAACGAACTCGTAATCAGAACTCAACGGGAAAGTACGCCTGATAAGGTTGTAGCAGCTACGGAATTGGAACTCCCCAATCCCCGAAGATGCATCAGTCGGCTCCCAAATCCACCGATCCGCAGGCAACGTCGGATCAATGACAGTAGGCATAATGCTCCCAACCAGCTCCTCAGTGTACCGATAAGAATCCGGCCTCCACTCCCCATTACGTATGATGCGACTGCACGACAGACCACGCCTGTCCTCCTGATGCGTCGGAGCACCTCTAATGTCCAACAGCGAGCGCCGATCTATCCAAGGATCCCGCCAGAGGTCCGTACCCGATCCGTCCTTCATGACCCTCCGAATGGCAGACTTGAGTACCCCCTGTATCTCAAGACAGTCTTGAACGTGACTGAATGGTTGTTGTCAGTAGGACACGTCCAAAAGCTGCTCTGCTTCACGTATCTGCTGTGCATCCAGTCCGCCCAGAGAGATCCCCCGCTGATGAATCTCCAGGCCAGCTTAAGCGCAGAAGCCTCTCTAACCTCCAGCAGCGGTCTGAGCCCCACTCCTCCCTCCTTCCTGGGACGACATAGCTGGTACCAGGAGATCGCATGCATACCTCCCCTCCAAATGAAATCAGCACATAGCCGCTCCACCCGTCGGATAGTGGCCACAGGTAGGAGGATGGACTGCAGCCAAAAATGGGCCACATCCGAGATCACCGATCTGACCAGCTCAATACGACCGCCAAATGACAGACCTGCTGCTTGCCACCCTTCTACTCTCCTCTGGACATACTCAACCAGACTATGGCAATCCTGATCCCGCGCATAGTTGACTGTGAGAGGCACTCCTAAGTAGCGCACCGGAAGATCACTCCTCGCGATACCCAACACATCAGCCCGCTCCTCCTTCCTGGTACACAGGGAGCTGAAGTAGACCCTACTCTTATCCCTGTTCATCTGGAGACCCGAAACGGACTTCAAATCTTCCATAATAGCCGCAAGCGTCAGCAACCCCTCCGTCGAAGGCTGGATGAAAACTAGCAGATCATCCGCATATATAAGATGAGTAACTGGGGGATCCATCCTCCGAAACAGAAGAACCAACCGTCCACGGTGCACTGCCAGATCCATCAAGCAAGTAAAGTATTCCATAACAAGCGTGAACAGGTAAGGGGACAGTGGGTCACCTTGCCTAAGCCCACGGTTGCTCTGGAAGTACCCATAAGGAACACCCTGGATGAGAACAGAAAAAGTAGGGGACGTAATGCACTCCCGAATCAACGCGACCCAGTGCTCCGCGAATCCCATGGCGGACATCAGATGACAGAGGAAGTCCCGATTGACCATGTCATACGCCTTCCTCAAATCCAGTTTAACACAAGCTTTCTCCCCTCCGGGTTTGCTAAATCCCCCCACCATCTCATAAGCCAGGAGGCTGTGCTCAGCGATCGACCTCCCCTTGATGAATGCAGCCTGATTCGGAGATACCAAGTCCTGCATGATCTCCTCCATCCGCCGGCACATAAGGGGCGTAATTATCTTATAAAGATAATTACAACACGCAATAGGTCGAAAATCCGCCAGTGCTGTCGCTCCCTCCTTCTTCGGCACCAAGGTCAGAAAAGTGTGGTTCAGTTCTTTCAGGAGCTTCCCTTTAGTGAAGAATTCCTGAACCACCTCCACTACCTGATGCTTCAGAATGTCCCAATGGCGTTTGAAGAAACCACTGCTGAAGCCATCCGGACCAGGAGCCTTGTTGGGGTCCGCCCCCTTGACAATAGACTCCACCTCCTCCAATGTAACAGGTGCAAGCAGAATGCAATTTCCAAATGGAGTCACCAATCTCTTCGTCACAACCTCTGGGAACACGGATAGGTAGTCAGTCTGGAAATATAACTCAGAGTAGTACCTGACCGTCTCGTCCTGGATCTCAGCCGGCGTCCCCACCAGAGTGTCATCTGCATCAAGTAGCTGGGAGATATGATTCCTATTGTCTTGTCCGGATAACATCATAGAAGAACTTGGAGCACCGGTCGCCATCCTTCAGCCAGGAGCATTTGGCTCGCTGGGCCGAGCTAATCTCCTTCTGCAGCCTCAGGATGTTGACTTCTCCGATCAGCTGCTTCTCTCTAGCCGCCAGGTCCCCATTAAGCATGTCAGCCTGCATATCCTGCTGTAAGGTTCGCAACTCCACCTCCTTGTCTTCTAAGGTGGACTTGGGCAGCCCCTTCACCCAACTCCTAAGGGCTCTCTTCGTGGCCTTGAGACGACGAACCAAACGGAATTGAGCCGTCCCCTTCTGACCACTAGTGAGCCCCTCAGCGACAGCCTCTAGGTAGCCCTCCGAGAGATACCAACTGTTGTTGTACCTGAACGGACGGGACTTCCCAAGAGACCGAGCAGTAAAGCCAACCCTGATGGGGGAATGATCGCTCGTCCCAGCTGCCAGACCCTCAGCTGAAGTGGTGGGGAAGTGACGGAACCACTCCCCATTTCGCAGGGCTCGATCAAGCTGACAAGCAACCCTATTATGGGTTGCTTTGTTGTGCCAAGTCCAGATGCAGCCTGAGCGAGACAATCCCCGAAGCCCCGCAAACAGGAGGCATCTCTGGAAATCATAGAGGATAGAATCCGGGACCGGACGGCCACCCAGCTTTTCTCCTTGGTGCAGAAGGGCATTGAAGTTCCCGATCAAGAGAAGAGGAAGGCACGACGAGTCAGCAACAGATGAAATACGGGAGATGTCGCTCCATAGGGACTCCCGTCTCCTTCTGTCATTGTGGTCGTAGACAGCCCCAGCAAGAACCGAAAGCCACCCTTGTTCACGAAGGAGATTGCAATCAGCTGCTCCGTCAGCAGGAGCAAGTCACCATCCCAACACTTCAGGTTCCAGCGAACCCAAATCCTGGCCATGTCACAAAGAGCCAGGTTGTGCAATTAGGCCCAATGAGAAGGGGTCCGACGAGTAAGAGTCTTCTCACCTTTGATCTTGGACTCTAATAGAACAGAAATGTCACATCTCTCTCTGTGGAGCACCCCACAAATCTCTCTCCACCTCCCTAGCGAACACGCCCCCTCACATTCCAGGCGATAATGGCCATTAATTAATGAGAGGTGGGGGCCCCCTGAGAAACTCCCGGAACGGCACCTAGGGAAGGTGCCGCATCCGTCGCTAAAGGATCCTCATCCATCCCTGTCGGGACCGTCTGTTGGAGAACGACCTGAGATAGCACCAACGCCCAGGCAGGATTGTCAACACACACCGCCTCCTCTCTGTCTGTGGTACGTCCCTCCACCATGGAGGGGCCATCACGCAGCAGGCCGACAGCACGTCTCTTCCTACAGTAAACCTGCCCTCCAGACGATCCGCCCTCCCCTCGTGCCTCAGTCTCCGTCGCCACCATACTTCTGGTAACTATACTACTCGGCCCCTGGCCAGTGGACACCACCCCACCCGTTGGAGCAAGCTGAGTAGATACAACGACGCTCAAACCGCCATCACTCACCTGATTAGTAACCCCCCCCCCCCCCCCTCCAAGACCTCCACTCCGCTATCATCTCTGAAATCCATCTCACAGGAGGCTTCGGGAGCCTCACGAGGAGGGATACTAGGCTCCACCGGAGGGCCAACCTACAAACAAGCACTGGCCAGATGCCCGAAGCAGGAACAGCGTGAACAGGTAGGTGGAACCCATTCATACTCCACCTTCTGGGTAAGCACCTCCCCAGAAGGGAGCTCATACTCCACCATCTTCGGGAGCTCCCCCCCTGCCCGAATCTCCACAAAGATCCTAGCGTACATCAACCGCGTCCTAAAGGTAGTAGCTTCATCTGCCTTGATCGGGGTGCCCACCAAACTTGCCAGCCGCATCAACAAGGGAATGCTCCAAAACCCAACCGGGAACTCGGGGAATCGAATCCATACTGGAATGGCATTCAGAACTTCCCTCTCGCATCGCAGGTCCGGAGTCCACTCCTTGAGAATGATCAGTCTGCCGTCGAACGTCCAGGGGCCGCCTTGGAGGATCCTAGCGACATCCTCCGCCAGTCCGAACTTCACATAATAGAAGCCGTTCTCGCGAGCATAGAACTCGATACTCCCCTTAGGCTGCCAGACACGCGCTTCATAGCCCCGGATCTGCCCGTAGAAAGGCTTGTTGTCCAAGACATACAGGACGAGGGTATTCTCCCAGTAAGTTGTCACCTTCTGGATCTCCTCTGCAGGAAACACAGCCCGGAAACCCCTCCCTACCTTGATCGGCGGGACGTACTCCATCGATGTAGGGGATTTCAGCCCCACCGGTTTGCAGATCTCAGCCCAGGACCGTCCAGCAGGTCGTGGGGACGTCCCAATAGGCCTCGGGGCAATCATCGGGCGAGAAGTCCCAGATCCCTGAACATCCAGATCTACTATCTTACTCTTCCCCATGGCCGCTGCGGTCGCCTTAGGCCGCCAACCCACCGATCTCCCAGCAGACACCCCTGGGCCCCGGCTAGGCCGAGACCCTGACCCGTTCTGACGACTATCGGGATGACGATCCCTAACCTGACCCTGTCCGCCTCCCGTCTTCCCCCCGGTCTTCGCCACGCGACGGTGCGTAACCGTCGACCATCCACCTCCCTCCGTTTGACTCCCCAGAGATCCGGACCCTACGCCGAATACAAAGTACGGATCCAAGGGTGTCTCAGAGTGGTGGACACCCAACCCCTTCCCCGTAGAGCCCGATCCCCCCCCCCCCGCCGCCTGGGGGGGTCGTCGACACCACAGGGGGGTCCACCCGACCCCCCTCCTGTGCTCCCGCGCCACCCCCCCCCCCCCCGGCCGCCTTGGGAAGAGCTGCCGCGCGCGCTCGCGTGGGGGGGTCCGCCCGACCCCCCCGATCTGGCTCCCGCCCCCCCCCCCCCAACGCCTGGAGGGGGGCCGCCCTTCAAGGCCGAGGCCCGCCCACCGCCGGCCAAGGGGTCCGGCGGCCGTAGAGGCAACCCGCGAGTAAACCCTAGCACAGCTTCACGATCGCGATCGCCCGCTCCAGTTTCCATATATATATATATATATATATATATATATATATATATATATATATATATATATATATATTGGAATATATATATATATATATATATATATATATATATATATATATATATATATATTTTGAAAGAAGGTAATTGTGGCGAACGCTCCCACCGGGAATCGATCTCCTGACCACTCGGGCCGCATGCATCTCTCTTAACCACTAGGCTAGAGGTCATTTGCATATATATATATATATATATATATATATATATATATATATATATATATATATATTGGAAAAAGGGTAAATTTTATTCCAAAGCAATGCAATAATCGTACAACATACAATCAAAGTGGGACTCCCACTCATCAAATTCCCATAACATTTACATCAAATTCGATGTTATGAAGCATGCCCACCAGAGGTGTGACCAGTCCCTCAAATATCCGACGGTTTCGTTCCCGCCAGACATGCCAAACTGAAGCAGCCAGACGAACTCTGGCGGTCCGGAACCAATCCTCCCCTCGACCTCTACTATCCCGGATCACCGTGATGATGTCCCCAATACCCTTTCCGGAGTCGCATCCTCCCAACACTCTACTCTGCTCCTTCCAGATCTGCCAAGCCAGGTCACACTCGAAGAAGATGTGTCTAATAAATTCTTTCTCCAAAAAACTCAAATGATCCCTAGTCAAAAGGCGACCCAGTAGGAGCTTATAGATACAAAGCTGCATCTTCCTGGCCAGACTCTTGCACCATACGAACTCGTAGTCAGGACTCTGAGGAAAAGCGCGCCGGATGAGATTGTAGCAACTCCGGAATTGGAACTCCCCAGTTCCCGGAGACGCTCCAGTCGTCTCCCAAATCCACCGATCAGCAGGCAAGTCCGGATCAATGGCAATAGTACTAATGATCCCACCCAGCTCCACGGTGAATCGATAAGACTCCGGCCTCCACTCTCCGTCGCGAATGATCCGACTACACGTCAGGCCCCGTCTGTCCTCCTGGTGTGTCTGCGCCCCCCTAATGTCCAATAACGAGCGCCGATCTATCCAAGGATCCCGCCAGAGGTCCGTTCCAGACCCATCCTTCATGACCTTCCTGATAGCAGATTTAAGAATCCCACTGTGTCTCAGGACAGTCTTGAACGTGACGAAGTGATTGTTGTCAGTAGCACACGTCCAAAAGTTGCCATGCTTCACGTATCTGCTATGCATCCAGGCAGCCCAGAGAGACCCTCCATTGATGAATTTCCATGCCAGCTTAAGCGCGGAGGCCTCCCTAATCTCCAGCAACGGCCTAAGCCCCACTCCTCCCTCCTTCCTGGGACGACAGAGCTGTTCCCAAGAGATCGCATGCATACCCCCCCCCCCCGCCAAATGAAATCTGCACAGATCCGATCTACTTTCCTAACAGTGACAACAGGAAGGAGGATGGATTGCAGCCAGAAGTGAGCAACAGCCGTAATCACCGATCTAACCAGCTCGATGCGTCCTCCAAATGACAATCCCGAGGCTTGCCAACCTTCCACTCTCCTCTGGGCGTACTCCACCAAACTATGGCAGTCCTGATCCCGCGCATAGTTGACCGTGAGAGTAACTCCTAAGTAGCGCACCGGAAGATCACTCCTCTCGATGCCCAGCACGTTAGCCCGTTCCTCCTTCTGAGGACATAAGGAGCTGAAGTACACCCGGCTCTTCTTCCTGTTCAGCTGAAGGCCCAAGAGGGAATGCAACTCTCCCATAATCTCTGCAAGCGTCTGCATACCCTCCGTCGAAGGCTGGATAAACACCAAGAGATCATCAGCATATATGAGGTGGGTGACTGGGGGATCCACCCTCCGGAACAATGGGACCATCCTCCCTCGGTGCACTGCTAAATCCATCAGGCAAGTATTCCATAACAAGCGTGAACAGGTAAGGACCCATAGGGGATGCCCTGAATAAGGACAGAGAAAGTGGGGGACGTGATTCACTCCCGGATCAGAGCAACCCAGTGGTCCCCAAAACCCATGGCGGACATCAGATAGCAGAGGAAGTCTCGGTTGACCATGTCATACGCCTTCCTCAGATCCAGTTTCACGTATGCCTTCTCCCCTCCGGGTTTGCTAAAGCCCCTCACCATCTCATGAGCCAGGAGGCTGTGCTCGGCAATCGACCTCCCCTTGATAAACGCAGCCTGGTTCGGAGATACCAAGTCCTGCATGATCCCCTCCATCCGCCGGCACATAAGGTGCGTAATTATCTTATAAAGATAATTACAGCACGCAATAGGTCTGAAGTCCGCCAGCGCTGTCGCTCCCTCCTTCTTAGGCACCAAGGTCAGGAAGGTGTTGTTCAGTTCTTTCAGCAGCTTCCCTTTGGTGAAGAATTCATGTACCACCTCCAAGACCTGAAGCTTTAGAGTGTCCCAGTGACGTTTGTAGAACCCACTGTTAAAACCATCCGGTCTGGGAGCCTTGTTGGGATCCGCCAGCTTGACAATAGCTTCCACCTCCTCCAATGTAACAGGGGCAAGAAGAATGCTATTTCCATACGGAGTCACCAATCTCTTCGTAACTATCTCTGGGAACACAGACAGGTAGTCAGTCTGAAAATATAACTTAGAGTAGTACTTGACCGCCTCGTCCTGGATCGCAGCTGGCTCCCCCACAAGATTGCCATCCACATCCAGAAGCTGGGAGATGTGATTCCTATGTTGTCTGGTCCGGATGACATCATAGAAGAACTTAGAGGACCGGTCGCCGTCCTTAAGCCAGGAGCATTTGGCACGCTGAGCCGTGCTAATCTCCTTATGTAGCCTCAAGATGTTGACTTCTTCGATCAGCTCCTTCTCTCTTGCCGCCAGGTCCCCATTGAGCATGTCAGCTTGCATGTCTTGCTGGATAGCCCGCAACTCCACCTCCTTATCTGCTAAGGAAGTCTTAGGCAACCCCTTCACCCATCTCCGAAGAACCTGCTTCGTGGCCTTGAGACGACGTACCAAGCAGAACTGAGCCGTCCCCTCCTGTCCGCTAGTAAGCCCCTCTGAGACAGCCTCCAGGTAGCCCTCCGAGAGATACCAACTGTTGTTGTACCTAAAAGGACGGGACTTCCCAGGAGACCGAGAAGTGAAGCCAACCCGGATGGGGGAATGATCGCTCGTCCCAGCAGCCAGGCCCTCCGCCGGAGTGTTGGGGAAATGTCGGAACCATTCCCCATTACCCAAAGCTCGATCAAGCTGACACGCAACCCTGTTCTGGATTGCTTTGTTATGCCAAGTCCAGATGAAGCCAGAGCGAGACAATCCCTGGAGCCCCGCCTGGAGGAGGCATCTCTAAAAATCATAAAGGATAGAGTCTGAAACTGGCCGACCGTCCACCTTCTCCCCACGGTGCAGAAGGGCATTGAAGTCCCCGATCATAAGAAGAGGAAGGGACGACGAATCTGCTGCAGCTGCGACACGGGAGATGTCACTCCACAGGGACTCCCTTCTCCGTCTGTCGTTGTGGCCGTAGACCGCCCCCAGTAAGAACCGAAAGCCACCCTTGTTTGAGAAGGAAATGGCAATCAACTGCTCCGTCATCAAGAGCAAATCTCCATCCCAGCTCTTCGAGTTCCATCTAACCCAGATCCTGGCCATGTCACACAGAGCCAGGTTGTACAGTTGGGCCCAATGGGAGCAAGAGTCTTTTCACCTTTAATCTTGGTTTCTAACAGAACAGAGATGTCACATTTCTCTCTGAGCAGCATCCCACAAATCTCTCTCCACCTCCCTAGCGAACACACCCCCCTCACATTCCAGGCGATAATAGCCATTAATTAATGAGAGGATGGGTCCCCTGTGGAAACACCTGGATCGGCACCTGGGGAATGCGCCACACCCGTCGCTAAAAGATCCTCCTCCATACCGGTCGAAATGGTCTGCTGGGGAATGACCTGAAAGAGTACCAACGCCCAGGAAGGATTGTCAACACACACCGCCTCCTCTCTGTCAGTAGGAAGTCTCCCCTCCCTGGAGGAGCCGTCATCCAGCGGCCCGACAGCACGTCTCTTCCTACAGTAAACCTGTCCCTCAGCCGATCCGCCACCCCCTCGCGCCTCGATCCCCGACGCCGCCATGCCTCTAGTAACAATACTACTCTGCCCCTGGGAAGTGGACAACGCCCCACTCGTGGGAACAAGCTGGGTAGAGACAATGAGGCTCGTCCCACCCTCACTCACTGGATGAGTATCCTCTCCCACCAAGGCCTCCTCTCCACTGTCAACTCTGAAGTCCATGTCACATGGTGAGTCAGGAGCCTCACTCAGGGGAACAGTAGGCTCAACCTGAGATCCCACCGCCGTACAGGCACTGGCCAGATGCCCGAAACAGAAACAGCGTGAACAGGTAGGTGGGACCCATTCATATTCCACCTTCTGGGTAAGCACCTCTCCAGAAAGAATCTCATATTCCACCACCTTCGGTAGCTCCCCCCAGCCCAAATCTCCACAAAAATCCTGGCGTACATCAATCTAGACCGAAAGGCAGTAGCTTCATCCGCCTTGATCGGGGTGTCCACCAAGCTCGCCAGACGCATCAGCAATGGTATACTCCAAAATCGGACAGGGAACTCAAGGAAGCGGAACCATACAGGTATGGCATTCAGAACTTCCCGCTCACATCGAAGCTCCGGGGTCTATTCCTTTAGAATGAATGAATGATAAGCCTGCTGTCAAACGTCCAGGGGCCGCCCTGAAGGATCCTAGCGACATCATCCGCAAGTCCGAACTTCACATAATAGAAGCCGTTCTCGCGGACAAAGAACTCCCTACTCCCCTTAGGCTGCCAGACCCGCGCTGCATAACCCCGGATCTGTCCGTAGAACGGTTTATTGCCTAGGACGTACAGAACCAGAGTGTTTTCCCAGTATGCTGTCACCTTCCCTATCTCCTCCGCAGGGAACGAGGCCCGAAAACCCCTTCCTGCCTTGATTGGAGGCACATACTCTATCGAAGTGGGAGTTTTCAGCCCCCCAGGTTTGCAGATGTCTGTCCAAGACCTTCCAGCCGGCCGTGTGTTTGCCCCCTGTGGCCTAGGGACCCCCTCCGGGGGGTGAGCCTGATGCCCCTGATCGCCTAGATCGACCACCTTACTCTTCCCCTTATCCGCCGCGGTCGCCTTCGGCCGCCAGCCCACCGACCTCCCTGAAGACACCACAAGGCCACGGGCCGATGGCCGCACCCCTGACCCGCCCTGTCGCCTATCAGCAGGATGTCGATCCCTAACATGTCCATGTCCTCCTCCAACCTTTCCTCCGGTCTTCGCCACCCGGCGACGCGTAACCGTCGTCCAACCTCCGACCTCCATCTGACTCCCCTGGGATCCAGATCCTGCTCCAAATTCGAAGTTAGGGGCGTTTGAGCCACCCCGCAGGATCCGATCCCCTTCCGAACCCAAAACCAACCCCGCCGCCGCAGTAAGGGGTGCTCTGTCGCACGACACAGGCCCGGGGGGTCCGCCCGACCCCCCCCCCTCCATCATTGAACCCGCCTCCCCCCCACCGCTTGGGGGGGCTCCGCCGCCCACCGCTGGGGTCCGCCCGACCCCCCCCTCTCTGATCCCGCCCCCCCCCCCCCACCGCCTGGGGGGGCGCTGCCGTACGCTGCATCTCCGGGGGGTCCGCCGGACCCCCCCGCCTTACCCCCGATTACCCCCCCCCCGACGCCTGGGGGGGCACCACCACCGACCGGGGGTGGGGGGGCAGGTCGGCCCCCCCTTCTTCCCCGAGGCCCTTCCCCCGCCGACGAGAGGGTCAGGCGGCCGCGGGAGAGGAGCCCTAGCCGCGCGCAGATCGCCCCCTTTTTCTCCCGCAGCCATCGTTATATATATATATATATATATTGAAAGAAGATAAATTTCATTAATCAAAAAGTCAAGTACAACTTTCACAATTTCAATCCGCAGTAGTCTCCTCAAAGCAAATATATCAAAGTCAATATTATGTAATATCCCTATAATGGGGGTACTGAGTCCCTCAAAAATTTGCCTGTTTCGCTCTCTACACACGTGTCAAACCTACGCAGCAAGTCTGATCCGTGCTTCCATATAGCACATCCCACCTCGGTTTCTCCTCGCCCTAATCCAAGCAATAATGTCGCCAACCCTCCTCGAATCACTACAACCCCCAATCCTCTACTACTCTGTGCCTGCAATATGGACCAAGACGACACGCATTCAAAGAATAAATGGCGCATCGATTCATCATGTTGGTTGCACACAACACACCTTTGTGATTGAGTTGGACTCCAAACCGAGCAAGCCTATCCATGATCAGAAGTCATCTCAACGACACTTTATACATGCATAGTTGCATTTTTTGGACCAATCCATTGACCCATATAAAATCAAACTCCTTCAGTCTAGCATGAGACATCTGTAGATAATCATAGCATGATTTAAAGTCGAACTCTCCAGACCCAGGCGACTGCCAAACCCACCTATCACCCCGTGCATCGGAGTCCACGGGGACTGCCTGGATAATCTCAACGAACCTGGCTGTGTACGTATAACTTTCAGGCCGCCTCTCCCCCTGCCGTAGGATGGGCTGAACTCGTAACCTCATGCCCGCCTCCCGAAGCATGTGATCCCTAACCCTTTCCAGCAAGCTCCTGTGGTTGATCCATGGATCGAGCATATATATATATATATATATATATATATATATATATATATATATATATATATATATATATATATATATATATATATGGTAAACAGAATATGAGCCATATGGCTCATATTCCTACATGAGCCATGCACATGTGGACCAACGAGAATGGAATTACTATTGCACATAGGATGTAGGAGTCCATTACTATTGGTCCACATGTACATGGCTCATGTAGGAATATGAGCTATATAGCTCGTATCCCGTTTATATATATATATATATATATATATATATATATATATATATATATATATATATATATATATATATATATATATGTTAAAAATATATAGGTAAAAATATATATATAGGTAATTTTATTGTGACCGATACGCTAATGCAACTCCTCCTTTATGCTCGTACAAGATCAACTCTTTCACTATAGTTAACTCATCTTGATTAGATCATATTCAATGTGGTGCAGGATACCCACTTGCCGCGTGCTCAAACCTTCAAAGAGTCTCTGGTTTCTTTCTCCCCGAATATGCCAGACTGCCTTCGCCAACCTCATCCGTGCCTCTTTGCAGTGTTCTAAAAATCGAATTAAGGCGGCGCCTAGGCGCTAGACGCCGATGGCCCGCCCAAATTTCCATCGGAATCGGCCTCCAAGCGGATCCAGAAGAAAGGAGGGTTTAGGCGCCCGCCTAGGCGGCTCTAGGCGGTGAGGCGGCCGTCTAGGCGCATGCACTCAGCGAAGAGGCGACTGCCTAGGCGTTTTTGATAAATACCTAAACAGATGCGATCGATCGCATGAGGCAGTCGATCGCATGAGCAAGCAGCAGTAGCAGATCTTCTTCTTCTTCTTCTTCTTCTTCTTCTTCTTCTTCTTCTTCTTCTTCCGAGTATTATTCTACTTCGTAATCTTCTTCTTTTGCTGTTGAGTAGTCTTCTTCTTCTAATGTTTTTTTCTTCTTGGTCGGTGAGTCTTCTTTTTCCTTTTCTTCTAAGTCTGTTTTCTTATTCTGACATCTTCTGTTTATAATTTATAACATATAGTATTGTGGTCACGGTGCCACTTTTGACCGCCGATTGGAAACAGACACTTTTGACTCCTTTATAATATACAATATATGCTTATACTTTATAATGTATAGTACTATGGTCAGCAGTAGGTCAAGGAAAAATTTAATATGAAACTGAGCACATGACTAAGCATTGTGCATATGGTTGAGCATACTTTTTCTTCTTCCCCATGACTGAGCAGTGAGTATTGAGCACGTGACTGAGCATATTTTCTTTTCTTTTCACATGACTGAGCCCACATGACTGAGCACACCTTTTTTTTCCGACCGACCGCCTAGAATTAGGCGGCCGCCTAGACGCTAGGCAGTGGGTGACCGCCCGCCTAATGCCTAGCGCTTTTTACAACCTTGCCTCTTTGTACCATTGAGCTCCTTGGTTTCGCTTATTGAAGATGCCACTCATCTGACTCCGTAGATCTCTTGAATTATTATCATGTAAATTAAGTTTATTATGTTGTGCCATCCAAATGTGCCATGTCAATGAACATGAAAAATATAAATGAATGAATGTTTCTTCATCTTGCTGACATAGACTGTAGCCTTGTCCCTGTGTATGGATACCGAGCCTGTTTAGCCGCTCCAAAGTCAGAAGTACATTCTTAAGAGCTTTATACATATGATATTGCATCTTA